>LR738713.1:242202243-242255007 GCA_902687465.1 Secale cereale
GGGGGGGGGGGTCCGTTAACCCCCTCGAGCACTCCGGTTAAATCCGAAACTTTTCTGGAACACTTCCGGTGTCCGACTATAGTTTTCCAATATATCAATCTTTACGTCTCGGACATTCCGAGACTCCTCGTCATGTCCGTGATCTCATTTGGGACTCCGAACTACCTTCGGTACATCAAAACTCATAAACTCATAATACCGATCGTCATCAAACATTAAGCGTGCGGACCCTACGGTTTCAAGAACTATGTAGACATGACCGAGACTCATCTTCGGTCAATAACCAATAGCGGAACCTGGATGCTCATATTGGCTCCTACATATTCTACGAAGATCTTTATTGGTCAAACCGCATAACAACATACGGTGTTCCCTTTGTCATCGGTATGTTACTTTCCCGAGATTTGATCGTCGATATCTCAATACCTAGTTCAATCTCGTTACCGGCAAGTCTCTTTACTCGTTCCGTAATACATCATCTCGTGACTAACTCATTAGTCATTTGCTTGCAAGGCTTATTATGATCTGTATTACCGAGAGGGCCCAGAGATTCCTCTCCGACACTCGGAGTGACAAATCCTATTCTTGATCTATGCCAACACCACGAACACCTTCGGAGACACCTGTAGAGCATCTTTATAATCTCCGAGTTACGTTGTGACGTTTGATAGCACACAAGGTGTTCCTCCGGTATACGGGAGTTGCATAATCTCATAGTCATAGGAACATGTATAAGTCAAGAAGAAAGCAATATCAGTAAAACTAAATGATCATAGTTCTAAGCTAACAGATGGGTCTTGTCCATCACATCATTCTCCTAATGACGTGATCCCGTTGATCAAATGGCAACTCATGTCTATGGCTAGGAAACATAACCATCTTTGATCAATGAGCTAGTCTAGTAGAGGCATACTAGGGACATACTGTTTGGTCTATGTATTCACACATGTACTAAGTTTCCGGTTAATACAATTCTAGCATGAATAAAAGACATTTATCATGATATAAGGAAATACAAATAACATCTTTATTATTGCCTCTAGGGCATATTTCCTTCAAACTCAACTTGTTTTTGCAGGGCATGTGATGTGATTTGGTATGGCCATGACGTTATTTGATATATGTGATGTATGAGATGATCATGTTTTGTGATAAGTTCACAACTTACATGTCGATGAGTACGTCAACCGGCAGGAGCCATAGTGTTGTCTTAATTTATTGTATGACCTACGTGTCAATCATTAAACACCATGTAATTGCTTTACTTTATCACTGTGAGTTAGCAATAGTTGGTGGAGACAACCACACACCTCAAAGATGATGGAGATCTTGGTGTCATGTTGGTGATGATGGAGATCATATCGATGCTTTGGATATGGAGATCAAAAGCACAAGAAATATTGGCCATATCATGTCACATATTGATTGCATCCTATGCTTATCTTTTATGCATTTTATTTTGCTTAGAATGACATTAACATTATAAGATGATCCCTCCACTTAATGTCAAGATAGAACTGTTCTCCCTTAGTCTGCACTGTTGCAAAAGTTCATCGTTTTGAAGCACCTCGTGATGATCGAATGTGATAGACTCTTAGTTCGCATACAATGACTGTAAGTCAGTTTTACACATGCCAAAATACTGTGGTTAATTTGACGATCCTAGCAAGTACAGACATGACCTCGAAACATAGAGAACTCAAAGGTCTAGACACTAAGACCAGCAACTAGACACAACGATGCAACCACAAATTCAACAAAGCAAAACCCTAAAAAGATTATGCAAAGGCTTAGATTGGTTCGGATATGTTGAACTAACCCTAATAATATTTTTGGCTTTTTCGTGGACTATAGATAAGAAGAATAGACTCGATCTAACTGTGAAAAACTGGAAAATCTCACTGAGCAACCTGGAAATCTGATACCACATGATAGAGGCAAAGGTGTCCCGCCTTTCGATGAGATGGTGGCTATCATTTTTGCTGGAGTAGAGTTTGATGATCCAACTACGAACGTGCGAGAACGTCGCGCCTTAGCAATCGCTAAAGTAACTCCGAGAGGTTATTGACCATGCCGGAGCACGATCAACCTAACCACGAGGGTCTATTTCCCGCAAGCAAACGAAGAACAAGCAAGAAACTAATATTGTAATCTGGATATTGAGAATATAAGAGGAAAGCTTTATTGATCAAGGTGGGGTTCTGTGACGTCTATGTCTGGTCGTTGAACACAAACGAACTACGCGAAGTTGCAGCTATGTCGAACTTTAATCTAAACAAAAGCCAAAGTCTAAACGATGCCCTAAGTCCTGTATATATGGAGGAAGAGGGGGGAATTTCTCGGCCCTTGGAGGAGGGGTCCGAAACCAACCATAACTCTTGTTTCCCCACACATACTGACTCTAAAAACAGCCTATACTCAAGTATTTTGAAATTACATGGGCCTGGCCCAATAATAAGGTGACGCAACACCTATAATAGCCGCTGGACGAAATTTATGAAGTGGCATCTTGTATATTTCGTCCAAGGCTTCACGCACTCATTATGGTGGCTTCGAAGTCCTGAAATCATCACTTGTAACTCCGTTCTTGTTCCCCTTGCGCATGCCATCATCTCCATGCTTTATCTTGCTCCAATGTTCATCCTTCTTGTCCAAGCTAGGCCCTTCATTTGTAAGCAAGACAAATGTATCCAATTTAGGCAACATCATATTCTCATGAACATTAGAATCATTACCAAGAAACGAAAGTACCTGGTAATTTAATTGGCATGTGCGAGCTCTAGTAATTCGTCCTGTCTAACCTTGTTAGTGATGTCCTCATCATCAAAGGCAAAGAGAATGTTGTGGCAGATGCACTTTCCCGCAAATGCATGCTTATCACTCAACTTGAGTTGAGTGGTATTTGCTTTGATCACATAAAAGACTTATATGAGCATGATCCTTTCTTTGCAAATCCTTATGCCAAATGTGTGACGCACACTTCTTGGGAACGATACTATATCAAGGATGAATATCTCATGAGAGCTAACAAACTTTGCATTCCATAGTCGTCTCTTCGTTTGCTTCTCTTGCAGGAATCTCATGGATGAGGACCTATGGGACATTTCGGGCACGGTAAGACATTCGCAATGCTCTCCAAGAATAACTTTTGGCCCAAGATGTTCCGTGACGTCTCACGCTTCACCAACCCGTGCTCTACATGCCGCAAAGCTAAGTCCAAAGCTCAATCTCACGGTCTTTACATGCCACTTCGTATTCCATACCAACCTTGGGAGGACATTAGCATGGACTTTGTACTTGGATTGCCTAGAACTCAAAATGGAAAGGATTCCATGTTTGTTGTTGTGGATAGATTTTCCACAATGGCTCATTTCATTCCTTGTAACAAGATCGACGATGCTTCACATGTGGCGACTCTCTCATGTAGGGATATCTTGTGCCTACGTGGTGTGCCCAAGATGATCGTATCGGACCGTGACGTTAAGTTCTTGATCTACTTTTGGAAGACTCTATGCGCCAAACTCGGCATCAAGCTCCTATTTTCTTGGACATATCATCCACAAACGGACGGCCAAACGGAGGTGACGAATCGGATGCTATCGACACTTCTTCGCGTTTTGATCAAGAAGAACATTAGGGAATGAGAGCAATGCTTGCCCATCGCCGAGTACGCCTACAACCGCGCAAGACATTTGACTACCGGCAAGTCCCCCTTCGAGGTCGTCTATAGCTTCAACCCATTGTCCCCATTGGATATTCTTCCTCTACCTCTCCAAGAGCGCATCAACATGGACGTAAGTGCACGAGCAAGTTATCTCAAGAAGATGCACGAAGATACAAGGGCAACGATCGAGCGACAAGTACATCGCCTCGCCACCAAGCTCAACGTCAATAAGACACCAATGGCTTTCCAACCGGGAGATCTCGGATGGCTCCATCTTCGCAAGGACCGCTTCCCCAATGAGCACAAGTCCAAACTACTACCTCGCTTCGACAGACATTTCAAGGTGCTAGCACGCTACAACAACAATGCCTACAAGTTCAACATCCCACGTGACAAGTACAATGTGAGCGATACATTCAACGTCAAGGATCTCTCTCCTTTCCATGGTGATGAAGATGTCGATCCGAGGTTGGATCTTTCCCAAGCGAGGGGAGATGATGCGGAGCATCCCAAGGTCATCCCCATGGACCTACCATCGCCTCACCAAGTGCCTCAAGGACCAATGACACGTGCCCGTGCAAGAGCTCTCGAGACCGAGGTGACATCTCTCCTAGTCCAACTTCCATATGAATCATGTGAGACATGGCTACTACCTCAGGCGGATGTGTTTTGTGTGCTCAGGTACCAAGAAGACCCCATTGGAGAGGTTCATGAAGATGGACAAGTCACCAAGCTCACGGATGAAGCATTGCATCGAGTGAAACCAGAGAAGGTCCCAGGCCCCGGACATCCGGCCCCTGGACTAGCATCTACAGAAGAGCCCACACAGCCGAAGCTACAAGGCCCGGACATCCGGCACGACAGGGCCTGGACATCCGGCCCCGAGCCTGGAAATCCGGCGCCACCACCGAAGCCTACCCGTGGCTTGCCCCGCTAGCCTCGACATCCGGCGCCAAGACCGGACATCCGGCGCCCCACGACAGCCCGGACATCCGGCCCGACGCACGGACATCCGGCCCCTGATGCCCGCGTGCATTTCGTCTGGGCCGTGGCCCATGTATCCCTTCGCCCCGCTAGACTATATATACTCCTCCACCTACCTCTTTCTAGGGTTAGCACTGTGATAGCTCAAAACCTAGAGCCTTGCTCATCCACTAGTGGTTCATCTCCTCGAGAGTGACTACGGCCCCTCTATGGAGAAGATCCACACGGATTCAAGACCTCCTCCGGAGAATATCCTACGGGATACCAAGACCTCCTCACGGAGAAGACTATTGCTACTTGTATCGTCTGTTGTTAACCTTGGATCGTGTATCTCTTTATGTATCCGGATCTAGCACTTGTGTGATTACTTTCTTGTTGATTTGAGTGTTCCTCTTTCGTTCCCCTCGTGACTTTCCCCTTTGTGTTCTTTTTGTTCTTCGTGGGATCCCCTCCATTTCGTGAAAGATCGGCCTAGATCGAGTTAGCCCCGCATCATGGTTCTTGAAATTGCACAATAATGTGCTATTAGACAATGGACCATGCACGTGCTAACCTCAATTGTAAAACTCCGTGCTTCAAATTGTTTCCCTGGAAGACATATAAGGTAGTTAGTCATGAGGTGAAGTAAGGGTTCGCATGCTATCAGTAAAATATGTAGATGAAAAATAAGCACATTGCAGATTCATCGGATTAATTCAAGCTACATGGAAAACCCATTTATCCAAACCAGGCATGATTAAGAACTAGGAAATATAGCACTTGTATATGTTTCTCATGTATTAAGTGCAGCCAAATTCGATTTATTCCTCACATGCAAAAGAATACAAAATTCTACCAACGACAATTGGACATCACATTGTAGAATTGAAACAAGCAGTTAACTAAACACCACAACAAATGAACCAAACATTAACTGAGCACCACATTGCACAATATAACATACTCCTAATAGAAGATCAAACAGTTAAGCAAACCAAGCGCACTTAACAACTTGGAAATATAGCAATTTTATTTGTTTCTCATGTATTTACTACAGCGAAATTCAATTTATTCCACACATGGTATACAATAAAGGAATGCACCCACAACTATTGAACATCACATTGCAGAATTGAACCAAACAGTTAACTAAACACCACAACAAATGAACCAAACGTTAACTGAGCACCACATTGCACAATATAACATACTCCTAATAGAAGATCAGATATTTAAACAAACCAAGCATGCTTAACAACTTGGAAATATAGCAATTGTATTTGTTTCTCATGTATTTAGTACAGACCAATTCGATTTACTACTCACATGGTATACAATAACAGAATGCACCCACAACTGTTGAACATCGCATTGCAGAATTGAACCAAACAGTTAACTAAACACCTCAACACAAATGAACCAAACATTAACTGAGAACCACATTACACAATGTATAACCAAACCTAGCATGCTTGACAACTTGGAAATATAGCAATTGTATTCGTTTCTCATGTATTTTTTAAAGATAAATTCGATTTATTTCTCACATGGAAGACAATATAAAATTGCAGCCTGAGGAATTGAACATCACATTTTCAGAATTGAACCAAACAGTTAACTGAAGATGACAACTAATTAACCAAACAGTTAATAAGTGAGCACCACACTACACGACATATAGAACATATACAGTAGAGCAACAAATTGCATGGTAAAATTAGATAGCACAATTCACTAGACTTTGTTAAGGAAAGGCAGGAGCAGCACACGCAACGGGTAAACCGAGCATGCTTAACCGGCATAGCTAGCAAATGGCAAGGTGCTCCTCCAAGATCTGGGGGTCGGCACGAATGGCAGCCATCGCGACCTCATCCACGCGTGCGGCTGCGATTTGCCTCTCCGCTCCCAAATGCTCCTTGATATCTTGGCTATACTGCGTGCACCGTGGCTGAGGGTGGCGCTTATTTGGTGGAGGGGTCGGTGATTTGGGTGGAAGGTGTCGTGCTCGCGCCGGCGGTCGGGGCATGTGGGATGTGGAAGGAGGAGGAGGATGGGGGTCGGGTGTGGATTACCTGCTTGGATAGACGAGGCCGAGCAGCGTGAAGGAGAGGGTCGCCGGAGAGGAGGCGGCGCAGCAAGCAAGGAGTGATGGTTTCAACTTGGAAAGGAAGGCGGAAACAAGGGAAATCTGGCTTTTGGTAAGGGGGACGGGCGGGGAGGGGGCGGGGAGGTAGATATTTCCGTGGAAGCCAAAATTTTGGAATCGCTTCAGCGGAAAAACCGGCGCACAAAGTGTCATCAGACATGGTCCCTTATTTAGAACTATGTACGAGATGTGAACATCACAAACGATTCAGATAGGTTTACCCGTGTGTGATGAGTTTGAACGTCAAAAATTTTGGTTCAAATTTCCATGGTTACAGTGGTCATCGACATCATTGCATAATTTGGGTACACAAATGAAGGCTACAGCACACCCACACTTCTTAATCGAGCAAGTTCAGCAATTAAACAGAGCTAGCTAACCTAAACATTACTCTAACAAATTAAAGACTGGCGCTCTTAATTAAACAAAACAAAGAGTACTCTTACGGCTGGTACTCGTCGATCTCCGCCGCCGCCGCCATGTCCAGCTCGCGCCTGACGGTCTCCTGAGGAAGGGGCTCCATGGCATCCATCGCAGCATACTCGGCAAGCATCTCACCATCCACGTCCTCCATCTCTTTGGAAAAGGCCGCCACGAGCTGGAGGAACGGACGGCTGCTCGAACGCTCTCGGCGATTGCCAACTCTTCGGTCGTGGGTTGCCGACCGTTGTCGAAGAAGCTTCGTTCAATTTGTATGGTGACTACCACGAGCTAGGCTTGGGCGGCCTCAACATGGTCGTGGGAGGCCTCCATCAGGGCTAAGGCCGCCGCTGCGAAACGGACAACTGTCGTGCCGTTCTCGCCGGTTGCTAACCCCGAGGCAGATGTTGCTGCCGCCGTTTGAGAAGCAACATCGGCCGTTTGGGCTGTCTCGCCGCCCAGTCGAAGATTGCGTCCGTGCTCATGCACCTTGTTACGACGCGCAAGTTAGTACGCGCAAGGCGGCTGCAACCGCGCTCTCGCCTGAGTGGGCCACCGAAGTTGCCCTGATGACGCGGGTCCATGTGCCCATCTTTCACCGGCGGCGATTGAACAGTGAAACGATATTTGGGCAGTGAGCTAGTGTGCTTGAGACGCCGGCTGTGGACTGTAGCTGACTCACCTTCTCGCATAAGCCAACAACGTACTATACACAGACGATGCTCGAGGATATTTTGTGCTGCATCTCACACGGTTGGTCATAATAAACAGTGTGCGATCTACTTGATTTTTCATCTTGGTTTGAATTACATAATGGGGTCACAATGGAAATGGACGTTATTTGAATTACTAGACCTTTTATCTGCAATGAACATGCAACTATATGTGTGTCGCAGAAGAATGGGAATTATTCAATGTTCATTTGGACATTTTATACAATAAACTGGTTTTCTAGCCATTTCAGGTGCACAATTCAAAATTAAACTACATGCACAAGCTCATGTGCTCCAAAATGGGTTGTAAAATCATATATGTGTCCACGGGTTTATGCTTATGTCCCATGCAAGAAATGGGGATGAAATTCGAACACCACGGCACCGTGGCTCTCCGTTAAACATCGATGTACCTGCTTTTGTAATTCTAGTAAATCCAAAATTTGTCTGAAATTCATGAAACTTGGCATGCTATCATGGAGCGGCATCAACATGCCGTGGAAATTTTTTTGTCCCATTTGGGGCAGGTTTCGGTATAAGCTTCTCATAAACCAGAGCTTCTCACAAGTGTGATGGTTTCAGTAGGGAACGTTTCACCTATCTCGACGAAACTATATCCGTTGCCTCTTCTCGATTTCAATTTTTTTCCTAGTGTCAACATAGAACAACAGGAGTGTTGTGTTAATTTTTGGGATTTTTCGGGGTTCGTTTGGACATTTTAATGCATTGATTGAGTTTTCAATGCATTTATGTGCATAATTAAAATTTGAACTACATGCACAAGCTCTAATGCATATAAATTGGTTGAAAATTCAAATAGGTGTTCTTGGTTGCATGCTTAGGTCGTATTCAAGAAATGGGATTGAATTTCAAACACCATGGCACCGTTGATTGTTGACAAAATGTTGAGATGCTCTATTTTTAAATTCTAGTAAATCCAAAACTCATCTGAAATTCATGAAATTTGGCATGCTATCATGGAGAGGCATCAACATGATGTGGTAAATTTTTTGTCCCATTTGGGGCAGGTTTGGGTATATGGTTCTCACAAACCGGAGCTTCTGACGATAAGCATGATGGTTTCGGTAGGGAACATCCCACCTTTGGGGATGAAATGACATCCATTGCCTCTTATTGCTTTCAAAAAAAATCCCATGTCAACATAGAACAACAGGAGTGTTGTGTCAACTTTTTTGATTTTACGGGGTTCCTTTGGACATTTTTATGCAATAATTGAGTTTTCGATGCATTTATGTGCATTACTCAAATTTGAACTACATGCACCAGCTCTAATGCATATAAATTGGTTGAAAAATTCAAATATGTGTTCTTCGTTGCATGCTTAGGTCCCATGCAAGAAATGTGAATGAATTTCAAATACCAGGGCACCGTTTATTGCTGGCAAAACGTCGAGATACTTTATTTTTAAATTCTAGTAAATCCGAAACTCGTCTGAAATTCATGAAATTTGGCATGCTATCGTGGAGCGGCATCAACATGCCGTGGTAAAATGTTTGTCCTATTTGGGGCAGGTTTGGGTATATGTTTCTCACAAATCGGAGCTTCTCACAACAAGCATGATGGTTTTAGTAGGGAATGTCCCACCTTTGGGGACGAAACGATATCCATTGCCTCTTATTGTTTTCAAAAATTTCTCGTGTCAACATAAAACAACAGGAGTGTTGTGTCATGTTTTTTGATTTTCGGGTTTCCTTTGGATATTTTTATGCATTAATTTAGTTTTCAATGCATTTATGTGCATAATTCAAATTTGAACTACATGCACAAGCTCTACTGCATATAAATTGGTTGAAAATTCAAATCTGTGTTCTTGGTTGCATGCTTAGGTTTCATGCAAGAAATGGGAATGAATTTCAAACACCAGGGCACTGTTGATTGCCGGCAAAACATTGAGATACTTTATTTTTAAATTCTAGTAAATCCAAAACTCATCTGAAATTCATGAAACTTGGCATGCTATCATGGAGCGGTGATGCGGAGCATCCCTCTAGCATCCCCATGGACATGCCACTTGGACGAAAGACAAGAGCTCGTGCAAGGGCTATCGAAGATAAGGTGAACTCGCTCCTCTCTGAAATACCATTTTCACATCACGAGACATGGCTACTACCTAAGACGGAAACTCTATGCATGATCAGGTGCTTGGACGAAGGCCACGGCGCAGCTACACCCACTGGACGAGGTAGCAAGGGCGGAAAATTCAACAACCAAGAGGAGCTTCTCGAAGAGCTACATGCTCCGGATGACCGGCCCGCACCGGATGTCCGACGCTTCCCAGGCTCCGAACGACCGGCGACCACCGGACTACTGGCGACCGGACGGCCGACCTCCTCCGGAAGCCAGTAATCCCACGACAGAACAAATTCACGGACATCCAAGGACTTCCGGACGTCCGGTCCCTCCCAAGCCACTAGACGTCCGGTGCCCAGCGGACGTCCGCTACCTGTGCGCGCCGTTTACTTCTGGGCCAAGGCCCATGTACCCCTTCACCCCTCGAGACTATATATACTCTTCCACCAACCTTTCTTTAGGGTTAGCATTGTGATAGCTCAAATCCTAGAGCCTTGCTCATCCACTAGTGGTTCATCTCCTCGAGAGTGACTGCGGCCCCTCTATGGAGAAGATCCACACGGATTCAAGACCTCCTCACGAAGAAGATCCTACGGGATACCCTCAAGACCTCCTCATGGAGAAGACTACTGTCATGTGTACCATCCGTTGTTGACCTTGGATCGTTTATCTCTTTTTGTATCCGGATCTAGCACTTGTGTGATTACTTTCTTGTTGATTTGAGTGTTCCTCTTCCGCTTCCCTCATGATTTTCCCTTTATGTTCTTCATGCTCATCGTGGGATTCCCTCCTTTTCGTGAAAGATCAGCCTAGATCGGGTTGACCCCACATCATATGGTATCATGAGCCACGGTTTCTAACGAAATTGGAGCCCCTACCCTTGTTTTCTAGCCTTGTTTTGTTGATTTTGTCCCAATTTAGAAAAATTCCCCACAAAAATAGCCCCAAAATTTTATTGTGATATGTTGATTTGACAAAGTTTTGTTGGGTTTAATCCGTGGATTTGCCTTGCCACGAGTGGATCTAGCTTTTCCCCACCTTTTCACCATTTTCCCCAACAAATTTGGCCAATTTTGACCAATTTTGCCACCCTTCCCACGAACCCTAGCAGTTTGGCCCGAGCCCGAAATCGACCAGGTACCAGACGTCCGCCAGAGTACCGGACATCCGGCGACTGGACGACCGACAACCCACCAGACGTCCGCTAAACCCTGACAAAACTGAACTTCCTCAGTTTTCTTTCCACCTTCCACACCCGCTTACCCATTCATATTTCCACATATACCCTACCACAACCACCATTGCCTAACCAACATCAATACGGTCTTACCTCATTTTGTCTTGGATCATTTGAGTTGTGGTTTACTCGTTTCCATGTGTGTTTCGGCTATCTTGGAATGGAACGACATCGACAAAACCGCTTCTCAACGTCGACACGGACGGTAACATCGACGACACCTTGTTCATCCTACCTTGCAATTGCATTGTCACCCCATAGTCCATTTTTGCGTAGCTTTCCCATGGAGACTAGCCATTTGAGTATTATCGGGCCACGACACTTGTGCACATTAGTGATAGTCATAGATATTGCATACTACATCATCAGATCTCCATGTGACACAAGAGTATCCCGCATACATAATAGCTACCTTGATACGAGAAGCATGCATAAGTGGCCAAAGAAAGAGCTCACAAGCTTTTAGGCAAAAGAGCCATCAAAAGCTTATAAGCAAAAGGACAATATCATCATAAGCCTTGCATCAAAAGAGATCATATGAAATAGCTACATCATCTCGTGCTCAAGCATCGGCACATCATACACTTATAGTATACTTGTGATGGGAAGTCGTTACTTTTGCCTCTTATATGTCGTGCACAAGTGCGTATCCGCCTATTAAGCAATCGGTTAGCGTGTCTCTACTGTTGTGCAACAAGAGCATTTTTCGTGGATTCCACATTTTCGCTCACCCTTGGTTGCACAACCACATTTATCTATCTGTGCATGTGTTCCGTGTGCTACCTATCGCTTGTGATCTACTTGTTGCATGAGTAAATTGTGAATCATTTTCAACATCATTGAGTCTCTTTGACAATTGCATTGATTTTGTGCCACTATCCCAACTGAGATCCTCTCAAAGCTTTACGTCTGTAGGTGTGAGAATCGACAAGAAGTGGTACCAATAGTGCTATTTCCGGGTTACATTATTGAGTGATCATTGATCCATCTTCAACTTCGGTCAAGGTACATTTGGTATTGTGTTCTCCTTTCTCCCACTCACATTCTTGCTTGCAATGATGGATAGGCCAAGTACATCTACGAACCTGCTCTTTGATGATCCTCGAGGATCGAACAACTACGTCACCAAACTACATTTCTTCGGTGTCCAATGAGCTCTACATCAAGAGAATGAAGCTATGAAAGAGCACATTGAGCAAGTCGCCGCTGATACGTCCAAAACGTATCTATAATTTCTGCTTGCTCCATGCCACTTTTGGGTGATATTGCTATGATATTCATACACTTCCATACACTTTTGATCATATTTGGACTAACTTACTAATCCAGTGCACCCCAGTGCCAGTTTCTGTTTTCGGCTGTTTTTGTATTTCAGGTTTTCACGTTTCGAGAACTGCCCTGAAAAATACAGAAAAATTATATAAAAAATCAGCGATCCGGGAACGACACTGCTTCCGAAGGGGAGCCTGGGGGGCCACAGGGGCTCCAGGCGCCCTGTGGGCGCCCCCCCTGGGCCGCGCCGGGGGGGCGCCTCGGCACCGCGAGAGCCCCCCGGTGCCCTACTTTGGCAGATATTTAAAGGGTCCCCCGTAACCCTTGAAACAGGACGTCTTTTCGCGATCCCATCTTTGTTCCGCCGCCGCCGCCGCTTCCAAGATCGGGAGCACCAGGAGAACTCTTCCCGGCACCCTGCCGGAGGGGAGGATCACCACCGGGAGCTTCTCCACCACCATGGACGCCTCCCGGATGACTCGTGAGTAGTCTCCCTTGGACCATGAGTCCATGACCAGTAGCTATGTGATGTTCTCCTCCCGTTCTTGTGCTTCACTAATTAGTCCTCGTGAGCTGCCCTACATGATCGAGGCACCTATGTAATCCTTGTGTTGTTGCTATGTTGAGTTTGCTGGGATCCGATGGATTATGAGATTATGTTCAGATTGATCTTGAGTAATATATTTGATTCACCTCTTTTATATTTTAGTTCATAAGTAATTCTTGCATGTTCTCCGTTGTTATTTATTGCTTTGGCCAAGTAGTAGGTAGTTACTCCAAGAGGGAACGTTATGCTCGATTGTGGGTTCATGCCCCTCGATGACTAGCTTGAGTGACAGAAACATGAGTCTAGGGGATGTGTTGTTGCCACAAGGGGGAAAACAACGGTGCTTGTGCCCGCGAGTGCAAGGATTGTTTACTTTACGCAAAGTTCTTTTAATGCAGTTGTCTGTTGCATTGAGTTTACACTATGGGTGGGACTCACAACTTAATACCAGCGAGATGTTCTGGATAGATATCTCAAGGTGGATGATTAGTAGTAGATGCAGATGGATTTCGGTCTACTTACTTTGGCGTACCGCCCATGCTTTGAACCTCAACCTTTCTTGCAATGTAGTCAGCATTGGTTTGCGTTCGTGGTCCTGTCAATTGCCCAGCTGTAATTTGTTACCTCGCATAGCTGTTTTATCGTCTTTTCGGAGAGAGACATCACTAGTGAACATCATGTGACTCCGGTCCATATTACTATCATTGATCACATACACTATTTTACTTTCCGCTATTTTATTTACTATTGCAAAACACTATCTATCACTACTATCATATTGCTTTTAACCCTTTGTGAACTACAAGGCCGGAGAGATTGACAACCTCTCTGTACTCGTTGGGAGCAAAGTTATTTGTATCTGTGTGCAGGTCCACGTTGATTGCTAATTGCGTCGTTAGCAGTTGACACCTACCTGTTGAACCTAGGAGTCTCTGGGGATTCGATCCTTGGCATCTTTGCTAGGGGAAAACACTTCTACTTACTGCATCTTACACCTTCCACTTGGGGTAATCCAACGAGGGGTTCGAGGCGCATCAGCCGCCGACGCACGAGAGCAATTCGATATCATCAACACCAACAGGTCTACTCAATTCGATGAGCTACAGACTTTAATAGTCAACCGACGCTGCTCGTCCACGTCTTCTCAAAGACAGAGCCGCTCAAGTCGTCATACCGACTACACTTCCGGCTCAAGTACCCCTACGTCGAACACTCTTCGTCAAGCCGCACGTCAAGCTCTACATGACAACCGGAACCCACTTCATGACAAGAGTCCACAAGAGCTATTTGAAGAGCAAGAAAGTCAACATCATCAAAACAAAGCTACACTAGAGCAAGCACAAGAGCGTCAACTTCCACGCCAACAACAAGAAGAGCGAGCACGTGAACACCAAGAAGAACAAGATGTCGAGGCTCAACATCAAGTAAAACAACGCCGAAAAGCTCAAGCTCTTAAGGCGCAACATGCCCTCCGTGACTCACATCGCAATGTTGTAACCTGCAGGCAAAACATTCATCAAGAAGATTAAGTACTTCGCGATGAGATGCAAGAAAGGCGCTACTCAGCACGAATGCAACGAGAAGTTCCTCCTCAATCACGACAAGAGCAACAAGCTCAACAAGAACCACAAGCTTCGCAAGAACAACATGACCATGAGGTTTGACCACACCAAGAGCAACATGCGATTGACAACCATCCAAATCAAGACCGCCCTAACAATAGGCAAGCAAACAATGAAGAGCATCGCTATGGCAAGCTAAAGTTCACCATGCCAAAGTTCTCCGGAAGCATTGATCCCAAAGACTACCTCTCTTAGGCATTAAAAGTTGACAAGATCTTTCACCTCCACAACTTTGATGAAGAAAAGAAGATCGCAATGGCGTCCCTTGAGTTCCAAGACTATGTTCTCCTTTGGTGGGAGAAAATCATCGAGAGAAGAGAAGCAAAAGGCGAACCGCTTATCACTACTTGGAGACAAATGAAGGAAGTCATGAGAGCACATTTTGCGCCAACACATTACAACCGTGACTTGTTCAAAAAGTTGCAACTCCCCAAGCAAGGAACCAAGTCCGTTGAAGAGTACTACAAGGAAATGGAGATTGCCATGATAAGAGCCAACATCACGGAAGATGAAGAGCAAACTATGGTGTGATTCTTGAATGGACTCAACTATACTATCAAGAAGATTGTGGACTTCCAACCATACACGAATCTCCTCGAGCTAGTACACCAAGCAACCAAAGCGAAGCGACAAGTTCAAGAAGATTACAAGTACTCAAAGTTCACCTCCAAGAACTACGGCTCCTACAACCAAGCTTTAACGACTTCGGCACCTCCTACCTCTACCAAACCATCTACAAGCTTAGGTGACAAGTCAAGCTACAAGAATTCGACTACATCAAGTCGCCCCCTTCCCACAAACAACTTCAAGCCAAGAGCTTCATCATCTACAACTCCAACCGAGGACACCTCCAAGACAAGCTCCATCAAGTGTTTCAAATGCCAAGGACGAGGCCACAAGTCATTTGAGTGCAAGACCGTTCGCACAATGATCATCAATGATGACGGATCCTATGACTCAATGAGCGACGATGAGATGGAAACCCTTGAACATGTAGCTATGCATCGCCAAGTGAACGAAGATGAAGACCATCAAGTGTTTTGCGACAATGACTCGAATCCCAATCTCGTTGTCTCCAAGGTCTTGACACTTCAACATGATCAAGACGAAGATCAATGATGCCACATCTTCCACACCAAGGCCGGCATCAATGGACATTCTGTCAAGGTTATCATCGATGGAGGAAGTTGTCATAACTTGGCAAGTGAAGAGTTGTGCGACAAGCTACAATTGGTCAAGATGAAGCACCCTCATCCATACAAGGTACAATGGCTTAGCGACGCCAGAACTCTTCGAGTCGAGCACACTGTTCAAGTATCCTTCAAGATAGGCGCTTACGAGGACAGACTTGAGTGTGATGTGGTCCCTTTGTCTGTATGCCACCTTCTTATTGGACGACCATGGCAATAAGATCGTGGAGTCACCCTCAATGGACGGACCAACCATTATAGCTTCAAGATGAAGGGCAAAGAGTTCGTGCTATGCCCAATGTCACCAAGTCAAGTAGCCGCTGACAAACAAATACCTACCAACCATCGTGGAGAGAATGGTGAGACAGAGAACCACCAAAAGGAGAGTGAGAGCCACAAGCCAAATTCGAGCGCCTCCATGATGAGCGACACGAATTAACTAGTGTTATTTGCCACCAAAACTGAGATGAGAGAAGTGTACGAGAACCCATCGAGTGTCTTTCACCTTGTGCTTCTATGCAAAGGGGAAGCGAAACCTACTAACACTTCACCACCTATACCTTTAGTGTTGTCTCAGTTGCTGCAGGAATTCTCGGGCATCTTTCCCGATGAGCTCCCACCGGGTCTACCTCCACTTTGCTGCATATAACACCGCATCGACCTCATACCCGGTGCACCACTTCCGAACAAGGCTCCTTACCGCGTCAACCCCGAGGAAACCAAGGAGATACAACGGCAAGTACAACAACTCATCGACAAAGGTCATGTACGTGAAAGCTTAAGACCTTGTGCCGTTCCGATTATTCTCGTGCCTAAGAAAGATGGAAGTTTTCGCATGTGCTCCGATTGTCATCTGATAAATGCCATCACCATTAGATACCGTCACCCTATTCCACGCATAGACGACATGCTTGATGAATTATGTGGTGCTACTCATATTTTCAAAAATCGATCTTAAAAGTGGTTATTACCAAATTCGCATTCAAGAGGGTGATGAGTGGAAAACAACTTTTAAAACAAAGTTTGGGTTATATGAGTGGTTAGTCATGTCGATGGGCTTATCGGAAGCGCCCAGCTTATTCATGCGTCTCATGCATTTCATTCTCTGACCCTATATAGGTGTCTTTGTAGTGGTTTCCTTTGATGACATCCTCGTCTTTAGCAAATCGCTTGAGGATCACATCACACACATCCGTATGGTTTTGCAAACCCTTCAGAAAGAACGCTTATACGCTAACATGGATAAATGCACTTTCGGCGTTGATAAGGTTGTTTTCCTAGGATTTGTTGTTTCTTCACAAGGTGTTCAAGTTGATGAAACTAAAATTGAAGCAATTAAAACTTGGCCACAACCAACGAATCTCCAACAAGTGCGTAGCTTTCTTGGTTTAGCCAGTTTCTATCAATGTTTTGTGAAGGACTTTAGCACAATTGGTATGCCTCTGCACGCCTTGAGCAAGAAGAACGCACCCTTTATTTGGGGTCCTTCGCAAGACACCACGTTCAATGAGTTAAAAACCTTGCTTACCCGTGCACCACTTCTTGCCCTACCAAACTTTGACAAACCGTTTGAGATCCATTGTGACGCTAGTGGTACCGGCATAGGAGGCATGTTAATGCAAGAAAAGCGCCCAATCGTGTATTTTAGTGAAAAACTTTTCGGAGCGCAACTTAACTACCCCATTTATTATAAAGGGTTCTATGCCATGGTGAGAGTTTTGCGTGTTTGGGAACACTATCTTTGACCTCATGAATTCATTCTTCACACGGACCATGAGACAAGTATCTCAAGGGTCAAACTAAGTTGAATAAGCATCATGCTAAGTGGAGTGAGCTTAGCTCATAGAGTCTTTTCCTTATGTCATCAAATACATCAAAGGCAAAGAGAGTGTTATGGAGGATGCGCTATCCAGTAAATGCATGCTTGTTACCCAACTTGAGTTGAATGTTATTGGCTTTGAGCACATAAAAGACTTGTATGATCATGATCCTTTCTTTGCAAATCCTTAGGCAAAATGTGTGACGCACACTTCTTGGGAACAATACTATATCAAGGATGGATATCTTATGAGAGCTAACAAACTTTGCATTCCAGAGTCATCTCTTCGTTTGCTTCTTTTGCAGGAATATCATGGAGGAGGACTTATGGGACATTTCGTATGCTACAAGACATTCGCAATGCTCTCCAAGAATTACTTTTGGCCCAAGATGTTCCGTGACGTCTCACGCTTCACCATCTGGTGCTCAACATGCCGCAACGCTAAGTCCAAAGCTCAATTCCATGGTATTTACATGTCACTACCTACTCCTTACCAACCTTGGGAGGACATTAGCATGAACTTTGTACTTGGTTTGCCTAGAACTCAAAATGGAAAGGATTCCGTGTTTGTTGTTGTGGATAGATTTTCCAAAATGGCTCATTTCATTCCCTGCAACAAGATAGACGATGCTTCACATGATGCGAATCTCTTTTGTAGGGAAATCTTGCGCCTACATGGAGTACCCAAGACGATCGTCACGGATCGTGATGTCAAGTTCCTAGGCTACTTTCGGAAGACTTTATGCGCCAAACTTGGCATCAAGCTACTATTCTCTTCGGCATATCATCCACAAACGGACGGCCAAACGGAGGTCACGAACCGTACGCTATAGACACTTCTTCACGTGTTGATCAAGAAGAACATCAAGGAATGGGAGCAATGATTGCCCATCGCCGAGTACGCCTACAACCGCGCAAGACATTCAACAACCGGCAAGTCCCCCTTTGAGGTCGTCTACGGCTTCAACCCTTTGTCCCCATTGGACATTCTACCTCTACCTCTACAAGTGCGCACCAACATGGACGCACGTGCTCAAGCAGGTTATCTCAAGAAGATACACGAAGATACAAGGGCAATAATAGAGCGCCAAGTACATCGCCCCGCCAGCAAGCTCAATGTCAACAAGACACCAATGGTGTTCCAACTGGGAGATCTCATATGGCTTCACCTTCTCAAGGACCGCTTCCCCAACGAACGCAACTCCAAACTCCTACCTCGAGCCGACGGACCCTTCAAGGTGCTAGCACGCTACAACAACAACGCTTACAAGATCGACATCCCACACGACAAGTACAATGTGAGCGATACCTTCAACGTCAAGGACCTCTCTCCTTTCCATGGTGATGAAGATTTTGATCCGAGGTAGGATCCCTCCCAAGGGGGTGGGAGATGATGTGGAGCATCCCCATGGACATGCTACGTGGACCAATGACAAGAGCTCGTGCAAGGGCTATCAAAGATAAGCTAAACTCGCTCCTCTCCGAAATACCATTTTCACATCACGAGACATGGCTACTACCTGACAGAAACTCTATGCATGATCAGGTGCTTGGATGAAGGCCACAGCGCAGATACACCCACTGAACGAGGTGGAAAGGGCGGGAAGTTCAACGACCAAGAGGAGCTACCCGAACAGCTACAGGCTCCGCATGACCGACCCCCACTAGACGTCCGACGCTTCCGAGGCTCCAGATGACCGACGACCACCGGACGACCGGCGACCAGACGACCGCCCTCCTCCAGACGTCCGTAATCCAAAGAAAGAACAAATTCACGGACACCCGAGGACTTTCAGACGTCCGGTCCCTCCCGAGCCACCGGACGTCCGGTGCCCAACGGTCCGCTACCTGTGCGCGCCATTTACTTATGGGCCGAGGCCCATGTACCCCCTCGCCCCTCTAGACTATATATACTCTTCCACCTACCTCTTTTTAGGGTTAGCATTGTGATAGCTCAAAACCTAGAACCTTCCTCATCCACTAGTGGTTCATCTCCTTGAGAGTGACTGCGGCCCCTCTACGGAGAAGATCCACATGGATTCAAGACCTCCTCACGGAGAAGATCCTACGGGATACCCTCAAGACCTCTTCACTGAGAAGTCTACTGTCACGTGTATCGTCGGTTGTTGACCTTTGATCGTGTATTTCTTTATGTATCCGGATCTTGCATTTGTGTGATTACTTTCTTGTTGATTTGAGCGTTCCTCTTCTGCTTCCCTTGTGATTTTCCCTTTGTGTTCTTCTTGTTCATCGTGGGATTCCCTCCTTTTCGTGAAAGATCGTCCTAGATCGGGTTGACCCCGCATCAAGCGGTATCAACATGTCGTGGTATTTTTTCCCATTTGGGGCGAGTTTGGGTATATGCTTCTCACAAACCGGAGCGTCTCACGACAAGCATTATCGTTTCGGTAGGGAATGTCCCACCTTTGGGGATGAAACGATATCCATTGCCTCTTATTGCTTTCAGAAATTTCTCGTGTCAACATAGAACAAAAGGAGTGTTGTTTTAATTTTTGTGACTTTTTGGGGTTCGTTTGGAAATTGTAATGCATTAACTTAGTTTTTCATGAAGTTATGTGCATAATTCAAATTTGAACTACATGCACATGCTCAAGTGCATATAAATTGGTTGAAGAATCAAACCTATGTCCTTGGGTGCATGCTTAGGTCCCATGCAAGAATGGGAATGAATTTCAAACACCAGGGCACCGTTGATTGCCGGCAAAACGTTGAGGTACTTTATTTTTAAATGTAAGTATAAATCCAAAACTCATCTGAAATGTGCCGAGCAGGATTTTTTCGGCTCTTGATCACAAACGTTTTAGATAGAACACCGTATGCAAAGTGAGAGCAGGATTTGTGCATCTCTTCAACGGAAATGGCTCTTTTGGATGACCCGTGTGTAATCACTTACAAACAATTTGGTAAGATTTGCATCTGTCATATTGGGTATGTTGCCATTTGTCAAACTAGAAAGATTCATATTAGTTGATCTAGTAACATTGCCATTTGTCAACCTTGTAACACTGCGATTTGTCCTAATAATCACTAGCAGTATCTAATTTTTGCAACTAAAATTCAGTAATTAAGCATAGATTTCATTCATAGATTAAGCAGTCGTTCTTAATTAATACAAATAGTTAATTGCGATAGCTGAACCGACCAAACTTTTCCCCAAATTGTTGCCAACCACGTACTGAAATAGCTAGTTCAACTATATATACTAGCTAATTTTAAGTACGTTGTACAGTTCCACCACATCTATAGTCAGATGAACTGAACAAAATTGACCCTAAATACTACTGCTACTACGGATGGGCTTTGTACTACTTCCGGCTGCCTCTCCTCTGCCGAGCACGCTCAGTAAAAGGCCGAGGAGGAGGAGCCTACCGACAAGCTGGACAACTGCAATACGGTGCCTGCCGCTGCTGCAGCTTTAGCGACGCTCACCTCGAACGCCCTTTGCCGCTCCAGACGACCCCTCTCGAAGCGGTGGTTCTCCTCTTAGATCTCCTGATTCCTCGCCTCTGAGGCGGCGTGTGTCGCGACCAGTACAGAAGTAAGGCTCTTTGCATGCTCTACGAGGCGCTCCTCCTCCTCCCGCAGGAACTCGGTGTAGCACGCAAGGTCGCTGACGTACGCGCCGCTCCGCCACCTCCGCCTCGCGCCTTCGGGCGGTGGTGGAGGAGCGGGTGATGACCCCGACGGTCGACGGTGGGCTGGCGGCCACGGCGGCCGATGATGGGGTGGCGGCCACGACCACCACATCCCGCCTGCAGACCGCGGTGGCAGAGCGGGTGATGGTCACGGTGGCCGGCAGTGGGGTGGCGGCCACGATGGCCACCTCCCACCTTTGGGCCACGGCGGCGGAGCGGCAGATGGACTTGGCTTTCAACGGTGGTGTGGCGGCACCAGCGGTCGGCAATAGCTGCCGACAGGTAGCGGCGGTGGAGCATGTGGTGGGTTTTCCGCGCACACCCAGCAGGGATGCCACGTGCACTACACTACGCCAGGGACTGCACTGCCGCTGCGGTGTAGCCTCCCAGCTAGAGCTGTCTTCTGATGACGGCGGAGTGGCTGAGCGACGATGACAGACCGGTGCCATTGGCGAGTGTGGGCGAAGCAGACGAGATACGCTACAAGGAAGGTGGGGAAAATGTGACGCATGACTCGCCGTCCGGGAATGTTTATATAGAAGGCCGGTAAGAATTGGGATTTTGGGGGATTTCACCGAGTCGGGCGGGAAGCCTGCGCGGGAACCTACGAGGTTGCGTGGGAACAGGCTCACCGACGATTCATTGGCGCCACCGTATGGCCAAAAGAATGCCCCCGCGCGCTGCGCAAGCTTGCGCTGTAAGCCATCTGTGGCAGCGGGGTGACAAGACGTGCGAAAGGAGGATGAAAGGCCACATACACATATGGTTAATGCCGGTGTACAAAAAGGGGGGTACACTTTTTGTACTCCTATGACTGTGCACGGGCAGTCTGAGCCACGGGCACCGCCGCACCAAGCAAGGCAAGGGAGGTAAGCCAGGGTAAAGCAGAAGCTCAAGAGAACAAGCTAAGACAACAAAGAGCAAAGGGACTAAGCGGGTTCCCCCGGCAAGATCCTTGCCGAGAGCCAGTTTTAGCAGCCTCGGCAAGATCCTTGCCGCGGCCGGCTTTAGCAGCCCCGGCAAGACCCTTGCACGACCACTCGCCCCTCGCCTACGGAGCAAATCACCCTTGAGTCCACTGCCCCCATAGGGCAAGGATTCGGGAGACATCCCCGTAGTGGCATCCAGATCGTTGTGAAGACGTTCGAGATCAGACACGCACTAAGAAGAGGACGACCCTTGGCGGGATCCTAGCCAAGGAAGACCACAAGACCTCCGGCAAGCACCTTGCCGGGGATGGCAGCAGGCGCCGCGACAAGACCCTTGCCGGGGCCCGGGCAAGGCCCTTGCCGAGGACATCCGCGGGGCCACCATCAGGCCCATGCCAACTAAACCTCCACCGCCTTATGTAGCTGCCAACCCAACCAGCTGGGCAGGCACCTGCGTGGCGGCATGCAGATCTTCGTGAAGACCCACCATTGCGCCACCTCAGGTGCCTGCCTACCTACATGGCATCTCAGGCATCGCTGGCCAGGGCGCGTGTCGACACAAGAAGGAGCGGCGACGGACAAGACGGATATATCCCCCGTCCCCGATAAAGCAAGGACACCTAAGCTAGACGCATTAAATGTGCCTTGTCATGTAATGCGAGGGATAACCTCGCATCACTGTACCCTTTCCACCTCCTGTGTGCCACTGTGGCAACCCCTTTTCCCTATAAAAGGAGGCCCGAGGCGACCAGGAGGAGGATTTGGCTTTTTGGAGCTCCTCACGCCCCATAGCTAGTTGAAGAACACAAACATACAATCCACCAAAGAAGGAGTAGGGTTTTACGCATCCTCGCGGCCCGAACCTAGATAAACGAACCGTGTGCTATCTGTTTGATCCACTCTTCTTTCAACCCCGCGCCCCGCAACCGTAGTAGGGATTCTTGTGATCCCATAGGTGTCGTTCCCAATACACCGACATCTTTGGCGCGCCAGGTAGGGGGCTGCAGTTATGAGATTCGGCTTTAGCAGTTAGTTCAACGCTTCTTCATCGTCATGGCGCCCAAGAAGAAGACGACGGTGGCGGTTGCCAGTCGGAAGCCGGACAGCCCGTCCCGACGCGGGCGAGCAGCGGACCGGTCGCGGAAAGGACCCGGGGCGCTGCTCGCGAAAACCAACACCGTCCCAGCAGCCGGAGTTTGGGAGGTGGCGATGTTTGTGCGCCTGGTAACGAGCCACACACCGCCAAATCCAAGGACGGAGCCAGGCCCTCCGTGGGTGGCGCGGGGCCTTCCAGGATCGCTGCCACATCACCCGAAGGCGACGCAACGGCCTCCAGGACTCCCACGCCAGCGCCAACAGCGCGCTCCTCCCAAGCAGCGCGTGACGAACGGCGTCATCACGCCGAAAATCCCAGGCGTCGCCTTGGGAAGAGCCCCGAGCGCCACTCCCAAGACGTAGAAGACCTGCCCGCCCGCCGAAACGCTGGTGAAAACGGCATGTGACCGCGAGATCGTGATGGAGCTCCTCCTGACATGGTCGGGGGTCGAAGCGCGTCGCGGTCCGTGCAGGTTTCGCTATCGCTAACCCCAGCATAAGCCCTGGCGCGCGCGCTGTTGCTCCTCGACTTTCCTCCCGTTACGGGGAAACTCGACGAATGGAGAGCCACCATCCGAAGCCTTGTCGCGGTCGCCAACAAGGATGAACCAAGTCCAGCGAGGCCCCTGGGTTGGCGCTCCGATGGGGTGTAATGCCCCGGATGTAACACTTTCCAAATATGGCAATATATGAAACTTCGACTTCATCAATTCCATTCTGGGCTCTTCTTTCCTTTCGGGTTCTTCGTCTTGTCGTGTGCGTGTGTGCATTTCATCCATGTCATGTTGTTATGTGCATTGCATTGCATTTGTGTTGTCACTTGCACCCGGTTCCACTCACCTCTTCCCGTTGTCCGTTTCGAGTTCCGACGCTCACACACGTGCCCATGGCACCCCCGAGTCTTTCTTTCGTGTGTGGCCGTGTAACGTTTCCGGAATGACGTGAGACTTGTCGTGCGTTGTTGTTTTGGTACGTGTAGGCCGCCTGTCAAGTTTCGTCGCGTTTGGAGTTTGTTTGGTACTCCAACGGTTAACCTAGTGGGCTAAAAGAACCTCTTCTTTGAGGCCCAAGACCCCCTCTGCAACAGCCCACAAACCCATCACAACCCTTCCCATCATCTCGGTCATCGAATCGTGATCGCGTGGCCGAAAACCGCTCCCCATTTGGACTCTCCTAGCTCCCTATGCCTATAAAAACGTCCACACCCCTCCATTTTTGGGAGAAACCCTAATCTCATCCCTCCTCGCGCCGCCGGACACGTCCGGAACGGACTGGAAACGTCCGCCCGGACGCGCCGGACCAATCGGACGCCACCACGTGTCCAACCCGTGCCGCCGGTTCCACCGCGCTGCCGAGCCCGCCGGGGCCCGAGGCCGGCCCGCCCCGGGCCGCTTCCGGGCCGAAGCCTCCGTTGCGCGCCGCCGGATCTCCGCCGCCCCGCTCCTTCCTCCGCCACCGGAAGCCTCCGCTCTGCCGCCGGTCGTTCACCGTCGACCGCGCCGCTGGATCCCCGCGTCCCGCACTGCCGCGGCTCGCTCCGCCGCCGAGCCTCCGCCGCAGGCCGCCTCCACCGGCGCGGCGAGCCGCCGCCCCGGCCTCGCCGACCGCCGGCCGGCGCCTCCGTCGATTCCCCGCCGCCTCGAGCTTCCATCCTCCGCCGCCGGCCGATCCGATTCCGCCGGATCTGGTCGATCCAGCCGCCGCAGATCCCTAATGGGTCGGATCCGGTCCGACCCGATCCGATCCACCCCGTTGCGCCCGATCCGCGAGGTTGATGCCTTTTTTTCACTAAGTCCTTAGTTTTGCTTATTTTCGTTGCATGTTCATTTAGCTGTATCGTTTTGTGTGTAAGTCCAATTTGTGCATATGATATGTCAAAATGATCGTGGTGATGTGCTCTACGTTTTGTTCCATTGTGGCATGCTTGTTTGAGTTCATCTAGAGGTCCTAATCTCTGTTGCAAGAGTGCTACTTGTTATAAACTGCTGCAACTTGTTATTTTCATGCCATGTTTGAGATGCGATAACTTGGTGCATGTTTATCCAAATGAAGCAAATGATATGTCAAAATGTTCATTGTGAGATGCTCTACATGATGGTTGCTGTAGCATTCATGCTAGGGTTCATATTTCCATGTTAATCTCTGTTGCGGAAGTGCATCTGGCTGTTAAGTCATGGAACATGTTATGAGATGCTGATTTGAAGTGCTCGTTGCTATTGATGTGTTTGTCTCCATGTCACATGTTAATATGTTTTAGAATCTCCATCATATGGTCTTTGCTGTGGTGCAAACCATTTTCCATGATATGCCTTGAGGTGACTTAAACATGCTTGTAAACATGACATGCCAACATAAATGTTTTATACTTAGTGAAATATCTGTTAAGTCTGGAATCTGTCTTAACCTGATGCTATGTTTGCTTGATGCCCTACTCAAATTCATGCATGTTTTGGAGTGGCCAATGATCATATCTTGTTGTCCATCTTATGGTCTATCCATCCATGGCCTAACTTGCTCATATGGCTTGCTGTAGCTTATTTATTTCTGGCTCTCAAGTTGCTATAAATTATAACTGTGAGGTTTTTAACAACATGATCAAAATGGTGTAGCTTGTTGCTATTGATCCATGCCTCCTATGGAGTTGCTCCAATTGAGTTGTTTGCTTTAGGATATGTCTACTTCATGTCCATGCTTATTTTCATCATGTTTGGGTGCTGTAGAGTATATATTTCTTGCTCCGAAGTTGCTATGTGGCTGTTAATTTCATCTTTGCATTGTATCTTGTTTCGCGTGTATGTGTTGAACCGTTGCTCCGTTTTGAGCGTGCCCTATATGAAACTGGTGTGATTTTGCATGTAGAATCATAATATCATGTTGTTAACATGTTTGCAGTGAGTTTGCTTGATGTTTGAGTGCATCTTGCACCGTTGCCATGCTTGTCTTGTTTTGCTCATGTCTTTTAGAGCGTAGCTCCGAATTAAACAAACTTTATATGAAACTTGACTAGAATTGTGGAACAACTTGGTACATGTTAACTTGCTGTTTAACAACTTTAACTTAAAGCTTGTTCAGATCCCGACCAATTTCAACATAAGCATATGAGGACTTACCCGATTTTCTATATGTGGATTCCGGCCTCATTTAAACTTGTTGTCTTGTGTTGTTCTTGTGTGCTTCATCCATTGACATGTATTGCATCATATATGCATCATACTTGCATCATATTGATTGTGCATTACACCTTGTTTGATTTTGTGCCTCGTTGTGTTCTTGTGTTGAGTAGAGCCGGAAGCCGAGACCGAGTGCGAGGTTCCTACCGAGGTTGAGTACGAGGAGCCGTCTTACGATCCCATCGACGACTCGACAGGCAAGATGACCTGACCCAGATATCATTACTATCTTTGCCTATTGCTAGAAGTCTCACTCTTTAGCTCATTGCCTTGATGCCCATGTTTATTTGTCAGCCTCCTATTGTAACCATGAATCTGTCTAACCACCCAACCTAGCAATCCATTGTTTGGCTACGTAAGCTTTGCTCAGCCCCTCTTATAGCATTGCTAGTTGCAGGAGAAGATTTGAAGATTCTTGCTTCATGTTGAAGTTATTGTTGGGATATCACACTATTTAAACTCTTAAACTAAATCATCTATATATTGGTAATGGGTGGAAGGCTATGCCTCTTGCTTGGTGTTTTGTTCCACTCATGCCGCCCTAGGAACCGTTTAAACCGGTGTTATGTTCCTTGATTATGCGTCCCTAACACGGTTGGGGTTTATGGGCCCCCCTTGATAAACCGCTTAGCGCTAAAGCTTTTCCAGCAAGTCCCAACATTGGTACTACATTTGCCTAACAACTAAAACTTGCATAGGGAGTTATAAACCCTCTTCTTAATCAACAACCCGTGCCAGTGCTCCACATGAGTGTTGGTCCAAACTGGGCGTGCTGCGGGGCCACCTCGAGGAAACTCAAGGGCTGGTAAATCCTGTAGCTTGTCCCATCCGGTCGTGGCCTGAGACTAAATACGCGCGGCTACTGTCAGGGTGTCGGCACGCCGGGAGGATTTGCTGGATTAGTATTACCTTAGTCGGAGTATCTTGAGCACGGGATTCCGAGAATACTCGGGTCTTCCCACCTTGGAGTTGCGACTCCGCAGATCGTGAGCTTGTAATGGGCTAAGTTGGGACACCCCTGCAGGGTTTGAACTTTCGAAAGCCGTGCCCGTGGTTATGTGGCAGATGGGAATTTGTTAATATCCGGTTGTAGAAAACTTGACACCATGTTCAGAACACACTACCAGCGTGAGTAATCGTGACGGTCATTTTCCGAAAGGGGTTCGGGAAGTGAACACGGTGGGGTTATGATTGACGTGCTTAGATAGGATCACTTCGTGATCACTTTGACGCCCGTGGCATTTCTCTTCTCGCTCTCAAAACATAAGCTAGTGCTAGTGCAGCTGCAACCTTTATTTTTCTTCAGCCTTGTTCCACACCCAAGGCTTAGTTAGTTTTGCTACCGGGGAACAGGATTGCTGAGTCCTCCGTGGCTCACAGATTCTACACCACATCAGATGTAGGTACTATGGTGGACTACACAGGTGACGGCACCGAGCTGTACTGGGAGTTCGATGAAGAACGTAGTCGATACTATGTGCAGTATCCCGATGATCAGTAGTGGCTTCTACTAGGGGTGATTCGGACCTTGTGGCTTTATTTATTTGGTATCTTTCATTTGGATCTTCGTCCGTAGTCGGACTGTGATGTTATTTGGATGATGATTTGCTTATGTAATGTATTTGTGTGACGTGGCGAGTGTAAGCCAACTACCCTTTTGCAATTTCATCCCTATTTCTACATGAGTCGTGCAAAGATACCAAACTTGAGATAATTCTAGTATGGGCTTATACCTTTAAGTCGTGCATCGACACGTAGGAGTTATAATCCCATTCTGGGCATTACAAGTTGGTATTCAGAGCCTTCTCCGACCTAGAAGCCCCCACTGATTGATCGAATCGTTGATGGTTGAGTCTAGGCACACACTTAAAAACGTTTTGAGTCCTATATATATCGGAGAGTTGGATTTCTTTTTGCTCCTCATCTCTTTTCACTCTGGTGAGGACTCGTGACGATTACTTATCTCTTCTACTCTCAAAAATTCACAAAAAAAATTAGGATCACGCGAGTATTGTTTGGATTGTTCCGATGTCTTTGTGACGAGAACATTGTTCTCGATGCCTCCTGTCATTTAGGGGTTGTGGCAGTGTCCCGGGGAGTTGAGCTCCGAGGTGTTGTCGTCACAAATATATCGCAGCAGTCCTAGAATACTTAAGACGGCCGACATCGAAAACTCTCCTATGCGGTTAGTGGCAAGATAACCCCGACATCACCCAGTACTGGGGAGGTAGTTTGGGAGTATTGCCATAGCTTCTATAGTAGATGCATTTCGAAGGTCCGAGGTAAACGGTTTCCGGAAATAACTGGTTATGTGTTGAAGGATGGATACAGCTGGATGTAGGATTAGAGTTGAGTGCGCGATGCTTCCCCTGTATCCCCAACACCTGATTGCATAACTGGAAACTTTTGGAAATTAATAGGTGGGTTCATCTAGTAGTTCGTAGGCATTCTTCCAACGAATGCATGATATGGAGTTCGGGGTTCTACATTGAGTGAAGTGGTTTTATGGGCGTTGTTCCGATCGGGAGTTGCATCTTAAAGGATCCTTGGCTATGCTGATCCGGGGATTGCAAAACCCTTTTGTAACACGTTCCATAAGCTTTCAGCGAACGAAGCTTCTATCTTGTATTTGTTCTATCTGCTCCTTGTTGTTTTATTTACCTTTTGTTCTCCCAAGTGGTTTCTCGTGAAGATTGTTGTATCATTAAACTGTGGATTACATTCGTTCATTTTTGTTCGAATGTTATTGTGAAGACTTATGTTGCAATTCTAGCTGTTGATTCAGCTTATATATTTTTCTCAATCAATGGCTAATAGTTGTCATCTCATTCAGGATGGCTCCTAAAAGGGTTCCCAACGCTAACCCAGAGGGTGAAGAGGTTCCTGATCGTCCTCCTTCCCCTCCTCCTCCGTCTGAGGCCTGGAGAGCAATTATGCAAGCGACGAACGAGAACACCCAGATGCTTATGCAAATGATGCAGAACATTCAAGAAAATCAAGCAAATCAAGGTGGTCATGGGAACCAAGGCCAAGGCAATTTGTTCAACCAACCTCACTTTGCTACACTCAACCAGTTCCTGGCAAACCAACCGAAGGCATTCAGTTAATGTGTGGACCCTCTAGATGCTGAAGACTGGATACCAGATATCAAGAAGCATTTCGAGTGCAGTAACGTTAGACCTGAGGACTATGTGAAGTTTGCCGCCTTCCAACTCAAGGACCAAGCCGCTGATTGGTGGCAGTAGTACAAAGACTCCAGAGAAGGACGTGAAATCTCGTGGCCTGACCTCTGCAAGGATTTTTGCTCCCACCACATTCCAACAAGTGTCATCGAAGGTATGCGTGAGCAATTCCGCAACCTGAAGCAAGGCTCAATGACTGTTTATCAATATAATGTGAAGTTCCAGAACCTTGCCCGCTATGCCAAGAAAGACATCCCAGATGCCAAGAGCAAGATTTATCAGTTCCGTGGTGGTCAGAAGGATGAACTCCAACTAGCTCTCACCTTGTTCGAGCCTGATGAATTAGATCAATTCTATAACATGGCACTTAAGCAAGAGGCAGCCCAGCTCAAGATGGAAGCTTCTAAAAAGAGGATCAGAGATGCCGTTCAGTCCTCCTCTTCTTCCCAAGTGGTTGCAAAGCAGCAGAAGTTTTGGCTTCCACCTCCTCCAGTGATCCGACCTCCCAACAACAACAACAACAACAACAACAACAACAACAAGCATTCTGGTGGCCGTGGTTTCTCCCACCCACCCAACCCAAGCAATCAGTCAAAGAATCACTTTCAAGCTTCAAAGTCAAGTGCTCCTTATCACCGTCCTCTCTCAGAAGTAGTTTGCAACAAGTGCACTCAGAAGGGTCATTATGCTAACAAGTGCCCCAACCCAAGGCACCTTCCGCCTCCTCCACCTGTCAGCACTGCTATTGTCAAGCACAACCCCAAGGCAGCAAGAGTGAATATTATGAATGAAGCTCAAGCAGAGAATTTTTTAGATGTGATACTTGGTAACCTTTCAGTCAATCTTAAACCTGCTAAAGTTTTGTTTGATTCTGGTGCATCACATTCTTTCATGTCATAAACATTAGCATTCAGGCACAATGTGGGAACACTGGCTTTACCAAGGGAGTTATCGATTACTTCTCCGGGGAAGCAAATGAATTCTAGATTGTATGCTCTGGACATATCTATTTATATGTGTGATTACCGCTTTCTGGTTTCTCCGGTTATTCTCGGCAATTCCGACATTGATCTTATACTTGGGATGGATTGGGTCTCCAAGCATGATGCTCACATTGATTGTGCAAATAAGGAAGTCAAGCTTACTCATCCTGACGAAGACGTGGTTATCTTTGCCTCTCGAGATAACACAATCAGGCTATTCTCTCTCAATGACAAGGGCGAGATTAATGCCATCTCTCAAATTCCGGTGGTCAATGAATATGAAGATGTTTTTCTTGAAGAGCTTCCAGGCATGCCTCGGCACCGTCAAGTTGAATTATTCATTGAACTCGAGCCCGGTACCGAGCCAGCATGCCGGCGTCTGTACAAGCTTTCCCCTGAAGAGTTGAAGGAGCTGAAGAGACAACTCGATGAGCAAGAGCATATGGGTCTAATCAGGCCTAGCACTTCTCCGTGGGGCTGTGGTGTCTTATTTGTCAAGAAGAAGGATGGCACGGAGCGCCTTTGCGTTGATTACCGGCCATTGAACAAGAAGACAATAAAGAACAAGTATTTGCTCCCTAACATCAATGAATTGTTCGAGCATCTCAAAGGAGCAAAAGTGTTCTCAAAGCTCGATCTCCGGATGGGTTATCACCAGATCCGTATCCATGAAGAAGATATTCACAAGACTGCATTCAGAACAAGCTACGGCTCTTATGAATACACAGTCATGTCTTTTGGCCTCGCAAATGCTCCACCCACCTTCTCGAGAATGATGCACCACATATTCAACCCCTACACCAACGAATTTGTGCTCGTCTATCTGGATGACATCTTGGTATTCTCCAAGAATGAAGAGGATCATGCCAAGCACCTCCGTTTGGTTCTCGACAGACTCCGTGAACATAAGTTCTATGCCAAGTTCTCCAAGTGTGAATTATGGCTCGATAAGGTCTTGTATCTTGGCCATATCATCTCTGCTGACGGTATTGCTGTCAACCCCGAGAAAGTTGAAGCGATTGTCAATAGGGAACCCCCTCAGAACGTCAAGCAACTCCGAAGCTTCCTTGGTCTCGCTAGCTATTGCAGAAGGTTCGTTGAGAACTTCTCTAAGATTGCGAAGCCTCTCTCCAACTTGCTGCAGAAAAATGTCAAGTACAACTGGTCTCCGGATTGTGATGTGGCATTCAAAACACTCAAAGAAAAGCTCATCTCTACTCCGGTTCTCACTCCTCCGTATGAGTCCAAGCCCTACGAAGTATTCTATGATGCTTCTCTTCAAGGACTTGGTGGTGTTCTAATGCAAGACAAGAAAATTGTGGCATACACTTCTCGTCAATTGAAGCCAAATGAGAAGAACTACCCCACACATGATCTCGAGCTAGCAGCAGTGGTACACGCCTTGATCACGTGGAGACACCTTCTGTTGGGCAGAAAAGTGGACATCTTCACCGATCACAAGAGCTTGAAGTACATCTTCACACAGCCGAACCTGAACTTTCGCCAGACTCGTTGGGTTGAGATGATCCAAGAGTATGATCCAAGCATCGAATACACACCTGGCAAGGCCAATGTCTTTGCAGATGCCTTGAGCAGAAAGGCATATTGCAACAATCTCCTTATCAAGCCGTTCCAGCCCGAGCTTTGTGAGTCTTTTAGGAAGCTCAACCTCCAAGTTGTTCCGCAAGGCTTTCTTGCAAATCTTCAAGTTGCTCCTACCTTGGAAGATCAGATCTGTGAGGCCCAACTCAGTGATGCTATGGTGCAGAAAGTGAAACATGGTATTGCAAAGGGTACTCCCAAATACAAGTGCTATCGTGTTGATGAGAAAGACACCTTGTTCTTTGAAGACAGACTTGTGGTTCCCAAGGGTGATCTCAGGAAGCTCATAATGAACGAAGCACATGACTCCCTCCTCTCCATTCATCCCGGAAGTTCCAAGATGTACCAAGACCTCAAGAAATCTTACTGGTGGACTCGCATGAAAAGGGAAATTGCCCAATTCATGAATGAATGTGATGTCTGCAGAAGAGTGAAGGCAGAGCATCAACGTCCAGCCGGTCTGCTCCAACCTCTTCCTATTCCCGAGTGGAAATTCGACCACATTGAAATGGATTTCGTCACTGGGTTTCCCAAGTCCAAGAAGGGGAATGATGCTATCTTTGTGGTGATTGACAAGCTAACCAAAGTAGCTCACTTCCTTCCAGTCAAAGAATCCATCAATGCAGCTCAGCTGGCAGAGTTGTACACTTCCAGAATTGTGTCGTTACATGGCATCCCTCAAGTTATCTCCTCAGACCATGGAAGTTTGTTCACATCCAAGTTTTGGGACTCCTTTCAGTCAGCCATGGGCACTAAGATCAGTTTCAGCACTGTGTTTCACCCTCAGACTAGTGGTCAAGTCGAGAGAGTGAACCAGATCCTCGAAGACATGCTCAGAGCTTGTGTCATCTCTTTTGGCATGAAGTGGGAAGATTGTCTCCCGTTTGCCGAGTTCTCTTACGACAATAGTTTCCAAGCAAGTGCCGGCAAAGCTCCTTTTGAAATCCTCTGTGGTAGAAAGTGTCGTACTCCTCTCAACTGGTCCGAGACTGGTGAACGTCAACTTCTTGGCAATTACTTGATCTCAGAAGCCGAAGAAATGTGCAAAGTCATACGTGAGAATCTCAAGGCCGCTCAGTCGCGTCAAAATAGCTACTATGACGGCAAGCATCGTGATTTGGCTTTCGACATTGGAGACCATGTCTATCTCCGTGTTTCTCCTATGAAAGGAACCCAAAGATTCGGTATCAAAGGAAAGCTCGCTCCTAGATACGTGGGCCCTTTCAAGATTCTTGGCAAAAGAGGCGATCTAGCCTATCAACTTGAGCTTCCATCCAACTTTGCAAATGTTCATGATGTGTTTCACGTGTCTCAACTCCGCAAGTACTTCAAGACACCTGAACGCACCATTCCATTTGAGGAGATTGATCTTCAACAAGACTTGTCTTACCGTGAGCACCCCGTTGCTATTCTTGAAGAAACTGAGCGCAAGACCCGCAACAAGTCAATCAAGTTCTTGAAAGTTAAGTGGTCACACCATACCGACCGAGAAGCTACGTGGGAACGAGAAGATCACCTTCGTTTCGAGTACCCTTCCTTCTTCCAGTCCTAGATCTCGGGACGAGATCTTTTCATAGTAGAGGAGAGTTTGTAATGCCCTAGATGTAACACTTTCCAAATATGGCAATATATGAAACTTTTACTTCACCAATTCCATTCTGGGCTCTTCTTTCCTTTCGGGTTCTTCGTTTTGTCGTGTGCGTGTGTGCATTTCATCCATGTCATGTTGTTATGTGCATTGCATTGCATTTGTGTTGTCACTTGCACCCGGTTCCACTCGCCTCTTCCCGTTGTCCGTTTCGAGTTCCGACGCTCACACACGTGCCCGTGGCACCCCCGAGTCTTTCTTTCATGTGTGGCCGTGTAACGTTTCCGGAATGACGTGAGACTTGTCGTGCGTTGTTGTTTTGGTATGTGTAGGCCGCCTGTATGTTTCGTCGCGTTTGGAGTTCGTTCGGCACTCCAACGGTTAACTTAGTGGGCTAAAAGAAACTCTTCTTTGAGGCCCAAGAACCCCTCCACAACAGCCCACAAACCCAGCACAACCCTTCCCATCATCTCGGTCGTCGAATCGTGATCGCGTGGCCGAAAACCGCTCCCCATTTGGACTCTCATAGCTCCCTATGCCTATAAAAATGTCCACACGCCTCCATTTTCGGGCGAAACCATAGTCTCCTCCCTCCTCGCGCCGCCGGACATGTCCGGAACGGACCGGACACGTCCGCCCGGACGCGCCGGACCAATCGGACGCCGCCACGTGTCCAACCCGCGCCGCCGGTTCCACCGCGCCGCCGAGCCTGCCGGGGCCCGAGGCCGGCCCGCCCCGGGCTGCTTCCGGGCCGAAGCCTCCGCCGCGCACCGCCGGATATCTGCCGCCCCGCTCCTTCCTCCGCCGCCGGAAGCCTCCACCCCGCCGCCGTGGGACGCCCCGCCGCCGGTCGTTCGCCGTCAACCGCGCCGCCGGATCCCCGCGTCCCGCACCGCCGCGGCTCGCTCCGCCGCCGAGCCTCCACCGCCGCGGCGAGCCGCCGCCCCGGCCTCGCCGACCGCCGGCCGCCATCTCCGTCGATTCCCCGCCGCCTCAAGCTTCCATCCTCCGCCGCCGGCCGATCCGATTCCGCCGGATCCGGTCGATCCAGCCGCCGCAGATCCCTCACGGGTCGGATCCGGTCCGACCCAATCCGATCCACCCCGCCGCGCCCGATCCGCGAGGTTGATGCCTTTTTTCACTAAGTCCTTAGTTTTGCTTACTTTTGTTGCATGTTCATTTAGTTGTATCTTTTTGTGTGTAAGTCCAATTTGTGCATATGATATGTCAAAATGATCATGGTGATGTGCTCTATGTTTTGTTCCATTGTGGCATGCTTGTTCGAGTTCATCTAGAGGTCCTAATCTCTGCTGCAAGAGTGCTACTTGTTATAAACTTCTGCAACTTGTTATTTTCATGCCATGTTTGAGATGTGATAACTTGGTGCGTGTTTATCCAAATGAAGCAAATGATATGTCAAAATGTTCATTGTGAGATGCTCTACATGATGGTTGCTGTAGCATTCATGCTAGGGTTCATATTGCCATGTTAATCTCTGTTGCAAAAGTGCATGTGGCTGTTAAGTCATGAAACATGTTATGAGATGCTGATTTGAAGTGCTCGTTGCTATTGATGTGTTTGTCTCCATGTCACATGTTAATATGTTTTCGAATCTCCATCAAATGGTCTTTGCTGTGGTGCAAACCATTTTCCATGATATGCCTTGAGGAGACTTAAACATGCTTGTAAACATGCCATGCCAACATAACTGTTTTATACTTAGTGTAATTTCTGCTAAGTCTGGAATCTGTCCTAACCTGATGCTATGTTTGCTTGATGCCCTAGTCAAATTCATGCATGTTTTGGAGTGGACAATGATCATTCCTTGTTGTCCATGTTATTGTATATCCATCCATGGCCTCACTTGCTCATATGGCTTGCTGTAGATTATTTATTTCTTGCTCTCAAGTTGCTATAAATTATAACTGTCAGGTTTTTAAGAACATGATCAAAATGGTGTAGCTTGTTGCTATTGATCCATGCCTCCAATGGAGTTGCTCCAATGGAGTTGTTTGCTGTAGGATATGTCTACTTCATGTCCATGCTTATTGTCATCATGTTTGGGTGCTGTAGAGTATATATTTCTTGCTCCGAAGTTGCTATTTGGCTGTTAATTTCAGGTTTGCATTGTATCTTGTTTCGCGTGTATGTGTTGAACCGTTGCTCCGTTTTCAGCGTGCCCTATATGAAACTTGTATGATTTTGCATGTAGAATCATAATATCATGTTGTTAACATGTTTGGAGTCTGTTTGCTTGATGTTTGAGTGCATCTTGCACCATTGCCATGCTCGTCTTGTTTTGCTCATATCTTCTAGAGCGTAGCTCCGAATTAAACAAACATTATATGAAACTTGACTAGAATTTCGTGTAGATCATCATGGTGCATGTTAACTTGCTGTTTAACAACTTTAACTTAAAGCTTGTTCAGATCTGGACCAATTTCAACATATGCATATGAGGACTTACCGGATTTGCTATATGTGGATTCCGGCCTCATTTAAACTTGTTGTCTTGTGTTGTTCTTGTGTGCTTCATCCCTTGACATGTATTGCATCATATATGCATCATACTTGCATCATGTTGATTGTGCATTGCACCTTGTTTGATTTTGTGCCTCGTTGTGTTCTTGTGTTGAGTAGAGCAGGAAGCCGAGACCGAGTGCGAGGTTCCTACCGAGGTTGAGTACGAGGAGCCGTCTTACGATCCCATCGACGACTCACAGGCAAGATGACCTGACCCAGATATCATTACTATCTTTGCCTATTGCTAGAAGTCTCGCTCTTTAGCTCATTGCCTCGATGCCCATGTTTGTTTGTCAGCCTCCTATTGTAATCATGAATCTGTCTAACCACCCAACCTAGCAAACCATTGTTTGGCTACGTAAGCTTCGCTCAGCCCCTCTTATAGCATTGCTAGTTGCAGGAGAAGATTTGAAGATTCTTGCTTCATGTTGAAGTTATTGTTGGGATATCACACTATATAAACTCTTAAACTAAATCATCTATATATTGGTAATGGGTGGAAGGCTAAGCCTCTTGCTTGGTGGTTTGTTCCACTCATGCCGCCCTAGGAACCGTTTAAACCGGTGTTATGTTCCTTGATTACGCGTCCCTAACACGGTTGGGGTTTATGGGCCCCCCTTGATAAACCGCTTAGCGCTAAAGCTTTTCCAGCAAGTCCCAACATTGGTACTACATTTGCCTAACAACTAAAACTTGCATAGGGAGTTATAAACCCTCTTCTTAATCAACAACCCGGGCTAGTGCTCCACATGATTGTTGGTCCAAACTGAGCGTGCTGCGGGGCCACCTCGAGGAAACTCAAGGGCTCGTAAAAACCTGTAGCTTGTCCCATCCGGTCGTGGCCTAAGACTAGATACGCGCGGCTACTGTCAGGGTGTCGGCACACCGGGAGGATTTGCTGGATTAGTTTTACCTTAGTCGGAGTATCTTGAGCATGGGATTCCGAGAATACTCGGGTCTTCCCACCTTGGAGTTGCGACTCCGCGGAACGTGAGCTTGTAATGGGCGAAGTTAGGACACCCCTGCAAGGTTTGAACTTTTGAAAGCCGTGCCCGCGGTTATGTGGCAGATGGGAATTTGTTAATATCCGGTTGTAGAAAACTTGACACCATGTTCAGAACACACTACCAGCATGAGTAACCTTGACGGTCATTTTCCGAAAGGGGATCGGGAAGTGCACACGGTGGGGTTATGATTGACGTGCTTAGATAGGATCACTTCGTGATCACTTTGACGCCTGTGGCACTTCTCTTCTCGCTCTCAAAACGTAAGCTAGTGCTAGTGCAGCTGCAACCTTTATTTTTCTTCAGCCTTGTTCCACACCCAAGGCTTAGTTAGTTTTGCTACCCGAGAACGGGATTGCTAAGTCCTCCGTGGCTCACAGATTCTACACCACACCAGATGCAGGTACTATGGTGGACTACACAGGTGACGGCACCGAGCTGTACTGGAAGTTCGATGAAGAATGTAGTCGATACTATGTGCACTATCCCAATGATCAGTAGTGGCTTCTACTATGGGCGATTCGGACCTTGTGGCTTTATTTATTTGGTATCTTTCATTTGGATCTTCGTCCGTAGTCGGACCGTGATGTTATTTGGATGATGATTTGCTTATGTAATGCATTTGTGTGACGTGGTGAGTGTAAGACAACTATCCTTTTGCAATTTCATCCCTATTTCTACATGAGTCGTGCAAAGATACCAAACTTGAGATCATTCTAGTATGGGCTTATACCTTTAAGTCGTGCCTCGACACGTAGGAGGTATAATCCCATACTGGGCATTACATCGTGTCACACCCTGCATTTTGTAACTTGTTATTTGCATCAATGAAGCATGAAAATTTGGACCAGCAAATTTTTTTGGCATCATTTGGCTTTTATTTGGAATTGAGTTTTTCTTCCTATGCTCTTCATGTGCTCATTAAAGTCAACTATTACCTCTTGTAGAATTCATCTCCATACCAAAAACTTCTGCCCAATGATCATGCCAAGTGTTATATAGCAATACAGTATTTTCTTATAAAAATAATTTGGCCAAAAATGTATTTTAAAATTTAGTATTCCTAAAACCTCTGAATTGAGGTTTGCACTGCAAGTGCTTGATTTAGGGTGAGAAAATTATTTCAAAACATATATTTGAGACCTAGTAGTCACATGACTCCCAGAAACCACAAAAGTATAATTTTAAAAGTTATTTTCCTATTTTATTTAAAAGCTTTTTCTTAAGGCCAGAAATGGTCTTTAATAAGGAAAAATTATTTAAGTATTTCAAAAATATTTGCCAAATTCAGGGAGACTCATAGGACATATATTGTCCATATATAAGAGTTTCAACACTTGGTCATGTTCAAAATAATGGGCTAGTCCCTCTAAAACCCTTTCTGGATATTTCAAGCCTTTGAAATATTTACAAAGGAAATATTCTCCAAAAATTCCAGGGAAATTCTATCATGTCATATATGACATATTTGATGATCTTGCCAAGTCCCATGCCTTGGGAAGCAAGAAAACATCCTCAAAACCCTTCATAACCATTATGTCCATATTTGAAGTTTGAGCAACTTTACATTGCCAAACTTGTCCAAATGCTCTCAAACTTGGTGCACATGCTGGAATGGCCTAATAAGGCATCTAGACCAAATGGCACAAGATTTGGAGTAGGGCAACTTGATCAGAATACCCCAAAACCATTTCTGTTCAAATGCAAATTTGAACAACTTTACATTACCAACTTTTTATCTGGTGCTTCAAACTTTGTGGGCATGATCCATACCCCAAATGATGAAACTACACCAAGTGGTGCATCAAGGGGAGATGATTAGCTTGACTTAAACAAGATGAAGCCATTTCTGTTGTTTTCTAGGGTTCACCAAAGTTACATTGGCTAGTTTCTTCAAATGAGCCCAAATTTGGTGAAACACCCTATTTCCTGATGACATTCAATCCTGTTAAGTGTCATGGCAAGTGGAAATCATTTGCTTGTCCAAAACAGGATCAAACACCTTCTGCCTTTTTACCAAAACCATCTTCTTGACCACTTTTACCATTTACTTTTGCCCCAACTTTCTACCACAGCTTCATCTAGTTACAATCTACCTCCAGTAACTCCCCCATGTCCACAGCTCCATGATTGAGGGGTGAAAACCCTAGTTCACCTTGCTGGACAGCCAAAATTCACCTAGTTACCAGCTTCACCTCTCTCTCCTTGATCATCCAGAGCATCCAAGGCCTCAGCTGAGACGTCTGCTTCGTGCTGGACCCCCCAGACACAGCGGACGCGCCCAGAGGGCCAATGGCATGCCATGGCATGCGATAAGGCCGCTCCAGAGCGCGCTATAGTGCGCACTCGCACTGTAGCTTCGCCCAATCCAGCGCAGCCGACCACCTCGAGCTCTCCCCTCGCGCCTACCGATGCTCCTCGACGTCCGCGACCTCCCCCGGCGCTGTCCCCCTCCTCCTCCTCCCTCCAGTGGCCTCCTTCGCACGCGCGCTGGCCGCCCGCAGCCTCCACTCATCGGCCTCACACGCGCACGCTGTCTGGAGCCTCCCCCGCTCCTCCTCTCCCTTCTACTAGGCGTGGACCTTACCCACGAACCTCCCCGACTCAATCACAAGCGCCAGCACGGCCTCTGGCCTCGCCCATGACCTCGCCGGCGCACGGGTCCACGGTGGACCATGGGCTCGGCTATATAAGCTCGCCCCGAGCCTCTCCAATGGCACCAACAGCCTCCCCTTGTCCCTAGTAGCGCTCCAGAACCACCCTTTCGCCCTCAGAAAGTCCCAGTGCTCGGGATCGACCGGAGCTCCGCCGCGTCGGGCAACCGGCGATCTCGCAGTACAAGCCCTCCCAGCTCTTCCTTTTGCTCGATCCAGCACCGCAGCAGGATACTGATGAATTCCCCTCTCTTTTCCCCTTCTGCAGTTGCCGGAAACAGCCGGAGCAGCGACCTCCCGACAACCCTCCGCCGCGTGCCCTCTCCGCCGGCGAACCAGGCCTCCCCGGCGAGCCGCACCACCACCACTACATCCGCGACTCGCTGCTGAGCCCGTTCCTGCCCTCCGTTTGCCCCGCCGTGCCCGAAATCGTCGCCGGTGAGCTCGCCGTGGCCGTGGCCGTGAGGTTGAAGATGACAGGCGGGCCCCGCCTGTCATCCTCACCGCTCTCTCTCTCTCCCCTCGTAGTCACTGACCGCCGGGCCCCGCCCGTCAGGTTTGAAAACCTGGCGCGCGCGCTGGCTCCCGTGCGGCTGGGCTGTTAGCCCTGGGCCCTGCACTGTGGCCGTTCTGGCCTAGTTGCACAGGGCCTTTTCCTCCTTTTCTTTTTCTGTAAAATTTCAAATAATTTTACAGAAATAAATATTTGTCCAAATGGATTAATTCCAACTCCTAAAATCTTGTAATATTCCAACCTATTTAATGGTATCACTTTCACTCATATCCATGAAACTTTTCTGTTCTGTTCAAATTTAAATTCAAATTTGAGCATTAAAACTCCTGTTCAAAAATCCTTAGATTCCATTCTGTAACTCCAACACTCCAACTAAGAATTTTTGCCATCTTAGTTTTCCCTCTAGTATTTAACAAAAATAAGTTGACATTTTTCTGAGCACTTTGATTTTTCTGTTTTTATTGTAGTCTTAATTCCCCGTTGTTATTTTGCGACGATTAGATCCCGTATTTGACGAAGTTACTGAGGAAGAAGTGGAGAAGGATTTGAAGACTTTGAAGACCAAGCCAATCCAGGCAAGCAGCCCTTTGACCATGATACACTTGTGTTCTTCGGAACCCGTTTGTTTCCGATGCATGATGATAGAGTTATGGTGGTGACCTAGTTTGAAACCACCACATGATGCATGCTTACTCATGATCTTGCTATGTGCTAGACGTCATGCAAATGGTTTGTAGTGATGCTTAGTGATGCATGTGTGACATGAACCTTCGTGGTTGAAATCTTTTCATAAACCCCATCGGGTGCCCCTAATGCCCGAGGGTGATGTTGATGTTAGGTCATCAGTTGAGGAAGAAGTGATGTGCCGGTAAAGATCTTGTGCATGGGTGAAATGATGGATTAGATTTATGTGTGACTACCGTCCCAACCAAACATGTGCAACCACTCTACCCCTTATGGGACGGGGCTTTCTTGATTACTTAGGTCGATACTAGCATGGTGCCCGCATTACTAGTGACGAGAAGACTTGAGGTCTTTCCCGGGACGGGGTCGTGCTTGGATAGACGACCATGACTGTTTTTACAGGGCACCAGACACACCATTGGTCCCTTCGGGTACGCGTGACATTGAAATTAGGGCAAGTCCCATGATCTATTGTTTGTACTCGAGGGCTGTGTACCAACGAGTGGACTGTATGTTAGTGTCCTCTAAGGAAAGATAAGGATCGGGTGCTACCCCCGAGTACTTGAGGTACTGCGGGATCGTGGGTGACACGAAAGCTTCCCGGATCTTGTGGGTAAAGTGCGCAACCTCTGCAGAGTGTAAAACTATTCGAATAGCCGTGTCCACGGTCATGGACAGTTGGGTGGTTCTACTTAAACTATGTCCAGAATTTTACTACATCGGTGAAAGTATGTGATGGCTTCTCGCCCCTCGTTGGTTACCCCAAGTGGAAGGTGTGAGATGAAGTGTAGCGGAAGTTTTCCCTTGGCAATACCAAGGATCGATTTCCCTGAGACTCCCAGTTTCAACAAGAAGGTGTCAACTGCTAACGGCGCCAGATATATTAGCAATCAACGTGGACCTGCACACAGATACAAATAACTTTGCTCCCAACGAGTACAGAGAGGTTGTCAATCTCTCCGGCCTTGTAGTTTACAAAGGATCAAACGCAAGTGATAGTAGTGATAGATATTGCTGCAATAGTAAGTAAAAGCGTAAATTAAATAGCGGATGTGATCAATGATGGTAATATGGACCGGAGTCCCATGATGTTCACTAGTGATGTCTCTCTCCCAAAAGACGATAAAACAGCTATGTCAGGTAAACAAATTACAGCTGGGCAATTGACAGGACCATGTGCGCAAACCAATGCTGACTAAGTTGCAAGAAAGGTAGAGGTTCAAAGCATGGGCGATACGCCGAGGTAAGTAGACCGAAATCCATCTGCATCTACTACTAATCATCCACCTTGAGATATCTATCCAGAACATCTCGCTGGTATTAAGTTGCGAGTCCCACCCATTGTGTAAACTCAAAGCAACAGACAACTGCATTAAAAAGAACTTTGTGTAAAGTAAACAATCCTTGCACCCGCGGGAACAAGCACCGCTGTTTTCCCCCTTGTGGCAACAGCACATCCCCTAGACTCATGTTTCTGTCACTCAAGCCAGTTATCGAGGGGCATGAACCCACAATCAAGCATAACGTTCCCTCTTGGAGTCACTACCTACTACTTGGCCAAAGCAATAAATAACAACGGAGAACGTGCAAGAATTACTTACGAACATAAATATAAAAGAGGTGAATCAAATATATTACTCAAACACAATCTGAACATAATCTCATAATCCATCGGATCCCAGCAAACTCATCATAGCAACAGCATAAGGATTACATATGTGCCTCGATCATGTAGGGCAGCTCACGAGGACTAATTAGTGAAGCACAAGAACGGGAGGAGAACATCACATAGCTACTGGTCATGGACCCATGGTCCAAGGGAGACTACTCACAACTCATCCGGGAGGCGTCCATGGTGGTGGAGAAGCTCCCGGTGGTGATCCTCCCCTCCGACAGGGTGCCGGGAAGAGTTCTCCTGGTGGTCCCGATCTTGGAAGCGGCGGCGGTGGCAGAACAGAGATGAGATCGCGAAAAAGAGTTCCCGTCTCGAGGGTTTCGGGAGACGGTATAAATATATGCAAAAGGGGGGCATCAGCGGAGCCTCGGGGGGCCCAGGCGCCCCCCCGGCGCGACCCAGGGGGGGCACGCCACCAGGGCGCCTGGGGCCCTTGTGGCCCCCCTCCGGCTGTGCTTCGGGTGCCTGGTAGCTTCTGGAACGCTGATTTTTTATATAATTTTTCCGGGATTTTTCTGGCAGTTCTCGTAATGGGAAAACCTGAAATACAAAAACAGCCGAAAACAGAAACTGGCACTGGGGTGCACTGAGTTAATAGGTTAGTCCAAATATGATCAAAAGTGTATGGAAGTGTATAGATATCATAGCAATATCACCCAAAAGAGGCATGGAGCAAGCAGAAATTATAGATACGTTTTGGACGTATCAACATCCCCAAGCTTAATTCCTGCTCGTCCTCGAGTAGGTAAATGATAACAAGAATAATTTCTGTGGTGACATGCTATTAACCATATAGGACTTTTTCATAGTCACATGACAAAAGCTTACTGAGACAATGAATCTATAGTAATTAAGTTGCCTCGTGAGAAAATCACAAAGAAATGAAAGTTTTACAATATGATACTGAAACATCAAATAGATTTGCAATGAGCATGGTGTGCAAATATGATAAAGTTATATCTAGCTTGCCCCCTTTAGTGAAGCAAAACATAAATGCAGGGGCACCTCCAAGGTTTAAGTGATGACTAGATACAATGATTTCAAAATAAACGATATCACAATCATGCAAAAGACAATGCTACTTTGGGACAATGCACATTACACTCAGAATGACAATCATGCTCTCAGTAGTTGGTGCTTTTAAAAGAAGGTGGAGACTCTCGAACCGTGGCTTTTGTTGGCAAGGTTGAAAACCCGTAGTCGGAAACAAAGACAAAACATGTACCAGAGCTCTTGGTTTTAAAACAGAGGTAATAATTATTTTTTTAGATTATGCATGTTTCATCAACGAATGCTAGCAGACAACTCAATCACTTCTTGAGAAGGACAAGTTTCGAGGAACGGCTCCCGAATGAGGACGATCACATCCTCTTAATCTCCTTTGTTTATCACTGCCAAAGTTTTCTGATTTCTCATGAACAAAGCGTGAAGGAGGGTTTGTTTGTTATATTATCTTTTTGAGCCGGGCGCACTCAATGCCAGTTCCTTCTCGTATTATGGGTTTGCACATTATACATGCAATCCCGGGGTGAAGCTTGTCCAACTTAAAAAGATTATGAATTAACTACTACTTCCTCATAGACTTACAACAGAGGCACAAAATAGGAATGCATTTTTATTTGAATAATTTCGAGATGGTACATGCAAGTCTCCGTTAGGAATGGCAGGTAAATACCATGTAGGAAGGTATGGTGGACTCATATGGCATAACTGGTATAAAGGAATGTGGATGCACAAGCAGTCAGTCCGCTTAGTACAGGCGAAGGTTAGCAAAAGACTGGGAGCGACCAACTAAGAGAGCAATGACGGTCATAATCATGCAGAGTGACAGAGCAACATTGAATCAGGCATGGTATTTATATCGCTACTCAGAAACAAAAGATCATCAAGGCTTGACAGACTTTCTTTACAGTCTTAAATATGTGTGAGCATACGCCAAGTCAATCGAAATAAATTCTTGAAGGAAGATATTACTAAACCATACCACATCATAGGCAAACAAATCATGTTGGTACTCCAATAACACATTGGGAACCCCCCAGCTATTTGAGACTAACCATAAGAAAACATGAACTACTAAGCGTCATTATGCACGTAGCATCTTTATCATAGACATATCAACCAATGCAACGGAAGCATACTCTCTTAATAAGATAATCATGATAAATAAAGAGAGTTCAAGCAACCAACTAAACAAAAGCTCTTTAGAAAGATAAGCATGAAAGTTAAGAGCTAAGCACGATAGTAGCTATTAAAAGACAAAGAACACACACAGCAAAGATAGACATGAAAATTCTATGTTATTTTCTAGGTAGAAGTGGAGCGTGTTTCTCTCCCATATAAAGAAAGCTGAGTTCCGACTCGTTATGAAAAGCTAAGGAAAACTAAAAAGGAAAACTAAAAGCAAGACGCTCCAAGCATAGCACATAACACATGAAGTTATTAAAATATAGTGGAACGAAAGACGAACTGATAATGTTGATGGAGAAGGGGATGGACGGGGGCATCCCCAAGCTTAGACGCTTGAGTATCCTTGAATATTTCTTGGGGGTGCATGGGGGCATCCCCAAGCTTGAGCATTTGACACTCCTGAATCTTTTTATCATCTTCCCTCGCACACTTGAAAACTCCCTTCATACATAACTCATCATAATCTGATTAGTGAGGTTAGTACCCTTAATAAAATAATTGTTCCTTGTTGGAAATAAGGATATTCTTGAAGATCTACTGTTTCTCAAGATTGCCATAAGGTTTTTGCAAAGAAAAAGCAAGCTCTAGGTTTGCAAAATGAAGGAAAGGCAAAACAGGACAGAATCTATGAAAAACAGAACAGCAGGTAGTAAATGATTTTTTCGGGGTACTTCTGCAACTCTAATAAAAAAACTCAAAACAGATGCACGAACGACAATTATATAGAGCATGCTTTCGAAAAAATTCAGACCAAAAAGATGATCTGGTGATTTTATACGAATTTTCTATCCAAGGACAGAATCTGTTTCCTGGACAGCACGTCACAACTTTTGAACTTTCTTGCAATCAGAGGCTACACTTGGCACAAAATTGAAAAGCAAAGATACAATGACGATGCTACTGTAGTAACAACATCAAGACACAACAAAAGCAAAATAAAATTTATTCATTGGGCTGCCTCCCAAAAGCGCTTTCTTTTATGCCTTTAAGCTAGGCATAATGCATAGAGATCAAGTTGTATCAATTGAACCATCATCAAGATCATCAAAAAGCTCTTCAATAATACAACTAGTCTTAAGAGGACTTTCAAATAAAGGCCTCATAGAGATACTTCTAGGGAGTAGACCAAAAGGATAAAAGTCAAGGGAAAATTCATTTACAAATTCATCAAAGAGAGGTGTTTCTTCCAAAGTTTTTACAGTTTCAACCCCTTTGGCAATAGATGGATTACTTTTAGAACGGGGAGCCTTTGGAACGTGAACGAACTTAGGCTCCCTCTTTGCCGGAGTTTCTACCTTTTTGGTTTTGATTGAGGAGAAAGTAGTTCCTAAAGTATCAAAGATTTCCTCAATCTTGTCTATCCTAGAAGAGTCCAAGTCATGGGATTTGATGGTCTCCAAAGTTTTGAAAATTTTATGCATGGAGTTATCAAGCCTATTCAAATTCCCTTGGATCTTATGATCCAACTCGTTTATCTTATTAATGCTTGGCATCTCTAGCTCTATCTTTTCAAGTTTTTTCATAATGTGAGCTAGGGTGATGTCCTCTTGAATGCTAACAACAGGGGGATTCCCAACAAGATTTTCAATAATACTAAGAGACTCCCAAACTGGGGCTTCTAGGAAATTCCCATTGATAGCAGTATCTAGAATAAACCTATTCCAAGAAGTAATCCCAACATAAAAATTTCTAAGCAGGATAGTAGTAGGTTGCTTCTTGGTGGCTCTTTTTTGAGAATCATTAATTCTATACCAAGCATCTTTCAAACTTTCCCCACCTCTTTGTTTAAAGGTGAGAACTTATGCCTCGTCAAAGACAAAAGGACCCGACATAATGACAGCTAAAGAATAAGATAACTATTTTTGTGATTTTCGATAAAAGATACTAAAGCAAAAACTGAAAGGTAAACTAACAAGACTAAAAAGCAAAGGTAAAAGATAGCATGCAACTCCCCTATCCTGAAGAGTGGAGTCCCCGGCAACGGCGCCAGAAAACTTTGCTTGATGGCTTCTCGCCCCTCGTTGGTTACCCCAAGTGGAAGGTGTGAGATGCAGTGTAGCGGAAGTTTTCCCTTGGCAATACCAAGGATCGATTTCCCTGAGACTCCCAGTTTCAACAAGAAGGTGTCAACTGCTAACGGCGCCAGATATATTAGCAATCAATGTGGACCTGCACACAGATACAAATAACTTTGCTCCCAACGAGTACAGAGAGGTTGTCAATCTCTCCGGCCTTGTAGTTTACAAAGGATCAAACGCAAGTGATAGTAGTGATAGATATTGCTGCAATAGTAAGTAAAAGCATAAAGTAAATAGCGGATGTGATCAATGATGGTAATATGGACCGGAGTCCCATGATGTTCACTAGTGATGTCTCTCTCCCAAAAGACGATGAAACAGCTATGTGAGGTAAACAAATAACAGCTGGGCAATTGACAGGACCATGTGCGCAAACCAATGCTGACTAAGTTGCAAGAAAGGTAGAGGTTCAAAGCATGGGCGGTACACCGAGGTAAGTAGACCGAAATCCATCTGCATCTACTACTAATCATCCACCTTGAGATATCTATCCAGAACATCTCGCTGGTATTAAGTTGCGAGTCCCACCCATAGTGTAAACTCAAAGCAACAGACAACTGCATTAAAAGAACTTTGCGTAAAGTAAACAATCCTTGCACCCGCGGGCACAAGCACCGTTGTTTTCCCCCTTGTGGCAACAGCACATCCCCTAGACTCATGTTTCTGTCACTCAAGCTAGTCATCGAGGGGCATGAACCCACAATCAAGCATAACGTTCCCTCTTGGAGTCACTACCTACTACTTGGCCAAAGCAATAAATAACAACGGAGAACATGCAAGAATTACTTACGAACATAAATATAAAAGAGGTGAATCAAATATATTACTCAAACACAATCTGAACATAATCTCATAATCCATCGGATCCCAGCAAACTCATCATAGCAACAGCATAAGGATTACATATGTGCCTCGATCATGTAGGGCAGCTCACGAGGAATAATTAGTGAAGCACAAGAACTGGAGGAGAACATCACATAGCTACTGGTCATGGACCCATGGTCCAAGGGAGACTACTCACAACTCATCCGGGAGGCGTCCATGGTGGTGGAGAAGCTCCCGGTGGTGATCCCCCCCTCCGGCAGGGTGCCGGGAAGAGTTCTCCTGGTGCTCCCGATCTTGGAAGCGGCGGTGGCGGCGGAACAGAGATGAGATCGCGAAAAAGAGTTCCCGTCTCGAGGGTTTCGGGAGACGGTATAAATATATGCCAAAGGGGGGCATCAGCGGAGCCTCGGGGGGCCCAGGCCCCCCCCCCGGCGCGGCCCAGGGAGGGGGGCACCACCAGGGCGCCTGGGGCCCTGGTGGCCCCCCTCCGGCTGTGCTTTGGGTGCCTGGTAGCTTCTGGAACGCTGATTTTTTATATAATTTTTCCGGGATTTTTCTGGCAGTTCTCGTAATGGGAAAACCTGAAATACAAAAACAGCCGAAAACAGAAACTGGCACTGGGGTGCACTGAGTTAATAGGTTAGTCGAAATATGATCAAAAGTGTATGGAAGTGTATAGATATCATAGCAATATCACCCAAAAGAGGCATGGAGCAAGCAGAAATTATAGATACGTTTTGGACGTATCAGTATGGGTGTGTGATGAGTCAAGGTGGTGACTTGACTCGTTGAGTTGAATCATATTCATGTTGATATCGGTAACCTGTCCTCGAGGTGACGAGAAATTATTGATGCATATTCTTGATGGTAGAATATTTATTCTAGCTCATAGCTAGATTGCTCATTGTTGTTCTATTGCATTGTTACTTTGAACCAAATCATGGGTTGCTTGCAAGTACATTCAAAGTACTCATTGGCTTGCCACTGCTTATTTAATTGGCTAGGCATGGAGGAATAGGAATATGAAGAAGAGTTCTATGGAGACGAACATGCGAACTAGGAAGCTATCCCAGTCAGAATGCCTGTAGGGTTAAGGCAGATGGCATGGGTTCTACTTATCATCGAAGACTTCCGCTATTTGAGTTATTTGCTAATCAGCCGTGAGGCTTTATCTATTTAAGACTTGGCCATAATGGCCTTAATTGGTGTAAGACGGTATGGATGGATGTAAGACTCTGGTTATTCAGCTTCTGTGTGTTCAGTGAGCATTGATCTCTGGGATCACTGTACACATGCATTCGATGATCTCGACTTCTCTGTCGGGGTCCCCACAGAGCTGGTATCAGAGCCATCCTGACTGTAGGAAGCCTTAGTTAGCATGGGCGTTAGTTAGATGAGACCCCTTTTTCAAAAACCTTCTGAACCTCTCTTCTTTTCTAAACCTTACCAACCTGAGATTTCATCAGCTTATTAACCTCTCCTATTCCACGTTTGTAGATGGCCGCTATACCTGAAGATCCCCTGACCACTGGGTTTCCCTTGCTTCTCGAGGATAGCCTCCAGGAGTGCCAGTTCCACCGAGCACCCATCCTCACCTACCTTGAGCATTGGGTTAGCGACACTGAGGTGGAGTACCATGTGGAAGTGATCGTGAAGGCAAACGATCCTCCCACAAGTTGGTTCTTTGAGGGACCCCAGATGGCAACACTACCTCTCGCTGTCGAGGCTGCTGCACTCAAGGCACTAACCCGTCCCCGCGAGCTTCTCCCGGAGATGGCAGCCAAGATGACAACCCGCTTCTTGCCTTACCGGAAGGAAGGTGAAGATGAAAGCAGCGCACTAGCCCCTCCACTGAAGGAAGGACTCTCGCTTCGGTTCCAGACCTACTTCAGTCTATGTGCCGACAGCTTGGCACAAGACTTGGCCTCGGAATCGATGAAGCTCCGAGTAGAACTTCACCAGACCAAGGCACTTCTTCGTCGAGCTCAAGAGAAGACAAATAAGATCATGAAAGAAGGAGCACCTTCCAGACAGTCCGCTATCGCATACGGAGGCGGAAGACCCTCCGGAGATGTATCTTCCAAGGATGAAGTGCCACGTCGGCGACGCCGGATGACGGCAAGGGAATATCGCAAGCTTTTCTCTGCACCACCGATGAAGCACCGTCGTATCCAACTCCTCCACTCCCCCACACCCTCAAGCGACAAGGGGGCCCAGACAGATGAAGACAAGGAGGAAGACCCAGAAGAGCCGGAATACGCGACCGAGCATTCCGCCGCTTAGGCATCATTCGCTACTCGGATATGCCAGTTCGTGACCTCTACGGTAGGATAGGTCGTGTAACCCCTATGCGCAGTCGAGTCCTTGTATGGTTCATATGAAACCATCTAGTGTTTGCTTTTGTTGTGTTTGGATGTATGTCGTACCCTTCCTTTGGGAATATGTAAACGACTGCATCACCCGTTTGGATTTTAATGGATGTGTTTGGCCCTTTCGGCCCTTGCATGATTTGAATTAGTGTCACACCCACCCCCTTACTAGGCACCCATCTATCTTGCTTTCCCTCTTTCAAGTCATGAGACCTTTTACTGCTCCAACAGGATGCCTGTTGTAACTCGTACTGGTACCTCTACCCAGCAGCCTGAAGCCAGAGCATCCGCTCAGTCAGAGGCAGGCCGCGACCAAACCAACGACCAAGCTCCACCACCACCACCTCCTCCGAACATGGACATGGCTCAGCTTCTCCAAGCTTTCCGAGAGGAACGCCAAGCCAACACTGCAGCCCTTCAGTTGATTGCTCAAGCTGTCACCAACAACCGCCAGCTGGCGGGGAATGGCAATGGACGTTCCACGTTGGCAGAGTTCAAGAAGCATGCACCGCCAACTTTCATCGAGACTGCTGAACCCCTGGATGCAGACGACTGGGTCCGCACCATTGAGGACTTGCTGGAACTAGTCGGATGCACCGAAGACCGCGAGAAGGTGGCTTATGCAGCCCACTGCCTCAGGGGGACTGCTAGAGCTTGGTGGGGTGGATTCAAGGTCATGCATGCTGAACAAGACATCACTTGGGTCAACTTCAAGGCAGAATTCCGCAAGGCCCACATTCCTTCTGGAATCATGGCTATCAAAAAGCGTGAGTTCCGAGCCCTGAAGCAAGGAAGTGGCACCGTCAAGGAGTACATGCAGAAGTTCAGTGTTCTGTCAAGGTATGCCCCTGAAGATGTCAGCACTGATGCTGCAAAAAGGGAGCGCTTCATGGAAGGCCTCAATCAGACTCTGAAGTACTCGCTTGTCGTGTGCGACTGCCCGACCTTCCCTGACCTGGTAAACAAAGCACTTATGCTTGAAGACAAGTGGCGTGCTTTGGAAGACACTCGCAAGCGCAAGATGGTCAGCAAGGGAAGTTCCAGCAACCAGAAGCCTCGCCTGTGGCAGTCAGCCCCGGCCAAGCCAACCTATCAGCAACCAAGAGCTCCTGCACCTCGCACCAACTATCAGCCTCAGCAGTATGCCAACCCAAGGCCAGCTTTCAACCCCAATAACAGTGGTGGAAACAAGATCAACAATCCAAACCAAGTCACTTGCTTTGGATGTGGTCAGTCAGGACACATCTCAAGGGTGTGCCCCAACAAGAAGCCTGATGCCCCGCGCCCCAATGCGCAGAACCCAGGACAAGGCCGCGGGATGCCACCAAGGAACCCAGCTCCTCGCAACTCGCCTAACCATGGGAAGGGGCGTGTGAATCACGTCACTGCTGAAGAAGCCCAGGAAGACCCGGACGTCGTGCTGGGTACGTTCCTTGTCAACTCAGCACCTGCAACTGTCTTGTTTGATTCTAGAGCCACGCATTCATTTGTCACTCAAAGATTTGCATTAAAAAGTGGCATGACCCCTACACCCCTGAGTAACCCTATGGTGATACAAACCCCCGGAGCAGAGATGAGAGCCAAGATATGCTGTAAGGGAGTTAGTATTACCATTAACAGTGTAGATTTCCTAGCAGACCTCATCGTCCTGAGATCACAAGGCTTGGATGTGATCCTAGGCATGAATTGGCTCAGCAAGCACCAAGGCTTGTTAGACTGTGCCAATCGAACAGTCACTGTGACCAATGACCAAGGAGTCGAAGTCAAGTTTGCTCCCAACTCCTCTTCCGCTCAAGCCATTCAAGTCAACTGTCTATCTGAAGTTGGGCTAGAGCAAGTACCGGTGGTATGCGAGTATCATGATGTCTTTCCGGATGAGCTACCGGGAATGCCCCCTGACCGTGACATTGAGTTCATCATCGAGCTCGTGCCCGGAGCAGGACCCATCTATAAGAAGCCTTATAGAATGGGGACGGAAGAATTAGCCGAGTTGAAGAAGCAGTTGGAAGAGCAGCTGAGGAAGGGATTTATCCGCCCAAGTGCCTCCCCTTGGGGATCACCTGTTCTATTTGTGGCAAAGAGGGACGGTACCATCCGCTTATGCATTGACTATCGTTCCCTCAATGAAGTTACAATCAAGAACAAATATCCACTTCCCAAGATCGAATATATGTTTTATCAGCTCAGCGGAGCCAAGGTGTTCTCCAAGATCGACCTCAGATCTGGGTACTACCAGCTGAAGATCAGACCCCAGGATATTCCGAAGATGGCATTCGTAACCAGATATGGCCTGTACGAGTGCACGGTCATGTCCTTTGGGTTAACCAATGCCCCAGCTTACTTCATGAATCTCATGAAT
>LR738713.1:242255017-242274327 GCA_902687465.1 Secale cereale
AAGAATTAGCCGAGTTGAAGAAGCAGTTGGAAGAGCAGCTGAGGAAGGGATTTATCCGCCCAAGTGCCTCCCCTTGGGGATCACCTGTTCTATTTGTGGCAAAGAGGGACGGTACCATCCGCTTATGCATTGACTATCGTTCCCTCAATGAAGTTACAATCAAGAACAAATATCCACTTCCCAAGATCGAAGATATGTTTTATCAGCTCAGCGGAGCCAAGGTGTTCTCCAAGATCGACCTCAGATCTGGGTACTACCAGCTGAAGATCAGACCCCAGGATATTCCGAAGATGGCATTCGTAACCAGATATGGCCTGTACGAGTGCACGGTCATGTCCTTTGGGTTAACCAATGCCCCAGCTTACTTCATGAATCTCATGAATAAAGTCTTCATGGAATATTTGGACAAGTTCGTTGTTGTCTTCATTGATGACATTCTTGTCTTCTCGAAGACGGAGGAAGAGCACGAGCAACATTTGAGGATGGTCCTAGACAAGCTTCGGGAGCACCAACTGAAGGAAATATGCCCTAGAGGCAATAATAAATATGTTATTTGTATTTCCTTATATCATGATAAATGTCTTTTATTCATGCTAGAATTGTATTAACCGGAAACTTAGTACATGTGTGAATACATAGACAAAACAGAGTGTCCCTAGTATGCCTCTACTAGACTAGCTCATTGATCAAAGATGGTTATGTTTCCTAGCCATAGACATGAGTTGTCATTTGATCAACGGGATCACATCATTAGGAGAATGATGTGATGGACAAGACCCATTCGTTAGCATAGCACTATGATCGTTTAGTTTTACTGCTATTGCTCTCTTCATGACATACATGTTCCTATGACTATGAGATTATGCAACTCCCGAATACCGTAGGAACACCTTGTGTGCTATCAAACGTCACAACGTAACTGGGTGATCATAAAGATGCTCTACAGGTGTCTCCGAAAGTATTCGTGGTGTTGGCATAGATCAAGATTAGGATTTGTCACTCCGAGTGTCGAAGAGGTATCTCTGGGCCCTCTCGGTAACACACATCACAATAAGCCTTGCAAGCAAAAGACTAATGAGTTAGTCACGAGATGATGAGTTACGGAACGAGTAAAGAGACTTGCCGGTAACGAGATTGAACTAGGTATAGAGATACCGACGATCGAATCTCGGGCAAGTAACATACCGTTTGACAAAAGGAACAACGTATGTAGTTATGCGGTTCTCACCGATAAAAGATCTTCGTAGAATATGTAGGAGCCAATATGAACATCCAGGTTCCGCTATTGGTTATTGACCGGAGATGAGTCTCGGTCATGTCTACATAGTTCTCGAACCCGTAGGGTCCGCACGCTTAACGTTTGATGACGATCGGTATTATGAGTTTATGAGTATTGATGTACCGAAGGTAGTTCAGAGTCCCGGCTGAGATCACGGACATGACGAGGAGTCTCGGAATGTCCAAGACATAAGGATTGATATATTGGACGACTATATTCGGACACCGGAAGTGTTCCGGAAAAGTTTCGGATTTATCGGGAATGCCGGAGGGGGTTACCGGAACCCCCTACGAGAGGGGATGGTCCATAGTGGGCCTAAAGGGAAAGAGAGAGGCAGCCCATAGGGCTGGCCGGCGCCCCACCTAGGGTTCCTAGTTGGACTAGGATTGGGGGGGGGGGCGCCACCTCTCCTATTCCTTTCCCCCTTCCTTCTTTTGGTGAATCCTACTAGGAATAGGATTGCAATCCTATTCCTAGTAGGAGTCCACTCCCTAGCCGCACCAGGAAGGGACGGCCGGCCTCCCCCCTTGCTCCTTTATATACGGGGGCAGGGGGGCACCCAAAGACACACAAGTTGAATGCTTTTAGCCGTGTGCGGTGCCCCCCTCCACAGAATCACACCTCGGTCATACCGTCGCGGAGCTTAGGCGAAGCCCTGCACCGGTGAACACATCATATCCGTCACCACGCCGTCGTGCTGACAAAACTCTCCCGTGAAGCTCAACTGGATCAAGAGCTCGTGGGACGTCATCAAGCTGAACGTGTGCTGAACGCGGAGGTGCCGTACGTTCGGTGCTTGATCGGTTGGATCACGAAGAAGTTCGACAACATCAACCGCGTCACTTGACGCTTCCGCTACCGGTCTACGAGGGTACGTAGACACACTCTTCCCTCTCATTGCTATGCATCTGGTAGATAGATCTTGCGTGATTGTAGGAAAATTTTAAAATACTACGTTCCACAACAGTGGTATCAGAGCCAGGTCTATGCGTAGATGATATGCACGAGTAGAACACAATGAGATTGTGGACGATAATAGTCATACTGCTTACCAGCATGTCATACTTTGCTTCGGCGGTATTGTGAGATGAAGCGGCCCGGACCGACATTACGCGTACGCTTACGCGAGACTGGTTTCACCGTTACGAGCACTCGTTGCTTAAAGGTGACTGGCGGGTGTCTGTCTCTCTCACTTTAGCTGAATCAAGTGTGGCTACGCCCGGTCCTTGTGAAGGTTAAAACAGCACATACTTGACGAAACATCATTGTGGTTTTGTATGCGTAGGTAAGAACGGTTCTTGCTAAGCCCGTAGCAGCCACGTAAAACTTGCAACAACAAAGTAGAGGACGTCTAACTTGTTTTTGCAGGGCACGTTGTGATGTGATATGGTCAAGACATGATGAGTTATACGGTTTTTGTATGAGATGATCATGTTTTGTGAGGGTGATCATGACGGTGCTTTGGAGATGGAGATCAAAAGCACAAGATGATGATGGCCATATCATGTCACATATTTTGATTGCATGTGATGTTTATCTTATTATGCTTCTTATTTTGCTTAGAACGACGGTAGCATTATAAGATGATCCCTTACTAAATTTCAAGGTATAAGTGTTCTCCCTGAGTATGCACCGTTGCGAAAGTTCGTCGTGCCGAGACACCACGTGATGATCGGGTGTGATAAGCTCTACGTTCGAATACAATGGGTGTAAGCCAGTTTTGCACACGCAGAATACTCGGGTTAAACTTGACGAGCCTAGCAAATGCTGATATGGCCTCGGAACACTGGAGACCGAAAGGTCGAGCGTGAATCATATAGTAGATATGATCAACATAAGATGTTCACCATTGAAACTACTCCATCTCACGTGATGATCGGACACGGTTTAGTTGATTTGGATCACGTGATCATTTAGATGACCGGAGGGATGTCTATCTAAGTGGGAGTTCTTAAGTAATATGATTAAATTGAACTTTAATTTATCATGAACTTAGTCCTGGTAGTATTATCATGAATTTATCATGAACTGAAGGAAATATGCCCTAGAGGCAATAATAAATATGTTATTTGTATTTCCTTATATCATGATAAATGTCTTTTATTCATGCTAGAATTGTATTAACCGGAAACTTAGTACATGTGTGAATACATAGACAAAACAGAGTGTCCCTAGTATGCCTCTACTAGACTAGCTCATTGATCAAAGATGGTTATGTTTCCTAGCCATAGACATGAGTTGTCATTTGATCAACGGGATCACATCATTAGGAGAATGATGTGATGGACAAGACCCATTCGTTAGCATAGCACTATGATCGTTTAGTTTTACTGCTATTGCTCTCTTCATGACTTATACATGTTCCTATGACTATGAGATTATGCAACTCCCGAATACCGTAGGAACACCTTGTGTGCTATCAAACGTCACAACGTAACTGGGTGATCATAAAGATGCTCTACAGGTGTCTCCGAAAGTATTCGTGGTGTTGGCATAGATCAAGATTAGGATTTGTCACTCCGAGTGTCGAAGAGGTATCTGTGGGCCCTCTCGGTAACACACATCACAATAAGCCTTGCAAGCAAAAGACTAATGAGTTAGTCACGAGATGATGAGTTACGGAACGAGTAAAGAGACTTGCCGGTAACGAGATTGAACTAGGTATAGAGATACCGACGATCGAATCTCGGGCAAGTAACATACCGTTTGACAAAAGGAACAACGTATGTTGTTATGCGGTTCTCACCGATAAAAGATCTTCGTAGAATATGTAGGAGCCAATGTGAACATCTAGGTTCCGCTATTGGTTATTGACCGGAGATGAGTCTCGGTCATGTCTACATAGTTCTCGAACCCGTAGGGTCCGCACGCTTAACGTTTGATGACGATCGGTATTATGAGTTTATGAGTATTGATGTACCGAAGGTAGTTCGGAGTCCCGGATGAGATCATGGACATGACGAGGAGTCTCGGAATGTCCGAGACATAAAGATTGATATATTGGACGACTATATTCGGACACCGGAAGTGTTCCGGAAAAGTTTCGGATTTATCGGGAATGCCGGAGGGGGTTACCGGAACCCCCTACGAGAGGGGATGGTCCATAGTGGGCCTAAAGGGAAAGAGAGAGGCAGCCCATAGGGCTGGCCGGCGCCCCACCTAGGGTTCCTAGTTGGACTAGGATTGCGGGGGGCGCCACCTCTCCTATTCCTTTCCCCCTTCCTTCTTTTGGTGAATCCTACTAGGAATAGGATTGCATTCCTATTCCTAGTAGGAGTCCACTCCCTAGCCGCACCAGGAAGGGACGGCCGGCCTCCCCCCCTTGCTCCTTTATATACGGGGGCAGGGGGGCACCCAAAGACACACAAGTTGAATGGTTTTAGCCGTGTGCGGTGCCCCCCTCCACAGAATCACACCTCGGTCATACCGTCGCGGAGCTTAGGCGAAGCCCTGCGCCGGTGAACACATCATATCCGTCACCATGCCGTCGTGCTGACGAAACTCTCCCGTGAAGCTCAACTGGATCAAGAGCTCGTGGGACGTCATCAAGCTGAACGTGTGCCGAACGCGGAGGTGCCGTACGTTCGGTGCTTGATCGGTTGGATCGCGAAGAAGTTCGACAACATCAACCGCGTCACTTGACGCTTCCGCTCCCGGTCTATGAGGGTACGTAGACACACTCTTCCCTCTCGTTGCTATGCATCTGGTAGATAGATCTTGCGTGATCGTAGGAAAATTTTAAAATACTACGTTCCCCAACACCAACTATATGCCAAATTCAGCAAGTCTGAGTTCTCGCTGCATAAAGTTGGATTCTTAGGTCATGTCTTGACTGAAGAAGGATTATCAGTTGAACCCGTGAAGATCGAAGCTGTGACCCAATGGCAATCTCCAACGACCGTCAAGGAAGTCAGAAGCTTCCTCGGACTTGCGGGCTATTACCGCAAATTCGTGGAAGGATTCTCTAGCATTGCCCGGCCAATGACTCAGCTCCTCAAGAAGGACAAGAAGTTCGAGTGGACGCCAAAATGCGAAGAGAGCTTCCAAGAGCTCAAGAAGAGATTGACCACCGCCCCAGTTCTGGCAACACCTGATATTCACAAGGAGTTCGTGATATATTGTGATGCCTCTCGAACCGGACTGGGAAGCGTTCTGATGGAAGAAGGCCGAGTCATAGCTTACCTCTCCAGGCAGCTGCGACCTCATGAGGAGAACTATGCTACTCACGATCTTGAGTTAGCGGCAGTGGTTCATGCCTTGAAGACATGGCGGCATTACCTCTTAGGGAAATGGTGTGAGATATACACAGACCACAAAAGTCTGAAGTATATTTTTACCCAAAAGGAATTGAACATGAGGCAGCGAAGATGGTTGGAACTCATCAAACATTATGACCTCAGTGTTCAATATCACCCCGGGAAGGCTAACATGGTGGCCGATGCCTTAAGCAGGAAGGCTTGCTCTTTGAATGCCATTATTCAAGAGAGGCAGCCAGCCTTGTTTAAGGAACTCGAACAATTCAGTTTGGAATTGGTCACCCTGGGATTTCTAGATCATTTGGAAGTTAGACAAACCCTGATGGACGAAGTCAAGAAGGCGCAAGGCGGACATGCAAGCATTGAAGGCATCAAGAAGAAGATGAAGCTAGGCAAGGCCCCAGGATTCTCCGAAGACGAGCATGGGATTGTTTGGTACAAGGGTCGCATCTGCGTACCAAACAAGACGGAGCTAAAGAACCTAATCCTGCAAGAAGCCCACGACACTCCGTATTCCATCCACCCCGGAGGAACCAAGATGTATCAAGACTTGAAGGAAAGATTCTGGTGGCACGGGATGAAAAGAGAGATTGCAACCTATGTTGCAAAGTGTGATGTGTGCCAAAGGGTCAAGGCTGAATATCAGCGACCCGTTGGATTGCTTCAACCACTCAAGGTTGCTGAGTGGAAGTGGGACAAAGTCGAAATGGACTTCATCACTGGATTGCCAAGGTCAAGTAGAGGACATGACTCCATCTGGGTCATAGTCGACCATTTGACCAAGGTGGCCCACTTCATTCCTGTCAAGACTACTTATGATGGCAACCGGCTGGCAGCTCTCTACATCGACAGAATGGTAAGCCTACACGGTGTTCCCAAGGAGATTGTGTCAGATCGAGGAACCCAGTTCACCTCAAGGTTCTGGAAGAAGTTCCAAGAAGCCTTGGTAACCAAATTGTCTTTCAGCTCAGCTTTCCACCCACAGACCGGAGGTCAGACAGAACGAGTAAATCAAATTATCGAAGACATGCTCCGAGCCTGTGTCTTGGCATATGGAGCCAAGTGGGAAGATTGTCTCCCTTTTGCCGAGTTCTCCTATAACAACATTTATCAGTCGAGCCTTCAGATGGCACCATTTGAGGTGTTATACTGACGCAGATGTCGCACACCCCTCAACTGGTCAGAGACTGGAGAAGGGCTAGTCTTTGGACCGGATATTCTCCGCGAAGCAGAAGAACAGGTCCAACTAGTCAGAGAGCGTTTGAAGGCAGCCAAGTCAAGGCAGAAGAGCTATGCTGACACTCACCGTCGGGACATGAGTTTCCATGTCGGGGACCATGTGTACCTGCGGGTAACTCCTCTAAAGGGAACCAAGCGTTTCCACATCAAGGGGAAGCTCGCACCAAGGTTCATTGGACCCTTTGAGATCACTGCACGACGAGGAGAAGTGGCTTACTAGTTGGAAATATCACTTGAGCTATCCGATGTGCACAACGTATTCCACGTGTCACAACTCCGGAAATGTCTCCAAGTTCCGGACAAGCCTAATCTCTACAAGGATGTTGATCACCAAGCCATTGATCTGCAGCCTGATTTAACCTACCGGGAGAAGCCCATTCGCATTCTGGATGAAGCAGAACGACGGACGCGAAGCCGCACCATCAAGCACTTCAAGGTCCAGTGGAGCAACCACACTGAAGCTGAAGCAACCTGGGAATGTGAAGACTATCTTAGAACCGAGTTTCCCGATCTCTTTTAAGACCTAGTTTAGGAATCTCGGGGACGAGATTCTTGTAAGGGGCGTAGGTCTGTCACACCCTGCATTTTGTAACATGTTATTTGCATCAATGAAGCATGAAAATTTGGACCAGCAAATTTTTTTGGCATCATTTGGCTTTTATTCGGAATTGAGTTTTTCTTCCTATGCTCTTCATGTGCTCATTAAAGTCAACTATTACCTCTTGTAGAATTCATCTCCATACCAAAAACTTCTGCCCAATGATCATGCCAAGTGTTATATAGCAATATAGTATTTTCTTATAAAAATAATTTGGCCAAAAATGTATTTTATAAATTGAGTATTCCTAAAACCCCTGAATTGAGGTTTGCACTGCAAGTGCTTGATTTAGGGTGAGAAAATTATTTCAAAAAGTATATTTGAGACCTAGTAGTCATAGGACTCCCAGAAACCACAAAAGTATAATTTTAAAAGTTATTTTCCTATTTTATTTAAAAGCTTTTTCTTAAGGCCAGAAATGGTCTTTAATAAGGAAAAATATTTAAGTATTTCAAAAATATTTGCCAAAATTCAGGGAGAGTCATAGGACATATATTGTCCATATATAAGAGTTTCAACACTTGGTCATGTTCAAAATAATGGGCTAGTCCCTCTAAAACCCTTTCTGGATATTTCAAGCCTTTGAAATATTTACAAAGGAAATATTCTCCAAAAATTCCAGGGAAATTCTATCATGTCATATATGACATATTTGATGATCTTGCCAAGTCCCATGCCTTGGGAAGCAAGAAAACATCCTCAAAATCCTTCATAACCATTATGTCCATATTTGAAGTTTGAGCAACTTTACATTGCCAAACTTGTCCAAATGCTCTCAAACTTGGTGCACATGCTGGAATGGCCTAATAAGGCATCTAGACCAAATGGCACAAGATTTGGAGTAGGGCAACTTGATCAGAATACCCCAAAACCATTTCTGTTCAAATGCAAATTTGAACAACTTTACATTACCAACTTTTTATCTGGTGCTTCAAACTTTGTGGGCATGATCCATACCCCAAATGATGAAACTACACCAAGTGGTGCATCAAGGAGAGATGATTAGCTTGACTTAAACAAGATGAAGCCATTTCTGTTGTTTTCTAGGGTTCACCAAAGTTACATTGGCTGGTTTCTTCAAATGAGCCCAAATTTGGTGAAACACCCTATTTCCTTACGACATTCAATCCTGTTAAGTGTCAAGGCAAGTGGAAATCATTTGCTTGTCCAAAACAGGATCAAACACCTTCTGCCTTTTTACCAAAACCATCTTCTTGACCACTTTTACCATTTACTTTTGCCCCAACTTTCTACCACAGCTTCATCTAGTTACAATCTACCTCCAGTAACTCCCCCATGTCCACAGCTCCATGATTGAGGGGTGAAAACCCTAGTTCACCTTGCTGGACAGCCAAAATTCACCTAGTTACCAGCTTCACCTCTCTCTCCTTGATCATCCAGATCATCCAAGGCCTCAGCTGAGACGTCTGCTTCGTGCTGGACCCCCAGACACAGCGGACGCGCCCAAAAGGGCCAATAGCATGCCATGGCATGCGATAAGGCCGCTCCAGAGCGCGCTATAGTGCGCACCCGCACTGTAGCTTCGCCCAATCCAGCGCAGCCGACCACCTCGAGCTCTACCCTCGCGCCTACCGATGCTCCTCGACGTCCGCGACCTCCCCCGGCGCTGTCCCCCTCCTCCTCCATCCAGTGGCCGCCTTCGCACGCGCGCTGGCCGCCCGCAGCCTCCACTCGTCGGCCTCACACGCGCACGCTGTCTGGAGCCTCCCCCGCTCATCCTCTCCCTTCTACTAGGCGTGGACCTCACCCACGAACCTCCCCGACTCAATCACAAGCGCCAGCACGGCCTCTGGCATCGCCCATGGCCTCGCCGGCGCACGGGTCCACGGTGGACCGTGGGCTCGGCTATATAAGCTCGCCCCGAGCCTCTCCAACGGCACCAACAACCTCCCCTCGTCCCCAGTAGCGCTCCAGAACCAACCTTTCGCCCTCAGAAAGCCCGAGTGCTCGGGATCGACTGGAGCTCCGCCGCGTCGGGCAACCGGCGATCTCGCAGTACAAGCCCTCCCAGCTCTTCCTTTTGCTCGATCCAGCATCGCAGCAGGATACTGATGCATTCCCCTCTCTTTTCCCCTTCTGCAGCTGCCGGAAACAGCCGGAGCAGCGACCTCCCGACGACCCTACGCCGCGTGCCCTCGCCGTCGGCGAACCAGGCCTGGCGAGCCGCACAACCACCACTACATCCGCGACTCGCTGATGAGCCCGGTCCTGCCCTCCGTTTGCCCCGACGTGCCCAAAATCGTCGCCGGTGAGCTCGCCGTCACCGTGGCCGTGAGGTTGAAGATGACAGGCGGGCCCCGCCTGTCATCCTCACCACTCTCTCGCCTCGCAGTCACTGACCGCCGGGCCCCGCCCGTCAGGTTTGAAAACCTGGCGCGCGCGCTGGCTCCCGTGCGGCTGGGCTGTTAGCCCTGGGCCGTGCACGGTGGCCGTTCTGGCCCAGTTGCACAGGGCCTTTTCCTCTTTTTCTTTTTCTGTAAAATTTCAAATAATTTTACAGAAATAAATATTTGTCCAAATGGATTAATTCCAACTCCTAAAATCTTGTAATATTCCACCCTATTTAATGGTATCACTTTCACTCATATCCATGAAACTTTTCTGTTCTGTTCAAATTTAAATTCAAATTTGAGCATTAAAACTCATGTTCAAAAATCCTTAGATTCCATTCTGTAACTCCAAAACTCCAACTAAGAAATTTTGCCATCTTAGTTTTCCCTCTAGTATTTAACAAAAATAAGTTGACATTTTTCTGAGCACTTTGATTTTTCTGTTTTTATTGTAGTTTTAATTCCCCGTTGTTATTTTGCGACGATTAGATCCCGTATTTGACGAAGATGCTGAGGAAGAAGGTGGAGAAGGATTTGAAGACTTTGAAGACCAAGCCAATCCAGGCAAGCAGCCCTTTGACCATGATACACTTGTGTTCTTCGGAACCCGTTTGTTTCCGATGCATGATGATAGAGTTATGGTGGTGACCTAGTTTGAAACCACCACATGATGCATGCTTACTCATGATCTTGCTATGTGCTAGACGTCATGCAAATGGTTAGTAGTGATGCTTAGTGATGCATGTGTGACATGAACCTTCGTGGTTGAAATCTTTTCATAAACCCCATCGGGTGCCCCTAATGCCCGAGGCTGATGTTGATGTTAGGTCATCACTTGAGGAAGAAGTGATGAGCCGGTAAAGATCTTGTGCATGGGTGAAATGATGGATTAGATTTATGTGTGACTACCGTCCCAACCAAACATGTGCAACCACTCTACCCCTTATTGGACGGGGCTTTATTGATTACTTAGGTCGATACTAGCATGGTGCCCGCATTACTAGTGACGGGAAGACTTGAGGTCTTTCCCGGGACGGGGTCGTGCTTGGATAGACGACCATGACTGTTTTTACAGGGCACCGGACATACCGTTGGTCCCTTCGGGTACGCGTGACATTGAAATTAGGGCAAGTCCCATGATCTATTGTTTGTACTCGAGGGCCGTGTACCAACGAGTGGACTCTATGTTAGTGTCGTCTAAGGAAAGATAAGGATCGGGTGCTACCCCCGAGTACTTGAGGTACTGCGGGATCGTGGGTGACACGAAAGCTTCCCGGATCTTGTGGGTAAAGTGCGCAACCTCTGCAGAGTGTAAAACTATTCGAATAGCCGTGTCCACGGTCATGGCCAGTTGGGTGGTGCTACTTAAACTATGTCCAGAATTTTACTACATCGGTGAAAGTATGGGTGTGTGATGAGTCACGGTGGTGACTTGACTCGTTGAGTTGAATCATATTCATGTTGATATCGGTAACCTGTCCTCGAGGTGACGAGAAATTATTGATGCATATTCTTGATGGTAGAATATTTATTCTAGCTCATAGCTAGATTGCTCATTGTTGTTCTATTGCATTGTTACTTTGAACCAAATCATGGGTTGCTTGCGAGTACATTCAAAGTACTCATTGGCTTGCCACTGGTTATTTAATTGGCCAGGCATGGAGGAACAGGAATATGAAGAAGAGTTCTATGGAGACGATCATGCGAACTAGGACGCTATCCCAGTCAGAATGCATGTAGGGTTAAGGCAGATGGCATGGGTTCTACTTATCATCGAAGACTTCCACTATTTGAGTTATTTGCTAATCAGCCGTGAGGCTTTATCTATGTAAGACTTGGCCATAATGGCCTTAATTGGTGTAAGACGGTATGTATGGATGTAAGACTCTTGTTATTCAGCTTCTGTGTGTTCAGTGAGCATTGATCTCTGGGATCACTGTACACGTGCATTCGGTGATCTCGACTTCTCTGTCGGGGTCCCCACACATGGGGTCCCACGCACCGGCGGCGGGAGGACCCGCAGCACCGTGGCCACGGTGCATTCGCCTCCTCCACGCCCGGTACTGCGTGTGTTGACTCGTCGAGACGTCGCGGCTGACGACATCTCCATAACGTCATCCGACCCAAGGACCTACGGCGACCAGCGTCAAGTTCTTTAGGAGCGAGCTAACGAAGACGCTCGAACCACCATCGAGTGCCGGCGCGGAGCGAGCCACCAGTCAGACAGGCGAGCAGGGCCTGCTGTGAACCGCCCAGCACCGGAGAGCCCTGGAGGTCTACCTTACGAGGTAGGCTGTCCGGCTTTTACCCATGAGCTGCGGCAGTTCCAGTGGCCCACTCACCGCACCTTCAAGCCTGACGTTGGCGAGAAGTACAACGGCAAGACCCACCCATCGGAGTTCCTCAGCACCTACACCATCGCGATGCAAGCGGCCGGAGTCCACGACAACAAGGTGCTCGCAAATTACTTCCCATTGGCTCTTAAACCCAACGCCATGTCGTGGTTGATGCACTTGCCGGTAGACTCTATTTCCTCCTGGTCGGATTTGTGCCATGAGTTTGTTGGCACCTTTACTGGAGGTCACCAAGCCCATGGCGAAGCAAGTGCCCTGCACATCATACCCCAGAAGGAAGGCGAGAGTCTGCGCAAGTATATACAGAGGTTCAGCCGGGTACAGTACAATATCCCTGATGTTCACCCTGCCGCCATCATCAGCGCGTTCCATCAGAACGTGCGTAACCGCAATATGCGTGAAGAACTGGCGATGACCAAGGTGAAAAATGTGGCAGAACTTTATGTTCTTGCTGACAGATGTGCCCGGGCTGAAGAGGGAAGGAAGTACCCCGGCGAAGATGCCGGCACGGAAACCGACTCTTCAGATGAGGATACTGCCGCCCCGACGAAGGAGGGCCGACACCGCAACAGGAAGCGCAAAGGTAAAGCCGTGCTTGCCGTCGAGGGATCTGTTGACACCGGCTCCACCAAGAAAACCAAGGCGGATGACCCCGGCAAGGAAATTGCCGGGTGTGTCGCCTGCCGGGCCTTGGCGGCTGCAGAGAAGCCAGGAAACTCCGGCAAGCGATACTGCAAGATCCATCGCACCAAAGGCCATGATCTCCAGGACTGCCGACAGGTTGAGCTCCTTGCTGAGAAGCAGAGGGCTGAATATGAGAGGCGGGACAAGGAGAAGGGCCAGGATGGTGCTGAGGGGTCTGGCAAGAGGCGTGACGGCCAAGCAGGCCGTCGCAGCAAGGATAAACAGCAGGAGAAGCCCGCCCGGGGTCGTGACAGAAAGCCAGAAGACGACGATCATGAAGAGGACGACGAGTCCGGCGACCAAGAGTTTCAGAAAGCCACGGAGGCCATGTGCGTCGATGGCGGCGCCTCGCTGCATACTGCTCACCGCCAACTTAAACAGTGGGCGCGTGAGATTACAGCGGCGGAGCCGTCGTCTGGTGCCCAAAAGCCGCTGAAATGGTCCAGCACGCCTATCATTTTTTTACAATGAGGATCACCCTGATCGCACTACTACGGTGCTTGCCATTGTTGGTTTCACCGACAATACACAACCTCAAGGTGACAAAGATGCTAGTCGACGACGGGGCCGGTCTGAACGTACTCTCGCCCACCGTGATCGAGAAGCTGCAGATTCCTGACGGAGACCTCGAAGAGACGGGCACATTTCAGGGGGTCGGCCCGGGGAGAAGTCAGCCAAAGGGGAAGGTCACGCTGCCCGTGACCTTTGGAAGTGATCTGAACTACAGGACAGAAATGATCGTGTTCGATGTCGCCAAGATCCCCTTGCCCTACAACGGGATCCTTGGCCGCCCAGCGTTGGCCAAGTTCATGGCGGTGTCACACTACGCCTACAACACCCTAAAGATTCCAGGACCTGTGACGATCATCACCATCCCCTCCGATAAAAAAGATGCGCTGATTTGCGCCGACCAACTATACCAACAGGCAGTTGCAGCAGCTGCCGCCACTAGGGCACTTGCTCCTGCCACTGGAGCCCCAGGCGGGAAGAAGAAGAAAAAGACCGGTGAGACCTCGGACACCCACTCCGGCAAGCGCACCTCCTCAGAGTGTAGCGCTCCCGTCGAGGATGTGCCAGAGAGCTCCGCCGGCGGAAACAAGAAGTCCAGGGCCACACCGCCGGGAACCAAGAAGGTTTCTGTCAAGGAGGACGGCACGGGAGGGGATTTCACCATAGGCTCCTCCCTTGACGAAAAATAGGAAGACGCGCTCGTCACCTTCCTGCAGGCAAATGTCGATGTGTTTGCATGGCAAGCATCCGACATCCCCGGCGTTCCTAGGGAGGTGATTGAGCACTACCTTGCTGTTTGTCCTCATGAGCGGCCCGTCAAGCAGAAGGTCAGGAAGCAAGCTTTGGAACGACAAGAGTTCATCACAGAGGAGATCCGAAAACTGGAAGCAGCGGGTTTGTTAAGAGGAGTGCTCCATCCAACGTGGTTGGCCAATCCGGTGGTAGTGCGCAAGGCAAATGGGAAGTGGAGGCTGTGTATTGATTACACAGATATCAATAAGGCTTGCCCCAAAGACCCCTTCCCGTTGCCGCGCATTGACCAGATTGTTGACTCCACGGCTGGGTGTGACCTGTTGTCATTTCTCGATGCCTACTCCGGCTAGCACCAGATCTTCATGACAACAGAAGATGAAGAGAAGACAGCATTCATCACCCCATGTGGTACGTATTGTTTTGTATGAATGCCTTTCGGGTTGACGAGTGCTGGCTCGACGTTCGCAAGGGCAGTCCAGATTGGTTTTGAACCCCAGCTCCATAGAAATATGGAGGCTTATATGGATGATATAGTGGTCAAAACCGAGAATAGGGCAACCCTCGTACCGGATCTACAAGAGACGTTTGCAAACCTACGCAAGATCAATCTCAAGCTGAACCCTGAGAAGTGCATCTTCGGCGTTCCGTCTGGCAAGCTTCTCGGGTTCTTTGTGTCAAAGCGTGGGATAGAGGCCTATCCGGACAAGATCAAAGCTATAGAACAGATTAAAGCACCCAAACAGGTCAAGGATGTGCGTGGGCTTGCTGGCTGCGTTGCCGCCATGAGCAGATTCATTTCCATGTCTGCCGACTGCGCCCTCCCCTTCTTCAAGATTTTGAAAAAGGCGGGCCCAATGGAGTGGACGCCAGAAGCCGAAGCAGCATAGCAAGATTTGAAGAGGTATCTTTCCTCCACGCCAGTACTAGTTGCTCCTAGACCACAAGAACTGTTGCTGCTATACCTGGCGGCAACGAACCAGGTGGTCAGCGCCGCACTAGTGGCGCAGAGAGAAATTGATGACGAGGTGATAGCAGTGATAGAGCCTGATGCCGTTGGCGCAGAGACGACTCGGCCGGTTGGAGTGCCGCCAAGGAAGAAAATGATGCAGCACCCGGTCTACTTTGTTAGCTCCCTCTTGCAGGGGGCTAGATCAAGGTACTCCGGTGTGCAGAAATTGCTCTTCGGCCTTCTTATGGCCTCGAGGAAGCTGCTTCACTACTTCCAGGCACACGAGATCACTGTCGTCACTCGCCTCCCTCTGCAACGGATATTGCACAATCCAGATGCAATGGGAAGAATTGTAGAGTGGGCACTGGAGCTGTCCAGCTTTGGCCTCAAGTTTGAAAGTACCTCGACGATTCAAAGCCGAGTCCTGGTGGAGTTCGTTGTAGAATGGACCGCGACGCCTGATGAAGAAGCCCAGGAAACCGCTCTCCTCAGCAAAGAGGCGAGTTGCAACTGGATCATGTACTTTGATGGAGCTTTCTCCTTACAGGGCGCCGGGGCTGGCGTACAGCTTGTCGCGCCCACTAGAGAGCACCTCAAGTACGTGGTCCAGATGCACCTCCCCAAGGAGGTGTCAACAAACAACACTGCCGAATATGAGGGGCTGCTCGCTGGTCTTAGGATCGCGGCAGACCTCGGAATCAAGAAACTCATTGTCAGGGGCGATTCGCAGCTTGTCGTCAAACAAGTCAACAAAGATTACCAGAGCCCGTTGATGAAGGCCTACGTCGATGAAGTGAGAAAGCTGGAAGAGCGCTTTGATGGTATACAGGCGGAGCACGTTCCCCGAGCAGAGAACTACATCGTCGATTACCTGTCAAAGGGCGCTGCCCTCAAGTTACCTATGGAACCAGGTACCTTTGTGCTTCAGCTTTCTCAGCCATCCGTTGATCCATCAACAGAGCAAAACAAGAGGAGGAAATCAGGGCCCGGCAAGTACTTTTCCGCCGAGCTCCCCGGAGCCGCCGGCAAGGATGTTGCCGGGGACACTGAGCCCGCCACGAGACGGCTAGCTCCGGCGGAGCGACAAGCTCTTGCCGTCAAGATTGCCGCTCCTATGGCGGAGGAAATGCCTTTAGTCCTCGCCGTCGAGCCCCAGGCTCCAGCATGGGCACAACATACCGTCCGATTCCTCCAAACTGGGGAAGTTCCTGAGGAGCAGGAAGAAGAGGAAAAAGTAGCCCGTCGGTCTACTATGTACCAGTTCATCGATGACGTCCTGTACAGAAAGAGACCGAACGGCATGAAATTGAAGAGTATCCCTCGAGAGGAAGGACTGGGGCTGGTGGCAGAGATACATGGAGGCATATGTGGATCCCACATAGGGTCAAGAGCCCTTGTCGGCAAGTCATTTCGGCAAGGCTTCTTCTGGCCCACCGCCCTCCAGGATGCGACGACACTGGTCACCAGGTGTGAAGCGTGTCAGTTCCATTCAAAGAAACTTCATCAACCAGCTCAAGCCCTTCAAACCATTCCTCTCTCCTGGCCCTTCTCGGTCTGGGGGCTTGACATACTGGGCCCTTTCCCCCGCGCTATCTGGGGCTTTGAGTACTTGTACGTCGCAATCGACAAGTTCACAAAGTAATCGGAGGTGGAGGCAGTGAGGAAGGTCACAGCTCTGTCAGCCATCAAGTTCTTCAAGGGACTAGTGTGCCGTTTTGGCGTACCCAACAGGGTCATCACCGACAACGGCACGCAGTTCACAAGCCGCACCTTCATGCAATATACCCAAGACCTCGGCATCAATGTCTGTTTCGCTTCCGTTGCTCACCCACGAAGCAATGGTCAAGTTGAGAGAGCAAACGCTGAAGTACTGCGAGGCTTAAGGACAAAGACCTTTGACAGGCTGCGCAAGAGTGGAAAGCGCTGGATTGATGAGTTGCCGACGGTTCTTTTGTCGATCAGAATGACACCAAAGCGAGCCACCGGCCAGACACCCTTTGCCCTAGTATACGGGGCAGAAGCAGTTCTCCCCACTGAACTCATATACGGGCCACCTCGAGTGCTCTCTTATGATGAGCTTGAGCAAGAGCAACTGTGGCAAGATGACGCAACGCTCCTTGAGGAAGATCGTCTTCGGGCGGCTGTGAGAGCAGCACACTACCAGCAAGCCTTGCGCCGCTACCATAGCCGCAAGGTCCGTGCCCGAAGCTTTGCGGAAGGCGACCTTGTTCTTCAGCGCGTTCAATCGGCCAAGAATACCAACAAGTTGACGCCGAAGTGTGAGGCCCTTATCGGGTAATACGAGTCACCAGGCTTGGCGCAGTCCGCCTGGAGACCGAAAATGCCGTTCCGGTGAGCAACTCCTGGAACATTGAGCATCTTTGCAAGTTTTACCCGTGAGGCGCGGCTTGCCGAGCCCCCCGGCAGGCCACCTTTCCTACAAGCCTTGCCGATGAAGCATGTAACCCTTTGTACAAAGCCAGGCGCAGACCCTGAGCATAAATAAATGAAGCGCTGGTGCCCTAAGTTATAGCATCCATGCTAGTTCGAGTCTCGTCCTTGGTTAGGGTTGATAGTGCTTAGCGGCGTCTAACCCCTAGCTTAGAGGTCGAGTTTGCATCCCTTTGTCTTTCTTTTATCTTCTTTGGTTCACAGGACACACAGATATCCTTGCCGAAACCACTTGGAGAGAAGAAAAAAGAACAGACCAGCATCCAGGCCCCGGCAAGCCAGTATTGCCGGGGGCTGCAAGAGCAAAGATTCACCCACGGCAAACCAGGGTTGCCGGGGGCTACTTCTTCAGATAAGTTCTTCATCCCTTATCATGCATTCCATTATGGAATGAGGTATGTGAAACCTCGTTTCTTTCCTTAAAACTACCGTGCTCCCATAACTCTGGGCCCTAGGGCTCGTTCCTGGGACCAAGTTTGGTCGTAGTCGCGGCAGCGAAAGGATGAAACAAGGAGCCTGAACCCACTTCATCACAGCCTCCACCAAAGGCGTGAGAAAGGTCGAGCGAAGTGGGGGGATGGCGAGGCTTGTTGCCGGGCGAGAAAATGTTTATCTTAGAGATATCAGGGATTTGTTCCCTGTTGTGGGTTCTACCTGCGAACAAATGACCCGGCAAACATCCCTTTTTCATTAAAAACATTCCACTCAGGTATAGTCCATAGGGAATGAAAACATGAACAAGGGGATTACAAGTTTTAAATTTAACAGACGCCCAAAGGCTTACAAACTAAAAAGAGATAAGATGCCAGTAATCCCTTTCTTGTCCCTCTCCTCAGGAGTTAGGTCAAGGAGGCGAGAATGGCAAAAGGAGCTCCTAGGTGAGCTATGGGTGGCAGAAGACACCAAGAGAACATCTTGGTGGCCGCCCAAAGGCTGGATGGTGATGGCGGCGCCAGAAGTAGAGTTCGAAGACAAGGCGGCAGGACGTCAGTACGCGTCGAAGGCGTCGGTGCCCGCGTACTCCAACATGACGACCTTGCTGCCCGCCCTCTTCCTCTTCTGCAGCCCCCCCCCCCCAACGCCAACCGCCCAAGGGGACGGCCCCGAGAAGTTCAAGGAGCCGGCCACGCGGATGATGGGGTCGCCAGTGCCCGACACTTAGTCGGACCCGTCATCCTGCCGCCTACCGCCCTCGTCGTCGCTGCCGCTGTCCTCCTCGTCACCCTCGCCCGAGGAGGACTCTTCACTATCAGAAGAGCTCTCCACGCAGCACCTTGCACGAGTCCCGAAGTGCCTGAAGACCTTGACGGAAAGGAGCCCACCCTCCATCAACTTAAAATGGAGAGTGAGCCCATCCTTGAAGCTGTGGATACGAGCAAACGTCTTCCATCCCTGACAAAGATACATCACATGAGGAGCAGGGAAGTCGACTCGGACCCGCGTGCCACTGATCCCGCAGCCCCTCATGTGCAGCAGCAACGACTCCGGCGGATCCAGCTCCATCTCCCGCGCAAATGGAGTCGGGAGACGAAGGCGACGGCGCGGCGGTCGGCGCAACCTGATGAAGAACTCACAAGGGTCATCCCCAACATGGCCCTCCATTGGGGGAGGAGCTGCTGGCGGGGGCGAGGCCGGCGGGCCACCCCGTCCTCCTCTTTCCCGAGCGCCCCGGCCTCGCCCACGGCCTCGCCCCCTCCACCTTCCCCTCACGGCCGGATCTGCCACCGCAGGCGCAGGGGAAGGAGGGACGCGTTATCGAGCGGCGACCCTCGCCGCCACCGTTGAAGGGCCGTGATTTCCTCTCTCCATGACGAATGGAAGAGAGGAGCAGAACCTGAAGGAGAAAGAAGATGGAAAAGTGCGAGACGCCGTCCCTCCCCCCCCCC
>LR738713.1:242274526-242298549 GCA_902687465.1 Secale cereale
CCCGCTCTTCCGCTCTTTATAAAGGAATGGGGTTGGGTCTCGACCGTCCCACTCGGCCAATCAAGACATGGAAGACGCAGGGAGCCAGGGCCGACCCGCCGCCCCAATCAGCGACGGCCCGGTTTCCCGCCTCCACCATTTGCCACCCCAAGCGCATGGGGGACACGTGGCAGGCGTGCAGAACCGAGGGGACGGGTGAGGCGAGCTCTCCCCACCCCATGATCATGGGGAGTGGACACCTTGAGGACCACGCCTCGGCCCCATTCACTAAATGGGCCGCGCCTCCACGCCTCCCTCCATTTATGTGGAAGGCGCGAACCGCCCCTTAACTGCGATGTGACGCATGCCTGCGGAAACCGCCCCGCGTATGCTGCCCACGTCACGCGCACCCCTCCACACCGCGCCATGCACGCGGATTGTGGGAGGCGCAGCGCGCGGAAAATCTTACCGTGGTGAAAACCGTCCTGCCTGCCCGCGCACCGTTCGGGGCCTAGCCCAACAACGCGTCGCGCTTATGTGTGGCCCAGGCCCGGGGGCTCCTGTCGGTGTACAAAAAGGGGGGTACACTTTTTGTATCCTATGACTGTGCACGGGCAGTCTAAGCCACGGGCACCGCCGCACCAAGCAAGGCAAGGGAGGTAAGCCAGGGTAAAGCCGAAGCTCAAGAGAACAAGCTAAGACCACAAAGAGCAAAGGGACAAAGTGGGTTCCCCCGGCAAGATCCTTGCCGGGAGCCAGTTTTAGCAGCCTCGGCAAGATCCTTGCCGGGGCCGGCTTTAGCAGCCCCGGCAAGACCGTTGCCGCGGCCACTCGCCCCTCGCCTATGGAGCAAATCACCCTTGTGTCCACTGCCCCCATAGGGCAAGGATTCGGGAGACATCCCCGTAGTGGCATGCAGATCTTTGTGAAGACGTTCGAGATCAGACACGCACTAAGAAGACGACGACCCTTGGCGGGATCCCAGCCAAGGAAGACGACAAGACCTCCGGCAAGGACCTTGCCGGGGATGGCAGCAGGCGCCGCGGCAAGACCCTTGCCGGGGCCCTGGTAAGGCACTTGCCGAGGACATCCGCGGGGCCACCATCAGGACCACGCCAACTAAACCTCCACCGCCTTATGCAGCTGCCGACCCAACCAGCTGGGCAGGCACCTGCGTGGCGGCATGTAGATCTTCGTGAAGACCCACCATTGCGCCACCTCAGCTGCCTGCCTACCTACATGGCATCTCAGGCATCACTGGCCAGGGCGCGTGTCGACACAAGAAGGAGCGGCGACGGACAAGACGGATATCTCCCCCGTCCCCGATAGAGCAAGGACACCTAAGCAAGACGCATTAAATGCGCCTTGTCATGTAATGCGAGGGATAACCTCGCATCACTGTACCCTTTCCACCTCCTGTGTGCCACTGTGGCAACCCCTTTTCCCTATAAGAGGAGGCCCGAGGCGACCAGGAGGAGGATTCGGCTTTTTAGAGCTCCTCACGCCCCATAGCTAGCTGAAGAACACAAACATACAATCCACCAAAGCAGGAGTAGGGTTTTACGCATCCTCGCAGCCCGAACCTGGGTAAACGAACCGTGTGCTTTCTATTTGATCCGCTCTTCTTTCAACCCCGCGCCCCGCAATCGTAGTAGGGATTCTTGTGATCCCATAGGTGTCGTTCCCAATACACCGACACACTACTAGGAAAAGTCCTACTAATGGCGCACCTATTTTGGCCATTAATGGCGCATTAGTGGTGCGCCATTAGTATATTTTACTAATGGCGCACCAGTGGTGCGCCATTAGTATCTGTTATACTAATGGCGCACCACAGATGCGCCATTAGTATATACCACGGTTCGCCATTAGTATGCCTCCCAGGGGGCTATATATACCCAGGTGCTTTGGTATACTAATGGCGCACTATTGCCTGATGCGCCATTAGTATCCTTTGGCATACTAATGGCGCAGTGTGATGTGATGCGTCATTAGTATGAATATTAGGTTTTTTATTTATTTTTTAATTTTCTGTTTTTTGCACAGGTTACAAAATGTATTATTGGACAGAATATAGACAGCACCAGCACACAACAACAACATATTCATCGAATACAATAGAAGATTAGTCTCTGAATACAATTCATCATATTAGTCTCCGAATACAATTCATCATATTAGTCTCCGAATTCAAAAGACCGAACAAAGATAGAACATTATATTACAAGTCTCGAGACCGCGAGTAGCGAGTTTGTCTTCACATTACAAGTCGATATCGATCATCTAAACTACCATCACATAGAAGAGAGCTGCGGTCATCACGATGAGCATCATCACGATGAAACACGTCTTCATCCGGTTCCTCCAACACTCCCTCCCCTCTCCCGCTAGATAGCGGGCGTATCTAGATTCCGCCTCGGCCTTAGTGGTGTACCCTTTGTAACTGTTACCGCTGAATCAGTGAACCTGTCTCCGACACTCCCCCCAGTCGTCGTAGACTCCGGGAACCTTATCCTTGTACACGTCATACGACGGCATCACTATGCACAAGCCAAACGAAACGTTAGGACCAATTCACAGACAATACATAAGCAATATATAAGTATGCAACAGAACGATCGGAAGAGAAAAGCAAGACATTAATAGCATCGATTACATCTAAGTTGAACGACTGTCGAAACCAAAGAGACATACTACAAGTTCATTAAAGTTTAATTACAACATGAGCCAGTCGATGTTTCAGAACTAGACACAGCATCACTACTTTCGACTCGACTCAAGGGACCGGAGCGTGGATGAAGCCACCGTCTATCGTGGGAGTCATGAAATCGCGGGCGTTGTCAGCCTGCATTTGTAGCATTGTGTCGATGTCACTGTTGGACGGTTGATTTCTGAGGTATAACTGCCTCGAGGTACGAAGGACATCTTGATGGATGATTTCCGCAAACTCCGACTGGATGCGAAAGAATTCTTGTCTGATGTCCGCGTCCTAGATTGCCGACACGCTCATGGCCCAATCTTTGAGTTTACACGGTAGCAGAAGTTGATGATGGTCCCGTACGATCGCCCGCATGTGATGGATGGCGTAGTAGGCACCCTTCTGACCGCCAGGCGGCTGCTTGACGCAGCAGAACGTCGTATTGTGGGAGAACACGTGCTTGCCGTACTTATGAATAGGCCTGGTGAAGGTGCCTCCAGATTTGGCGTAGCCGGGGAGAACATCATCAAGAACATTCTTGACATTTGTGTAGTCTACCTTCGACTGACGGTCCGAGTCGAAATACGTGGCCATGGAATATTTGGGGCTTAGGGGGATGAGTGTGCAATGTGTGTCACTTCACAAAACACGGAATGTTAAAAGAAAAATGATCAAAATCTAAGAATTCATATGTTACGGGGCGGTTGAGGGGAGGACTTACTCGGGAAAGTAAGACACGAGGAAGTTATCCTTATCTCAGTTTGCCAGAATGACGCCTTCGAGGTAAGAACTCGCGACTTGCCGGTCCCCAGCGCTGCCCAAGATCTTAGCACGCATGTAGAAGGGGTCGACTATCACGATGTCCGGGGTCTTGTCACGAATGATCCGCATCTCCATACGCAGCTAAAATAGCCGAACGAAGGTGTAGTGCAGCGGATGAAGGTTCAACATAGCGTAGATGTCATCAAACCGCAGGACGATCGTACCCCCGATGGAGTTATCCACAAAGCCCTTGCCCTCTTGCACCTTGGCCGCGAAAACCAGGTATGCCACATCCTTCTCTTTGAGACGCCGCTTCTCCAAAGAAAGAACACTGTCATGCAGACTCCGCATAGCACCGGTTGCAGCATCGAGCATATTTCTCGGTAGCATCGGCCTACCCGCCACATGCACCCTCCTCATTACATCCTAAGGTGAAGGTGGCCCGTCCTGAGCATGGATCGTACCCGGTGCCGGCTGGCTCGCACCCTTGTTAGTCTTTCTTCTCCGTGCCTTCTTCTTCTCCTGTAATGGGACCGAGTTCTGCTCACAGACCGCCTTCTTGAGTGTGTTGGGGCTGATAATATTTCGCACCTCGCCTACTGAGGCTCGGTTAAGTTGGCAGCTGGAGGCGTCTCCTGAGAACTGAACGGCAGACGACGCCAGTTGCAACTTGGTTTCTCCGTGGTACCAGCTAGATCGCGCACGTCTTTTGTTGGGTTGGGTTCTTGAGAAGGAGGCCCCATGAAGTCGCCACCGTACCCATGATCGGCAAAGTACTGATCGACGTTGGCAAATGTATCGTCGTCGTTGTCGTCGTCGTCGTTCGGATCCTGTGCCATATGCATGTTTGGATCCAGTGGCATAGGGATGTCCGACACCGTTGCGGCGGTCTTACCATGGGGCCGACTTGGCACCGGCACGACTGGCGGTGTTGTCTTTGGGGTGGTGTCCCCCGCCCCCACACGAATCTGGCTCTTCAGCCAAAGCAGGGGCCAGCTCAGGCAGATGCTGAGGGTCATCACGTCATCTTCATCGGCCCCGACGGGTCGAATCGGAGGTAACAACTCGTCGCAGCCTGGCAGCACCCGTACCAGTTGAACCCTATACAAGTTGGGTGGCATCCTAGTACCGTGGAACACGGGGTTGCCCAATTGAACGATTTTGCCCTTGGCGACATCGACCAACTCGTTGTTCACGAAGTGCAGGAGAGTGCACGGAACGTCGGTGGCGCCCTGCGAAAACATGTAGGGCGTCCAGGATGCCCAGTCAAAGGCAAGGAGATGAAGTCCTCGGCCGAGAGAGGCTTAATTAATTACCGTGATGATGGCGTCGAGCTCGGCTAATGTCGAGGCACCGCCAACGGCGGGCGTGCAGTTGATGGAGGGGCCGCTTGCTGCAGAGGTGCCGCCCAGCGTACACCCGGGTGCATTAAGCTCCCGTGCTGGCGCCGGAGACACCAATGCCGCCTCTGCCTCTGCGAGTTGCTGGCCGTGAAGCTGGAAATCGGGGGCGGCCCCTTTGGCCGCCCACAATCAAAGCCTGCAACCCTTCAATCAAGGTAGGCACAATGGCGGTGAACGTCGCTCCCAGTTGTTGTTGCACTTGCTCTTGGACAATCTCCGGAATCCGCGCCACTTGTGCCTTGAGTTCTTGAACCTCGCGCGACTGGCTTTCCGAGCTGGTTTTTTTCTCCTTTCGCCCACCAACGTTATAGTATGACGACCATTTTGTGGACAAGCCTTTGCCGGCCACACGACCAGCTGATGACGGCTTACTGAGCTTATCCTTTTTCTTCATTACATTCAACGCCCTATTTAGAGTGGTGTCCCAAGGGTTGCTCTTAGTCGACCCCGCGCTACTGCTTTCAGTCGCCTGCGGAAGGAATGTGAACCATTTAGAAATTTGGCTTCATTAATTGTAATGCAACCATATGGAGCTAATTACGCAGGGGTGTGTTCCTTACCAGAACAAGCTCAAGCGCCCTGGTCTTTGGATCCGTGGTAAGCTCCTTTGTTTTCGGGTCCTTCTTGTACCGGGCCCTGACAAAGTTCCTGGTCTGCTTGTCACCGTATTTATCGAAGAGGGGCGGTAGGCCTTGCTCGGCATGGTCCGCCTCCTCCTTGTCCCATATAGGCTCCGCCACTCTGTAACCGCTGGGACCGAGTGTGTGCTCCCCTAAGTTCAGCTCCCGCATTTCTTTCCCCCACCGACTTGATTCCGAGGTTGCGGTGCTCGAGCACTTGATCTTGAAGTCGTTGTAGTCATCTTCGGTGATCGAAGGATTTTTCTCCTTGATCTTCTCATAACTATCACCTTTCTCGATCATTCTCTTCACCGTGCTTCTCCAAGTAGACAGGGCCGTGCTCATCCTCGTGAGGGCAGTATTGGTCACTTTATTCCCTTTGAGGCTTGTGTTCTCAAATTCAGCGGGGAACTTGTATCATTCGTGCAGCTTCGTGAAGAGGAGGTTGCGCAAATTCCCTCAGTCAGGATGCCTCAGGTTCTCGGTGTTGATCGAGACGGTGCTCCGAAGAATGCACCCGAGCTGAAGCGAGTACCCCTTGACTATTCGTTCGGGCGCTGTTGGATTCCCGTCGGAGTCCACTTCAGCATATTCCTCCTTGACGGTGCGGAGCACGGTCGGGCGCCGGTCCTTCCGTTGCCTCTTCGGTTGGCTGCCATCTGTGCGTGCGCCGCCATCATCAGTGGTGGCATCCTCGGCGGCACCATGAATGGTGGCATCCTCGGCGGCACCATCAGTGGGGTCATCCTCGGCGGCACCATCAGTGGTCTCAGGATCGGTGGGGAAGGCGGCGTCCTCATACAAGTGAGGTTGTTCCTCCATCTCCTGGGACAGCTCCCAGAATGCCTTGCCGCCCGAACCCCCGGCATCATCGTTGTTGGCCATGTTTCTCTCTAAATAGGAAAAAAGTTTGGTCAAAAAGTTGGTTATTGTCAAGGAACAAGATCATGGTCTCATCATTTAGGGTTTGTCGACACCGTGGAATCCTAAAAGCTAAGCTTTTATCATTGAGGTTTTTTTGAAGCCGAGGCACCCTAAAAGCCTAAGCTTTCATCATTTAGGTTTTTATCGACACCGAGGCACCCTAAAAGCCAAGGTTTTATAATTTATGGTTTGTCGACACCGAGGCATCCTAAAAGCTAAGCTGGGAAGGAGAATTCTAAGTTGGGCCTAATCACTTGGCTCTATTGCCGCCTATGGTTTAATGCAGCAAGAATAAAGGGGCAGTTGATCCTACTTAATTAACTACTAAGATACCCCGTCCCATGCATTAGTCACAAGTACCCCATATGTCCTATTTTTAGCAAAGTCGTGCTAAAATTCACGGAAAATTTTAGCATGACCTTTGCTGAAAATAGGACATATGGAGTACCCGAATTTGTCGGAACGGAAGTTAATCGACATTCCAGCAAACTCAAGGGCCTCTCGGGGTACCTGCAAAATCATCACGACACGATGGTCGGAGACAAAACCCAGCAAAAATCTGGATGGAGTGCATCGGGCTTTCAACTCCACTTTAGACTATTCAAATGAAGATCACACTGAGCTCCAGCTGAGGGATCCATCAGCCATCATGCCAGCCAGCCAGCAAATTAAGCTGGCCTGGAGCAAATAAAAATACAATGCATACATACATACTAAAGCAGAAAGATAGATAGATAGATAAGCATGTTTAGTTTAGTTTACAAGAATGAGTGCATGCATGTCAAAAGTTGGCATCTACTACTTGCCATTGCTTTTTCAGCCCATGTTCATGCAGGTCACTGTCAGTTACTACCAGTTAATTACTCTACTAGTCATGCCAAATAAGATAGATACTCCTCATCATCATCATATAGTAAAAGCTAATTAACCAGCACATGCATCAATGATGCTTTTGCTCTTACTTCTCTCCTGCTAAAAGCATAACCACAACAAGATTAATAGCTACATTGTTCTGTGTAGTGTACATTGGTGATTGTTGAGCCAACATGCCACATTGCAGTGATAGGATGTTGCCATGTTTGCAGTGCTAGGATGTTGCCATTCCAGCAAACTCAAGGGCCTCTAATAGGTCACCCAACAAAAAATCATCAATAGTTTTAGCTGAAAAAAATCATGGATTGCTGTTAACTGAAAATTAGTGAAAGAAACTGTTGCTGATCATGGATTGCTGATCATGAAAATTACTGAAAGAAACTGTTGCTGATCATGGATTGCTGATCCTGAATAAGACCAACATTATTGGGATGGCAGTAGAATTTCTCTACCAATATTAAGTGAATAGCATCTCACTTGTCACATCACATAATTTCCTAGTTGGAGAATACTCATTGATCAAACACACATGTGCATTCTACTCCCACGCTAGTACAGATCAAATTCAACTATAATCATACTGGATCTAGTTGAAAGCATGGACCTATTGTCGTGTACCATTGTTTGATAGCAATGCAGAGTGCTGTTATTAGACATAGTGTTGTGTGCGCAGAAAGATTTAGCAGCGTGCCTGTTGTAGAGTTTTTGATGAGCTATATGATTTTTCCTATGTAACTCACTAGCTACAAAGTCGTAGCTATATATATTCAAGGCTGAGCTGCTGTACAAGTTTCAGAATTTTTTGTCTGTTGGTTTAGAAGATGTGTATTTTCCTAATTGACTGTCCTAAAAGGCTGACAGACTTGCTAGTCAAAGTTGAGTTTCCTCTTGGCCAACTTAATGACAAGAATTTTCAGATAGATATTGTGGTTTGACTTGAATTGAAGATTAGGCCTACTTAATGACAAGACAAAAAATGGTATCTTCGCTAAAGTTGTAGCTCATTTCCTGAACTTTTCAAACATGTATCTGTTGGATGCGTTGATTATGTAGATTAAAAGATACAAAAAAAGGTCTTTTGAAAAAATGTATAGCAAACAGAGAAACAATTATATTTTCTAACACATCCACCAGATTTTGGATTTGAGATCATCCATATGTATTTCAGATAAAAATATGCATACTATGTTATAGTTAGTACATTGTCAGGCAAAGCAATCATCTTATTGGTACCACATTTGTCATGAATTAAACTCCAAAGTTACAATATTGAAAGAGACCCACAGGAGTGTGCGTTTGGTTCTCAAGCAATGATCATCATGGCAATGCAATCTGCAGTCATGCTGGACTTAGTCCAAAGCACATATCAATAATGTGGCACATGATTTTCTCAAGAGTTGAAGTATTTTAGGATAATCCTGACACAAGCAAATGGCTATAATGCACATACAGGAAGATGGACCTATTGTGATGGGTGTGGATGCATTTCTTACCAAACACAAGGGCGGGCGGGCGCGGCCGCTCGCCGGAGGGGTCGGGGTCGGCGGCGGCGGCGGCGTCGAAGGGATGGCTCGAGGGCGTCCGAGCTCGTCTGGGTCCTCTTAGTCGAAGAAGAAGACGGCGATGGTCCTCCTGGGCGCCTCGGTTGGTTGTGGGGAGGCCGGCGGCCACGTGCTTCGCGGGTCGGCGGCGGTTGCCGTCCTGCACCCCGTGCCCGGACTGAGGTAGAGGCGGCACAGGGCAGGGGCCAACACGGGGAGGCTGTCGGCGACGTCGAGGTCGCGGAGGCGTCGGCGATGGCGGAGCTGCAGTGGTGGGGGCGCGGGGGCGGCGGCGCACGTTGGGGCGGCGGCGTCGTGGGTCGGGGCAACGCGCGGAGGGGAGAAGTGGATCTGGCGAGAGGGAGGGACGAAGGGATCGGGCGACTATCTATAGGGGGGAAGATTACTAATGGCGCACCCCCTGGCGGTGCGCCATTAGAATGTTTTTTTTATACCAATGGCGCACCAGCCAGCGATGCGCCATAAGTAATTATTTTTTATAAAAACATTAATAAATTTTTATTTGAAAATATTTATGAATATAAAAAAATATCATGAATATGAATATGAAACAGTAATAATTTTTTATAAAAACAGTAGTAATTTTTTATTTCGAAATATTTATGAATATAAAAAAATATCATGAATATGAATATGAATATGAAACAGTAAGAAATTTTTATAAAAACAGTAATAATTTTTTTAAAAATATCATCAGATTTTTTTATTTGAAAATATTTATGAATATAAAAAAAGATCATGAAATTTGTTATTTGAAAATACCATCAAATTTGTTATTTGAAAATATAATCAAATTTGTTTTTTGAAAATATAATTAAAAAAATTAGTTGCATTCATTTGTGACGGTGGAGCGGGGGAGGGTGCGGGGGTCGTCGGCGGTGGTGGAGCGGGGGAAGGTGTGGGGGGTGCTCGGCGGCTAGGGGGATCTGGCAAGGGGAATCTGGCGAGGGGGGATAACTATCGAGATGGAGGGGGTCGAGATCGAGTGTTCTCATGAATTCAAAAAGTGCCCATGAAATTTAAAAATATTCATGATAGTTCAAAAAGTTCCCATGAAATACAATCGAGAAATGAAGATTACAATTTAAATACAATCGATCTTAGCTAGCTATCTGTTCACAATCTTCTTGCCCTTCTTTTTTGCAAATGGAGTTCTTCTATGGAACGGACGTCCTTTAGGTAGGGTGGTCCTGATTCTTCTTGTGGTGTATGCTGCTACTTCATCATCGTCGTCATGTTCGATCTTCGGGTCGCCGTACTTGTCGAAGTCTTGCTCACTGGCTACTCCATCCATTCCGATGATCTTCCTTTTGCCTCTCCTCACGACAACACGACTGGGCTTTGACGGGTCGGTAATGAAGAAGCATTGGTCAACTTGGGAAGCCAGTACCCATGGCTCATTTTTCGCGGTGATGTTTGCGCCCGCGGTCTTGGATTTGGCTTCGGGTATAACCATGGTGGTGAAATACCGGTCTTCTTTTAGGACGCTCTTGGCCCATCTGACACGGAACATCGGGACCTTCTCTCCAGCGTAGCTCAGCTCCCAGATCTCCTCGATCATTCCGTAGTATCTGTCCTTGTCGTTACCGGTGTAGGATTCCATCGTTACCCCGGAGTTCTGATAACCATCGCTCTTCATGTCCTTGGCCTCGGTGTAGAATGTGTAGCCGATGATATCGTACGCCTCATAGGTCATCAGGTTGTGCTCGGTGCCCTGTGACAAGGAGAATATGAGTTGTTCTTCCGCGGAAGAATCCTCATGTAAAGGGTACGACAGAAGCTTCTGCTTGAACCAACGCGTGAAACATGAGTTGTGCTGTTTGATTATATCTCCGTCCGTCCTCTGTTGGCCTCGGTCATTGTACGTCTTCTCAATAAAGGTTTTGTGCTCTACCACCCAAGGATCGACCACGTCTATGTGTTGTAGCGCGACTAGGTTTGCTCTTTCAAAGTCGGCGAGTCAACCCTCGAAGTCGACATGCATTTCGCGGCGACCCTCACGGTGACCCCATCCAGCGAGCCTGCCGAGGTGCCTGTTGATGGGCAGACCAACGGGATTCTCGATGCCTAGATAATTCGTGCAGTAGGAGATGCACTCTTCGGTCAGAAAGCCCCTGGCTATGCTTCCCTCTGGACGTGACATGTTGTGAACGTATCCTTTGATGACACCATTCATCCTTTCGAACGGCATCATGATGTGCAGGAACGTCAGCCCGAGTTGGATGATATCGTCCACGATATGGACCAGCAGATGCACCATAACGTCGAAGAATGCGGGCGGGAAGTACATCTCAAGCTCGCATAGTATCACCACGATCTCTTCCTGTAGCCTTCTGAGTTGCCTCACGCCAACCGACTTCCGAGAGACGACGTCGAAAAAGTTGCATAGGCCAAATAGCATTTCACGGATGTGCGCATCCATGATCCCACGGATTGCAACTGGAAGTATCTGCATCATCAGCACGTGACAATCATGAGACTTCATCCCGCTGAACTTCAGCTTCGCTGGATCTAGGTATCTGCTTATGTTCCCCGCGTAACCATAAGGAAGTTTTACTCCTACGAGGCAGGTGTAAAACTGTTCGATCTCCTCCTGACTTAGAGTGAAGCACGCGGGAGGGTAGTCATTTCCGGTCTTCTTGGCCTTTTTGCCTTTGCGACGACTTTCCGCGTACTGCTTCGCCTCATCATCATCATTAGCATGAAGCTCCTGCCTGATGCCCATTGATTTCAAGTCTGCCCTTGCTTTCGGCCCATCTTTGGTCCTCTGTGGCATGTTGAGCAGGGTACCAAGCAGACTCTTGCACACGTTCTTCGTGATATGCATGACATCAAGGCTGTGAGGCACACGGTGGATCTTCCAGTACGGCAAGTCCCAGAAAACAGACCTCGTTTTCCATACCTTCAGCAGCGGCTCTGGCGCCTTTCGCTTCTTTCCCGGCAGTGGGCAATCTTTCCAATTTTTCAACAGCTCGTCTATTTCCTCGCCGCTCCTCGTACGTGGGCGTCCTCGGGGTTCGGTTTCACCATCGAACAGATCCTTGCGTTTTCTCCACAGGTCATCGTCGTGAAGCCACTTTCGATGTCCCATGAACACGGTTTTCGAAGACCCGGGATCTCTATCTAGCTGACGATACGTTGTGCCATCCATGCACCTGACGCATCCAGAAAATCCGTGGACCACCTGCCCCGCGACGTATCCGTAACCGAGATAGTCATGCACCGTCGTGAGCGGTGCGGCTCTCATAGGGAAATATTCTTTCTCTGCGGCATCCCACGTATTGGCTGGCATTTTCCATAGCGTGTCTAGCTCCTCTTTCAGCAGCCCCAGATACAGATTGATGTCGTTCCCTGGTTGTTTCGGTCCTTCAATTAGCATACTCATGTGAATGTACTTCCTCTTCATGCACAACAAGGGGGGAAGGTTGTACATCCACACAAATACAGGCCAGGTGCTATGTGTGCTTCTCTGGCTGCCAAACGGATTGACTCCATCGGTGCTCGCGCCCAGCACGATGTTCCTTGTATCATTCCCAAATTCTAGGTCTTCGAAGTTCAACGCTTGCCACTGGCTCGCATCCTTAGGGTGACTCAGCATCTTGTCTTTTTTATCTATCTCCGGATCATTTGCGTCATCTTCTCGCTTCTTCTCCACCCTATCCGCGTGCCAACGCAGGAGCTTTGCTACCTTAGGGTCCGCGAAATACCGCTGCAGCAAGGAGTGATCAAAAAGTACCACACCACTTTTCGAGGTGCTTTCTTCCTCTTCTTGTATCGCGTGACGCCGCACACCGGACATATGGTAGACTCTGTGTGCTCGTCCACTGAAATGATGCAATTGTTCATGCACACATGGTATTTCATGTGCGGTAAATCCAGAGGACACAAGATTTTCTTCGCCTCCTCGAAACTGGTCGGGCACTTGTTCCCCTTGGGAAGACGTTCATGCCAGAATCACATGTTCTCGTCGAAGCATGTGTCGGTCATTTTGTGTTTTACCTTCATCTCTAGAGCCATGAGCGTTACTTTCAGGCGGGTATCCTCGGGCCTGCATCCTTCATACAATGGAGTAACCACGTCTATCTCCAGTTGATCCATCTTGGCTTTCTCTCGGGCGGCAGCTCTTGCGTTATCCGTCTGCTTGAGAAGCAACTCTTGAATATGAGGGTCCTGCACCCAGCCCATCGATGGTCCAGCGTCGTCTGCTCCGCCGGCATCATCATCTTCATGATCATGCCCGTCGTCTGCTCCGGCAGCTTCCTCATCATCATGTCCTGCATCTTCTACATGATGACTATGCATGTGTATAGCATCACTGTCGTGATCATCCCCTGGAGATTCTTCGTCTTCTCGCCCGCCCGAGCCGCGGTGGTTGTCTTGCTGCCCTTCCTTATTTCTTGCCCGGCCCCCATGGACGACTTCGTAGTCATCTTCATCACATTGCCACCGATAGCCATCCATGAAACTGAGCAAGAGCAGGTGGTCCCGCACCTGCCCGGAATCCGGGTCCGCAATAAGGCTCTTCAGCTTGCATCTTCGACACAGACATCTTATCTCCGTCTCGTTCTTTTGAAGCATCTCGGCCTTCGCGGAGCTCAAAAACCTATTCACGATGCCTTTGGTCATCGTGCGGACCATGGTCGCCTGCGGGGTAGAGCAAAACGATATTTTAGAACCAAGAAAAAATTTGGCATCACTTTCCCTAAAAATAGGACCAAAAAGAATGCTTAATGCAAAAATTCTCGCCGAAACGGAAATGAATCAACATTCCGGCAAAATATTGGCAACTATCGCATTTCAAATACCGGTACACCTGCAAACACAAACACATATGCAACACCACAAACATATGCAACACCACGAACATACATAGATCTAGATAGGCCATAAAAAGTGCATGTGCACATTGTTGTAGAGAGAACAACATAAATATAGCTTCCCCCCTTACTTACCTATCAAAAAAAGGTAATTTAACCACTTAATTTGAATGAATATATGGTGGAAATGAGGTGACAAAGAGGAGGCACCCGAGACAAGCTTTGGAGGAGGAGGTGGAGAGAATGAAGTGGGGAGAAAGTGAGTGAGTAGGAGTGGCTGTCCAAAATATCTTGTTGGTCCCAGGTTACTAATGGCGCACCATCTCCAAATGCGCCATTAGTAACCCAGGTTACTAATGGCGCACCTGCTGATGGTGCGCCATTTGTAGTTTTGCAAAAAAAAACATACTAATGTCGCACTGTGCCAAAGTGCGCCATTACTAGTTTAAAAACGTTTGCGATTTAATTACCTACTATACCCTCGTCCTGGATTAAAAGTATAATTTAACTAATAAATACAAATGCATGTCGCCAAATATTATATAGCTGGATTCATATTTGAACAACGTTTCTAATTATATAAGTTTTATAACATGCATTAACATTTTGTTGGTTAAATTTGAGGGCAAAGTATGGCACAAAATATAAAGGGGACTATAGACTAGACGGAGGTAGTAGCACACGGCCGCTCTCTACGAAGCGACGCAACTGTCGTCCGGCTTCTAGGCAACCATTTCCTGCGTGTTCAACTGCTCTATGCATGTGGTTGCTTGCAGTTCCGGCGGCCGCGATGCACTCTGCTTGTGTCTCGTTGTGCGCGCTCTGCTCTCGCGTCCATCTGGGTGCTCTACCCTCGTCCCTCCACACGCGCTGCCAATGTTTGGGGTCGGCGCACGATCATGCACGTCCGTGTGCATGCGGTTGCGCCTCGTGCGGGACAATGCAGTTACCTCCTACAAAAACTGCCATGCGGACGCACAGAAAATCCAGGCCGCCCGGCCCCCATTTATTCCTGCGGCCATTTACCTTCATCTCTCGCGTCACACGACATAATAAGCACACCCACGACGACACATACAAAGAGGACATCCAGCAGTTCCAATGGTGATCCCCGTGGCTCCAATGGCGCTCCCAGTGGTCGACGATGACAACAGCGGGCAGTTCACCATGCAACATGTAGTGGACACCCACATGAGGGGGAAGGCCCTCTCGGTAGTGTACACAAACAATCTGGTCTCGGTGGAGAGCTCCATCCAAACTATGGAGCAGTTCCTTGCCGAGGACAAGTACCAAGTGGTCGGCTTCGACCTCTAGTACACCATCGGTCGTGCCAGACACGATTAGAAGGTTGTCGCCGCCTAGTGGTGCATGCGCATGACGTACTTGTCTACCACTACCACCTTGCCACAAGGCCTTGCGAGCATTTCTCCAGGTTTATCAACAGCTCGAACTACAGTTTCGCTAAAGTAGACACCACCAACGATCTAATAGCTCTTAAGGTTTCGTGCTTGAAATGCATGCATCTTTTCAACATCCAGCACCACTACAAGGTCTGGGGCAGCGACAAAAACAAACTAAACTCCCTGGTCGACCTCGCCTCGGCCATCATCAACCCCTACTACATGAAGATGAAGAATGAGAGAAACAAGGATAAGAACGCATGGCACAGTGTGTTGCATGAGAGATTGGATGAAGAACATGTCAAGTACGCGGCCAAGGACGCGTACACAAGCTACCAGATGTACAGGTGGATCGTTGACATGAGGAAGTGTCTTCTTCCTACCCCAAACGATGGATCGAGCCACAAAGCAGTGGTGGGAGCATCACAAGAAGTAGATGACTCACCACTAGGAAAAGGCCTACTAATGGCGTACCTATTTTGGCCATTAATGGCGCATTAGTGGTGCGCCATTAGTGCCACGCCATTAGTATATTTTACTTATGGCGCACCTCTGATGCGCCATTAGTATCTAGTATACTAATGGTGCACCTCAGATGCGCCATTAGTATATACCACAGTGCGCCATTAGTATGCCTCCCAGGGGGCCATATATACCCAGGTGCTTTGGCATACTAATGGCGCACAACTGCCAGATGCGCCATTAGTAACTTTGGCATACTAATGGCGCACTGTTTAATGATGCGCCATTAGTATCCTTTGGCATACTAATGGCACAATGTGATGTGATGCGCCATTAGTATGAATATTAGGTTTTTTATTTATTTTTTAATTTTCTGTTTTTTGCACAGGTTACAAAATGTATTATTGGACAGAATATAGACAGCACACATCAACAACAGATTCATCGAATACAATAGAAGATTAGTCTCTGAATACAATTCATCATATTAGTCTCCGAATATAATTCATCATATTAGTCTCCGAATTGAAAAGACCGAACAAAGATAGAACATTATATTACAAGTCTCGAGACCGCGAGTAGCGAGTTTGTGTTCACATTACAAGTCGATATCGATCATCTAAACTACCATCACATAGAAGAGAGCTGCGGTCATCACGATGAGCATCATCACGATGAAACTCGTCTTCGTCTGATTCCTCCAATGCTCCCTCCCCTCTCCCGCTAGATAGCGGGCGTATCTAGATTCCGCCTCAGCCCTAGTGGTGTACCCTTTGTAACTGTTACCGCTGAATCGGTGAACCTGTCTCCAACACTCCTCCCAGTCGTCGTAGACTCCGGGAACCTTACCCTTGTACACGACATACGATGGCATCGCTATGCACTAGCCAAACGAAACGTTAGTACCAATTCACAGACAATACATAAGCAATATATAAGTATGCAACAAAACGATCGGAAGAGAAAAGCAAGACATTAATAGCATCGATTACATCTAAGTTGAACGACTCTCGAAACCAAAGAGACATACTACAAGTTCATTAAAGTTTAATTACAACATGAGCCAGTCGATGTTTCAGAACTAGACGCAGCATCACTACTTTCGACTCTACTCAAGGGACCGGAGCATGGATGAAGCCGCCGTCTATCGTGGGAGTCATGAAATCACGGGCGTTGTCAGCCTGCATTTGTAGCATTGTGTTGATGTCACTGTTGGACGGTTGATTTCTGAGGTAGAACTGCCCCGAGGGACGAAGGACATCTTGATGGATGATTTCCGCAAACTCCGACTGGATGCGAAAGAATTCTTGTCTGATGTCCGCGTCCTGGATTGCCGACACGCTCGCGGCCCAATCTTTGAGTATACTCGGTAGTAGCAGTTGATGATGGTCCCGTACGATCGCCCGCATGTGATGGATGGCGTAGTAGGCACCCTTCTGATCGCCAGGCGGCTTCTTGACACAGCAGAACATCGTATTGTGGGAGAACACGTGCTTGCCGGTCTTACGAATAGGCCTGGTGAAGGTGCCTCTAGATTTGGCGTAGCCGGGGAGAACATCATCAAGAACCTTATTGACATTTGTGTAGTCTACGTTCGACTGACGGTCCGGGTCGAAATACGTGGCCATGGAATATTTGGGGCTTAGGAGGATGAGCGTGCAATGTGTGTCACTGCAGAAAACACGGAATGTTAAAAGAAAAACGATCGAAATCTAAGAATTCATATGTTACGGGGCGGTTGAGGGGAGGACTTTCTCGGGAAAGTAAGGCACGAGGAAGTTATCCTTATCTCGGTTTGCCAGAATGACGCCTTCGAGGTAAGAACTCGCGACTTGCCGGTCCCCAGCGCTGCCCAAGATCTTGGCACGCATGTAGAAGGGGTCGACTATCACGATGTCCGGGGTCTTGTCGCGACTGATCCGCATCTCCATACTCAGCGGAAATAGCCGAACGAAGGTGTAGTGCAGCGGATGAAGGTTCAACATAGCGTAGATGTCGTCAAACCGCAGGACGATCGTACCCCCCACAAAGCCCTTGCCCTATGGCACCTTGGCCGCAAAAACCGGGTATGCCACATCCTTCTCTCTGAGACACCGCTTCTCCAAAGAAAGAACACTGTCATGCAGACTTCGCATAGCACCGGTTGCAGCATCGAGCATATTTCAAGGTAGCATCGGCCTACCCGCCACATGCACCCTCCTCATTACATCCTCAGGTGAAGGTGGCCCGTCCTGAGCACGGATCGTACTCGGTGCCGGCTGGCTCGCACCCTTGTTAGTCTTTCTTTTGCGTGCCTTCTTCTTCTCCTGTAATGGGACCGAGTTCTGCTCACAGACCGCCTTCTTGAGTGTGTTGGGGCTGATAATATTTCGCACCTCGCCTATCTGAGGCTCGGTGAAGTCGGCAGCTGGAGGCGTCTCCTGAGAACAGAACGGCAGACGACACCTGTTGCAACTTGGCTTCTTCGTGGTACCAGCTAGATCGCGCACGTCTTTGTTGGGCTGGGTTCTTGAGAAGGAGGCCCCATGAAATCGCCACCGTACCCATGATCGGCAAAGTATTAATTGACTTTGCCAAATGTATCGTCGTCGTCATCGTTCTGAACCTGTGCCATATGCATGTTTGGATCCAGTGGCATAGGGATGTCCGGCACCGTTGCGGCGGTCTTGCCATGGGACCGACTTGGCGCCGGCACGACTGGCGGTGTTGTCTTTGGGGTGGTTGCCCCCGCCCCCAAACGAATCTGGCTCTTCGGCCAAAGCAGGGGCCAGCTCAGGCAGGCGCTGAGGGTCATCACGTCATCTTCGTCGGCCCCGACGGGTCGAATCGGAGGTAACAACTCATCGCAGCCTGGCAGCACCCGAACCAGTTGAACCCTATACAAGTTGGGTGGCATCCTAGTACCGTGGAACACGGGGTTGCCCAGTTGAACGATTTTGCCCTTGGTGACATCGACCAACTCGTTGTTCACGAAGTGCAGGAGAGTGCACGGAACGTTGGCGGCGCCCTGCGAAAACATGTAGGGCGTCAGGGATGCCCAGTCAAAGGCAAGGAGATGAAGTCCTCGGCCGAGAGAGGCTTAATTAGTTACCGTGATGATGGCGTCGAGCTCGGCTAATGTCGAGGCACCGCCAATGGCGGGCGTGCAGTTGACGGAGGGGCCGCTTGCTGCAGAGGTGCTGGCCAGCGTACACCCGGTGCATAAAGCTCCCGTGCCGGCATCGGAGACACCAATGGCGCCTCTGCCGGAGACACCAATGGCCCCGCCATCACGTTCTGCGAGTTGCTAGCCGTGAAGCTGGGAATCGGGGGCGGCCCCTGTTGGCCGCCCGCAATCCACGCCTGCAACCCCTCGATCAAGCTAGGCACAATGGCGGTGATCGTCGCTCCCAGTTGTTGTTGCACTTGCTCTTGGACAATCTCCGGAATCCGAGCCACCTATGCCTTGAGTTCTTGAACCTCGCACGCCTGGCTTTCCGAGCTGGTCTTTTTCTCCTTTCGCCCACCAGCGTTATAGTATGACGACCATTGTGTGGACAAGCCTTTGCCGGCCACACGACTAGCTGACGTCGGCTTACTGAGCTTATCCTTTTCCTTCATTACATTCGACGCCCTATTTAGAGTGGTGTCCCAAGGGTTGCTCTTAGTCGACCCCGCGCTACTGCTTTCAGTCGCCTGCAGAAGGAATGTGAACCATTTAGAAATTTGGCTTCATTAATTAGAATGCAACCATATGGAGCTAATTACGCGGGGGTGTATTCCTTACCAGAACAAGCTCAAGTGCCCTGGTCTTCGGATCCGTGGTAAGCTCCTTTGTTTTCGGATCCTTCTTGTACCGGGCCCTCACAAAGTTCCTGGTCTGCTTGTCACCGTATTTATCGAAGAGGGGCGGTAGGCCTTGCTCGGCACGGTCCGCCTCCTCCTTGTCCCATATAGGCTCCACCACTCTGTAACCGTCGGGACCGAGTGAGTGTTCCCCTAAGTTCAGCTCCCGCATTTCTTTCCCCCACTGACTTGATTCGGAGGTTGCGGTGCTCGAGCACTTGATCTTGAAGTCGTTGTAGTCATCTTCCGTGATCGAAGGATTTTTCTCCTTGATCTTCTCATAACTCTCACCTTTCTCGATCTTTCTCTTCACCGTGCTTTTCCAAGTAGACAGGGTCGTGCTCATCTTCGTGAGGGCAGCATTGTTCACTTTATTCCCTTTGAGGCTTGTGTTTTCAAATTCAGCGGGAAACTTGTATCGTTCGTGCAGCTTCGTGAAGAGGAGGTTGCGCAAATTCCCTTGGTCAGGATGCCTCAGGTTCTCGGTGTTGATCGAGACGGTGCTCCGGAGAATGTACCCGAGCTGAAGCAAGTACCCCTTGACTATTCTATCGGGCGCCGTTGGATTCCCGTCGGAGTCCACTTCAGTAAATTCCTCCTTCAGAGTGCGGAGCACGGTCGGGCGTCGGTCCTTCCGTTGCCTCTTCGGTTGGCTGCCGCGTGCGCCGCCATCATTAGTGGTGGCATCCTCGGCGGCACCATCAGTGGTGGCATCAGTGGGGTCATCCTCGGTGGTACCATCGGTGGTCTCAGGATCGGTGGGGAAGGCGGCGTCCTCATACAAGTGAGGTTGTTCCTCCATCTCCTGGGACAGCTCCCAGAATGCCTTGCGCCCGAACCCCCGGCCTCATCGTTGTTGGCCATGTTTCTCTCTAAATAGGAAAAAAGTTTGGTCAAAAAGTTGGTTATTGTCAAGGAACAAGATCATGGTCTCATCATTTAGGGTTTGTCGACCCCGAGGCATCCTAAAAGCTAAGCTTTTATCATTGAGGGTTTTTCGATGCCGAGGCACCCTAAAAGCCTAAGCTTTCATCATTTAGGTTTTTATCGACACCGAGGCACCCTAAAAGCCAAGGTTTTATAATTTATGGCTTGTCGACACCGAGGCATCCTAAAAGCTAAGCTGGGAAGGAGAATTCTAAGTTGGGCCTAACCACTTGGCTCTATTGCCGCCTATGGTTTAATGCAGCTAGAATAAAGGGGCACTTGATCCTACTTAATTAACTACTAAGATACCCCGGCCTATGCATTAGTCACAAGTACCCCATATGTCCTATTTTTACCAAAGTCATGCTAAAATTCACGGAAAATTTCAGCATCACCTTTGCTGAAAATAGGACATATGGAGTACCCGAATTTGCCGGAACGGAAGTTAATCGACATTCCAGCAAACTCAAGGGCCTCTCGGGTGGACAAGGAAAAATCATTATCCCAGGTGGACAAGGCAATGTGCTACTTGCTTAAATCTCTGTCCAATGCTATTTACAAGACAAACAACAGGTGGCAAAGCCCAGTGTTAAAAAAAGGCCTCCATCACAACATGGAAAATACATTGGCATGTGAAGAGGTGAAACAATATATGCATCTCCAAGCAGTATCATTCAACATTTTGGACAAACCACTACAAGCAGTACTGGATCAGATACAAGAAGAATGTGAGAAAATGCAGACAAATACTAACAGATTGAGGTGTTTAACTTGTGGTGCTCTCTGTGCTATTAACATTTCAAGTCAAAACCTTTTCTGGTTAGTAAGTGTTTCTTGAGCATATGTATGTAGTAAGTGTTTCTGCTCTCAGTGTTTCAGAACACATATTTTAGCTACCTAGTACCAGTGCTATTACCCAGCAGTTAATTAGCTTTTGCTTTTGCTTGTCAGTGCCAAATTCTAGCTAGTACCAGCAAATTAACATGTAGCAGCAATCATTTTCAAATATATATACACTGGACATTTTCATATTAGCCTAAGGAAAAATGAACAGTTAGGTTAATTACCCACTGTTAATAACATCACATATATAAGAGAAACAACTTGAAGACTGAATAAGGTCGATTTGTTAGAAAGATTGTGCTTCTGAATCTGAGGTACAACAAAACTTGCATTAGGGCTTCAGTTTTTGAAAAAAAGACATTTAGTCTGATGCTTTGTTCTACACTTTGATGCAAATTAGTATATAGAAGAAGCTATTTACTAGCAGTACCATATATAAAAGACATTCAGTCTGATGCTATTTACTAGCAGTACTAGCAGTTATTTTTCTTCTTCATTAACTGTATTGGCCATCAGACTATATTGGCCATATGTAAAAGACATTCAGTCTGATGCTATTTACTAGCAGTTTTTTTTTCTTCATTAATTGTACTAGCAGTTTTTTTTCTTCTTCATTAACTGTATTAGCTATTTATTAGTAGTACTAGCACTTGGATCATATGCTAATGCTACATTGATACATCATCATGCTGGGTAATATTAAATAAACATTGGCCATACCAGAATTTCAGTAACTACGACCTGTAAAAAGACCTAATGACAAATCCAGTCGAATTAAGCCCATAGGAAGAGTTGATTAATTCAGTAAGCTAGTATCACCATTAGTGTATAGTCATGGATCTCAAGTAGACTAGGTTGATGAAACAGTGTAATACACACAAGATGATGGTTTTTGAGTCACACACCGATAAATAGTACATACAGCCATACACAGACACATCACAGACTGAGACAAGATCTACTCCTGCTTATCTGGACAGGCCTCGCTGCTTGCTGCCGAGTGAAGGCGATGGAGATTCAGATTTACTACCAGCCTCGCTAGTGAAGGAGGAGGGGATCCATGAGTCTCTCAGGTGAACAACACACTCTGAGCGAAGTGAAGGGATGGATACAGTGATAACACCGAAACACTAACAGGGTATTACTAATTTGGCAGTATTATTTAGAGAATGAGCAAGCTTCCAGCCCTGCTTTTCTAAAGAATAAGTTTCACTATTATCATTGCTGGCTTCAGAAAGCTATGGCTTGAAAGGAATGTGTGGGTTTTGAGGCAAAGGCGACACCGGTGGATCGTGCTGTGAATTTAGCTATAGATGAATTAAACTTTGGTGGCATGCTAAGAAGTGACCATCTTAGTTTGTGCACGTAAATGGTTAATTACACGAGGACGAGTGTGTGGGTGCTTGGGTGGAGATGTGGTCAGGACCATCTTAGTTTCTACTGGATGATCTCTTGTGTAATCTTTAACTCATATCCTCCTTAATACACATGAGAAATGGCAGGCAACACTCGTCGCCCGATCTTGAAAAAAATAAGTTTCGCTAGGAACACACCACAAACCAAATAAAACAACCTCACAGGTCACAACCAACCAAAACATATAACCAACTCCACAACGGCAACCCAAAATAAAGGCAGTAGTTTTTAGCAGTACAGTAAACCAGCAGGAAAACAAAATGTTTCCTCGCAGCAGCAGGTAGATTAGCAAGTAGATGGGGATGAGGTGGTACCTGCTGCTGCGGAACAAGGGGAGGGGAGGGGAGGGGAGGCGTCGGAGACGTGGTGGCGGCGGCGGCGCTACAAGGGGAGGGGAGAAGAGGAACCACACCTGAGACCTGACCTGACGTCGGGCACCTGCACGCCTACCAGATCAAATAGGAACAAAAGAACAGCATCAGCCTAGCAAATCAAATCGAAACGAACCAACGAAGAGAGTGGAAGAGGGAGATGGGGAAGAGACCATGTCGTTGGCTGCTTCGTCTGTACCTGCTCGGGGAGGTGGGGAGGTAGGAGCCCAGGGTGGGTAGGTGGCGATGGTGGAGGAGAGGTCACCGGCGGCGTCTCCGTCTTGTGATTGGCGGACGCCCGCGGCGGGGATGCCGAGGCCGTGGATGGAGTTGTTGGCCCCGGATGGGGAGCTCCATCCGCGAGCAGCTGCTGCGATGGAGAGGATCCGCGAGACTCGGTGGCCGGAGACGTGGTGGCGGCGGCGGCGCTTTAAGGTTGAGGTGGAGTTGGGTGTGGAGACTGGAGCGGAGCAGAAGGGGCGCGGGGGGCGGCGGCATCGGGGGCGCGGGGGTAGCGGCGTCGGGGCGCGGGGGCGCGGGGGCGCGGGGGCGGCGGCGTCGGGAGAGGAGAGGGGAAGGGGATCGAGGGCGAGGGCGAGGAAGAGAGAGGGAATAGGTGGAGTGGCCGGGGACGAAATATGGATGGGGGCACAATACTAATGGCGCACCGCCCCCTGGTGCGCCATAAGTACATCCATACTAATGGCGCACCTCCCCCTAGTGCGCCATTAGTATTTTTTTTCTGTTCGAGCCAACATGTTATCTTACACCAAACCTCATCCACATCAAGTCCCCTCTACTAGCTCGACTGGTCAGCACCCAGTTCTCACACCAGGAGGTCCTGGGTTCGATTCCCAGGCTCCACAATTTTTTTATGCATTGAAAATGATGTTTGATACTTATTTGTGTTTAAATATGTTCAAACTTGTTTAAATCATAACAGTAATATTTTTTTATAAGACAGTAATAATGTTTTAAAAAATATCATCAAATTTTCTATTTGAATATATTTATGAATATGAAAAATATCATCAAATTTATTATTTGAAAATATCATGAGTTGGCGGCGGCGGCCGGTGGAGCGGGGAGGGTGCGGGGGGTCGGCAGCGGCGGTTGAGTAGGGGAGGGGTGCAGGGGGTCG
>LR738713.1:242298574-242352951 GCA_902687465.1 Secale cereale
GTAGGGGAGGGTGCGGGGGTCGGCGGCGGCGGCTGGTGGACCGGTGGGTGCTCGGCGGCGAGGGGGACCGGATCTGGCGAGGTGGGATAACGATCGAGATGGAGGGGGATCGAGATCGAGTGTCCATGAAATTTAAAAATATTCATGATAGTTCAAAAAGTGCCCATGAAATACAATCGAGAAATGAAGGCTACGATTTAAATACAATCGATCTTAGCTAGCTATCTGTTCACAATCTTCTTGCCCTTCTTTTTCGCAAATGGAGTTCTTCTGTGGAACGGACGTCCTTTAGGTAGGGTGGTCCTGCTTCTTGTGGTGTATGTTGCTACTTCATCATCGTCGTCATGTTCGATCCTCGGGTCGCCGTACTTGTCGAAGTCTTGCTCATTGGCTACTCCATCCATTCCGATGATCTTCCTTTTGCCTCTCCTCACGACAACACGACTGGGCTTTGACGGGTCGGTAATGAAGAAGCATTGGTCAACTTGGGAAGCCAGTACCCATGGCTCATTTTTCGCGGTGACGTTTGCGCCCGCGGTCTTGGATTTGGCTTCGGGTATAACCATGGTGGTGAAATACCGGTCTTCTTTTAGGACGCTCTTGGCCCATCTGACATGGAACATTGGGACCTTCTCTCCAGCGTAGCTTAGCTCCCAGATCTCCTCGATCCTTCCGTAGTATCTGTCCTTGTCATTACCAGTGTAGGATTCCATCGTTACCCCGGAGTTCTGATAACCATCGCTCTTCATGTCCTTGGCCTCGGTGTAGAATGTGTAGCCGTTGATATCGTATGCCCCAGAGGTCATCAGGTTGTGCTCGGCGCCCTGTGACAAGGCGAATATGATTTGTTCTTCCGCGGAAGAATCCTCATGTAAAGGGTACGACAGAAGCTTCTGCTTGAACCAATGCGTGAAACATGAGTTGTGCTCTTTGATTATATCTCCGTCCGTCCTCTGTTGGCCTCGTTCATTGTACGTCTTCTCAATAAAGGTTTTGTGCTCTACCACCCAAGGATCGACCACGTCTATGTGTTGTAGTGCGACTAGGTTTGCTCTTTCAAAGTTGGCAAGTCGACCCTCGAAGTCGACATGCATTTCGCGGCGACCCTCACGGTGACCCCATCCAGCGAGCCTGCCGAGGTGCCTGTTGACGGGCAGACCAACGGGGTTCTCGATGCCTAGATAATTCGTGCAGTATGAGATGCACTCTTCGGTTAGAAAGCCCCTGGCTATGCTTCCCTCTGGACGTGACATGTTGCGAACGTATCCTTTGATGACACCATTCATCCTTTTGAACGGCATCATGCTGTGCAGGAACGTCGACCCGAGTTGGATGATATCGTCCACGATATGGACCAGCAGATGCACCATAACGTCGAAGAATGCGGGCGGGAAGTACATCTCAAGCTCGCATAGTATCACCATGATCTCTTCCTGTAGCCTTCTGAGTTGCCTCACGCCAACAGACTTCCGAGAGATGACGTTGAAAAAGTTGCATATGCCAAATAGGGTTTCACGGACGTGCGCGTCCATGATCCCACGGATTGCAACTGGAAGTATCTGCGTCATCAGCACGTGACAGTCGTGAGACTTCATCCCGCTGAACTTCAGCTTCGCTGGGTCTAGGTATCTGCTTATCTTCCCCGCGTAACCGTAAGGAAGTTTTACTCCTACGAGGCAGGTGAAAAACTGCTCGATCTCCTCCCGACTTAGAGTGAAGCACACGGGAGGGTAGTCATTTCCGGTCTTCTTGGCCTTTTTGCCTTTGCGACGACTTTCCGTGTCCTGCTTCGCCTCATCATCATCATCATCATCATCATCATCATATATAGCGTGAAGCTCCTGCCTGATGCCCATTGATTTCAAGTATGCCCTTGCTTTCGGCCCATCTTTGGTCCTCTCTGGCATGTTGAGCAGGGTACCAAGCAGACTCTCGCACACGTTCTTCGTGATATGCATTACATCAAGGCTGTGAGGCACACGGTGGATCTTCCAGTATGACAAGTCCCAGAAAACAGACCTCGTTTTCCATACCTTCAGCAGCGGCTCTGGCGCCTTTCGCTTCTTTCCCGGCTCTGGCGCCTTTTGCTTCTTTCCCGGCAGTGGGCAATCTTTCCAATTTTTCAATAGCTCGTCTATTTCCTCGCCGCTCCTCGTACGCGGGCATCCTCGGGGTTCGGTTTCATCATCGAACAGATCCTTGCGTTTTCTCCACAGGTCATCGTCGTGAAGCCACCTTCGATGTCCCATGAACACGATTTTCGAAGACCCGAGATCTCTATCTAGATGGCGATACGTTGTGTCATCCATGCACCTGATGTATCCAGAAAATCCGTGGACCACGTGCCCCGTGACATATCCGTAACCGAGATAGTCGTGCACCGTCGTGAGCAGCGCGCCTCTCATAGGGAAATATTCTTTCTCTGCGGCATCCCACGTATTGGCTGGCGTTTTCCACAGCGTGTCAACCTCCTCTTTCAGCAGCCCTAGATACAGATTGATGTCGTTCCCTGGTTGTTTCGGTCCTTCAATTAGCATACTCATGTGAATGTACTTCCTCTTCATGCACAACCGGCGGGGAAGGTTGTACATCCACACAAACACAGGCCAGGTGCTATGTGTGCTTCTCTGGCTGCCAAACGGATTGACTCCATCGGTGCTCGCGCCCAGCACGATGTTCCTTGGATCGTTCCCAAATTCTAGGTCTTCGAAGTTCAACGCTTGCCACTGGCTCACATCCTTAGGGTGACTCAGCATCTTGTCTTTTTTATCTATCTCCGGATCATTTGCGTCATCTTCTCGCTTCTTCTCCTCCCTATCCACGTGCCAACGCAGGAGCTTTGCTACCTTAGAGTCCGCGAAATACCGCTGCAGACAAGGAGTGATCGAAAAGTACCACACCACTTTTCGAGGAGCTTTCTTCCTCTTCTTGTATCGAGTGACGCCGCACACCGGACATATGGTAGACTCCGCGTGCTCGTCCCGATAAATGATGCAATTGTTCATGCACACATGGTATTTCACGTGCGGTAATTCCAGAGGACACACGATTTTCTTCGCCTCCTCGAAACTGGTCGGGCACTTGTTCCCCTTGGGAAGACGTTCGTACCAGAATGACATGTTCTCGTCGAAGCATGCGTCAGTCGTTTTGTGTTTTACCTGCATCTCCAGAGCCATGAGCGTTACTTTCAGGCGGGTATCCTCGGGCCTGCATCCTTCATACAATGGAGTAACCGCGTCTAACTCAAGTTGATCCATCTTGGCTTTCTCTCGGGCGGCAGCTCTTGCGTTATCCGTCTGCTTGAGAAGCAGCTCTTGAATATGAGGGTCCTGCACCCAGCACATAGATGGTCCAGCGTCGTCTGCTCTGCCGGCATCATCATCTTCATGATCATGCCCGTCGTCTGCTCCGGCATCTTCCTCATCATCATGTCCTGCATCTTCTACATGATGACTGTGTACAGCATCACCGTCGTGATCATCTCATGGGGATTCTTCGTCTTCTCACCCGCCCGAGCCACGGTGGTTGTCTTGCTGCCCTTCCTCATTTCTTGCACGGCCCCCATGGACGACTTCGTAGTCATCTTCATCACCTTGCCACCGATAGCCATCCATGAAACCACGCAAGAGCATGTGGTCCCGCACCTGCCCGGAATCCGGGTCCGCAATAAGGCTCTTCAGCTTGCATCTTTGACATGGACATCTTATCTCCGTCTCGTTCTTTTGAAGCGTCTCGGCCTTCGCGGACCTCAAAACCTATTCACGATGCCTTCGGTCATCGTGCGGACCATGGTCGCCTGCGGGGTAGAGCAAAACGATATTTTAGAAGCAAGAAAAAATTTGGCATGACTTTCCCTAAAAATAGGACCAAAAAGAATGCTTAATGCCAAAATTCTCGTCGAAACGGAAATGAATCAACATTCCGGGAAAATATTGGCAACTATCGCATTTCAAATACCGGTACACCTCCAAACGCAAACACATATGCAACACCACAAACATATGCAACACCACGAACATACATAGATCTAGCTAGGCCATAAAAAGTGCATGTGCACATTGTTGTAGGGAGAACAACATAAATATAGCTTCCCCCCTTACTTACCTATCAAAACAAGGTAATTTAACCACTTAATTTGAATGAATCTATGATGGAAATGAGGTGAAAAGAGGAGGCACCCGAGACAAGGAGGAGGTGGAGAGAATGAAGTGGGGAGAAAGTAAGTGTGGGTAGGAGTGGTTGTCCAAAATATCTTGTTGGTGCCCACTTACTAATGGCGCACCAACTCAAAATGCGCCATTAGTAATCCAGCTTACTAATGGCGCACCTTCTGGTGGTGCGCCATTAGTAGTTTTGCAAAAAAAACATACTAATGGCGCACTGTTCCACAGTGCGCCATTACTAGTTTAAACTAGTAATGGCACACTGTGGAACAATGCACCATTAGTAGTTTTGCAAAAAAAAAGAATAAAAAATATAATAAAAAACAGTAGTGGCGCACTTTCCGACAGGTGCGCCATTACTAGTTACAACTAGTAATGGCGCACTGTGTCTGGATGCGCCATTAGTATGTTTGGAAAAGGAAAAACAAAATTGGTACTAATGGCGCACCCTGGGCCAGGTGCGCCATTAGTAGTTTCAACTCTAATTGCGTATCATAAGGTGGTGCGCCATTAGTATATACTAATGGCGCACAGCTTGTCTGGTGCGCCATTAGTGTCTAACCCATCTATAGCCCTTTTCTAGTAGTGACTAGACGATCATTTCTCCTACTTTAGAATGCATGCAATTGTTCTAAAGCATATGATCGAATGATCTGTATAGTCACTTATGTAATTGGTTGATTATTTTAGTTATATATATATATATATACATGTTATTATTCTGTAGACAGAGCAAATCACACGGCTTATTAGCAACAATCGTCTATGTTATTATTGGTCTTCGCACACATTTCTGATTACAGACCTGTTTGACGCATATCACACACATCTTGTTCAGTTGAAATGTTTCCATTGTGTTGCCTAATCACACACAGTTCATCCTAGTGAATCGTATGATGTATATCGCACACACCTTCATCTGGCTGCCGGTTTATTTTGTTCCTCCTCGTCGCAAATAGTTAATTGAACTGAACTGTATGCCCTTCATCGCACACGCAACTAAAATCTGAATGGTGTTTGATGCATCCGTCATCGCAAAAATTTTGCACCTTTTTGATTGTTTTTTTACACCGCCATTTACGATTATGGCATCGCACATAGTTTCGTCGAAGGGTATCTGATTGTAGTGTCACGTTTGGACCATCCTGCAGTAGTGCTTCCTCTATACGGAGGGAGCGCTCCATGTTTCTATTGACCGTTGCTCCAGGCATTTTGAGCTTAAAGTAAGAATAATGCGGGACCGCATTAAAGCGGGCGAAGGCCGCTCTTTTGAGTAGTGCATGATAGCCACTTCGAAAAAGAGCGATGTCAAAAATTAACTCTTCGCGTCGGAAGTTATCAGGAGAGCCAAATACAACCTCCAATGTTAATGAGCCCGTGCAGCGGGCTTCTACGCCTAGTATCACTCCTTTAAAGGTAGTGCTGCTGGTCTTAATTCTTGACGGGTCTATCCCCATCTTGCCGATAGTGTCTTGGTATATCAAATTGAGACTGCCGCCGCCGTCCATAAGGACTCAAGTAAGATGATATTCGTCAATTATAGGATCGAGCACTAGGGTTGCCGAACCTCCGTGATGGATACTGGTTGGGTGATCCTTGCGATCAAAGGTGATCGGACAAGCCGACCATAGGTTGAACTTGGGGGCGATAGGCTCTACGGCGTAAACGTCCCTGAGTGCGTGGTTGCGTTCCCTCTTGGGGATATGGGTAGCGTAGATCACAAACATTCACGCTTTTTAGCTCCAGTGGAAATTTCTTCTGTCCCCCAGTGTTCGGCTGGCGAGGTTCACCCTTGTCCTCACTTTGAGGTCCTTTCCGCTTGTCTTCGGCATTTAACTTGCCGGCCTGATTGAAGACCCAACAGTTTCGGTTGGTATGATTTCCAGGTTTATCAGGGGTGCCATGAATGTGTCAAGGCCTTTCTAGTATTTTCTCCAAGCTAGATGGACTGTCTCTGTTGCCTTTGAATGGATTCTTCCGTTGACCAGGCTTGGAGCCACTGAATTCCACATTTACTATTGTATCATCTGTGCTTCCGGTATTGTTTCAACACTTGTTCTTATTGCATCATGGCTTGCCATTGCCATCCGTGACTTTGGAGGTGCCCGCGTCACTGGTGCTATTACTGCTACGAGCTAGCCAGCTGTCCTCGCCCGCGCAAAAGTGGGTCCTAAGTGTAGTAAGGGCTGCCATTGTCCTCAGCTTCTCTTGGCCGAGGCGTCTTGCTAGCCACTTGCCCCAGACACTGTGCTTGAATGCCTCTAAGGCCTCGATGTCCGGACAGTCAACAAGTTGGTTCTTTTTAGTTAAGAATCGATTCCACAACTTTCGGGTTGACTCCCTAGGTTGCTGGATTATGTGACTTAGATCATCAACATCCGGGGGCCGGACATAAGTCCCATGAAAGTTGGCCCGAAACACATCCTCAAGATATTCCCATCTTTGAATGGAGTTCTTTGGGTGCCTGTTTAACCAGTGCTGGCCCTTTCCGCTTGAGGGGTAAGTATTTGATGGCGTGGAGGTCATCTCCATGAGCCATGTGGATGTGAAGAATAAAGTCTTATATCCATACAGCGAGATTCGTCGTTCCATCATACGCCTTGATGTTTACGGGTTTAAACCCTTCTGTAAATTCGTGTTCCATCACCTCATCGGTGAAGCACAGCGGGTGTGCAGCACCCCTATATTTTACAGTATCGTGGAATAATTCGGTCGGTGCCTGTGTTTGGTGTTGGTTCCGAACTTGATTGTGCCCGGCGGGTTTGGCTTGATGGCCCCCATCCCATGTGGGCGCACATTCCCTTGATAGATTGATCTGGCCTGGCCAGTTTTTTATTTAGGTCATGACGTAGATCGTACTTATGGCCCTGCTACCTCTTGAACTTGCGTTGTATTCCCTCGAAGAGGAAACGGAGATGCAGCATAGTAGCATAAGTATTTCTCTCAGTTTTTGAGAACCAATGTATCAATCCATAAGGAGACCACGCGCCAGTCCCTCGCACCTGCACAAACAAATAAGAACTTCGCAGCCAACGCGATAAGGGGTTGTCAATCCCTTTACGGTCACTTATGAGAGTGAGATCTGATAGAGATGATAGTTTATATTTTTGGTATTTTTGGTGTAATAAAACATCAAATAAACAACGGCAAAAGAAATTAACGGGAAAGTAATATGATAGAGATAGACCCAGGGACCATAGTTTTCTCTAGTGGCTTCTCTCATGATAGCGATATTCTACGGCGGGTAAACAAATTACTGTCGAGCAATTGATAGAAAAGCGAATAATTATGAGACTATCTAGGCATGATCATTGTATATAGGCATCACGTCCGAGACATGTAGACCGACTCCTGCCCGCATCTACTACTATTACTCCACACATCGACCGCTATCCAGCATGCATCTAGTGTATTGAGTTCATACGAACAGAGTAATGCCTTAAGCAAGATGACATGATGTAGAGGGATAAACTCAAGTAATATGATGAAAACCCCATCATTTTATCCTCGATGGCAACAATACAATACGTGCCTTGCTGCCCCTACTATCACTGGGAAAGGACACCGCAAGATTGAACCCAAAGCCAAGCACTTCTCCCATTGCAAGAACTATAGATCTAGTAGGCCAAACCAAACCAATAATTCGAAGAGACTTGCAAGGATATTATGAGCACACATAAAAAGTTCAGAGAAGAACCAAATATCTTTCATAGATAACCTTGATCATAAACTCACAATTCATCGGATCTCGACAAACAGACTACAAAAAGAGATTACATCAAATAGATCTCCTCGAAGACCGAGGAGAACTTTGTATTGAGATCCGGAGAGAGAGAAGAAGCCATCTAGATACTAGCTATGGACCCGAAGGTTTGTGGTAAACTACTCACAACTCATGCTGAGGGCGGTGATGATGATGATGAAGGCCTCCGTGATGGATCCCCCTCCCGGAACAGGCTCCAAGATGGGGTCTCCACGGGAACAGCAGCTACGGCTATGGAATTAGGGTTTTCTCTCTGCGTACGGAGTTTCTGGGGTACGTAGGTGTATATAGGAGGAAGAGGGGCCCTAGGGGCCACAGGGGCTTCCCTCGAGGTAGGGGGGCGCGCCCTGGGAAGGGGGGCGCCCCCACCCTCGAGGGTGGGCCCCCTGTTCTCTGGCTTGGCCCCGAAGTCTATCTCGCGTGATTTCCTCCAAAAATATCTCCTGCGAAGGTTTCATTCCGTTTGGACTCCGTTTGATATTCCTTTTTTGCAAAACCCTGAAATATGCAAAAAATAGCAATCTGGACTGGGCCTTTGGGTTAGTAGGTTATCCCAAAAATGATATAAAAGTGAATGATAAAGCCCATTAAACATCTAAGACTTCATAAATAATAGCATGGAACAATCAAAAATTATAGATACGTTCGAGACGTATCAAGCATCCCCAAGCTTAATTCCTGCTCTCCTCGAGTAGGTAAATGATAAAGAAAGAATTTTTGATGTAGAATGCTAACCAATATAGTTCTTCAATGTAACTCTCTTAATTGTGGCATGGATGTTCAGATCTGAAAGATTCAAGATAAAAGTCTATATTGACATAAGAAATAATAATACTTCAAGCAATACTAACAAAGCAATCACGTCGTCTCAAAATATTATGGCTAAAGAAAGTTATCCCTACAAAATCATATAGTGTTGGCTATGCTCCCTTGCTATCACGCAAAATATTCATATCATACACAACCCTGATTTCAGCCAAGCATTTGTTTTCATGCTCCATCTTTTCAAACCTTTCAACTTTCACGCAATACATGAGCGTGAGCCATGGATATAGCACTATGGGTGGAATAGAGATCGTTATGGATAAGACAAAAAGAGGGAGATAGTCTCACATCGACTAGGTGTATCAACGGGCTATGGAGATGCTCATCAATAGATATCAATGTGAGTGAGTAGGGATTGCCATGCAACAGATGCACTAGAGCTAAATATGAATGAAAGCTCAACAAAAGAAACTAGTGGGTGTGCATCTAACTTGCTTGCTCACGAAGACATAGGGCATTTGAGGAAGCCCATCGTTGGAATATACAAGCCAAGTTCTATAACGAAAATTCCCACTAGTATATGAAAGTGACTAAGCATGAGACTCTCTACAATGAAGAACATGGTGCTACTTTGAAGCACAAGTGTGGAAAAAGATAGTAGAAATTGTCCCTTTTTTCTTTTCTTTTTTTCTTTTTTTCTTTTTTTTTGGGCCTTTCTTTTTTCTTTGGCTTTCTTTTTTTTTCTTTTTTTTTCTTTTTTTTTTGCGGAGGGGCTTTATAGATTCAGCCTTTCCTCCCATGGGAGAATGCTCTATAAATGATGATCATCACACTTTCATTACAACACAAGATTACAACTCGATACTACAACAACAAAGTATGACTCTATATGAATGCCTCCGGCCATGTACCGGTATGTGCAATGAAACAAGAGTGACATGTATAAAAATTATGCATGGTGTCCTTGCCGCAAATACGATGTCAACTACATGATCATGCAATGGCAATATGACAATATGATGCGTGTCATATAAACGGAACGGTGGAAAGTTGCATGTGAATATATCTCGGAATGGCTATGGAAATGCCATGATAGGTAGGTATGGTGGCTGTTTTGAGGAACAATATGGTGGTTGTTTTGAGGAAGGATATATAGTGGGTTTATGGCACCGGCGAAAGTTCCGCGGTACAAGAGAGGCTAGCAATGGTGGAAGGGTGAGAGTGCATATAATCCATGGACTCAACATTAGTCATAAGAACTCATATACTTATTGCAAAAATCTATGAGTCATCAAAACAAAGCAATCAACGCATGCCCCTAGGGGGAGGTTGGTAGGAGTTAACCATCGCGCGCCCCCGACCTCCACATAACAGTTAACACTCTACAAATACCTCATGCTTTAACTTAGTCATACAACGGTTCACCATACATGAATGCTAGGGGAATCACCAACCTTAACACAAATATTTCTCAATTTCATAATTACTCCACTTGCATGACTCTAATATCACTATCCTCGTGCCTCAAAACAATTATCAAGCATCCAACATCTCTTTCTACTCAATGCGATTGATGTGAATTTTTTTACTACATTGACATTGGATGTTTATCATGTGAAGACTAGTTTCTTTAGCCCAAACACTTTACCATGCTGATTTAATAGACTCTCAAATAGATCTAAGTGAAGCATGAGAGTTCAACAATTTCTACAAAATATTACCACCACCGTGCCCTAAAAGATATAAGTGAAGCACTAGAGCAAAAACTATTCAACTCAAAAGATATAAGTGAAGCACCTAGAGTGTTCTAATAATTTCTAGGCCATATTTAACTCTCTCAAATAGGTGTGTCCAGCAAGGATTATTGTGTTAAACTAACAAGCAAAGACTTAAATTATACAAGACGCTCCAAGCAAAACACATAGCATGTTGCGAATAAAAATATAGCTCCAAGTATAGTTACCGATGGATGAAGACGAAAGAGGGGATGCCTTCCCGGGGCATCCCCAAGCTTAGGCTTTTGATTATCTTGAATTTACTTGGGTTTCCATGGGAATTCCCAAGCTTAGGCCTTTGCTACTCCTTGTTCCATAGTCCATCAAAGCAATACTCAAAACTTGAAAACATCACAACACAAAACTTAGACAAAAATTCTCGTGAGCTCCATTAGTAAGAGAAAGCAAACCACCACTCAAAGGTACAGCAAGGAATTCATTCATTGTTTATATTGGTGTTAAACTTACTGTACTCCAAGTTCTGTATGGTTCATATTCTCCAATATTACTCATAGATGCATCGGAATAAGCAAACAACACACGAAAAACAGAATCTGTCAAAAACAGAATAGTCTGTAGTAATCTGCTGGGTTCGCCTACTTCTGAAACTCCAAAAAATTAAAACTAAATTGGTAAATTTACGAAATTTTCCTACCAATCAGCAGCAAAAAGAATCAACTAAAAAGCACGCTCCAGTAAAATCTGACGACTACTTTAGCGAGCGCTAACGATTCTGTTTTTCACAGCAAGATAATATAAACTTCACACAAGTCTTACCAAAGGTTCTACTTGGCACAAACACTAAACAAAACATGAAAACACATCTAATCAGAGGCTAGATGCAATATTTATTCTCTAACAGCAAAAAAGCAAAAAAAAACATAAAATTGGGTTGCCTCCCAATAAGCGCTATCGTTTTACGCCCCTAGCTAGGCAAGATACAAGATAGATCTAGGTAATGCCATCTTTGGAAGGCAATCCATAAGTGGCTCTCATGATAGATTCATATGGTAATTTGATTTTCTTTCTAGGAAAGTGTTCCATGCCTTTCCTTAACGGAAATTGGAATCTAATATTTCCTTCCTTCATATCAATAATTGCACCAATCATTCTAAGGAATGGTCAACCAAAAATAATAGGACATGAAGGATTGCAATCTATATCAAGAACAATGAAATCTACGGGCACATAATTCCTATTGGAAACAATAATAACATCATTAATTCTTCCCATATGTTTCTTAATAGTGGAATCCGCAAGATGCAAATTTAAAGAACAATCATCAAGCTCATGGAACCCTGGCAAATCACACAAAGTTTTTGGGATAGTGGAAACACAGCACCCAAATTACACAAAGCATAGCATTCATGATCTTTTATTTTTATTTTGATAGTAGGTTCCCATTCATCATAAAGCTTTCTAGGTATAGAGACTTCCAACTCAGGTTTTTCTTCATAAGATTGCATCAAAGCATCAACTATATGTTTAGTGGAAGCTTTATTTTGACTATAAGCATGCGGAGAATTTAGCACGGATTGCATCAAGGAAATACAATCAATCAAAAAGCAATTATCATAATTGAATCCCTTGAAATCAAAAGTAGTTGGTTCATCACTATGCAAAGTTTTAATCTCTTCAATCCCACTTTTAGCAATTTTAGCATCAAGATCTAAAAACTCCGAATTACTAGGACACCTTAAAGCAGAATCATCTCAAATCCTATTTTCGTCAAGATTAATACTAGAAAACAAGGATCTAATAGGAGACACATCAATAACTTTCAGATCTTCATCTTTATTTTCACGATAACTAGAAGAACACGATTTAATATAATCTTCTCTTTTAGCACGCATTCTAGCGGTTCTTTCTTTGCATTCATCAATGGAAATTCTCATGGCTTTGAGAGACTCATTGATATCATGCTTAGGTGGGATAGATCTAAGTTTCAAAGAATCAACATCAAGAGTAATTCTATCCACACTTCTAGCCAATTCATCAACCTTAAGCAATTTCTCTTCAAGCATAGCATTGAAATTCTTTCGCGAGATCATAAACTCCTTAACACTAGTTTCAAATTCGGAAGGCATCTTTCTATAAGAGTTGTTGTAGGAATTACCAAAATTATTAGAGGAATTACTAGGAAAAGGCCTAGGATTAAAATTACCTCTATAAGCATTGTTACCAAAATTATTCCTACCAACAAAATTCACATCCAAAGATTCATTGTTATTCTCAATCAAACTGGACAAAGGCATATCATTAGGATCAGAAGAAGCACTCTTAGCAGCAAACAGTTTCATAAGTTCATCCATCTTCCCACTCAAAACACTAATTTCTTCGATAGAATGCACTTTTTTACTAGTAGATCTTTCGATGTGCCATTGAGAATAATTAACCATAATATTATCTAAGAGTTTGGTAGCTTCTCCTAAGGTAGTTTCCATGAAAGTGCCTCCGGTGGCCGAATCTAAAAGATTTCTAGAAGCAAAATTCAAGCCAGCATAAAAGTTCTGAATAATCATCCATAGATTCAAACCATGCGTAGGGCAATTACGTATCATTAATTTCATTCTCTCCCAAGCTTGTGCAACATGCTCATGATCTAGTTGCTTAAAATTCATAATATCGTTTCTAAGAGAGAAGATCTTAGCAGGAGGGAAATACTTAGAGATAAAATCATCTTTGCACTTATTCCATGAATCAATACTATTTCTAGGCAAAGAGGAAAACCAAGTTTTAGCACGATCTCTAAGTGAAAACGGAAATAACTTCAATTTAACAATATCGTTATCCGTATCCCTTTTCTTTTGCATATCACACAAATCAACAAAGTTTTTTAGATAGGTAGCGACATCTTCACTAGGAAGGCCGGAGAATTGATCTTCCATGACAAGATTCAACAAAGCAGCATTGATCTCACAAGATTCAGCATCGGTAATAGGAGCAATCGAAGTGCTAATAAAATCATTGTTGTTGGTATTGGAGAAGTCACACAATTTGGTATTGTTCTGAGCCATAGTGATAAGCAAGCAATCCAACACACACAAGAAAACAAGAAGCAAGCGAACGAGAAACACACGGCGGAAGAAGGGTGAATAAAACGGCAAAGGTGAAGTGGGGGAGAGGAAAACGAGAGGCAAATAAATGTAATGCGAAGGATAAGGGTTTCTGATAGGTACTTGGTATATGACTTTTGCATAAGTGTGACGCCCGAAGACCGACATCCCAGAAGATTCCAGAGATTTCAGATGTTCCGGGTTCTCTCGTGTGTTTCTTTTGTGCTTGTGTTATTTTTTTGCTTTGATCACGACATCATGCCTTCATGTCTTTAATCTTTGGCATCTCAACTTAAATAAATCGTGTGGATCTTCGATCCATTTAAATCGAGGGAAGTGTGTTTTTTCTTTAAAACATATCCTCCCAATATTTAGGGAGCTATATTATAAAATATTCCATTTGTTTGGAATTAACCCAACACACTTGCATATATTCCCCATGCCTTTTCTTTTTCAATTCCTTGCTTCCTAAACCTTGTCTATAATTCTTTTCCCATTTATCAAGCTCCACCAAAAATTCTCATCATTTATGGGCACTTCGAAAATCGGGGCTTTGTTCAAACCTTTTGAATTAAATTCAAAGGTTTTTGAATTTAATTTTTCAATCATGATCGTTTTATTTTTCTTGGGTCACCCTCATTTTTGCGAGTCCAAGAAAATTGCCCTCATGCCCAAACTCTACTCCTAACCCCCTCTTTCTTTTCCTTTATTATTTTCTCTATTTTCTTTTTCTTCTTCTCTTCTCTCTTTTTATTAGGAGAGGACCCAGTCCATCAGGCCTTCTGGCCCAAGCCGCACCTGCCCATCCCAGCTGCAGGCCATCAGTCTCCTTTGGCTCATCAACTCCTCCAGCGCAGCCTAACCCTAGCCCCGCAGCTCTCTCGACCGCCTTCTCCCCATCGCTCCCTCCCGATCCTGTGCGCCGCCACCCCTCGTTCCCCGCTCGTGCAGCGCCCCCATCTTCCGATCCCATCGCCCCAGCGCCCGATCTTCCTCTCCCCTCGACCTCCCTCTCGTCCCCACTCCTCCTCCATCGCCCCGCATCGCCAGGCCGAGCGCTGCCGCGCCATGGCCCCTGCGCCCTTCCCCTCTGGACCTTATCCTCGCCCTCGCATGCCTCTGCCTCGTCCAGTGCGCCACCTCGCCGAGGGGAGGAGCCCCCACGAGAAGCTCCCTGCGCGCCCCAGGCCCCTGCCTCGTCGCCGCCCGAGCCATGGCCTCGACTCCGATGCCCCTGCCGTGGACCGGACAGCGCAGCGCCCCTCCATCTCCAGCGCAGCGCCGCCGCGCCTCCTTCTTCCGCATCCACGCCTCACGCCGGCCACCGGCTCCCATGCGGCCCCGACCTCGCCTCTGGCCGCACTGCTGGCCTCCTCCGCCTCGTCTCACAGTCATCTGCACGAAGCTCGTCCGCCCCGTCGTCCTCCGCTTCCGCCGGTGCTGCCCCGCACCTCCCCGTCGCCCTGCTGCACCGGGCTGCTGGTTTCGCCTCCTCTGCTTCTTCCGTTGCAGAGCATCGCTGCCTCCCGCTTCTCCCCGTCAGCCTCGTGTTTTGTTTTGGTCCAGCAAGTACCCACAGACGCCAAGTACCACGACGACCCTCATGTACCCCTACGTCAACGACGACCTCGAGTACGACTACCGGATGTGCCAAGTACCTCGACGCCGAAGACCAAGACCTCAAGTTCCACGACACGTTGAACATGAACATCTTCGAAACGAGAACGCCTACACGGCGATACGTCAAGTACCACTTCCGTCGCGAGAACCGAGTCCGGCAAGTCCGAAGACCCCAAGTACCTCTACCGACAACTTGAACCTCTATGAACGTGTACGACGACCGTCGCCGAAGAACCATGTACCACTACTACCTCGACGAACGTGAACGACTACTTCCCTCTACGAACGTGTACCACGACTCGCGAGAACGACTACTTCCACTACTTCCTCTACGACCTCGAACCGCCCCGAAACGAATGTTCCGAAGGTATAACCCTGAGACGATGACCCGTGGACGAATGCTTGTGTTGTATGAGATGTTTTCCCTTGTGTGCACCGTGCCCGTTTCGTCTTTTGGCATGCTCCTCGGTTGCCTCGTCGCCAACTCGTGGGAACCCGGTGACGGGATCACCCCACCTTTCATCTTGTTCGACTCGCTCACGCCACCTTTTCTTTTGCACCGGTCTCTCAACGAGTTACCGGAACCGAGATGTTGCCGTTGCATCATTTTCGGATCGTTGCCGTGGCACCCTTTCATTCCACCACGGTGACAATACTCCTTATCATCTTCATGTCAACTTTTAATAGAAATTGCATAAACTTGATCATGTCATCCGCATCATGTTAACAACATTTAAAATGTGTAAATTGTTGTTTGCTTAAAAATTGCTAAACATGCTCATGGGGATTTTCCGGAATTGTTGTTGTTTTTCCGGCCTCATTTAAACTTGCCTAAATAGGTAGTTTGCTCTTGCTTCACCTCTTGCCGTGTTAACAAACATTTAACCTTGTCTTTTAAATAAACGAGAGTCAACTAAATAAATAAAATGTGGTGTTTCGTCAATATGCAACTCGTTGCATATTGAGCTCCACTTAAATTATAGTGTTGTTTGTGCACTCTGCCATGCCATGCATATTTAAAACATGACATGCATCATGCTTGCTTGTGCATCATGACATGCTTATGATTGTGTGTTTACCGTGTTGTCTGCTTCTTTCCGGTTGCTTCTCTTGTTAGCTTCGGTTTCGTTCCGGAGTTGTGAGGATTCGCTCGACTATGTTGCTCCGTCTACTTCATGGACTTGTTCTTCTTCCTTGCGGAATCCCAGGCAAGATGATCATACCCTTGGATACCTTTACTATCATTGCCATGCTTAGTGTCTCGATGCTATCGTTACATGTCGAGCTACCCATCTTATTGTCAGCCCTCTCCTTGTTGCCATGAAACCTCTAACCATTTGACACGTTCCTAGCAAAACCATTGTTTGGCTATGTTACCCGCTTGCTCAGCCCCTCTTATAGCGTTGTTTGTTGCAGGTGAAGATGAAGATTGTTCCAGGAGGGAATTTGTTGTTGGAATATCACAATATCTATTATTATTATTAACACACCTATATACTGGGCATGGGTGGAAGGCTTGGCCTTTCGCTCGGTGTTTTGTTCCACTCATGCCACCTTAGGCGCCGATAAACCGGCATTATGTTCCTTGATTTTGCATTCCTTACACGATGGGTGGATTGGGACCCCTTGACAGTTCGATTTTGAATAAAACTCCTACAGCAAGGCCCAACATTGGTTTTAATTTGCTCATAATAACAACTTAATTAATTAATTAATTGCATAGGGGGTCATGTCCCCGGGTTCTTAATTCTACATAACAGGGGGGGGGCAGTGCTGATGGTGTTGGTCCCAAACTAGAGCCACTTGCGGTGCCACCCAGTTATCTGGGGTCTTCGGTTACTGTATGTAGCGCTCATCCGGACGTGGCCTGAGACGAGATGCACGCGGCTACCATCAGGGTGTCGGCACGCCGGGAGGTCTTGATGGACTAGTTTTACCATCGTCGAAATGTCTTGTGCACCGGGATGCCGAGCCTGATCGGATTTCCCTAAGATAAGGGGTGATGATATTATATTTATCACTTCAGCTAATCGTGAGAGCTTGTGATGGGCTAAGTTGGCACACCCCTGCAGGGTTATGATCTTTCGAAAGCCGTGCCCGCGGTTATGTAGCAGAATGGAATTTGTTGATGTCCGGTTGTAGAAAACTTGACAGAGGATCCGAAGTAAAACACACAACTGTGTGAGTAACCGTGACTGTCTCTTTTCACTTTGAGAAGAGAACACGGTGGGGTTATGATTGACTCGTAGGTAGTTCAGGATCTTTAGCAATCATTACTATTTTGCCACCATTTGCGTAGATGCTCATCTTATTCTTGTACTCGTAAGCTAGCCACCATATTATGCTTAGCCGCTGCTGCAACCTCACCACTTTACCTCTTCCTACCCATAAAGTTTGCTAGTCTTGATACCCATGGTTATGGGATTGCTGAGTCCTCATGGCTCACAGATACTACAACACCAGATGCAGGTTCGGCCGAGATTGATGCTGGAGATGGATCAGTACTTTCGGGAGTTCCAAGAAGAGAGTGGCCGTATGCTTATGACGTTTTCGACGATCAGTAGTGGTTTCTACTAGGGGCGATCGGACCTGTGGCTTTATGTTTTTGGTATCTTTCTTTTGGATCTTCACCCGTAGTCGGGTTGTGATGCTTTGAATGATGTCTTGCTTATGTAATGTATTGTGTGAAGTGGCGAGTGTAAGCCAACTATCTCCTTTTGCACTTTCATCCCTTTTTTTACATGAGTCGTGCAAAGATACCAAACTTGAGATCATTCCAGAATGGGCTTATACCTTTAAGTCGTGCCTCGACACGTAGGATGTATAGTCCCATCCTGGGCATTACAAGTTGGTATCAGAGCCTTCTCCGACCTAGGAGCCCCCACAGATTGATCGAATCGTTGACGGTTGAGTCTAGGCACACACTTGGAAATGTTCTGAGTCCTATATATATATCGGAGAGTAGGATTTGTTTTTGCTCCCCATCTCTTTTCACTCTGGTGAGGACTCCTGATGATTACTCTTGCCTCTTCTACTCTCAAAATTGCACCAATTTTTTTTTGGATCACGCGAGTATTGTTTGGATTGTTCCGATGTCTTTGTGACGAGAACATTGTTCTCGATGCCTCCTATCATTTAGGGGTTGTGGCAGTGTCCCGGGGAGTTGAGCTCCGAGGTGTTGTCGTCACAAATATATCGCATCAGTTCTGGAATACTTAAGACGGCCGACATCGAAAACTCTCCTATGCGGTTAGTGGCAAGATAACCCCGACATCACCCAGTACTGGGGAGGTAGTTCGGGAGTATTGCCATAGCTTGTATAGTAGATGCGTTTCGAAGGTCCGAGGTAAACGGTTTCCGGAAATAACTGGTTATGTGTTGAAGGATGGATACAGTTGGATGTAGGATTAGAGTTGAGTGCGCGGTGCTTCCCCTGTATCCCCAACACCTGATTGCATAACTGGAAACTTTCGAAAATTAATAGGTGGGTTCATCTAGTAGTTCGTAGGCATTGTTCCAACGACTGCATGATATGGAGTTCGGGGTTCTACATTGAGTGAAGTGGTTTATGGGCGTTTGTTCCGATCGGGAGTTGCATCTTAAAGGGTCCTTGGGTATGCTGATCCGGGGATTGCAAAACCCTTCTGTAACACGTTCCATGAGCTTTCAGCACGAATATGTCGAACGAAGCTTCTATCTTGTATTTGTTCTATCTGCTCCTTGTTGTTTTATTTACCTTTTGTTCTCCAAGCGGCTTCTCGACAAGTTGATGTACCTACGGAGTTCATTCGTTCAATTCTCTGTTCGGATGCTATTGTGAAGATTATGTTGCAACATATCTATCCTTTGTTTTTGTTTTGATTCTGGTATTCGAGTTGCTTCGATGTCAAATGTTGATTCCAAACCTTTCCTAATCGGTGTTCTCATATTTCTATGAGAGTGCTAATTCTTCTTGACCATCAAGATTTTCATGGTAATCCTTTTCAACCGGTGTGCCTTCTCTTCAAGTTATTCCATTCGGACGCCATTGAGAAATCTGACGATTTGTCTGTTTCATTCATTCCAAGTTGTCTTTGTTTCCCCACCCTCCCACCCTTCTTCCTCTCGGAGCAAGAAATTCTCAAATGAAATATCCATTTTATTCATGTGATATTTCTTCATTCTTTTCCTTCAATGTTCTTATCCGGTGCTTTATCGTGAAGATGCTCAAGAGCTTCAAGTTCGTCATTCTTTTGTTCTCAAATTCTGCCGGTGGATGTAATTCAAGATTTCGATGTTGATCTTATCCTTTTTCCTCATTGCACAAAGCTTTCTTATTCCGGTGCTCCAATTAATCATTCTCCTCTTGCTATTCTTCTCCAGAGTGCTGAAGATACCTCGGAAGATTCGTGTTTCCATCCTTAATCCGTTCAAGCTATTTTGAGGATTGTTATCTTATTCAAGCCATTTAATTCAACCGGTGCAATATCTCTTAAGCAATCTTTTCAACGGTGATTTCTTTAGTGGGCCCTAACCCATAGGTCTTTTTCCAGGATCTTACCTGACTCTTCTAATTAATTTCCGGAGTTATTCTGAAATTCTTTTCAAAGTGTGACGTAAGAATGATTTCCATCAGTCACATGCCTTCTCCAAGCTTGTTTTCAATTATTTCCATCTTTAGCTCCACCTTCCTCTTCTCATTCGTCCGGAGTATCTCGAAATTCTTCATGGCATTTCTCGTCTTCACTCTCAACATTTGAAGATCGGAGAAGAGTTTCTCTTAATCTTGGCCCGTTCTCTTGATGAGTTGTGGTTCTAGCTTCATGCCATCCTCATTATTGTTCCGATTGTGAGGAATTCTTTTATACCATCCAAAGCTTTTCATGAATCCTTTCATTGTGATCCTCCGAAGGCCATCATTTCAAAAGATTCTTCATTCTCAGTTTTCAACTTCGTCCTCCAAATATTCTTCATTGATGTCTCTTCGTTCGTCTCCATATTTTTACGGTGGTTCTTTCAAGATTACCCTTCCGGTGCTATCGTTTTAATTCATTAGTTCTTTTCACAATCCTACCGGTGGTTCGTTGAAGATTTACCCAAGTTTGTGCTAGATCTCTCTTTAATTCTTTGCAACGAGAATAAGTAGTAGGCCAAATTCGTTGCTTGTCATCAATTTAATTTGATGAAGGATAAGCATACAGTAAATCTTATTCTTGTCTCCTCGAAGTGATTAATCTCTTTCTCCGAAGCTTGTTCATCATATCATATCCTTGGTTCTAAATTCTTCATCTTTTTTCCGGAGCTCCAAGTTATTTCAATTATATCATTTCAAACCTCCATCTAATTCACCGCAGGCCTTGAATCTTATTCTTTTCATCTTTCACTTCTCATGCTTTCATTACCGGTGTTCTCGTGGTGGTTCATCAAGATTTAATTCATCCTCCTATTCTCCATCAAGATTCTTGTTGGAGCTCAAGCATTCTTCATCATGCTTTCCAATTGCAATCCTTTCTACCTTATCTTTTCAGATGGTGTTATGTCATTCTTGACAATTCCTTCATAGATTATGATTCCCGAGTTATCAAGAATGAGATATTTAAAATCATCATTTTCCTTGTTCAGGAGATCCTTTCAACCCTTCAATTATTCGTTAGAGTTATCTTGTGTTATAATTCACCTAAAAGCTTTCCCTGAGAGTTGTTGCTATTATGGTGCTTATAAATGACTCAAGTTCTTCATTTATCATTCCGGTGAGATAAGTTTATCGTCTCCTTGTTGATCTCAATCCAATCAAATGTTTTTCGTAAGTGGCTGGTTGTCACCTCTTAATTTTGAGATGTTTTCCATAAGCCCACATCAAGCTTATTCGTTTCGTTGTTGATTTTTCCATCAACCCCATTCAACCCTTCTTGTAAGGAGGATTTCCTAATTCATTTGTGGGAGAAGTTGTCATTTTTCTTCTCCGTTCTTTTCTTTCCAACGATCTAGCATATATTCTTTCATTTCGGAGGCATTGTGATGTTGCTCTCTCCAAACCATCATAGCGTTTTCTCGAGATCATGTTCTTTCCCTTGCTTATCATTTAACCGGAGTGTTGTATTCTTCATTCAAGTTCCCTCATCTTATCAAGTTTCAACTCTTTTTTTTTTAACCGGAGTGCTATCTGAATTCTTTCTTACCCCTTGTGCCATTCTCTCAATTGTTTCGGAGGAAATATGTTGTTCATTTCATCAAGTATCATCCCAACTTGGGAAGTTCTTGTTCTTTTCCTTCCATTTTCAGACGGAGTGCTATCCAAATTCTGTCATTCTTATTCCTTGGCTATACCATTGCGGTTCCGTATTCTTTTGGTTCGTAAGCTCTTGTTTCATGTCTTTCAACCTACAAGGTTCTCATTATGTTCCTTGTTCCTCTTTTCTAACGGAGTTTTCATATTCGTTCATCTCCGTTGTATTCTCCTTTCAATTTGTTCAACCTCTCAAGGTTCGTGTTTTCACTCGTTTGTTGAAGAAGCAACTTTGTTTACCTCTTCTTCTTCTTTTCTACCCGGTGCTATCTCTAGGATCTCGGGTCGAGATCCTCTGTTAGTGTGGGAGAGTTGTGATGCCCGAAGACCGACGTCCCAGAAGATTCCAGAGATTCCAGATGTTTCGGGTTCTCCCGTGTGTTTCTTTTGTGCTTGTGTTGTTTTTTTGCTTTGATCATGTCATCATGCCTTCATGTCTTTAATCTTTGGCATCTCAACTTAAATAAATCGTGTGGATCTTCGATCCATTTAAATCGAGGGAAGTGTGTTTTTTCTTTAAAACATATCCTCCCATTATTTAGGGAGCTATATTATAAAATATTCCATTTGTTTGGAATTAACCCAACACACTTGCATATATTCCCCATGCCTTTTCTTTTTCAATTCATTGCTTCCTAAACCTTGTCTATAATTCTTTTCCCATTTATCGAGCTCCACCAAAAATTCTCATCATTTATGGGCACCTCGAAAACCGGGGCTTTGTTCAAACCTTTTGAATTAAATTCAAAGCTTTTTGAATTTAATTTTTCAATCATGATCACTTTATTTTTCTTGGGTCACCCTCATTTTTGCGAGTCCAAGAAAATTGCCCTCATGCCCAAACTCTACTCCTAACCCCCTCTTTCTTTTCCTTTATTCTTTTCTCTATTTTCTTTTTCTTCTTCTCTTCTCTCTTTTAATTAGGAGAGGACCCAGTCCATCAGGCCTTCTGGCCCAAGCCGCACCTGCCCATCCCAGCTCCAGGCCATCAGCCTCCTTTGGCCCATCAACTCCTCCAGCGCAGCCTAACCCTAGCCCCGCAGCACTCTCGACCGCCTTCTCCCCATCGCTCCCTCCCGATCCTGTGCGCCGCCACCCCTCGTTCCCCGCTCGCGCAGCGCACCCATCTCCCGATCCCATCGCCCCAGCGCCCGATCTCCCTCTCCCCTCGACCTCCCACTCGTCCCCACTCCTCCTCCATCGCCCCGCATCGCCAGGCCAAGCGCCGCCGCGCCATGGCCCCTGCGCCCTTCCCCTCTGGACCTTCTCCTCGCCCTCGCATGCCTCTGCCTCGTCCAGTGTGCCACCTCGCCGAGGGGAGGAGGCCCCACGAGCAGCTCCCTGCGCGCCCCAGGCCCCTGCCTCGTCGCCGCCCGAGCCATGGCCTCAGCTCCGACGCCCCTGCCGCGGACCGGCCAGCGCAGCGCCCCTCCATCTCCAGCGCAGCGCCGCTGCGCCTCCTTCTTCCGCCTCCGCGCCTCGCGCCGGCCATCGGCTCCCGTGCGGCCCCGACCTCGCCTCTGGCCGCACTCCTGGCCTCCTCCGCCTCGCCTCGCCATCATCTGCACGAAACTCGTCCACCCCGCCGTCCTCCGCTTCCGCAGGTGCTGCCCCGCACCTCCCCGTCGCCCTCCTGCACCGGGCTGCTGGTTTCGCCTCCTCTGCTTCTTCCGTTGCAGAGCATCGCTGCCTCCCGCTTCTCCCCGTCGGCCTCGTGTTTTGTTTTGGTCCAGCAAGTACCCACAGACGCCAAGTACCACGACGACCCTCATGTACCCCTACGTCAACGACGATCTCGAGTACGACTACCGGATGTGCCAAGTACCTCGACGCCGAAGACCAAGACCTCAAGTTCCACGACAAGTTGAACATGAACATCTTCAAAACGAGAACGCCTACACGGCGATACATCAAGTACCACTTCCGTCGCGAGAACCGAGTCCAGCAAGTCCGAAGACCCCAAGTACCTCTACCGACGACTTGAACCTCTATGAACGTGTACGATGACCGTCGCCGAAGAACTGTGTACCACTACTTCCTCGACGAACGTGAACGACTACTTCCCTCTACGAACGTGTACCACGACTCGCGAGAACGACTACTTCCACTACTTCCTCTACGACCTCGAACCGCCCCGAAACGAATGTTTCGAAGGTATAACCCCGAGACGATGACCCGTGGACGAATGCTTGTGTTGTATGAGATGTTTTCCCTTGTGTGCACCGTGCCGTTTCGTCTTTTGTCATGCTCCTCGGTTGCCTCGTCGCCAACTCGTGGGAACCCGGTGACGGGATCACCCCACCTTTCATCTTGTTCGACTCGCTCACGCCACCTTTTCTTTTGCACCGGTCTCTCAACGAGTTACCGGAACCGAGATGTTGCCGTTGCATCATTTTCGGATCGTTGCCGTGGCACCCTTTCATTCCACCACGGTGACAATACTCCTTATCATCTTCATGTCAACTTTTAATAGAAATTGCATAAACTCGATCATGTCATCCGCATCATGTTAACAACATTTAAAATGTGTGAATTGTTGTTTGCTTAAAAATTGCTAAACATGCTCATGGGGATTTTCCAGAATTGTTGTTGTTTTTCCGGCCTCATTTAAACTTGCCTAAATAGTTAGTTTGCTCTTGCTTCACCTCTTGCCGTGTTAACAAACATTTAACCTTGTCTTGTAAATAAACGAGAGTCAACTAAATAAATAAAATGTGATGTTTCGTCAATATGCAACTCATTGCATATTGAGCTCCACTTAACTTATAGTGTTGTTTGTACACTCTACCATGCCATGCATATTTAAAACATGACATGCATCATGCTTGCTTGTGCATCATGACATGCTTATGATTGTGTGTTTACCGTGTTGTTTGCTTCTTTCCGGTTGCTTCTCTTGTTAGCTTCGGTTTCGTTCCGGAGTTGTGAGGATCCACTCGACTATGTTGCTCCATCTACTTCATGGACTTGTTCTTTTTCCTTGCGGAATCCCAGGCAAGATGATCATACCCTTGGATACCTTTACTATCATTGCCATGCTTAGTGTCTCGATGCTATCGTTACATGTCGCGCTACCCATCTTATTGTCAGCCCTCTCCTTGTTGCCATGAAACCTCTAACCTTTTGACACCTTCCTAGCAAAACCATTGTTTGGCTATGTTACCCGCTTGCTGAGCCCCTCTTATAGCGTTGTTAGTTGTAGGTGAAGATGAAGATTGTTCCAGGAGGGAACTTGTTGTTGGAATATCACAATATCTATTATTATTATTAACACACCTATATACTGGGCATGGGTGGAAGGCTTGGCCTTTTGCTCGGTGTTTTGTTCCACTCATGCCACCTTAGGCGCCGATAAACCGGCATTATGTTCCTTGATTTTGCGTTCCTTACACGATGGGTGGATGGGGACCCCTTGACAGTTCGATTTTGAATAAAACTCCTCTAGCAAGGCCCAGCATTAGTTTTAATTTGCTCATAATAACAACTTAATTAATTAATTAATTGCATAGGGGGTCATGTCCCCGGGTTCCTAATTCTACATAACAGGGGGGGCCAGTGCTGATGGTGTTGGTCCCGAACTAGAGCCACTTGCGGTGCCACCCAGTTATCTGGGGTCTTTGGTTACTGTACGTAGAGCTCATCCGGACGGGGCCTGAGACGAGATGCGCGCGGCTTCCATCAGGGTGTCGGCACGCCGGGAGGTCTTGCTGGACTAGTTTTACCATTGTCGAAATGTCTTGTGCACCGGGATGCCAAGCCTGATCGGATTTCCCTAAGATAAGGGGTGATGATATTATATTTATCACTTCAGCTAATCGTGAGAGCTTGTGATGGGCTAAGTTGGGACACCCCTACAGGGTTATGATCTTTCGAAAGCCGTGCCCGCGGTTATGTGGCAGATTGGAATTTGTTAATGTCCGGTTGTAGAAAACTTGAGAGAGGATCCGAAGTAAAACACACAACTGTGTGAGTAACCGTGACTGTCTCTTTTCACTTTGAGAAGAGAACACGGTGGGGTTATGATTGACTCGTAGGTAGTTCAGGATCTTTAGCAATCATTACTATTTTGCGACCGTTTGCGTAGATGCTCATCTTATTCTTGTACTCGTAAGCTAGCCACCATATTATGCTTAGCCGCTGCTGCAACCTCACCACTTTACCTCTTCCTACCCATAAAGCTTTGCTAGTCTTGATACCCATGGTTATGGGATTGCTGAGTCCTCGTGGCTCACAGATACTACAACACCAGATGCAGGTTCGGTCGAGATTGATGCAGGAGATGGATCGGTACTTCCGGGAGTTCCAAGAAGAGAGTGGTCGTATGCTTATGACGTTTTCGACGATCAGTAGTGGTTTCTACTAGGGACGATCGGACCTGTGGCTTTATGTTTTTGGTATCTTTCTTTTGGATCTTCACCCGTAGTCGGGTTGTGATGTTTTGAATGATGTCTTGCTTATGTAATGTATTGTGTGAAGTGGCGAGTGTAAGCCAACTATCTCCTTTTGCACTTTCATCCCTTTATTACATGAGTCATGCAAAGATACCAAACTTGAGATCATTCTAGAATGGGCTTATACCATTAAGTCGTGCCTCGACACGTAGGAGGTATAGTCCCATCCTGGGCATTACAGTAAGCCTCCCCGGCAACGGCGCCAAAAATTCTTCTTGATACCTCTTGAGCTTGCGTTGTATTCCCTCGAAGAGGAAAGGGAGATGCAGCACAGTAGCGTAAGTATTTCCCTCAGTTTTTGAGAACCAAGGTATCAATCCAGTAGGAGACCACGCGCCAGTCCTTCGAACCTGCCCAAACAAATAAGCACTTCGTAGCCAACGCGATAAGGGGTTGTCAATCCCTTTACGGTCACTTACGAGAGTGAGATCAGATAGATATGATAGTTCATATTTTTGGTATTTTTGGTTTAATAAAACAGCAAATAAACAACGGCAAAAGAAATTAACGGGAAAGTAATATGATAGAGATAGACCCGGGGGCCATAGTTTTCTCTAGTGGCTTCTCTCATGATAACGATATTCTACAAAGGATAAACAAATTACTGTCGAGCAATTGATAGAAAAGCGAATAATTATGAGACTATCTAGGCATGATCATTGTATATAGGCATCACATCCGAGACAAGTAGACCGACTCCTGCCTGCATCTACTACTATTACTCCACACATCGACCATTATCCATCATGCATCGAGTGTATTGAGTTCATACGAATAGAGTAACGCCTTAAGCAAGATGACATGATGTAGAGGGGCAAACTCAAGCAATATGATGAAAACCCCATCTTTTTATCCTCGATGGCAACAATACAATACGTGCCTTGATGCCCCTACTGTCACTGGGAAAGCACACCGCAAGATTGAACCCAAAGCCAAGCACTTCTCCCGTTGCAAGAACTATAGATCTAGTAGGCCAAACAAAACCAATAATTCAAAGAGACTTGCAAGGATATTATGAGCACACATACAAAGTTTAGTGAAGAACCAAATATCTTTCATAGATAACCTTGATCATAAACTCATAATTCACCGGATCTTGACAAACACACCGCAAAAAGACATTACATCAAATAGATCTCCTCGAAGACCGAGGAGAACTTTGTATTGAGATCCGGAGAGAGAGAGAAGAAGCCATCTAGATACTAGCTATGGACCCGAAGGTCTGTGGTAAACTACTCACAACTCATGGTGGGGGCGATGATGATGATGATGAAGGCCTCCGTGATGGATCCCCCTCCCGGAACAGGCTCCAAGATGGGATCTCCACGGAAACAGTAGCTACGGCGGTGGAATTAGGGTTTTCTCTCTGCGTACGGAGTTTCTGGGGTACGTAGGTATATAAAGGAGGAAGAGGGGCACCAGGGGCCACAGGGCTGCCCTCGAGGCAGGGGGCACGCCCTGGGAAGGGGGGGCGCCCCCACCCTCGAGGGTGGGCCCCTTGTCCTCTGGCTTGGCCCCGAAATCTATCTCGCGTGATTTCCTCCAAAAATATCTCCTGCGAAGGTTTCATTCCGTTTGGACTCCATTTGATATTGCTTTTCTGCAAAACCCTGAAATAGGCAAAAAAAACAGCATTCTGGACTGGGCCTTTGGGTTAGTAGGTTAGTCCCAAAAATGATATAAAAGTGCATGATAAAGCCCATTAAACATCTAAGACTTCATAAATAATAGCATGGAACAATAAAAAATTATAGATACGTTGGAGACGTATCAGGCCCTGAGTCGCTGTATCCTTTCATTTACAATGGGGAGGTGCGGGCTGGTGTACGGCGTTGCTGGCCGCTTTATCCCATCCACGAGGTGGACGGCCCGGTTGATCGGCCTTGTCGTACTTTGGCGATATTGGCGCAATGGCCTCATCATAAAATTGGGGCACCAGTTTGCGCCTTGGGATATCTCTTTGTTTGGCCCTCATAGTGGTATCTTTCTTCAGCGTCTAGCACTTCGTTCCATTTGTCATTGAGCGTATCATGTTCGGTCCTAAGCCGCTGCTGCTATTATTTTCAGGCTCCTTGTTGTAGCAATGAGCTATTGTTGAAAGTGTTTCTGTTCGAGGGATTCTTCTAGGACGATGAATTCTTCGTCTCCTAGTCTCACGTCCTCTTCGGAGACAGGTTGATAATTGCCGTCTTCGGCATTGCTGTGATCGACCAGCGGTTCGGAACTGTGTTCGCCATCTTCCCATTCGTCCTGCTCCACCGCTGGCTCCACGGAGTCATCGGCTTGCTCCGGATCACCATCGTCTCCGGTAATAGTGTTACTCTCCTTTCCTTTATGGGATCGAGATCAACGTTTCTGACGTTGGCGTTTAGGAGGTTCATCGATGGGCTTATCTGATGTAGGGTGGAACCCTAAGTGGAGATCTTTTCACACTTGGAGGGGGAAAAGAGGATGAACACCAAGAACACAAAGAGGAATTCACTCAAAAAAACCCAATTACACATCTACTAGAATAGCAAACACATAGATCCACAAGAATACATGAACAATCCAAGGAAATAAGCACTAGATAAAGGTTCTTCCCACTCTTAGAGGAGGTGATTTCTTGATGATAGTCTTCTCCCAATGGAGGTCTTGAAATCCACAAGGATTCTTCCCTGGATGGGGTCTTGATCCACAAGAGGGAAGGAGCGAAGCTCACAATATCTGACATATAATTTGTTTAGTCTAAATGGAACACTAGGTACAGAATATAGAGGCTAGAGGTCGAAGTGGAAGAAGAGGGGATCAAATCAGCATCTTAGCCGCCCATCCTGGAGGGCCCGTGCGCACGGGTTAGTTGGTGTAAGTGTATCTAGTGCCACCCCTAGTGGTTTTGGAGTATTGACGACAAACCTGGTTGAGGGACTAATGTGTTTGTGAGAATTGCAGGATAACACAGGTAGTAGTCCCTCATTGATTCGGTTAACCTACCGGAGATGACCCCTAAAAATGTATGAAGACATTGATATCAGTGGTGGTATATGAAGATAATCATATTGAAGACTATGACAAGAGAAGACATTGTGTGAAGACTATGGAGAGCAAAGACGTAGATGATTCGTGTTTCCTTTTCTTCTTTGTTGAGTCATAGGAACCACCGTACTGTTAAGTGGGGTCCAAGTGAACTAAGTCAGAGTGACTGATGTGATGCTCAACCAAATCCTATGTCTTTGAGCGAAGACTATGAGAGCGAATCTTATCCAGAGGCGGATGAGTCAGCTTTACTTGGAGCTCAAGTAAAGTTGCCGTGTGTGTTTGAAATCTGACCGTTGGAACACGTGTCAGTTCCTTAGTGACCCAGGGTCACTTCGGACAAATCAGGTCGGGTTGCCTAGTGGCTATAAATAGCCCACCCCCTACACCATAAATAGGTGGTTGCTCAGAGTTATTGCACGGCTTTTGTCGTTTGAGAGCAACCCACCTCCGAAGCATTTGAGAAAGAAATCCTTGCGAGGACAAAGCCCAAACACCCAGAGCCAAAGAGTGTTAGGCATCACTGAAGTCTTTCTGTCTGTGTGACCTGAAGACTTATTACACTTGAGGACTGTGTTTCCTCCAGCCGGTTAGGCATCGCGTTCTGAGCATCCAAGAGTAATTGTGGATTGCCGGTGAACGAAGTCTGTGAAGGTTTGGAAGTCTACCTTGAAGACTTACCAGAGTGATTGGGCGAGGACTAGGTGTTCTTACCTCAAGGGGAACAAGGTGAAGACGCGGTCTTCTGAGTTAAATCTCAGCCTCCCTAACCAGACGTACAGTTGTCACATCAACTGGAACTGGTCTAACAAATCACTGTCTTCCCCGAGCTACTGGTTCTATCCTTTCCTTCACTTTACTTACTGCTCTATGTTGTGAAGACATTGCATGTTTGCCTTATCTGATTGTCTTCACTGAGTATCTACTTGTTGTGACTGGCTTCATTCATTCCTCCTGTATGATCACTACTGCCTAGTTGCTATTAGTCTTCATGCTTTCACTTCATTGAATACATGACTATGGCTTATCTAGTGTAGTCTACTTTCCGCTGCATACAAATAGGCTTGAGCTTATCGTTTGTCTTCAAAACTACCATGTTTTGAAGCATTTCATAAAAATCGCCTATTCACCCCCCCCCTCTAGTCGATATACTGCACTTTCAATTGGTATCAGAGCAAGGTACTCCCTTGTTCTGTGTGATTCGGTTTAACCACCTGGAGTTTTAGCTATGTCGATTTCAGGGATAATCAAAGTCTCCGCTGCGTGCCCCATCTTCGATGGCACCGAATATCCCTACTGGAAGAACAAGATGCGCATGCATCTTAAAGCCATTGACGTGGACCTCTGGTTTGTCGTCAAGCACGACGTTCCCAAGACTGGTGAAGGCGTCACCCCTGCTGATGTCAAGAGGCTCGTTCAATTGGATTCAACGGCCAAGAACATCATCTGTGGTCATCTGACCAAAGGACAGTACGGTCGTCTGAGTGCTCTGGAAACGTCAAAGGAAGTTTGGGACTGGCTCTCAAAGGTCAATGAAGGAGTCTCTACCCAGAGAGATCAAAGGATCAGCGTCCTTCGCAATCTCTTCAATCGCTTCAAGAGACATGACAATGAGAATGTCCAGCACACTTTTTATCGACTCACTGACATCACAAATAAGCTTCAAGCACTTGGCGCCACTGAGATCACCAAGCATGAAATCGTCAAGACCCTTCTGAGATCACTCGACAGCTCATTTGATATTCTTGCACTGATGATACAAGAACGCCCTGACTTCAAGACTCTCGATCTGTCTGATATACTTGAGAGGCTCAACACACATGAGTTCCAGCTATCTGAGAAGCGTGACATCTATGGTCCCAACTATGGCCGATCTCGCGCCTTGAAGGCAAAAGCTGTTTCCTCATCTGAAGAAGAATCTGACTGCAGTTCTGATGATCCTGAAGACATTGGAAAGGAGCTTGCCATGCTTGTGAAGAAGTTCCAGAAATTCACTAGGAAGAAAGGCTTCAGAAAGTCTTCAAGATCCAGCTCAAGAAATGATGAAGCATCTGCTCATGACTACAAGAAAAGAACTTGTCATAAGTGCAAGAAACCTGGTCACTACATCTCTGAGTGTCCTCAGTGGGACAAGAAGAGCAAGGAATATGATTCTGATGACAAGAAAAAGAAGAAATACTCAAAGTCTTCTTCAAAGTCTTTGTCAAAGTATTCATCACACAAGAAGAATTCATCTGGGAAGGCTCGCGCTTTTGTTGGCAAGGAGATGGATTCTGAGGAAGAGTCTGCTTCTGAAGAGGTGGAGGTGGAGTCGGAGGAAGAGTCTGATTCTGGTGCTGCAAGTCTGGCTTTAGCCACTGCCTACGTGGGCAAGTCTATCTTCAACACTGAAGACAATGGCCCCGTCCCCAAAAATGATGATGAGGACGACGACACTGCACCCACCTTCTGCTTCATGGCACGCGGTGCCAAGGGAGTGACACCAAAGTCTTCAAAATGGATTATGGATAGCGGATGCACAAATCATATGACTGGTGATCCAAATCTTCTCATGGACTCAACTTTACATCCATCCAACAAGAGTCACATCACATTTGCTGATACTGGTAAAAGCAAAGTGTTGGGTCTAGGTAGAGTTGCAATCTCAAGAGATCAGCACATGGACAAAGTCATGCTTGTTGAATCTCTTGGCTTCAACTTAATGTCTGTCTCAATGCTTTGTGACTTAAACATGATTGTGATCTTTGGTAAATTTCGTTGCATTGTACTAATGGAATCTGACAAGTCTTTAGTATTTGAAGGATACAGAAAAGGTGATCTGTATATGGTAGATTTCTCACCTGGACCACAAATGGCCGTATGTCTTCTAGCAAAAGCTTCAGAGTGTTGGCTCTGGCATCGGAGGCTAGGACATGCTGGCATGAGGAACTTGCACACTCTCGCAAATAAGAAGCATGTCATAGGCATCGAGGAAGTCAAGTTCAAGAAAGATCATCTATGTGGTGCCTGTGAAGCTGGGAAGATGACTAGAGCCAAGCACCCCTCGAAGACAATCATGACGACATCCAAACCCTTCGAGCTGCTTCACATGGACTTATTTGGCCCTACTCACTACTCCACATTCTCTACCACAGCCTGTCTCTATGGCTTCGTCATTGTTGATGATTACTCAAGATACACATGGGTACACATAATACTCTACAAGACTGAAGTGCAAGATGTCTTCAGACGCTTCGCCAACCATGCCATGAACAATTATGGCATCAAGATCAAATATATCAGAAGTGACAATGGCACTGAATTCAAGAACATTGGCCTTGATCTTTATCTGGATTATATGGGAATCACTCATGAATTCTCAGCCCCATATACACCTCAGCAAAATGGGATCGTTGAGCGCAAGAACAGAACTCTAATTGAGATGGCTCGAACGATGCTCGATGAGTACAAAACCCCAAGAAGATTCTGGCCCGAAGCTATTGATACTGCATGCCATATCATAAACCGTGTTTATCTTCACAAGCTTCTGAAGAAAACATCCTATGAACTCCTCATTGGAAAGAAGCCAAATGTAAGCTACTTCAGAGTATTTGGAGCTAAGTGCTGGATCAAGGATCCTCATCATAAGTCAAAATTTGCACCCAAAGCTCATGAAGGCTTCATGCTCGGATATGGAAAGGACTCACACTCCTACAGAGTCTTCAACATTTTTCTTTATAAAACTATTGAAACTATGGATGTGAGGTTTGATGAGACAAATGGATCACAAAGAGAATCCCTACCAAATGTCCTAGATGAAGCTTCACCAAATGAATCTATCAAGTTAATGGGAACTGGTGAGATCATGCCTTCTGAAGCACAACCTGACGCGCAACTCATCATCTCTGCTCCAAATCAACCTGACGACAATGCTCAGCCTGAAGACAATACTCCCGATGAAGACAATGCACAGCAAGAGCAAAATCTTCGTCCAGCTCATCCTCTTGTTGCAAATGAAGTTGAGAAGATAATTGATAGCATAAATGCTCCTGGTCCACTCACTCGCTCTAGAGCAACACAGATTGCAAAGTTCTGTGGGCACTTTGCTTTTGTCTCAATATCTGAACCCAAGAAAATTGCTGAAGCTTTTATGGAGCCTGAATGGATTCAAGCAATGCAAGAAGAGCTTCAACAGTTTGAGTTGAACAATGTGTGGGGACTTGTCAAGCGTCCTGATCCTCGAAAGCACAACATAATAGGCACAAAATGGATCTATCGCAACAAGCAATATGAGCATGGTCAAGTGGTCAGAAACAAAGCTCGTCTCGTTGCTCAAGGATACACTCAAGTTGAAGGGATTGACTTCGATGAAACATTTGCTCCTGTGGCTAGACTTGATGCTATTCGTATACTGCTAGCCTATGCAAATCATCACAACATACTTCTATATCAAATGGATGTAAAGAGTGCCTTTCTCAATGGAAGAATTGAAGAAGAAGTGTATGTTGCACAACCACCTGACTTTGAAGACCCAAAACGTCCTGATATGGTATACAAGCTCAACAAGGCACTATATGGCCTCAAACAAGCGTCTCGTGCTTGGTATGACACCCTCAAAGACTTCCTGAAGAGTAAAGTCTTCAAACCTGGATCCCTAGATCCCACTCTCTTCACGAAGACATATGATGATGAGCTATTTGTCTGCCAAATCTATGTGGATGGCATTATCTTCGGCTGCACAGACAAGAAATACAGTGATGAGTTTGGTCACATGATGCAAGAACAATATCAAATGTCCATGATGGGGAGCTTAAGTTCTTCCTTGGTCTTCAAATACGTTAGCTTTCAACGGCATCTTCATATCTCAAGAGAAGTATCTTAAAGACTGCCAGAAGAAGTTTGGAATGCAAGACTGCAAACGGTACTCGACGCCAATGCCTGCTAAACATCATCTGGGTCCCGACGCCAATGGTAAAGAGTTTGATCAACAGGTATACTGCTCCATGATTGGTTCTTTACTTTATTTATGTGCATCTAGGCCAGATATTATGCTTAGTGTTTGCATGTGTGCTCGATATCAAGCGGCACCAAAGGAGTCGCATCACTTAGCTGTGAAGCGAATACTTCGATATTTGGCTTACACCCCAACGCTAGGATTATGGTATCCAAAGGGCTCAGAGTTTGATCTAGTAGGGTTTTCAGATGCTGATTATGCTGGTGACAAAGTTGATCGCAAGTCCACATCTGGCACATGTCACTTTCTAGGACGATCACTTGTCTGTTGGTCTTTAAAGAAGCAGAACTGTGTATCACTCTCCACTGCAGAATCTGAATACATTGCTGCTAGATCTTGCTGCGCTCAGCTTCTATGGATGAAGCAAACACTCAAGGACTATGGAGTCCATCTGAAGCATGTGCCACTCTACTGTGATAATGAAAGCGCCATCAAGATTGCCAACAACCCAGTTCAGCACTCGAAGACAAAGCACATTGAAATTCGTCATCACTTTCTCAGAGATCGCGTTATGAAGGAAGATATTGATATCATACACGTCAACACTGAAGAGCAACTGGCAGATATCTTCACAAAGCCCTTGGATGAGAAAAGGTTTTGCAAGTTGCGGTGTGAGCTAAATATCTTAGGATCCTCAAATGTCCTGTAATCAGGCACACATCCTAACACTTATGCATATTGATGACTTAGATGTGCAACACACGAAGTAGAGTATATCTTCAATCAATGAAGACTTACATTCTAAGTGTGAATACATTAACATGGAATTTGACTTCGGAGCGCCACAATAATTGTGCGCCGTGTCTGGGTCTAATACTTCCTATACGGTGGGTAACGCCACCACCAAATTCTTGTTTGAAGTGTTTCTTGTGGCGATATGCAAAGTCTTCGCACTTGGTTTGTCTTCATATAGGACATATATATATAGAGAGTTGTGTTCTGTCCTCAACAGCATTCACTTATAGCTATGTCTTCTTATTTGAATATTTTGGACTAAGTGAATGTGATCGGACCCTAACCTCTCTATGATTTCTCATCTCATACTCTGTCTGTCCAAATCATATGCATTCTGTTGAAACAGTCGAATATCTTCTCTACATCCTTGTCAGCAGAAGATACGGAGACAAACTTTAAATCTGATTTTAATGCTCCATCCGTTATGCCTGAAACCCGGAGAAGCCGGAACGACTACTCCGACAGTCGTGGTGTACGTGGGATCGTGGGACAACTCCCAATGCATTACATGACCGCCACGTGTCACTCGTACGTGAACCGTCAGGGGCACCTGAGTAATTACGTTGTGTCGTCTCCCATGCCTATAAATGCACGTCCCATCACAGTCAAAAGTTTCTTCCACCACCTCTCCACCTCGACCAACCCTAGCGCCTCCGCTAGCTTTTGACGACGCCGGCGACGAAGCGCTTCGCTGCCGCAACTCGTCGACGCCGTCCTCACGCCGGCCGCGGACATCTTCCTCTCCGCTGTCGCCGTAGCTATCCTCCGTCGCCAAGTTAGGGCACGGAAGACCAAACTGCTGGGCATCCAACTCCTACTCCGTCTAAGCAGATCATTGTGTGGTAAATAAACTTGCTTTTTACCATCTTCTAGATCCATAAAGATTCATCTACTTTACCACAAGAGGTTTCTGTTTACTTAAATATATAGATCTATCCTGTCTGCATCTCATATCTTGCCTAGTACATTCACATATGCTTCAACTATAGTTAGATTCCTCACTTGTACTTATTCATGGATTCGTACAAATCTGGAACCAACTCCCATGAGTGAATGTCTTCGCACTATGAGGTCAAAGTCTTCAAAACTATTTTAATCTTCAAAACTTCTGAGAATGCATATGACCTCTTCCCCTTCCCTCGCATCTCTAATGCTGTCACAGGTACATGTCCGTGGGAGAATCCCTTGGTTCTCATAGTCTGCATTCATTTGCAGAGTTTTTGCAGCGTCACATTCATTCCCCTGAAGCTAGTTCCTGTCTGACCAGCAAACCGAAGCATTTGCCAGTTTTGAAGCCATTCAATTTGAAGCCATTCAGGTTGAAGCCAATGACAACTGACAAGACTGTAAGAAAGGGTGGTAGACAGCGCCGTGGCAACACCTCCCGTGATTTGCCTCCTGATCTCAGTGAGATGTACAAGACTGATCCAGAGGAGGATTACAATCAGAGGAAGACCCGAATCCAATGGATTCGAAGATACTGGGCTGAACAATGGTTCAAGTATAGGTTCGTGACCCAAGAGTATGTCGAGAAAAACGCCATCAAGCATCCTTGGGGAGATATCACTTATAAGAATCTTCCCCCCAAGACTCGTGCTGAAGCCATTGCTCAAGGCTTCTATCCTTGCATGGTTAGAGGGCCTCAGCCTGATGATGCTGATCCAAGCTCTCTGCTCTGGTGTCGCGACGACAATCTGTTCAAGAGAAATCTTCAATTTTCCAGGAACTCGGCCAAAGAAAACAAGAAGCTATGGGGATTAGACTTCAATCCTGGCCCATCTGTGCCCCGCGCTGATGTCTTGCGCGAAGCTGAACCGAATATGGTTGGGCCCTTCTACAACCTAGAGGGCCTCATCAGTCACATAAGGGTTCAAGGGGTAGATGTAGATCAGCCTGAAGCAGATGATGACTCTAAAGAAGCACCTGCAACGCCAAAGCCTCAGAAGAAGAAATCAAAGGCTTCGAAGACTACTCCTCCAAAGGCGTCTAGAGTGAAGCCTTTGGCCACTGCTCCACCTGCACCAAGTGTGCAATCTGAGGAACACTCTAGAATCTCCAAGAGCAGACAGCTGAAGAGGAAGCCAACACGCAACCCCAGTCCAGCTCTCACTCCTGATGCAGTACTGAAGACTGCCAATGATGCCCTTGATCTCTCAAGTGATGAAGATCTTGGAGATGATGCTTTGGAGCTATTGACCAAGAGCAAGCAGGATGCTGAAATCTTCAATGATTTGCCGCTCTTTGACGTTGAAGTGCTCAATAACTTCATTATTGAATGGTTCGACACTCCCAACCTGAGCTTCGACGATCTTCAACTTCCAGTTGGCCTCAGCGTCTCCTTCCATGGTGCCATTTCTTCTGAGCTGGCTCTGACTCAAAGAATTGTTGAGCTGAAGCAAAAGATAGACTATGAAAAAGCTCAGTTCAAGAAGCATATGAACAAGCTTAGCGTGCAAGAAGTTCAAAACTTCAAGGTTATGATGCAAGAGCTCAAGGAAGCCTTTCGCCAGTGGCGTGAAGAAGCTAAAGGTTCACGTGAGCGCATCAAGGACTTGGCTGCAAAATGCATTCAAGCATTCAATGAAGCTGAAAAGCGCAAGGCACTTGGGCTTCTTGGCATTGATCCAAGAATGGCTGCCAAGAAGAAGAAGAAGAAGCCTGTGCCCGAAGCTGAAGCATCTGGGCAGGAAATGCCTCACATAGTCTTCCCTGCTAGCATGACTGGCACGAAGCCTAAGGCAACTCCAACTGCTTCAAAGCTCAAGAAGACTAAGGTGGCTGAAGCTAAAGCTCGCAAGCGTAAGCAATCTACTGATGAAGCTCCACCCACCAAGAAGCGAAAGACCAAGAATGATAAGGCTGCTTCCAAAGAGCCTATCTTCGTCGAGCCAATCTCAGTTGCTCGCCCTGCATCTGCCCAGAGAGAACAAAGATTGAATGTTCGTGAGCCTGCTCCCACACAGGCTAAAGACATTCCAGATGTCGAACCCACCGCAGCTAAAGACATTGGTCCTCACGACAATGTTAAAGATGATGAAGTCCTTCCTCAGATCTAGTATAACATTGACTCTTCGCCTGTTCTCACGAACAGCGAACGCATCAGCATTGGTCATCCATTGACGCCAATTGCTCATGATGACTCGTGGGCTGATCACCCACAGGATGCACAAGACACTCCCCAGAAAACTCAAGACACCAGTATGGTGCTTGAAGACGAAGACTTTGAGGCCCAACAACCTCCATCTCCTCAGGCGTCGCAAAGCTTTTCGCAGGCTTCGCAAAGGACCAAGGCCTCAAGTCACTGCCCCTAGTGCTCCAGAAGGAGTAGAGCAACCATCTGCAACTGATGCTGCTCCTACTGGAGACCCCTCAGAATCTGAAGCCAAAGCGGCTGAAGATATTCCAGCTGCATCAGCCGAAGAAGAACCACCCCAACAAGAAGAAGAGAAACCCCTAGTTGAAACCTTTTTGGTCCTTACTGATAAAAGGGGGAGAAGCATATGAGTTGATAGTCTTCAAGCAGGTCCATATGGGCGGGTGCTTTATAATTTTCCTAGTGTTTACAACTCTCGTTTTGCTATATTTGGTTCTTTGAGTTGTAACACTTGAACTAATGGTCGTCTGCTACGTTTTTTTGCTACTCTGTAATGCGATGATAAATTCCGCATCTGCTACCTTATATTCCGCACTTAGTCATTTTTGCAGATGTCCATTTTTCATTATGCATGTAATTATCTTTGACATATCAATTATGCATGATGAATTGTCTTCATAAGTTGAAGAGGATCTCCACAAGTACAACCTGCCATGTGCATTTGCATTCAAAGGCAAATCAACTATATGCACATCTTCCGGGGGAGCCTTTTGCTACTTATGAAGACAATACCTTTATCCTTTACAATTTCACACATCTTTATCCCCGTTGAAAACTTCAACCAGTTTGTCATCAATCACCAAAAAGGGGGAGATTGTAAGTGCATCTAGTGCCACCCCTGGTGGTTTTGGAGTATTGACGACAAACCTGGTTGAGGGACTAATGTGTTTGTGAGAATTGCAGGATAACACAGGTAGTAGTCCCTCATTGATTTGGTCAACCTACCGGAGATGACCCCTAAAAATGTATGAAGACATTGATATCAGTGGTGGTATATGAAGATAATCATATTAAGGACTATGACAAGAGAAGACATTGTGTGAAGACTATGGAGAGCGAAGACGTAGATGTTTCGTGTTTCCTTTTCTTCTTTGTTGAGTCATAGGAACCACCGTAATGTTAAGTGGGGTCCAAGTGAACTAAGTCAGAGTGACTGATGTGATGCTCAACCAAATCCTATGTCTTCGAGCGAAGACTATGAGAGCAAATCTTATCCAGAGGCAGATGAGTCAGCTTTACTTGGAGCTCAAGTAAAGTTGTCGTGTGTGTTTGAAATCTGACCGTTGGAACACGTGTCAGTTCCTTAGTGACCCAGGGTCACTTCGGACAAATCAGACTTACCAGAGTGATTGGGCGAGGACTAGGTGCTCTTAGCTCAAGGGGAACAAGGTGAAGACGCGGTCTTCTGAGTTAAATCTCAGCCTCCCTAACCAGACGTACAGTTGTCACAGCAACTGGAACTGGTCTAACAAATCACTGTCTTCCCCGAGCTACTGGTTCTATCCTTTCCTTCCCTTTACTTACTGCTCTGTGTTGTGAAGACATTGCATGTTTGCCTTATCTGATTGTCTTCACTGAGTATCTACTTGTTGTGACTGGCTTCATTCCTTCCTCCTGTATGATCACTACTGCCTAGTTGCTATTAGTCTTCATGCTTTCACTTCATTGAATACATGACTATGGCTTATCTAGTGTAGTCCACTTTCCGCTGCATACAAATAGGCTTGAGCTTATCGTTTGTCTTCAAAACTACCATGTTTTGAAGCATTTCATAAAAATCGCCTATTCACCCCCCCCTCTAGTCGATATACTGCACTTTCAGTTGGGCCCGTGCGCACGGGGGTCCCGTGGGCACGGTACAGGCCCGTGCGCATGACATCGCTCCAGTGTCGTCTCCTGTGTAGCTCATGGGCACGGGGTCTTGGGGGCCCGTGCGCATGGTGTCGCCTGGGACTTTTTTTCTAGCTCCTTCTGGCCTTGTTCTTCCTCCTTGGTGACTTGGGGCGCTTCTCCTTGGACTTGGTGATGTTCCACAGCTGCTTGGGGAGGATCCTCTTCGTGCAAATCAAGCTCCACTTGTATTCACGTGCAACCAAGCTCCACTTGTATTCACGTGCAAATCAACTAGGAAGGCGTTCACCTCGGTTTGTATTGCACGTGCTCTAGCTCTTCTCATAGGTACAGGTGGGGCTTGGTGTGTTGATGTAGAGTCCATGGGGATGATTGTCGGATGCTCCGCATCATCTCCCCCCCCCCTTGGGAGAGATCCGTCCACGGATCAAGATCTTCATCACCATGGTATGTGGTCAAGTCTTCGACGTTGAAGATGTCGCTTACGTTGTACTTGTCTCTTGGGATGTCGATCTTGTAAGCATTGTCATGGTAGCATGCTAGCACCTTGAAGGGTCTGTCGACTCGAAGTCGTAGTATGGACTTGCGTTTGTTGGGGAAGCGGTCCTTGCGAAGATGAAGCCATACGAGATCACCCGGTTGGAACACCATTGGCGCCTTGTTGACGTTGAGCTTGGTGGTAGGTGATGTACTTGATGCTCGATCATTGCCCTTGTATCTTCGTGCATCTTCTTAAGATAAGTTTCTCGTGCACTTGCGTCCATGTTGTGTGCTCTTGAAGAGGTAGATCAAGAATGTCCAATGGTGACAATGGGTTGAAGCCGTAGATGAGCTCGAAGGGGGGCTTGTCGGTAGTTGAGTGTCGTGCGCGGTTGTAGGCGTACTCGGCGATGGGCAAGCATTGCTCCCATTCGTTGATGTTCTTCTTGATCAACACCCGAAATAGAGTTGATAGCGTGCGGTTCGTCACCTCCGTTTGGCCGTCGGTTTGTGGATGGTATGCCGAAGAGAATAGGAGCTTGATCCCAAGCTTGGCACAAAGCGTCTTCCAAAAGTAGTTTAGGAACTTGACGTCGCGGTCCGAAACGATTGTCTTGGGTACTCCATGTAGGCGCAAGATTTCCCCACAAAAAATATTAGCAATATGTGAAGCATCGTCTATCTTGTTGCATGGAATGAAATGAGCCATTTTTAAAAATCGGTCCACAACAACAAAGACACAATACTTTCCATTTTCTGTTCTAGGCAACCCAAGTACAAAGTCCATGCTAATGTCTTCCCAAGGTTGATATGGTATAGGAAGAGGCATATAAAGACCGTGAGAGTTTGTTTTTGACTTAGGTTTGCGGCATGTAGAGCACCGATTGGTGAAGTGTGACACGTCACGGAACATCTTGGGCCAATAGTAATTCTTCGGGAGTGTCGCGAAAGTCTTGTCGCGTCCGAAATGTCCCATAAGTCCTCCTCCATGAGATTCCTGCAAAAGGAGAAAATGAAGAGATGACTCGGGAATGCAAAGTTTGTTAGCTCTCAAAGCCAAGATATAATGTCGTTCCTAAGAAGTATGTGTCACACATTTGGCATAAGGATTTGCAAAGAAAGGATCATGCTCATATAATTCTTTTATGTGCTCAAAGCCATAACATTCAACTCTAGTTGGGTAACAAGCATGCATTTGCCGGAAAGCGCATCCGCCGCAACGTTTTCCTTTCCTTTGATATATTTGATGACGTAGGGAAAAGACTTTATGAACTCGCTCCACTTAGCACGACGCTTATTCAACTTAGTTTGACCCTTAAGATGCTTGGGCGTCTCATGGTCCGTGTGAAGAATGAATTCACGAGGACGGAGATAGTGGTCCCACACATGCAAAAATCGCACTAAAGCATATAATTCGTTATCGTAGATGGGATAGTTAGTTTGAGCGCTCGAAAGTTTCTCACTAAAGTACGCAGTTGGGTGCTTTTCATGCATGAGCATGCCTCCTATGCCGGTACCACTAGCGTCATAATGAATCTCGAAAGGCTTGTCAAAGTTGGGTAGGGCAAGTAAGGGTGCGTGAGTAAGTAAATTTTTCAGCTCGTTGAACGCGGTATCTTGCAAGGTACCCCAAAGAAATGAGGCATTCTATTTACTCAAAGCGTGCAGAGGCATAGCAATTGTGCTAAAGTCCTTCACAAAGCGTCGGTAGAAACCGGCTAAACCAAGAAAGCTACGCACTTGTTGGAGATTAGTTGGTTGGGGCCAAGTTTTAATTGCTTCAATTTTAGTTTCATCAACATGAACACCTTGTGAAGAAACGATGAATCCTAAGAAAACAACCTTATTAACACCAAAAGTGCATTTTTTTCATGTTAGCATAGAGGCGTTCTTGTCGAAATGTTTGCAAAACCATGCGAATGTGAGTGACGTGGTCCTCAAGCGACTTGCTAAAAACTAGGATGTCATCAAAGTAAACCACTAGAAAGACGCCGATATAAGGTCGAAGAACGAAATGCATGAGACGCATGAATGAGCCGGGTGCTTCCGATAAGCCCAGTGGCATGACCAACCACTCATATAACGCAACTTGGTTTTGAAAGCTGCTTTCCACTCATCACCCTCTCAATTGCGAATTTGGTAATATCCACTTTTAAGATCAATTTTGGAAAAGATGTGGCACCACATAATTCATCAAGCATGTAATCTAGGCGTGGAACAGGGTGACGGTATCTAACGGTGATAGCATTTATTAGACGACAATCAGAGCACATGCGAAAACTTCCATCTTTCTTAGGCACGAGAATAACTGGAACGGCACAAGGGCTTAAGCTTTCACGTACATGACCTTTGTCGATGAGTTGTTGTACTTGCCGTTGTATTTCCTCGGTTTCCTCGGGATTGACACGGTAAGGAGCCTTGTTCAGAAGTGGTGCACCGGGTATGAGGTCGACGCGGTGTTCGATGCCGCAAAGTGGAGGTAGACCCGGTGGTAGCTCATCGGGGAAGATGTCCGAGAATTCCTGCAACAATTGAGACAACACTAAAGGTAGATGGTGAGAGTTGTTAGTTCGAACCACTTCATCTTTGCACATGAGGACATAGTGAATGACACTAGCTGTGTTCTCACACCCTTCTCCCATATCTCTTTTGGTGGCTAGTAGCACTAAGTCACTCTTATCTCTCAATGTGGGTGTACTCGAATTTGGCTTCTGGCGCTCTCTCGCATTATGGTGGTTCCCTATCTCACTAGTCTCTCCACGACGTGTCGAAGCTTGCTTGCCGGCGATCACTTGTCTTGGTGTCATAGGACAAAGAACATATTCATCTCCCTTCATCTTGAAGCCGTATTGATTTGTCCGGTCGTTCTGTAGGACACCTCGATCATATTTCCATAGTCGTCCCAAGAGAAGGTGGCATACGGACATAGGGAAAACATCACACTCCAAAGTATCTTCGTAGGTGTCGATCTTGAAGGAAACTTGAACCATGTGCTCGACTTGGATTGTGCTGGAGTCGCTAAGCCATTGAACCTTGTATGGGCGCGGGTGCTTCGTCTTCACGAGTTGCAACTTGGAGCATAGTTCTTCACTTGCCAAATTATGACAACTTCCTCCATCGATGATAAGCATGACGGAACATCCATTGATGTCGGCCTTGGTGTGGAAGATGTGACACCTTTGGTCTTCATATTGTTGGTGTTGAAGTGTCAAGACCTTGGAGACGACGAGAGCGGGCCTTGAATGGTTGTCTCAAAAGACTTGATTGTCTTCATCGTCATTCACTTGGCGGTGCATTGCCACATGGTCGATGGCTTCCATCTCATCTTCACTCATGGAGACGTATGTGCCATCATCGTTGAAGATCATCGTTCTCTTGTTGGTGCATTGGAAAGACTTGTGTCCACGGCCACCACATGTGAAGCACTTCATAGAACTTGTCTTGACGGGATCGTCCGGTGGTGCTGAAGAAGAGGTCTTGTTCTTGTAGATGCTTGGCGGAGGACGAGTCAAGGAAGGCGTCGCTTGCTTGAAGCTTGACTTGTCACTAGTGCTTGGAGATGCTCTAGTTGAGGTAGGAGGTGCCGAAGTCGTTGGCGCTTGAGTGTAAGAGCCGTAGTTCTTGGATGAGTACGTGGCGTACTTGAAGTCTTCTTGTAATTGCCATTCTGCTTTGGTTGCTTGATGAACTAGCTCGAGGAGGTTTGAGTATGGTTGGAAATCTGCAATCTTCTGTATTGGGTGGGAGAGGCGATTCAAGAAGTGTGCCATAGATTGCTCATCATCTTTCTTGACATTGGCTCCTATCATGGCAATCTCCATCTCTTGATAGTATTCTTCCACCGTCTTCGTGCCTTGCTTGAGGAGTTGGAGCTTCTTGAAGAGATCTTGAGTGTAGTATGTAGGCACAAAGCGAGCTCGCATGACATCTTTCATTTGTGTCCAAGTCGTGATAGGAGGCTCATCCTTCTCACGTCTCCTTTTCACCACTTTCTCCCACCAAATGAAAACGTAGTCTTGAAACTCAAGAGATGCCATGGCAATCTTCTTTTGCTCTTCATAGTTGTGGAGACGGAATATCTTGTCCACTTTCAATGCGCATGAGAGATACTCCTCGGGGTCGTTGCTTCCTGAGAACTTGGGCATGTTGAACTTGAGCTTGTCGAAGCGTAGTTCTTCATCATAGTGCCGGTGGTGATGACGTTCTTGGCGTGGAACATGTTCTTCGTCATGATGACGGTCTTGGCGAGGATAAGGGTGCGACATGTGTGACCAATTGCGCCGTTCTTGATGTTCTTCGTGACGTGTCGTTTCTTCTTGTCGAGCTTGGCGAAATGCTTCCTCGTGTTCACGGACTTGTCGGTTGCGTGCGGCAACAACTCTTGAGGATTCGCGGAGTGCGTCTTGTGCCGCTGTAGCTTGAGCTTCATAGCTTTGTTGCTCTTGCCGGTTCATGTCGCCGTCTCGAGAGGCTTGAGGGGGACGATGTCGTAGATGATGATCATGGTCCCTTGCTTCTCGATCTTGTTCACGTGCTCAAACTCGGTCTTGTAGTACATTTCCATGGAACGGGTTTTCTTGCCCTAGGCGGGCTTGAGTGTCGTCACGTCGAGGAGAACTTGAGTTGGAAGACGAGTGTAACGACGAAGAGCAACTTGAGTGGCGTCGTCTTGGTGAAGAGGTTGATGAAGACGAGTGGCGCGCAATCAAGTGGCGTAAGTCATCCATTTGTTTGGAGAGCTTGTCGTCCAAGTAGTCTCGTTTTCTTGCCTCCGATTGACATAGGTCATTGGCGAGTTGTTTGATGCGATCGCCCAAATCTTCACTCTCTTGATGTAGGGCTCGTTGGGCGATGAAGAAATTCTTCTTGGTGATGTAGTCACGGTTGACATCTTGCTCTTCAAAGAGAGGGTTCGCCAAGGAAGAAGGCCTATCCATCATGTGGAGGTGGTGGTGAGTAGGAAAATGAGAAGAACAATACCAAAGTTACCTTTTCTGAAGATTGTGGATGTATCAAGTACGATCCCACGTGATGCTATAATAGTAGAATTGGTACCGGGTTTTGTTATCTCACACCGACACACAAAAGGCTTTTCGAGGATCTCAATTAGGATGTGACACAAATAGTTCAAGCAAATGATTGTCAAGATTTTGAAAAAGTTGAAAAGATGCACAAATCGCAAGTAAGACAAATAGATCAAACCCAAGGATATCACTAGGAACACACAGACGGAAGATAGATGGGATCCGCACAACCAAGGGGTGAGCTCAATATAGAACCGCGGGAAAGCTCTTGTTGCACGGATACTAGAGAGACCCTAGCTCGATAGCACTAATGGGCTAGATACGCTAGTGCACCAACCTAACAGAGAAGCAAGTCGTCTCACTATCCCAAATATGCTTAAGGAGATATGAACCTTGATGATGAACTTGGTGAATTATATGCAAAAGGCTCAATGCTTTGCGTACATGTTGTTGCTTCTTTTCTCTTTTCCTTAAAAGCTTCTTTTCCTTTTCTCTTTTTTTGACTATGCCACAATGTTTGATATACGAGCCACAATATGAGGTAACAAGTAGTATATGCACGGGAGAGACGTAACACTAATGGTGCACTAAGGCGTGGCCCGGCAATACTCGACAAGCTAGTCTCAATGGGTAAGCTACGCAAAAGAGGCTCGATGCTATCAAGGTAAAGGCAAGTGTAGCACAAAGGCGTCGTCGAGGTTACCGTCCTTGCTTACAGTTGGTATGAAGATGGTGTTGTCGAAGATGTTGTGGAGTCCGAGTTGATGGTCGAGCGGCGGTGATGATGACGTCCAAATCGCGCCTAAGTAGTCGAAACACCTTAGGACATGAGGTAAACCGCAACCCAAAACTCAAACAACCACGAGAAATATTGCGAAAGAACACGAGTGGTGGTGGAATGGCAAAATGGAACAAAAATAGGATGGCCGGAAGTTTCTGTGAGGGCCGTGCGCACGGGGTCTGTGAGGCCCGTGTGCATGGGGTCCCATGTGCACGGGGTCCCGATTGCCCGTGTGCACGGGGTCCCGATTGCCCTTGTGCACGGGGTGTGCGGGTGGCGGCTGATCTTGGCTGAATTCGTGGGTAAAACCCAAAATTCGCGTAGATTAAGCCGTGGGGTGGTTGTGGGATGTGGTGGAGGGGTAGATCCAAATGCCAAACAAGAATTTCATGGACCAAATCAACCAAATCTCATAAGATCAAACAAATTGCAAGAAAAAATTTAGGGCTATTTTTGGTGGGGATTTGCGGATCAGGACGAAAACACAACAAAAACAAGCTAGAAATGGGTGGTAGGGACTCCAAGATGTGAATCAACCTTGCTCATGATACCAAGATGATGTAGGGTGGAACCCTAAGTGGAGATCTTTTCACACTTGGAGGGGGAAAAGAGGATGAACACCAAGAACACAAAGAGGAATTCACTCCAACAAAACCCAATTACACATCCACTAGAATAGCAAACACATAGATCTAAAAGAATACATGAACAATCCAAGGAAATAAGCACTAGATAAAGGTTCTTCCCACTCCTAGAGGAGGTGAGGTCTTGATGATAGTCTTCTCCCTATGGAGGTCTTGAAATCCACAAGGATTCTTCCCTAGATGGGGTCTTGATCCACAAGAGGGAAGGAGCAAAGCTCACAATATCTCACATATACTTTGCTTAGTCTAAATGGAACCCTAGGTATGTCATATATAGGATAGAGGTTGAAGTGGAAGAAGAGGGGATCAAATCAGCATCCCAGCCGCCCATCTTGGAGGGCCCATGCGCACGGGGGTCCCGTGGGCACGGTACAGGCCCATGCGCACGGGGTTGCTCCAGCGCCGTCTCCTGTGTAGCCCGTGGGCATGGGGTCTTGGGGGCCTATTGTCGGTTCAATATCCGGTGTATCTCGTAGGAGGGGTCCTAAGCTAGGCGTCTTAGAGCGATGGTAACATGGACATGGGGTTTTACCCAGCCTCGGGCTCTCTCGAAGAGATAATACCCTACATGGTGCTTTTGATTGTATTCATATGGGTGTAGTACATAGTACATGTATCTACCACGAGATAGTAGTAATGAATATGAGATGTAATGTCATCCTCTATTGACTAGCCTGGACTCGGTTTATATATGCACCAGAGGCCTAGGGTTTAGGAGAGTCCTCGTCTTGTGTGCCAAGTCTTGTGGAAACCTCCTTGTATGCGGCATGGGCTACCCGAACTAGCCCATGAGTAAACCTCCTTGGGGGTCCTCGGCCCGATCCACCTGGTCGGCAGACGACGTGGTGAGTACCCCCTAGTCCACGACAATGTCAGTAGCCCCCTGAACCGGTCTTCAAGTTGGAGACGCTCCTCGGTTCTTCCGAACTGTTCTTCATCTTCGGTCGTCGGTCTTGAAAACTGGTTCAACAAATCTTCCCATCTTCCATCCTGAGGATTGCCAAGCTGAATCCGAAGAGTTCACACGTCGGGTATCCGAGGAGTCTTTTAAGTCTTTGGCCTTTAATAATGCCTTGTTAGTTTTATGCCACACCTCGGGTTTGAAGTGTTTCCCGTGCGGCGGTGTCCTGTCGCGTCCGAGCTCCAACGCCGGACTACATTCGAGGTGTCTTTTCGCATCCGAGCTCCAACACCGGTCTGTATCTGAGCTCCAATGCCGGACTGTATCCGAGCTCCAATGTCGGACTATGTCCAAGCTCCAACGCCGGACTATATCCAAGGTGTCATAGATCATCTTGGTTCAAAATAGTTGAAGGAGTTTTAGCCGAGCTTAATGCCGGAAATGCCCTCTAAGGAGCCAAGCCACTTGCATCCGAGCTATATGCCGAACTACTTCCGAGATGATTCAGCACCTCGGTCATTGGCTGATTGTTTACGAATTTTATTTCCGATGCGGGTAAATTTATTTGCTGGCGAGATGTATTGCCAGTAGCCCTCAAGGTGTCTGTCGGCCTAAAATCCGAGACGCACCTGAAGGAAAACATGAAACCGCTGATCCTAGTAGCTTTTGAGACTCAGGTCTTGAAATCGGGCTGAGGATGAACTCCTAGCTTGGCAGCATACATAGGAATAGAAACACAGTATAATATATTAGAGGTAATTGTGATCGACGGACGGGCCCCTGAGAGTGGTCGTGAGAAGTCGCCATGATATATTAGCTTGACCCTGGATAAGTCCCAGATGGTACCTATTGTTGTCCGAAGACGTGCTTGTCCATAGTTCGGTCATGCCGAACACTGAGCACTTTGAATTTTTCTTCATTGAATAGGCAATGCAGTAGCCCCCGAGCCACTAGTCGGATGGCAACACCAGATCAGGGGATCGATGTGCCCCTTTAATATTTATAAATAATGAGCGCGAAGCCCAGTAGCCCCCGAGCCTTAATGTGGGCACGGGTGGCCGAATTAAGGATCGATGTCCGTTTGACAGAACAAAAAATTGTTGTGTTTAACACAAACTTCTCGAAAAGAGAATAAAGACCTCTTAAAGGGCAAGAGCCAGCGAAAGCTGGGCTCGCCAAGGTCAGCCCCAAGGGGTTTAAAAGACTAGTTGCGGTAAATGGATTGTACTCACAATTTTTATGTGTAATGATTCTATGTATCCAAGTACTTTACATCATTAATGCTCGGATCCGCATTGTACAAAACTTTGTTGACCGACCATCGGCTTCAACCTCCTCGGCCAGTAGCTGGGGAGTGTTTATCCTACCTTATAAAGCCTTTACAAGGGCAATGTTTTACGACAAACAAGGCAATCCGGTCATACGGTTTTATAAACAAAGGTACACAGACAGATATGTTATATTACTTTTTAATGTAAGACACATCTTCCAAGGAAAATAGTCCCGCTATCGGTTCCTTTGTTTGGGTTGTCATGCTGATCATGATCATGAAACCTCACCTCCGATCAATGTGGGAGGAAAATATTGAGGATTTAGTTCGGGGAAAGTTTTCGAATTATGTGGTCTAAATGAATCAAAATTTTCACATCCGTCGTTGCGGACCAATTATATTCTTTAAGATGGCTAGGTTTTGGCTTCTCCCAGTCTAGGGTACTAACACGGATGACCCGAAAGTAACAATCACAGAGGTGCTCCCTTTACCTCCTAGCCGAACAATCGGGAACGTAGGGGTAATCACAGGAGCCAGGCAACCCAGCTTGGCCAAAATCTTAAGTCAAATTGATGCATATTTATGGCTTTATAACGATAATTACGGAAGGCAATGCTTGTATAATGAATACAAACATTGATAATACATGTTTATTTTGACTCCATTGTGAACGTTTATCATTTGAAAGCGGCCCATCGTCGGCTTCCACCCCTTTGTAGATGCTACGGAGGGTGTTTCCGCAATAACTAAACAACTCTTAGCCGACGCCTCGGTACCCGAAGGCGGTTGTGTTTAGTGGCAACGAGGCAATCATATATGCGGGCTTTATAACTTTCACTTAGTCAGAGGAGCTTAAAGTTGGGAAGATAGTTACTAGCCCCCGGTTAGTGTTCGGTGACAGTGGAGGTCAAGCCGTAAACACTTCGGCCAAAGTTATGAACGACCCATCATTTAACACGGGGTGATCTCAATCGATCTTATAGTTTAACACAATCATCGGATCACTGGCCAGTTTACGCTTATTGTGACAGTCAGTTTTTGGCTTTCTGCACTGAGGCACTTGACCAGTTGAACCGGAAGCACAATCGCAGTGGTTCTCCTTTTACACTTAGCCGAACAATCGGAAACGTAAGGGTAAGCATAGGAGCCGGGCGACCCAACTATTGACCAAAGACACAATACGAAACCGATGCATATAAAGCAATATCCAAGAACATTTTGGCGAAGACTCCTTGGAGTACCTTGGCTTTTGATGGGTTTGCCTGTAGTCTCAGCCCCCCGTTAATATTGCCAATGCTTTAAAGGCGGCAGGCATTGCACTGTTCGAGAACTAGTCCTGATGTGGCATGTATATTTATCAACAATGAGGTATAGTTCGGCGGGAAAGATGCCGAGCTGTGGGTCAAAAAAGATCTCCCAAGCTGAATTATTATGCAGGGCACCTCGGTCATGAGGATGTCCCGCTTCCTGAAAGAAAAAACATACAAATAGCTAAAAAGTGTCATAAGCTCGAAAAGCCAAAAAAAACTTATGTAAAAGCTTGACTACCGAATTAAATCAAGTTTTTTGTGTCAATCCGAACATTGGTCTTAAAAAAATTGTGCTTCTGTCGTGCTTTAACATGACACATCCGTTCTCAAGACTTCAAGCGGGTCAGCCTTCGGCTTCAACCTCCCTATCCCGAAGGCGGAGTGTTTCTCAAAGGCCAGTTTAGCAAACTAAACTTGAGCGGCTTTAGAGAGAAATCAGGCTATCTGGCTATTGACCACACACTCGCGTCAAAAAAAGAGTGATAGAAAAAGACTTTGCAACGACTAAGAAGAAAACACATTTACTATAAAGTGGCTCATATAAATTTAAGAGCCCCCAGTTAACTTGGGTAAAGAGCATCAATTAGAAAAAAATGAGCATGGAAGTGACTTAGCTAGTTAGTGTGTTCGGCATTGATGACGCAGGCCGAGATTGAGATCTCAGCCCCCAAGCCAGTCCTGAGATGGCGGAGCGAAGAGCTCGGCATTCCGAAGTGGCGACACGGCACGACGGATGTGGCGAGGTGAAAACCCCCAGTCCGACTGAGGCGATAGAGCAGGCCGGCGGTGTGACGCCGAAGTGACCAGCGTGGGTTAATGAAGTGATGATGAAGCCCCCAGTCCAGCCGAGGTGACGTGGTACGTCGGTATGCCGAGGTGGCAGCGCTGGCCGACCTGGATCATTTACATGTGCACAAAAAATAGTGCAAGCCGGAGATAATAGTAATAATAACAAGAAGAATATAAAAAACCGTTGCATAATTAATAATTTATGCAAAGTAAGTAATAAAAGAAATATGGCCTGTGTGCCGAACACTCGATGCGGTAGATCTCTATCAGCGATGCCGAAATCCCCGAGGCAATCGAACATGTCGGTATGGAAATTTCTCCAACAAAGTGATCACGTGAGATGATTTATGCCGATTGGGACGACGGCGTCTACTTGCCGAAGTGACCGCGTGACGCAGTCGAAGTCGGTTACCTACACAGGTAAAATAGTGCAGCCAAAAATAATAACATAAATATATAAAAAATTCTCACACAATTAATGTATGCAAAATAATTTATTTAAAGAGATGTGGCCTGGCGCTGAAGTTAATGTCAATGCAGGGCGTCAACGTGATGCAGCGAAGTCGTGACAAAGCCTTGAATTTGCAGGGCGGTCCGCGTTCTAGATGTGGCACTGACCGAGCTTTGGACAAAAACTGGCTAATGTGTAGTAGTCCTAAGAGACACGCGCAGGTGTTTATGGATTTGCATCTAGTAATAGTTTTCCAGCGATCGGAACTTGCCCGCGTGCGCCGCGGATGCGACGGTGGCGCGGCCGCTGTCAACAACATCATATCGGATCATCGAGAGATGTCGGCCGCAGCAATCTGCATAAAAAAAACAAAGTAGACCAGCAGAACGGATATGTCCTCGACAAATAATCCGTTCGGAATAATTAACTGGAATAATGACACCTGATGATTCATCCGACGACGTCCAAACTGATGGTGGACGAGATGATTATGGATGAGGGGCGTCCTGGCAGGAGTGCGTCAAGACTGCGTCAGCCAACCAACATATAGAAAGGCGGACCTGAATGCGGAGACTGTTTTGACGAAGGTTCTAACTCGCAGGTCAGCTGGTCAGGTCGACGCAGACAGAGAACGCATGCGCAAGCATTGGCAAAATATCTCTGGAAAAAGTAGTGCAGCACAAACTGACAGAAAATATTCGGTATGCTGAACGAATAGTTAGGAAAAATAACACCTGTTTTATTCTGCGCGTAGCGGGCCGAAGAGGAAATTCTTCTACGTCCAGTGTGATCTAGGCAGACCGGCCTCCACGAGAAGTTGTAATGGCGATTGACAAGGAGCGACCAAAAATCAAACATTAAATTTCACCATCACGTGAGCAAAAGCTGAGACATCCTATTCATAGATTAAACCTTGACAGGACGTGATGTACTTAGAGCATCTCCAATAGCTTGTGTATATTTGGTTGTCTATATATCCATATAGACAATGGTCTAAAAAGATTCCTTCATATAGACATTCAGTTTTGCAACAGAACGTCTATATACAGAACATCTATATTCTCTTTCTAATATTTTAGTATTATTTTGTAACTACCAATTCAACTACCATTTTAACAGTGATTAAACAATTTACTTATTACAATGTTAACGGCTACTTTTCAAACGACTATATTTTCAACAGACACTTTTCCAACAGCTCTGTTTCCAACGGCTCTATTCTAACGGCTCTATTTCCAACGGCTCTATTTCCAACGGCTCTATTCCAGGCCTATATATACCACCCCTTCTCACCTCTCTCAAATCATTCCATTTTGTGCTTGTCTCATCTTTCTTCCGAGTCCCTGTCTCCTCTCCTACAACACAATGAGTGAAACAGGGTTTGTTTTGGATATGCTCATGAATTCGTCGTCGTCGTCTTCATCGGACGACGACGAACTAATTCTTGCAGCATTTGCGGAGCGCGATGAGGAAGAGGAGGCAAATGCTCGATGTCATGGTGGTTCCACGCTGGGACGGCAGTATTTGTACCGCGGAAGAGATGCGGGGTTTGTTCGGCTTTGGGACGACTACTTCAAAGAAAATCCTACCTTTCCTGAAAGTTATTTTCGTCGAAGGTTAGTATTACTACAATATTCTGTATCTGCCTATTTTTCATCTCCCTATCTCATATGTGTTTATTCGCGCAGGTATAGAATGTCTCGTAATTTATTTAACCGCATAGCTGAAGCAGTACTTGAGCATGATAGTTATTTTAAGCAAAAAAGAAATTCTGCTGGAGCTCTTGGATTGCATCCTCTGCAAAAGATGACAGCTGCAATGCGACTTATCTCTGTGTCAAGAGCATCAGTGCATCCGAAGTCTTCATCATTAGAAGTTGTACCTGGACTTGCATCCGAGGTCTTCTTCTGCTTTTTCAGAGGCCCCTTTGAAACCACACGATTCTCCCACTTCGGATGCTTTTGCAACTCTAACCAGCAATGCATTAATGCAAATGGCCTGTTTTTAGGATCTTTGGACTTGTATAAAACAAGTGCCTCAGCTTGCTACACAAATAAAAAGGCTATTAAACTCCAACAAAACATATGAAAGTTTAGAACCAAACTAAAAAGATGGATGCGTACCTGCTGAGCGATAGTCACCCCACTTTGATTTCTATTAAGAATTTGTTGATAGCATCCACAAAACTTGCTGACTTGTTCATTTATGGTGCTCCAACGACAAGTGATTGCATTTTGAACACGCACCGGCCATGACACTTTCTTGCGCGTGCTGTAGTAATCATAAATCCTACCCCAATAAGAATTTGATGATTGATCCGTCCCTATCACAGCATCCAAACTGGTGTGCAACCATGCTGCCACCAACAATTCATCCTCTTGACTAGACCAATTCTTTCCTTTAGTGGATTTTGCTTTGGCAGATGCAGACGCTTCTTGAGTTGGTGGCATCTCTTGCTCCCCAACTGGACTACCTGGCACTTGTGGTGATACACCGAAGTTCAACATGTCGAGAAAATGCTCGTCTCCTTCCATCTGCAAAAAAATGGCAGCAATTTCATATGACAATACATCAGCAGTAGCAACATACAGGGGCAGCAAAATTCAATCATGATATTCAGTAACAGCATACAATTTCAAATGGCAATACATCACCAGATTAGCAGCAAAATTCAGCATGCACACATATTTAGCAGCAAAATTTAGTAGCAGCAGCAAAATTCATCAAGCACACATATTTAGCAGCAGCAGTAGCAGCATACAGGGGCAGCAAAATTCATCAAGCACACATATTTAGCAGCAGCAGTAGCAGCATACAGGGGCAGCAAAATTCAATCTTCAGTACAGGCCAACAAAATTCAATCTTCAGCATATAGGGGCAGCAGCAGTATTCAAATCTTCAGTGTTTTCTTCAGTACAGAGAAACCAACCGAGCGCTGCCCCCTCCCTCGACTCAGCGCCCCGAGCGCAGCCCCCTCCCTCGACCCAGCGCCCCGAGCGCAGCCCCCTCCCAGCGGCGACGGCGAGCCCGCCCTCGACCCAGACGCGGCGGCAACGACGACCACGCCCTCGACCCAAACCCCGACCGCAGCGCCCCCTCCCTCCACCCCAATCCCAAGCAG
>LR738713.1:242352961-242379203 GCA_902687465.1 Secale cereale
CGCCCAATCCCCACCCCTCCCATTAACCCTTGCGGCTGCTGCATCTTCTCCTCCCCCCTCCTCAATCCCAATCTCAAAAACTCTCAGATCTGAAGCTTTTGTCCGTGGATTTCTTCCCCCTTCGATCCTACAAGGTACACTCCTCCGATCCCCTTCTTTCTATCCATACATTTTCTCTTTTTTGTGATTTGTAGATGATTATGTTAGATGGTATTTGATGGTATTAGATTATGTTAGTGTAGTTAGTATTCAAGTAGTGTTAGTTTAGTTAGATGAGTTAGATGAATTTAGGAGAGGGGGAGGATGATGTTAGTGTAGTTAGTATTGAAGTAGGCTTAGTTAGTATGTTAGTGTAGTTAGATGAGTTAGATGAATTTAGGAGAGGGGGAGGATGATGTTAGTGTAGTTAGTATGTATTGAAAATAGACTATGTTAGATGTTATTAGATGTTATGTTAGATGAGTTAGGATATTATTTTAGATTAGTTAGATGTTATTTTAGATGGAAACCTACATTATGTTAGATGGTATTAGATGTTATGTTAGATGAGTTAGGATGATATTTTAGATGTGTTAGATGTTATTTTAGATGGAAACCCACATTATGTTGGAAACTCTTCTATGTTGGGAACCTACATCGTGTTGAATACATTTTTTCAAATTTTTTCAAATTGTTAGGCTGATGGAGTGGCTTCTCGATGATCACTGGGACAAACAACACCGGTCTTACGCTATGTCCGTGGATCAACGGGTAATAATGAAATTTACCGTTGTTAATTATTCCGTTAATTTTCAAACACATACCCCATATTTAATGATTTATTTGTCTTGCTTGTAGGAACTTGCACCTCTGAAGCTTAGGGCTCACAGAGTGAACCTTGGGTGGATGCGCTATGATGAGCGCTACACACCTTATGTTAGGGAGGCAGGACTTCTCCCTTTCATTCAGCTGGTCAGCCGGTCGACGCCACCCAACAATGCTGCGGCACTCACCGCGCTCATTGATCACTGGAGGCCTGAGACGCACAGTTTCCATCTGCGGACCGGGGAGATGACGGTGACGCTTCAGGATATAGCAATGATCACCGGTCTTCCTGTCGATGGCGTTCCTTTATGTATGAGCACTGATTCAGATGGGTGGCGCCAGCAGATGGAAGCCCTTATCGGCATGGTTCCTCCAGAGCCTCAGGAACCAGCAGATGAAGGCAAGAAGAAGGAAAGAGTCGCAGCCGGTGCCCCTTACACCTGGATTACCACGCACTTTGGTACTTGCCCTTTGGAGGCTGATGAGGACACGGTGAGGACACATGCTCGTGTCTACATGTGGTATGTTATATCCAGGACCTTGTTTGCTGATGGCACAGGCAAGAATGCTCCATGGATGTGGCTGAAGGCGTTGACCGTCTTCAATAGCAATTGGAGTTGGGGTTCGGCGACACTGGCTTACTTGTATAGACAGGTATGAAGTTGTTCATATTTCATCTCATTGGTACATGCTGAATGCGATCTTTCTTTTAATACGATCATGTTCTTTTTTATGTGCAGTTGGACGAAGCCAGTTGCAGACTATCTGGAGGTATCGGTGGATGTTTGCTCGCTCTTTCCGTATGGAGCTGGGAGCGTTTGCCGGTTGGACGACCGAAGACCGTGAAGTACGAGCCTTGGGATGATAAACATGACCCACTACGGCGCCCCACTTGGGCTTACAAGTGGGATGTGTTAAATGAGATGACGGATGATCCATCGGTGATGTACAAGCTCTACAGGAGCGAGATGGACGCCATCACGGCTGAGCAGGTTAGTCGATATTGCATAAGTTTTTATCATGCTTATATCTTAACTAGATATCAATTTTGCATTGTATCCCCTTTTGCAGGTTGTATGGGAACCGTATGGCAGTGGAGACAGTTTTGGGAACCCTATTGAGTTCGTGCTCAATCCGATGTGCACTAGGGATAGGGAACTCTGGCATATGCGGTGTCCACTCATATGCAACTGGGCGGTCGAGGTTCACCTGCCACATCGGTTGTCGTGACCCCGAGTACGTATCACCAGAACGTTCTGGGTCGGCGACACCATCAGATCCCATTTCTGGCGATGGTAATCCTTTGGATGATGAGGATGTTGGTGTGGTCACCCAAGAGGTATGGCATTGCTAACTACATGCTCACGGTACGGTTGTTGTTGCAATGCTAACTACATGCTCACACACGGTCTTTCCTTAACTTTTGTGTTTGAATAGGCTCCTGACGATATGGTCTTGGGGAAGTACAAGCCTCGTTCTGCAATCAAGTTAAAACCTAGGAGGGAATACAAGAAATACACACCCGATGACTTTACCCAGAAAGGCAAAAGGGCGGTCGAAACCTCGCGGATGGCGGCTTTGGATGACTACTTGGATGACGATGAGGATGAGGAGGCGGAGCCGCAGCCGGAGCGGGTTCCTCTTCCTAGGAAGGTCAAGAAGACATGTGTGAAGAACCGAGGTGGAGCCAGCAAGCGCGGAAGGAACTAGTCATATTTCTATATGTGTCTCTTTTTGTAATGTCGAACGCTATGTCGGACTAGTGTCTCTATTCCTATATGTGTTGAACTTGTCATATTTATATATGTGTTGAACTAGTCTCTATATCTATATGTGTTGAACTTGTCCTATTTCTATATGTCTTGAATTAGTCTCTATTTCTTATTGTGTCCAACTTGTCCTATTTATATATGTCTTGAACTAATCTCTATATCTATATGTGTTGAACTTGTCCTATTTCTATATGTCTTGAACTTGTCCTATTTCTATATGTCTTGAATTTGTTCTACTATTAATCACATGTGCAACGCCTGCAACAGAGGCGCTGCACTGTATAGTACAACGCCTGCCTGCAAGGCGCTGCACTGTATAGTGCAACGCCTCTGTAGCAGGCGCTGCACATGCCCGTATCTAACAGCAGAACAACAGAAGGTTCTGTTGTCATACATGCATGTGCAACGCCTGCCACAGAGGCGCTGCACTATACAGTGCAGCGCCTCGTAGGCAGGCGCTGCACATGCCTGTATCTAACAACTGATACAGCGCGTCTGGTGGATAACTGCCTGTGCAGCGCCTGGCTCGGGGGCGCTGCACATTACAATGTGCAGCGCCTGAGTGGGAGGCGTTGCACGGCCGGGGTGCGGGCCAGGGGCTGCCACGGTGGACAGGCGTGCAACGCCTCTGTAGCAGGCGCTGCACAGAAGGGTGCAGCGCCGTCGTGGCGGGCGCTACACAAAAAGGTTACGGGAGTGAAATAGTTTCGCAAGCGGTTCATTTTGTGAATTTGTTGCCACAACAGGTCAAAATAGTCAAATTTGCCAAAATTATCAGCATAGAGCACACGTATATGCTTGATCGTACTGATCCTGCCGCAGAGTTCGGCCACCGAACACCCTGGCGCCGCCGCTCTGAGCGCGTGCCGCCATCTAGCGTCAGCGCATCCACGCATACCTTCCAATCATCCCATCGATCCGTGACGATCACCCAGCAGGCTTTTAATGAAAGCATCAATGTCGGTTCAATATCCGTCATATCTCGTAGTAGGGGTCCTAAGCTAGGCGTCTTGCAGCGATGGTAACATGGACACGGGGTTTTACCCAGCTTCGGGCTCTCTCGAAGAGATAATACCCTACACGCTGCTTTTGATTGTATTCATATGGGTGTAGTACAGAGTGCATGTATCTACCACGAGATAGTAGTAATGAATATGAGATGCAATGTCATCCTCTATTGACTAGCCTGACCTCGGTTTATATATGCACCAGAGGCCTAGGGTTTAGGAGAGTCCTCGTCTTGTGCGCCAAGTCTTGTGGAAACCTCCTTGTAGGCGGCATGGGCTGCCCGAGCTGGCCCATGAGTAAACCACCTTGGGGGTCCTCGGCCCGATCCAGCTGGTCGGAAGACGACGTGGTGAGTACCCCCTAGTCCATGCCAACGTCACCCATGTGCACGGGGCGGCCTGGGACTTTCTGTCCAGCTCCTGTTGGCCTTATTCTTCCTCCTTGGTGACTTGGGGCACTTCTCCTTGGACTTCGTGATGTTCCACAACTGCTTGGGGAGGATCCTCTTCTTACCTAATGAGGCATAGAGCATTTTGATGAGGTAGCAACCAAGATCCACTTGTATTCATGTGCAAATCAACTAGGAAGGAGTTCACCTCAGTTGTATTGCACGTGCTCTAGCTCTTGTCATGGGTCCAGGTGGGGCTTGGTGTGTTGATGTAGAGTCCATGGGGATGATTGCCGGATGCTCCGCATCATTATCCTGCTCTGGATTTTTATCACAATCGTCTTCCTTCTCGTTGGGTGTATCCACCATGTATACATCTTAGGTAGAAGTAGCCGCCCATCGTCGGGTGGGTTTGCACTTAGATCGGCTTCAACGTCGTGGTCCATCCCGTCGATGTCTTCGGAAGCATAGTCTAGTAGATCGGTTAAGTCTTCGACCGTGGCTATCAAGTGGGTGGTGGGTGGAAAGAAAAATTCCCTGTCCTCAGCCCCCAGTTCAAACTGGGCATAATTCGGCTTGGAATCCTCTGTTAGGGTTAGAGATTATAGTAAGTCCAACGCCTCATATAAAAGCGAGTGTTGGATATATGTTCGGGAATCTGTGGGGCACTGTTCGGTGACAACCGCTCCGTTGGGCCCAAAAAGTGCGGATCCCGAAAGTTCGGAGCTCGTAATCGGGGACGAGTCCGGTGCTCCACCGGCGAGGGGAGTCTCGCTCAATACTGGGTCTGTGAGCGGCTCGAACGCCGCTAAATCTACGGTTTCCGTGGCGGGGTTGATCTTCCCGTCCTCGGACGAAGTGATCTGCTCCGGATCTAAGGCCGGAGCTGTCGCAGGTGTTGACCCCTGGACGGTGTCCGATGACAGATCTAAGACGTCTTCATCGTGGAGGCAGGGAGCAGCCGCCATGGATGCGAATTTGTCGAAGATCAAATCTCCACGGATGTCAGCAACGTAGTTCAAGCTTCCAAATCTGATATGATGACCAGGGGCGTAGCTGTCAACCTGCTCCAGGTGGCCTTCCGTGTTGGCACGAAGCACGAAGCCGCCGAACACAAAAAGCTGGCCGGGAAAAATATTCCCGTCGTGGTGGCGTCGTTATTGATGATGAAGTGAGCCATTAATCCTTATGTGGACGACACATTGGAACTCTCAATGAAAGCACCAATGTCGATGTCAAAACCGACGGATCCCGGGTAGGGGGTCTGTAATGCCCAGGATGGAACTATACCTCCTACGTGTCGAGGCACGACTTAAAGGCATAAGTCCATCCTAGAATGATCTCAAGTTTGGTATCTTTGCACGACTCATGTAAAAAAAGGGATTAACTTGCAAAAGAAGATAGTTGGCTTACACTCGCCACTTCACACAATACATTACATAAGCAAAACATCATTCAAAACATCACAACCCGACTGCGGGTGAAGATCCATAGAAAGATACCAAAACAACATAAAGCCACAGGTCAGGATCGAATCCTAGTAGAAACCACTACTGATCGTCGAAACGTCACAAGCAAACGGCCACGCTCTTCACCGAACTCCTGGTGAAGTACTTGAACCAACTCCTGCTTTAAACTCGGCTGAACCTGCATCTGGTGTGGTGAAGTAACTGTGAGCCACAGAGGACTCAGCAATCCCGTTCTCGGGTAACACGACTATTTAAGCCTTGGGTGAGGACAAGGCTGAAGAAGAACAAGAGGTGAAGGAACAACAAGAGTCTGCAGCAGCAACTAGCACTAACTTACGTAAAAGAGAGTGAGAAGAGAAGTGCCTCGGTCGAAAGATGATCACGAAGTGATCCTAGCTAAAGCCGGTCAAACATAACCCCACCGTGTTCAACTCCCGAATCCCTATTCGGAAATTGACAGTCACGGTACACACGCTGGTAGTGTATTGAAACATTGTGTCAAGTTTTCTACAACCGGAATTAACAAGCTCCCATCTGCCACATAACCGCGGGCACGGCTTTCGAAAGTTCAAACCCTGCAGGGGTGTTCCAACTTGACCCATTACAAGCCCACGATCCGCGGAGTCGCAACTCCATAGGTGGGAAGACCCGAGTATTCTCGGAATCCCGTGCTCAAGTTAAACCGAACTAAGGTAAGGCTAATCCAGCAAATCCTCCCGGCGTGCCGACACCCTGATAGTAGCCGCGCGTATCTCGTCTCAGGCCACGACCGGATGGGACAAGCTACGGGTTTTTACCAGACCTTGAGTTTCCTCGAGGTGGCCCCGCAGGTTGCCCAGTTCGGACCAACACTCATGAGGAGCACTGGCCCGGGGGTTGAATTAAGATAAAAGGGATAGCTAGTCCACATGCAAGTTTTATTAGTTATTAGGCAAAAAGTACCAATGTTGGGACTTGCTGGAAAAGACTTAGCACTTAGCGGTTTATCAAGGGGGTCCCATACACCCCAACCGTGTTAGGAACGCATAATCAAGGAACATAACACCAGTTTATACGGTTCCTAACGGCATGAGTGGAACAAATCACCAAGCAAAAGGCTTAGCCTTCCACCCTTGCCAATATATAGATGATTTCATTTAAGCATTTATATAGTGTGATATAACCCAACCAAACTTCAACATGAAGCAAGCATCTTCAATCTTCACTTGCAACTAACAATGCTATAAGAGGGGCTGAGCGAGCCTAAGTATAGCCAATCAAAGGTTTGCATAGGTACGGTGGTTAAACAGGTTCAAGGTTACAATAGGAGGCTGACAGGAAGACATGGGCATCGAGGCAAAACTATAGATCGAGACTACTAGCAATAGGCAAAAATAGTAATGGTATCCGGGTTCGGTCATCTTGCCTGGGATTCCACAAGGGAGAAGAACGGATCCACGAGGTAGACGGAGCAACACAGACGAGAGAAACCTCACAACTCCGGAACGAAACCGAAGCTAACAAGAGAAACAACCGGAAAGAAAAGAAACAACACGGTAAACACACATATCATAAACAGGGCATACGATGCACAAACAAGTATGATGCATGTCCGGTTTAAGTATGCATGGCATGGCAAGGTGCACAAACAACGCTACAAGTTAAGTGGAGCTCAATATGCAACGAGTTGCATATTGACGAAATACCACACTTATTATTTAGTTGACTCTCGTTATTTACAAGACAAGATTAAATGTTTTTAACATGACAAGAGGTGAAGCATAATAAAACTACACTAACTAGGCAATTTAAATGAGGCCGGAGAATAACAACAACATATCCGAAAAATCCTCATGATCATGTTTAATAATTATAAGCAAACAACAATTAAACATTTAAGTGTTGTTAACATGATGCGGATGACATGATCAAGTTTATGCAATTATTAAAAGGTTGACTTAAAAGAGATATGAAGTATTGTCACCGTGGTGGAAAGAAAGGGTGCCACGGCAACGATCCGAAAATGATGCAACGCAACATCTCGGTTCCGGTAACTCGTTGAGAGACCGGTGCAAAAGATGACGAAGCGAGTGAAACAAGATGAAAGTGGGTTGATCCCGTCTCCGGGTTCCCACGAGTCGGTGACGAGGCAACAGAGGAACATGACAAAAGGACGAAACGGCACGGAGCACACACGGGAGACATTTCATACAACACAAGCAACACACGGGTCATCGTCTCGGGTTATACCTTCGAAACACTCGTTTCGGGACGGTTCGAGTTCGTCGAGGAACGTAGGGGAAGTAGTTGTACACGGCCGTAGAGGGAAGTAGTCGTTCCCGTAGAGGTACACGTGTAGTCGTTCACATCCCGTTCGGAGAGGTACTTGTCACGTCGTGGAACTTGCCGGTCTCGGTCTTGTCGACGGTAGTGGTACTTGACGCATCGTCGTCACGTGTAGTCGTTCTCGTTTCGGAGTCGTACACGTTCGTAGCGGTTCGGGTCGTCGTGGTACTTGGGGTTCCCGTTTGCGACGGTAGTGGAAGTAGTGGTACTTGTCGCATCGGTAGGGTACACGGCGACGGTAGACGAACTCGGGTCGTAGAGGTACTTGAATCTTCGGTCTCGAGTCGTAGTTGTACACGTTCTCTGTCAAGGAACACAAGCAACCAAAACAAAACAAAAACTACAGCACGGTCTTGGCGTGAAGGGCCACGAGGCCACGGCAGCAGCACGGCACCGAAGGAGGCCGGCGACGAGGTTCCGGAGGCGAGGCCTTGACGAACAGCCGGCGAAGAGGAGGCAGGGGCCCTCGACGCGGGAAGGTGCAGGCCTTGCTGCTGGAGATGGAGGGAGCAGCTCCAGGCGCCGGTGGAAGGAGCGCGGTCGCGGCCTGAGGCCGGGGCACTCGGGGCCTTGCTGGGATGGAGGCGAGGGCGCTCGGGGAGGCTCGCGGAACGCCAGACGAGGTGCTGGCCGGGGCGGCCGAGGCGCACGGCGCGCGGAGAACAGGCGCTGCAGGGGAGCTCGGCGCCGAGGATCCGGCCGGCGGCCCTGGAGGCGACGGCGGCGTCGGTCGCGGGAGAGGGAGACCACGGGCCTTGCGAGAGAACTTGGAGGGGCGCGACCCCTGGCCGGAGGCGACAGGAAGGCTCCTCGTTTGGTGCGTTCGGCTGGTTCCCGCAGGAAACGGCGACGGCGGTGGAAACTCCAGCGCGAGGACGGCGCTCGCGGGGCAGGGCCGGAGGGACAAGGCGCTGGGCTCAGGGCAGAGGCGCGAGGCCTGGCGAGGGAATCGGGGTGCGTGGGACTCGAGCGAGGAGAGGGAGTCGGGGCAAGGGGGGCTCGGGGTGCGGTCGAACGACCAGGCGGCGGAGGTCGAGCGAGGAGAGGGAGAGGGAAAGCGAGGCAGAGCGGGGGGTGCGGGGCTCGAGAAGAAGCTGGCGGCGGGGTCGGTAGGAGGAGGAGAGAGCGATGGGGAGTTGGGGTCGGGCTGCTAGGGTTTAGAAGGGAACGGGCTTGGATCTTCGGCCCAAGAGGCTGCAGCAGGCTGGGCCTGGAAGGGAAGATAGGCCTGGGATGAGAATGGGCTGACTTGGGCCTGGAAGGGATGGGAGCTGATGAGCCCTCCTCTGCTGCTGGTTCTTTTCCCATATAAAGAAAAAGAACAACAAAAATAGAAATGCCCAGAGAGTTTGGAGAAGGTTTTGACTGAGATAAAAATATCCCTACAACCCTGGAATTGTGGGCTATTTTAATAAAATGCTTTGGCAATTTTTAGAGACTACAAATTTATGCGAGTTCGGAAATAACTCAAACTTGCATAAATCTTTAGGCCAACCAAGCACTTCCAAAAGACATGAAAAAAAAGGAGGAGGAGGTCTTGGCAAGGGATTGAGAAAAAAGGCATGGGGAAAAATATGCACGTGTGTTGCGGGTAATTCCAAACAATGGAATATTTATTATATAGCTCCCTAAATATTGGGATGATATGTTTTAAAGAGAAGACATTCTTCCCTCGATTTAAATGGACCGAAGGTCCACACGATTTATTTAGGTTGAGATGCAAAAATAAATATGACATGATGACATGATGACATGATGCAATGCAAAAAAATAAAAACACAAGCTCAAAAAAAACACACGGGCAACCCGAAACATCTGGAATCTTCGGCCATCTTCTGGAATCTTCTGGGACGTCGGTCTCGGGCGTCACAACTCTCCCACACTAACAGAGGATCTCGACCCGAGATCCTAGATATAGCACCGGGTAAAAACGAAAAGGAGGAGGTAAAACAAAGTTGCTTCTTTGACAGCCGAGTGAAACCAAAGAACCTTGAGAGGTTGACAAAATGAAAGAAGAATACAACGGAGATGAACGAAGTTAAGAGCACTCCGGTAAAAGGAGGAACAAGGAGCATTATGAGAACCTTGTAGGTTGAAAGACAAGAAACAAGAGCTTACGAACCAAAAGAAAAATGAAACTGCAATGGTATAGCCAAGCAATAAGAATGACAGAATTTGGACAGCACTCTGTCTGAAAATGGAAGGAAATGAACAAGAACTTTAGGAGATGAGATGATACTTGATGAAATCAACAGCATACAGCCTCCGGAACAATTAAAAGAATGGCACAAGGGGTAAGAAAGGATTCAGACAGCACTCCGGTTGAAAAGAGAGGCAAACTAGATAAGATGAGAGAACTATAATGAAGAATACAACACTCCGGTTAAATGATAAGCAAGGGGAAAAAAACATGATATCGAAAAAACGAGATGATGGGACGAAGAGAGCAATATCACAAAGTCTCCGGAATGAAAGAATAGCATATAATCAATGAAAGAAATGAATGGAGAGAAAAGACAACTTCTCTCAAAATTGAGTTTGAAAGAGCAACTTAACCAAGATGGTTTGAACATAGTTGTTGAAATTCAACAACGAAAAGAATAAGTTTGATGTGGGCTTATGGAAAACATCTCAAAATTATGAGGTGACAACCAGCCACTAACGAAAACATTTGATTGCAATGAGATCAACAAGGAGACGATAAACTTATTTCACCGGAATGATAAATGAAGAACTTGGGTCATTTATAAGCACCATAATTAGCAACAATTCTCAAGGAAAGCTTTTAGGTGAAATACAACACAAGATAACTCCAATGAATAAATTGAAGGGTTGAAAGGATCTCCTGAACAAGGAAAAAATGATGGGTTTAAATATCTCATTCTTGATAACTCGTGAATCATGAAACATGAAGGAATTGTCAAGAATGACATAACACCACCTCAAAAGATAAGGGAGCAAGAATTGCACTTGGAAAGCATGATGAAGAATGCTTGAGCTCCAACAAGAATCTTGATGAAGACTTCGAGGATGAATTAAATCATGATGAACCACTATGAAAACTCCGGTAATGAAAGCATGAGAAGTGAAAGATAAAAAGAATAAAATTCAAGGCCTGCGATGGATTAGATGGAGCTTGAAATGATATAATTGACATAACTTGGAGCTCCGGAAAACAAGATGTACAGCTTGGAACCGAGAATATGATATGATGAACAGGCTCCAGACAAAAGAATTAAATCACCTTGAAGGAATAAGAATAAGAATTATGTCATGCATCTCCTTCCCCAATTAAATTGATGACAACCAAAGGATTTGGCATACTACTTATTCTCGTTGGAAAGGATTAAGAGAGATCTCGCACAAGCTTGGATAAATCTTCAACAAACCACCGGTAGGAATGTGAAAAGAACAAATGAATTGATATGATAACAAGGAAGAGTAAACTTGAACGGACCACCGTAAGAATATGGAGACGAAAGAAGAGACATCAATGAAGAATAGTTGGAGGTTGAAGTTGAAAACTGAGAACGAAGAAATATTCTGAAATGATGGCCTTCGGAGGATCACAACGGAAAGAATTCATGAAATGCTTTGGATGGGTATAAACGAATTCTTCACAATCAAACGATAATGAGGGTGGCATGAAGCTAGAACCACGAATCTTGAGAAGATGGAGTGATACATGATGAAAACAACAACATGAAGCTAGGGCCACGAATCTTCAAGAGAAGGCCAAGAATTAAGAGAAACACTTCTCCGGTCTCCAAATGTTGAGAATGAAGACGAGAAATGGCATGAAGAATTGTTGAGCACTCCGGAATTAAGAATTAGAATGTTGAACCAAAGATGAACAAGAATTTGAAAGCGATCTTGGAGAAGGCATGTGACTGATGGAAATCATTCTTATGTCACACTTTCAAAAGAATTTGAGTATAACTCCAGAAAAAATAATTAGAAGAGTCAGGTAAGATCCCGGAAAAAGACCTGTGGGTTAGGGCCCACTCAAAGAAATCACCGTTGGAAACGATTGCTTGAGAGATATTGCACCGGTTGAATTAAATGGCTTGAATAAGATGACAATCCTCAAAAATAGCTTGAACGGATTAAGAATGGAATTATGAATCTTGAGCACTCCGGATATGGATAGCAAGAGGAGAATGATTAATTGAAGCACAGGAATAAGAAAACATAGTGAAATGAGGAAAAGGATAAGATCAACACCGAAATCTTGAATTACATCCACCGGCAGAATTTGAGAACAAAAGAATGATGAACTTGAAGCTCTTGAGCATCTTCACGATAAATCACCGGATAAGAACATTGAAGGAAATGAATGAAGAAATATCACATGAATAAAATGAATACTTCATTTGAGAATTACTGGCTCCAAGAAGAAAAAGGGTGGGAGGGTGGGGAAAAGCAAAGACAACTTGGGATGAATGAAACAGACAAATCGTCAGATTTCTCAATGGCGTCCGTATGGAATAACTTGAAGAGAAAGCACACCGGTTGGAAAGGAATAACATGAAGATCTTGATGATCAAGAAGAATTAGCACTCTCATAGAAATATGAGAACACCGATTAGGAAGGTATGGAATCAACATTTGACATCGAAGCAACTCGAATACCAGAATCAAATGAAACAAAGGATATAATGTTGCAGAAGAATCTTCACAATATCATCCGAACAGAGAATTGAATGAATGAATTCCGTAGGTACATCAACTTGACGAGAATCCACTTGGAAGAACAAAAGATAAATAAAAAGGAACAAGGATCAGATAGAACAAATACAAGATAGAAGCTTCGTTCGACATCTTCGTGCTGAAAGCTCATGGAACGTGTTACAAAAGGGTTTTGTCATCCCCGGATCAGCATAGCCAAGGACCCTTTAAGATGCAACTCCCGATCAGAACAAGTCCATAAAACCACTTCACTCAATGTAGAACCCCAAACTTCATATCGTGCATCCGTTGGAAGAATGCCTAGAACTACTAGATGAACCCACCTATAGATTTCCGAAAGTTTCCAGTTATGCAATCAGGTGTTGGGGATACACGGGAAGCACCGCGCAATCAACTCTAAACCTACATCCAGGTGTATCCATCCTTCAACACATAACCAGTCTTTCTCGGAAACTGTTTACCTCGGACCTTCGAAAAGCATCCACTATAACAAGCTATGGCAATACTCTCGAACAACCTCCCCAGTACTGGGTGATGTCGGGGTTATCTTGCCACTGACCGTATAGGAGAGATTTTCGATGTCGGCCGTCTTAAGTATTTAGTACTGCCGCGATATGCTTGTGACGACAATACCCCGAAGCTCAACTCCCCGGGAACAGGAGGCATCGAGAACAATATCCTCGTCACAAGAACATCGAAACAATCCCAGAATACTCGCGGGATCCTAAAAAAAAATTTGGTGCAATTTTTGAAAGTAGAAGAGAAAAGAGTAGACGTCAGGAGTCCTCACCAGAGAGAAAGGGGATGAGAAGCAAAGAAATCCTACTCTCCGATATAAATATAGGACTCAAAATATTTTCAGTGTGTGCCTAGACTCAACCGTCAACGATTCGATCAAACAGTGGGGGCTTCTAGGTCGGAGAAGGCTCTGAATACCAACTTGTAATGCCCAGGATGGAACTATACCTCCTACGTGTCGAGGCACGACTTAAAGGCATAAGTCCATCCTAGAATGATCTCAAGTTTGGTATCTTTGCACGACTCATGTAAAAAAAGGGATTAACTTGCAAAAGAAGATAGTTGGCTTACACTCGCCACTTCACACAATACATTACATAAGCAAAACATCATTCAAAACATCACAACCCGACTGCGGGTGAAGATCCATAGAAAGATACCAAAACAACATAAAGCCACAGTTCAGGATCGAATCCTAGTAGAAACCACTACTGATCGTCGAAACGTCACAAGCAAACGGCCACGCTCTTCACCGAACTCCTGGTGAAGTACTTGAACCAACTCCTGCTTTAAACTCGGCTGAACCTGTATCTGGTGTGGTGAAGTAACTGTGAGCCACAGAGGACTCAGCAATCCCGTTCTCGGGTAACACGACTATTTAAGCCTTGGGTGAGGACAAGGCTGAAGAAGAACAAGAGGTGAAGGAACAACAAGAGTCAGCAGCAGCAACTAGCACTAACTTACGTAAAAGAGAGCGAGAAGAGAAGTGCCTCGGTCGAAAGATGATCACGAAGTGATCCTAGCTAAAGCCGGTCAAACATAACCCCACCGTGTTCAACTCCCGAATCCCTATTCGGAAATTGACAGTCACGGTACACACGCTGGTAGTGTATTGAAACATTGTGTCAAGTTTTCTACAACCGGAATTAACAAGCTCCCATCTGCCACATAACCGCGGGCACGGCTTTCGAAAGTTCAAACCCTGCAGGGGTGTTCCAACTTGACCCATTACAAGCCCACGATCCGCGGAGTCGCAACTCCATAGGTGGGAAGACCCGAGTATTCTCGGAATCCCGTGCTCAAGTTAAACCGAACTAAGGTAAGGCTAATCCAGCAAATCCTCCCGGCGTGCCGACACCCTGATAATAGCCGCGCGTATCTCGTCTCAGGCCACGACCGGATGGGACATGCTACGGGTTTTTACCAGACCTTGAGTTTCCTCGAGGTGGCCCCGCAGGTTGCCCAGTTCGGACCAACACTCATGAGGAGCACTGGCCCGGGGGTTGAATTAAGATAAAAGGGATAGCTAGTCCACATGCAAGTTTTATTAGTTATTAGGCAAATAGTACCAATGTTGGGACTTGCTGGAAAAGACTTAGCACTTAGCGATTTATCAAGGGGGTCCCATACACCCCAACCGTGTTAGGAACGCATAATCAAGGAACATAACACCGGTTTATACGGTTCCTAACGGCATGAGTGGAACAAATCACCAAGCAAAAGGCTTAGCCTTCCACCCTTGCCAATATATAGATGATTTCATTTAAGCATTTATATAGTGTGATATAACCCAACCAAACTTCAACATGAAGCAAGCATCTTCAATCTTCACCTGCAACTAACAATGCTATAAGAGGGGCTGAGCGAGCCTACGTATAGCCAATCAAAGGTTTGCATAGGTAGGGTGGTGAAACAGGTTCAATGTTACAATAGGAGGCTGACAGGAAGACATGGGCATCGAGGCAAAACTATAGATCGAGACTACTAGCAATAGGCAAAAATAGTAATGGTATCCGGGTTCGGTCATCTTGCCTGGGATTCCACAAGGGAGAAGAACGGATCCACGAGGTAGACGGAGCAACACAGACGAGAGAAACCTCACAACTCCGGAACGAAACCGAAGCTAACAAGAGAAACAACCGGAAAGAAAAGAAACAACACGGTAAACACACATATCATAAATAGGGCATACGATGCACAAACAAGTATGATGCATGTCCGGTTTAAATATGCATGGCATGGCAAGGTGCACAAACAACACTACAAGTTAAGTGGAGCTCAATATGCAACGAGTTGCATATTGACGAAACACCACATTTATTATTTAGTTGACTCTCGTTATTTACAAGACAAGATTAAATGTTTTTAACATGACAAGAGGTGAAGCATAATAAAACTACACTAACTAGGCAATTTAAATGAGGCCGGAGAATAACAACAACATATCCGGAAAATCCTCATGATCATGTTTAATAATTATAAGCAAACAACAATTAAACATTTAAGTGTTGTTAACATGATGCGGATGACATGATCAAGTTTATGCAATTATTAAAAGGTTGACTTAAAAGAGATATGAAGTATTGTCACCGTGGTGGAAAGAAAGGGTGCCACGGCAACGATCCGAAAATGATGCAACGCAACATCTCGGTTCCGGTAACTCGTTGAGAGACCGGTGCAAAAGATGACGAAGCGAGTGAAACAAGATGAAAGTGGGTTGATCCCGTCTCCGGGTTCCCACGAGTCGGTGACGAGGCAACCGAGGAACATGACAAAAGGACGAAACGGCACGGAGCACACACGGGAGACATTTCATACAACACAAGCAACACACGGGTCATCGTCTCGGGTTATACCTTCGAAACACTCGTTTCGGGACGGTTCGAGTTCGTCGAGGAACGTAGGGGAAGTAGTTGTACACGGCCGTAGAGGGAAGTAGTCGTTCCCGTAGAGGTACACGTGTAGTCGTTCACATCCCGTTCGGAGAGGTACTTGTCACGTCGTGGAACTTGCCGGTCTCGGTCTTATCGACGGTAGTGGTACTTGACGCATCGTCGTCACGTGTAGTCGTTCTCGTTTCAGAGTCGTACACGTTCGTAGCGGTTCGGGTCGTCGTGGTACTTGGGGTTCCCGTTTGCGACGGTAGTGGAAGTAGTGGTACTTGTCGCATCGGTAGGGTACACGGCGACGGTAGACGAACTCGGGTCGTAGAGGTACTTGAATCTTCGGTCTCGAGTCGTAGTTGTACATGTTCTCTGTCAAGGAACACAAGCAACCAAAACAAAACAAAAACTACAGCACGGTCTTGGCGTGAAGGGCCACGAGGCCACGGCAGCAGCTCGACACCGAAGGAGGCCGGCGACGAGGTTCCGGAGGCGAGGCCTTGACGAACAGCCGGCGAAGAGGAGGCAGGGGCCCTCGACGCGGGAAGGTGCAGGCCTTGCTGCTGGAGATGGAGGGAGCAGCTCCAGGCGCCGGTGGAAGGAGCGCGGTCGCGGCCTGAGGACGGGGCACTCGGGGCCTTGCTGGGATGGAGGCGAGGGCGCTCGGGGAGGCTCGCGGAACGCCAGACGAGGTGCTGGCCGGGGCGGCCGAGGCGCACGGCGCGCGGAGAACAGGCGCTGCAGGGGAGCTCGGCGCTGAGGATCCGGCCGGCGGCCCTGGAGGCGACGGCGGCGTCGGTCGCGGGAGAGGGAGACCACGGGCCTTGCGGGAGAACTTGGAGGGGCGCGACCCCTGGCCGGAGGCGACAGGAAGGCTCCTCGTTTGGTGCGTTCGGCTGGTTCCCGCAGGGAACGGCGACGGCGGTGGAAACTCCAGCGCGAGGACGGCGCTCGCGGGGCAGGGCCGGAGGGACGAGGCGCTGGGCTCAGGGCAGAGGCGCGAGGCCTGGCGAGGGAATCGGGGTGTGTGGGACTCGAGCGACGAGAGGGAGTCGGGGCAAGGGGGGCTCGGGGTGCGGTCGAACGACTAGGCGGCGGAGGTCGAGCGAGGAGAGGGAGAGGGAAAGCGAGGCAGAGCGGGGGGTGCGGGGCTCGAGAAGAAGCTGGCGGCGGGGTCGGTAGGAGGGGGAGAGAGTGATGGGAAGTTGGGGTCGGGCTGCTAGGGTTTAGAATGGAACGGGCTTGGATCTTCGGCCCAAGAGGCTGCAGCAGGCTGGGCCTGGAAGGGAAGATAGGCCTGGGATGAGAATGGGCTGACTTGGGCCTGGAAGGGATGGGAGCTGATGAGCCCTCCTCTGCTGCTGGTTCTTTTCCCATATAAAGAAAAAGAACAACAAAAATAGAAATGCCCAGAGAGTTTGGAGAAGGTTTTGACTGAGATAAAAATATCCCTACAACCCTGGAATTGTGGGCTATTTTAATAAAATGCTTTGGCAATTTTTAGAGACTACAAATTTATGCGAGTTCGGAAATAACTCAAACTTGCATAAATCTTTAGGCCAACCAAGCACTTCCAAAAGACATGAAAAAAAGGAGGAGGAGGTCTTGGCAAGGGATTGAGAAAAAAGGCATGGGGAAAAATATGCACGTGTGTTGCGGGTAATTCCAAACAATGGAATATTTATTATATAGCTCCCTAAATATTGGGATGATATGTTTTAAAGAGAAGACATTCTTCCCTCGATTTAAATGGACCGAAGGTCCACACGATTTATTTAGGTTGAGATGCAAAAATAAATATGACATGATGACATGATGACATGATGCAATGCAAAAAAATAAAAACACAAGCTCAAAAGAAACACACGGGCAACCCGAAACATCTGGAATCTTCGGCCATCTTCTGGAATCTTCTGGGACGTCGGTCTCGGGCGTCACAGGGTCCTGAACTATGTGTGTGAGGATCGATGGTAACAGAAGACCGGAGACACGATGTTTACCCAGGTTCAGGCCCTCTCGATCGAGGTAATACCCTACTTCCTGCTTGATTGATCTTGATGAATATGGGGTTACAAGAGTTGATCTACCTCGAGATCATAATGGCTAAAACCTTAGGAGTCTAGCCTATGCAATTGTGATTGTTGTCTCTACGGACTAAACCCTTCGGTTTATATATGCACCGGAGGGACCTAGGGTTGTACATGACCATATTGCAGAGGAAGGAAAATATTACATCCGGACTCTAAACTTGCTATTTTACACATATGGGAGCCCTATCCGGAGACGGGAGATAGTCTTCAGTGATAATCTTCACGGCCCACCAGTCCGGCCCATAACGAGTAATCCATCCACCTGAGGACCCCTTAATCAAGGACTCCCTCAGATCCTCTAGAACATGTTCCTTCTTATCATGCTTGAGAACAATTCTCAAGTTTCTATACCAGATGGTAAAGTTTGTTCCATTAAGTTTATCCTTTTCCAAGATTGATTTTAATGCAAAGTTGGGTTGAGCAGGTGATGCCATTGATCTACAACAGAAAAATATGCAATCACTAAGCAATGTGTTTATGTAGAGTAATTCAAGCCTTAAACAAAAATACTCCCACTGAAGTTAGCATCCCTCCGCAAAATCCCAGTAATTTAGGATCCGACAAGCACATGCGACTAGTGAGCTTTAACATCACTGCTAGACAACATGTCTACCAAGTAAGCAACTCCTTGCTAATCGTATCTCTATACGACTCCTGTCGGTCGGGTAGGTATCTCATACCCCGGCTTCCGACCTCCTTAGCCACAAGGCCCAAAACCATTTTGATAGCCTTGTCAAGTTAACCCGAAGCAGTGCATGTCCGTGTCCGACATGAACCCTTCAGTTCAAGGAAACCTAGTAGAACCCCAATTTTATGAGCCCACTACTAGACGTACTTGACGTGCGAAGGTGCAACATCGGGAATGGCAATTTACTTGATATTCCCGAGGGATCTTTCTACCATTCAAACATGCATAGAAAGTAAGAAGCATAACAATAACAAATAAACATATATTGTGAAATAGTATGGCTCCTTCATGGATGTTCTTCAAGGTCGGCTCCAACTCCGATGACCATCTTGGAACTCCATCTTGTTTGTCACACTGGGACGCCAAGCCACCAACCTAATCTCTATTATCCAACTACTACAACTTGTAATGAATATTACATAGAGTCACAAGTCAACACGCAGGTTGTTATACATTATAATGACATCACTTTGGCTCCTGCCGGCTGACAAACATGACACGCAGGCCATGTATAAATTACACACACGCATCACATACACATGAGCCATACTATTCACATCAAACCTGCAAAACAGAGTTATGCATAGAATTGCATTCTACCGGTTTGAGTGTCGGGTACGAAATATACGGCGCAACGCACACGACGGTTGAGGGAGTCATGTATTCAGGGGTCCTCAGGTGTCCGGGTCGATGAAACTGGGCCGTGTTGATGGGCCACGAAAGTAGAAGCAGAAGACTCTCCCCCGTATTCGGTCAGGACTCCTATGTACGCAGAAAGGCAAGCGTAGTGTCCAGATGTATCTATTACTTCCTCCCCAAGTCACCTTTGTAACCCTAGGCCCCCTCTAGCGTGCATATAAGCCAGAGGGTTTAGTCCGTAGAGGCTAACATCAGAATCATAACATCCTCTTTAGGGTTTAGCCATTACGATCTCGAGGTAGATCAACTCTTGTAACACATATTCATCAAGATCAATCTAGCGGGAAGTAGGGTATTACCTCGATCGAGAGGGCCTGAACCTGGGTAAAAATCGAGTCCCCAGTCTCTTGTTACCATCGATCCTTAAACGTATAGCTTGCCCCCCTACCTGAGATCTGCCGGTTTTGACACCGACATGGTGCTTTCATTGAGAGCTCCGTTGTGCGCTCGCGATGAGCGATCGATGGCTCGTCTCGTCATCAACGATGAGATCACCCTATGAAACAACTTGGCCATTGGCTAGGTTCTCCAGCTTAGCAAGTTCGCTATATGTGCCCGCGTCGCCTCAGGGCCGGCCGCACTCCCTGCGGTCATTAAGCATCACCCTTATGTTGACTCCGGACACTCCGATGGCGCGACCTCGGCAGATCTCTCGCCTTTAAACGAGCTGCTGGATTGCATCACTGCCGTGGGGCATTCATTGCCAGGAGATCAGATCAGACCTAAATCCGGTCAAGATGAGATCGATCCCATCCCGATCACTCATCTAGTGGCAGCAGTCGAGGATGGAGCCAAAGATACTCCCCCTCTTGAGACGGACACCGTCATAGTTTCTATCTCTGAACCCATCGAGCCGAACACGCCCCTGTCGGGTGGCACATTGTGTCTTTCGAGCTTTGGGATCGACGCTAGGCCCACGGAATGTTCAGATCCTGCTGAGCCCGGATCATCCACATCGGAGATTGACAAAACCCGAATACCACGTTGGGTCAGGATTAAAAATTACCAACACCCATCCACCCTGGGAGAAAGTCTCCAAGTAAATCTGGACTCCCGAACATAAATGATCTCACGAACACAAAGCAGCAGCCCGGGGGGACGGTCAACCACTTTTGGGCCAGATTCTGCTTGTCAAGAACAAGATGAAGGACTGCTGCGACGATGATGCGGTTCCCTTATTTCACCGCAATTGTACGGATGAGGGAGTCTTGAACGCCCTCAACTGACGTTGTGTCCTGAGTTTCGCAGACCTGTCGCACTTAGTACGAAAGTACTGTGCAATGGAAAACACTTGGAGAGCCCAGAATACACCCCTAGAACAGTCCATATCCGGACAACACACTGTTAAGGCAAAACGGACATACCCTAGCAGGTCATTCGATAATATGCCTATTGGCAAGAAGATTCTACATGTCGCAGGTCCGTACTGGACGAACTGCTTGATAAACCTTGCCAAATACATGCAGCCCCGGACAATATCCCAAACCACTGCCTTAGGGCATGTTGGGTACTCCGGCAGGTAGCAAAGAGCGGTGTAGTAATCCTCACCACCGCAGTATCAGGGGAGAAGGACGTCAATGTCTTCACTGTCTTTGAGACGTTCTCCTCAAACAACCGCCGCAAGAGAGCGAATCACGAACTTGCCGAGGTCTACCAAATCAGCTCTGCAAGACCATGGAGCGACACGACAATTAGTTTTTCTGCCACAGACGCACCTCGAGTCCAGCCGATCCGAGCAACAGTAGCTCTTGTACTAGATCCAATAGTAGACGGCTTTCGCCTCACTAAAGTACTAATGGACGGAGGAAGCAAACTGAACCTCATATGCGAGGAAACGCTTGCAAAAATGCAGGTTGACAAATCCCGCATTGAGCGCACTAATAAAACCTTCAGAGGAATTATTCCTAGCCGAGAAGCCCGGTGTTCGGCAAGCATTAAGTTCGACGTAGTATTCGGAACATCCGATAACTACAGGCCGGAGGAACTGCTCTTCCACATTGTTCCCTTCAATTGCGGATACCACGCCCTTTTAAGACGGGACACTTTTTCACGCTTTCAAGCCATACCCCATTATGGGTACATGAATCTTAAAATGCCATGGCCCAATGGAGTAATCACATTAACTAGTGATCAGGATAGGGCACTCCGCGTCGAGAACAAAACGACATCTTTAGCCTCAGAGGCATTATCCGAACCCCTCATGGGCGAAGAATTAACTACCTTACAACCCACGATGGACAAGGACGATGTAATCCTCGCCAAAAGATCGAAATCTACCTCCTTCAAGCCAGCAGATGAAATCAAAAAATTCCAAGTGCACCCAACGGACCCTAATAAGACAACGTCTATCGGGGCACAGCTGGATCCGGTGGTAGAAGGCGCATTACGCGCCTTCCTTCGGGAAAATTGGGATATATTCGCCTGGCACCCTTCAGATATGCCGGGAATCCCACGCAGGCTGGCCGAACACAGCCTCAATATTATCATAGGGTTCAAACCAGTCAAGCGGTCACTACGACAGTTTTCCGAACCCTAAAGGCAAGCAATGGGAGAAGAGCTAGCCACGCTATTGGAAGCCGGATTCATCAGAGAAAATAAACATCCGACCTGGCTAGCCAACTTAGTCATGGTGCCGAAGAAGGATAAATCCTGGCGCCTCTGCGTCGACTTTATAGACCTAAACAAAGCCTGCTCTAAGTGATAGAGGCAAAGGTATCCCGTCTTTGGATGAGATGGTGGCTATCGTTTTGGAGGAAGTCGACTTTGATGATCCGACTACGAACGTGTGAGGACGTCGCACCTTAGCAATCGCTAAACCAACTCCGAGAGGTTATTGACCACGCCGGAGCATGATAAACCTGACCACGAAGGTCTCTTTCCTGCAGGCACACGAAGAACAAACAAGAAATTGAGATTGCAATTTGGATATTACGAATTCAAGAGGAAAGCTTTATTGATCAAGTGGGGTTCTGTGACGCCTTTGTCTGGTCGTTGAACACAAACAAAGTACGTGAAGTTGCAGCTATGGCGAACTTTAATCTAAACAAAAACCCGAAGTCTAAACGACGCCCTAAGGGCTGTATATTTGAAGGAAGAGGGGGGAATTTCGTGGCCCTTGGCGGAGGGGTCCGAAACCAACCCTAACTCTTGTTTCCCCACACATACGGACTCTATAAACAGCATATACTCAAGTATTTCGAAATTACATGGGCCTGGCCCAATAATAAGGTGATGCAACACCTATAATAGCCTCTAGACAAAATTTATGAAGTGGCATCATGTATATTTTTTCCAAGGCTTCACGCACTCATTATGGTGGCTTCAAAGTCCTGAAATCATCACTCGTAACTCCGTTCTTGTTCCCCTTGCGCATGCCATCATCTCCATGCTTGATCTTGCTCCAATGTTCATCATTCTTGTCCAAGCTAGGCCCTTCATTTGTAAGCCAGACAAATGAATCCAATTTAGGCAGCATCATATTCTCATGAACATGAGAATCATTACCAAGAAACAAAAGTACCTGGTAATTTAATTGGCGTGCGTGAGCTCTAGTAATTGGTCCTGTATATGTATCAGTTGGGGCTGTGGGTGTAACCTTGTTAGTGATGTCCTCATCATCCTCCCCTTCTTGAATTGAAGTCGGCCTCGACGAAAGCTCATCTTCCTCACCCAAGTAAGGCTTCAAATCTGCAATGTTAAATGTGGGACTAACCCCAAAATTTGCAGGCAACTCAAGTTTATATGCATTATCAATTATTTTCTCTAACACCTTAAAAGGACTATCAGCACGTGGCATTAGTTTTGACTTGCACAAATTAGGAAACCTATCCTTACGCAAATCTAACCACACAAGATCTCCAGGTGCAAAGACAACAAGTTTTCTACCCTTATCTCCAACAAGTTTATATTTAGCATTCATTCGCTCAATATTTTCCTTAGTTAACTTATGCATTTTTAAGATCAATTCAACACGTTGTTTAGCATCAAAATTAACCTTCTCCGAAGATGGAAGAGGCAAAAAATCAATAGGTGCACGAGGTAGGAAACCATAGACAATTTAAAAAGGACACATCTTAGTAGTAGAATGCAACGAACGGTTATAAGAAAATTCAATATGAGGCAAGCATTCTTCCCACATTTTCTTGTTATTCTTCAAAACAGCCCTAAGCATAGTAGACAAAGTTCTATTGACTACTTTAGTTTGTCCATCAGTTTGGGGGTGACAAGTAGTATTAAAAAGCAGTTTAGTCCCCAACTTAGCCCATAAACATCTCCAAAAGTGGCTAAGAAATTTAGTATCACGATCTGAAACAATAGTATTTGGCACACCATGCAAGCGAATAATTTCACCAAAGAACAAATCAGCAACATTAGCAGCATCATCGCTTTTATGACATGGTATAAAGTGTGCCATCTTCGAGAACCTATCCACGGCAACAAATATGTTATACCTCCCCTTCTTTGTTCGAGGTAAACCCAAAACAAAGTCCATAAATATATCTTCCCAAGGAATACTAGGGACGGGGAAAGGCATATATAAACCATGAGGATTGAGTCGTCATTTAGCTTTTTGACATGTAGTGCAGCGAGCAACAAAACGCTCAACATCCCGTCTCATCTTTGGCCAAACGAAATGTGTAGCAAGTGCGTCCTCCGTCTTCTTCACGCCAAAGTGTCCCATTAATCCTCCTCCATGCGCCTCCTGCAACAACCAAAGACGAACATAGCTAGCTGGAATGCATAGCTTGTTAGCACGAATCACAAATCCATCATTAGCGACGAACTTGTTCCAAGTTCTCCCTTCTTTACAATTCTGCAATACATATTTAAATTTAGCATCATGCACATATTGATCTTTGATGGTCTCCAAACCAAATATTTTAAAGTCAAGTTGTGAAAGCATAGTATAATGACGAGACAATGCATCAGCAATAACATAAGGGAAAGTCTCTATGAATTAAACCCATTTAGCATGTCTACGGTCCAGTTTTGCTTGACTTTTAATGTGCTTCAAAGATTCATGATCAGAATGTATAACAAATTCTTTGGGCCATAAATAATGTTGCCATGTTTCCAAAGTCCGAACAAGAGCATATAATTCCTTATCATAAGTAGAATAATTCAGACTAGGCCCACTCATTTTTTCAGAAAAGTATGCAACATGTTTACCATCTTGTAATAACACACCTCCTAACCCAATTCAACTAGCATCACATTCAAGCTCAAAAGTCTTATTAAAATTAGGAAGTTGGAGTAAAGGAGCATGTGTCAACTTATCTTTCAATACCGTGAATGCTTCTTCCTGTGCAGTATCCCTAACAAAAGGCACATCCTTCTTTGTAAGATCATTGAGAGGTGCAGCAATGGTGCTGAAATCTCTCACAAAATGCCTATATAATCCAGCGAGGCCAAGGAAACTCCTCACGTGTGTGACGGTTTTGGGCTGCGGCCAACTCTCAAGAGCTCCAATATTTGCTTTATCAACCTCAATTCCCTGTGGAGTAACAACATAGCCAAGAAAAGATACTCGGTCGGTGCAGTGCACTTTCCAAGGTTACCAAACAAACATGCATCACGTAGAGCAATAAAAATAGCATGTAAATGTTCCAAATGTTCCTCCAAAGATCTGCTATAAATCTATGTATCATCAAAGTAAACTACCACAAATCGTCCAATGAAAGCACGTAAAACTTCATTCATTAATCTCATGAAAGTACTAGGTGCATTGGTTAACCCAAAAGGCATGACTAACCACTCATATAATCCAAACTTAGTTTTAAATGTTGTTTTCCATTAATCTCCCAATTTCATGTGAATTTGATGGTATCCACTACGCAAATCAACTTTGGGGAATATTGTAGAGCCACTCAATTCATCACGCATATCATCTAGACTAGGAATAGGATGACAATAACAAATAGTAATAATATTAATGCCTCTACAATCAACACACATACACGATGTACCATCCTTTTTCGGCACTAGAATAATAGGAACAACACAAGGACTAAGGGATTCGCGTATATAACCTTTGTCGGGTAGCTCCTGTACTTGACACATAATCTCCTTTGTCTGCTCTGGATTGGTACGGTATGGTGCGCGGTTGGGTAGCGATGCACCGGGAATTAAGTCAATCGGATGCTCAATCCCTCGAATAGGTGGTAATCCCGGTGGCACGTCTTGTGGAAAGACGTCCGCGAACTCCTGCAAAATGTTAGTGATAGCAGGAGGCAAAAAGGAAGGCACGTCCTCGAATGAAAATAATGCCTCTTTGCACACAAAAGATAGCAAACAGATTTGCTTAAATCTAAATCATCAATATCAGATTTGGTGGCAAGTAAACATCCACTTTATAATTTAATTTCAGATGCAACATGAGATGATGGTGTGTTATTAGACTTCATTTGTGGCTCAAATTATTTTGCCACAATCTGATTTCACTCTTATTTTGCTCCTGTTTTGTCTTATTAGCTCTATTAATATCATCTTTTAGAATGGAATCAGGAGACATAGGAAGCAAAGTAATACATTTATCCTGATGAACAAGAGTATACTGGTTATTTCTAACATGGTGTACAGAATTTTTATCGAATTGCCATGGTCTACCAAGTAATAAGGAACATGCTTGCATGGGTACCACATCACAATCAACATAATCAGCATATGTGGAGATACTAAAATGCACACGAACAGTATGTGTTACCTTAAACCTTGCTGCTGTTGTCGAACCATTGGATGTAGTTAGGATGTGGATGTGGTCTTCTGGTGAGAGATAGCTTCTTGACCATCTCCATGCTATCCAAGTTGTTGCAGCTCCCTCCATCTATGATGACGCGAACAGAACGTTCCTTCACAACTCCCTTTGTATGGAAAAAATTATGCTTCTGATTTTGCTCCGCTTGTGTGACC
>LR738713.1:242379213-242399418 GCA_902687465.1 Secale cereale
ACATTTATCCTGATGAACAAGAGTATACTGGTTATTTCTAACATGGTGTACAGAATTTTTATCGAATTGCCATGGTCTACCAAGTAATAAGGAACATGCTTGCATGGGTACCACATCACAATCAACATAATCAGCATATGTGGAGATACTAAAATGCACACGAACAGTATGTGTTACCTTAAACCTTGCTGATGTTGTCGAACCATTGGATGTAGTTAGGATGTGGATGTGGTCTTCTGGTGAGAGATAGCTTCTTGACCATCTCCATGCTATCCAAGTTGTTGCAGCTCCCTCCATCTATGATGACGCGAACAGAACGTTCCTTCACAACTCCCTTTGTATGGAAAAAATTATGCTTCTGATTTTGCTCCGCTTGTGTGACCTGCACACTCAAAACACGTTGAGCAACTAAACATTCATACCTGTCAGCGTCTTCAGGAGCCATGTATTGCGTCTCATTTTCAGAATTATCTCCACCGTGTTCTTCACGTGTAATAAGAGCCAAAATCTCCTCATCATAGTCACTGGCAGTCTCATAACCACCATCCTCAGTAGCAATCATGACATGCTGAGATGGTCATTTGCTCACATAGTGACCACGACAGTGCAAGGATGACATATAACATCATGTGTTGGCCCTGTGGATGCCATGGATGAAGAAGAGCTCTCCGCAGGACCGGAAGGTGTAGTCCTGGTTGATGGTGGTGGTGCCTATTTGCTTTTATCACGGCTAGAAGTGACGGATGAAGTAGGCGGTGGTGCAGCCGAACGTATCGAAGTAGATGATGCACGCAGTGACCATGATGAAGGTTGACCTGCAGAATAATTAGTTCGCGCCAAGGCCTGTCGATCCTGCACTTCACGTTCAGCTTTGGAAGCAAGATGGAATAAACGAGTGATATTATTATACTCCTTATACTCTAGAATTGTCTGAATCTCTCTATTTAAGCCACCCATAAAACGTGCAAGCATAGCCTCATTATCCTCAACAATACCACATCTAATTAGGCCAGTTTGTAATTCCTGATAATATTCCTCTACAGAATTTTTTCCTTGTCTTAAACGCTGCAATTTCTGAAGTAATTCGCGTTGATAATATGGTGGAACCCAACGAGTACGCATATCAGTTTTCAAAGCATCCCAATTAGTTGGAATATTATCCAGATATAATCTACAATATTCATACCACCACAAACAAGCAAAACTAGTGAAAGCACAAAGAGCAGCAGCAACACGTCTCTCCTCGGGATATTTTAAACATGTAAAACGTTGTTCGGTTTCTAACTCCCAAGTAAGATATATATCAGAAAGATATCTACCCTCAAATGGTGGAATATTCAATTTCAGTTTAGGGAGATGGTCATGATCTCGTACCTGAGGGTGTGGTGCAGCCCTACCAATGTGATTATTTGCATGTGGACGACCTGGTGGTTGTGGTGCTGGTTGTTGCACGTAGTTCTGATTTTGATCAACCTCATACTTGTAATCTCCCGCGTAATCGTCCTCCACCTCAACAGCAGCAAGAGCCACAGAAGTATCAACAACAGCACCAACAGTTTGGCCAGGCTGAAGAGCGACACGACTCGCTTTGCGGAGGGCTGTTACGCGACGTGAAGGTGGTTGTGCGTCGCCAAAACTGGTCATCACATCTTCTACATGTTGACCCATCATTTGTTGAAATTTATCATGAAACTCCTTGTTCGTCATGTTCTACCAGTCAGTCTCATCGATTTGTGATCCTGGCATGGTCAGCAGCAATAGAAACACACAAAAATATGATCCTACAGACTACTAGAAAATGGTGGTGGTGGGGCATCACAAATCCGTCAAGCAAATGAAAAATTCTTACCAGTTCTTACCTAGCAGCAGATGGTGATCAGCAATCGTTGCACCTGTCGAAATTTTGGCCTAAAAACTTCCAGGGGGTCTCCAGAGGAATTATTCCTAGCCGAGAAGCCCGGTGTTCGGGAAGCATTAAGTTCGACGTAGTATTCGGCACATCCCATAACTACAGGTCGGAGGAACTGCTCTTCCACATTGTTCCCTTTAATAGCGGATACCACGCCCTTTTAGGACGGGACGCTTTTTCGCGCTTTCAAGCCATACCCCATTATGGGTACATGAAGCTTAAAATTCCAGGGCCCAATGGAGTAATCACATTAACTAGTGATCAGGATAGGGCACTCCACGCCGAGAACAAAACGACATCTTTAGCCTCAGAGGCATTATCCGAAGCCCTCACGGGCGAAGAATTAACTACCTTACAATCTACGGTGGACAAGGATGATGTAATCCTCGCCAAAAGATCGAAATCTACCTCCTTCAAGCCAGCAGATGAAATCAAAAAATTCCAAGTGCACCCAACGAACCCTAATAAGACAGCGTCTATCGGGGCACAGCTTGATCCGGCGGTAGACAGCGCATTACGCGCCTTCCTTCGGGAAAATTGGGATATATTCGCCTGGCACCCTTCAGATATACCGGGAATCCCACGTAGGCTGGCCGAACACAGCCTCAATATTATCACAGGGTTCAAACTAGTCAAGCGGTCACTGCGACAGTTTTCCGAACCCAAAAGGCAAGCAATGGGAGAAGAGCTAGCCACGCTATTGGAAGCCGGATTCATCAGAGAAATTAAACATCCAACCTGGCTAGCCAACTTAGTCATGGTGCCGAAGAAGGATAAATCCTAGCGCCTCTGCATCGACTTTACAGACCTAAACAAAGCCTGCTCTAAGTGATAGAGGCAAATGTGTCCCGTATTTCGATGAGATGGTGGCTATCGTTTTGGAGTAAGTCGACTTTGATGATCCGACTACGAACGTGCGAGGACGTCGCGTGTAATGCCCAGGATGGGACTATACCTCCTACGTGTAGAGGCACGACTTAAAGATATAAGCCCATTCTGGAATGATCTCAAGTTCGGTATCTTTGCACATCTCATGTAAAAATAGGGATGAAAACAAAAGAGATAGTTGGCTTACACTCGCCACGTCACACAATTCATTACATAGTCAAACATCATTCAAATAACATCACAACCCGACTACGGGTGAAGATCCAAATGAAAGATACCAAACATACATAAAGCCACAGGTTCGAATCGCCCCTAGTAGAAACCACTACTGATCATCGGGATAGTGCACGTAGTATCGGCTACGTTCCTCATCGTACTCCCAGTATAGCTCTGTGTCGTCACCTGAGTAGTTCTTCATGGTACCTGCATCTGGTGTGGTGTAGAATCTGTGAGCCACGGAGGACTCAGCAATCCCGTTCTCGGGTAACAGAACTATCTAAGCCTTGGGTGTGGAACAAGGCTGAAGAAAGAATAAAAGGTTGCAGCTGCACTAGCACTAGCTTACGTGATAAGAGCGAGAAGAGAAGTGCCACGAGCGACAAGGTGATCACGAAGTGATCCTATCTAAGCACGACAAACATAACCCCACCGTGTTCACTTCCCGAACCCCTTTTCGGAAAATGACCGTCACGGTACTCACGCTGGTAGTGTGTTCTGAACATGGTGTCAAGTTTTCTACAACCGGATATTGACAAATTCTCATCTGCCACATAACCACGGGCACGGCTTTCGAAAGTTCAAACCCTGCAGGGGTGTTCCAACTTGGCCCATTACAAGCCCACAATCCGTGGAGTCGCAACTCCAAGGTGGGAAGGCCCGAGTATCCTCGGAATCCCGTGCTCAAGATACTCCGACTAAGGTAAGGCTAATCCAGCAAATCCTCCCGGCGTGCCGACACCCTGAAAGTAGCCGCGCGTATCTCGTCTCAGGCCACGACCGGATAAGTCATCCGACAGGTTTTTACCAGCCCTCGAGTTTCCTTGAGGTGGCCCCGCAGTCTGCTCATTTCGGACGAACACTCATGTGGAGCACTGTCCCGGGGTTGTTGATTAAGAAGAGGGTTAATTACTCCCTATGCAAGTTTTTAGTTGTTTAGGAAAATAGTACCAATGTTGGGACTTCCTGGAAAAGACTTAGCGCTAAGCGGTTTATCGAGGGGGTCCCATAACCCCAACCGTGTGAGGAACGCAAAATCAAGGAACATAACACCGGTTTATACGGTTCCTAGGGCGGCATGAGTGGAACAAATCACCAAGCAAGAGGCTTAGCCTTCCACCCATTACCAATATATAGATGATTTCATTTAAGAGTTTATATAGTGTGATATCCCAACAAGCTTCAACATGAAGCAAGAATCTTCAAATCTTCTCCTGCAACTAGCAATGCTATAAGAGGGGCTGAGTGAAGCCTACGTAGCTAATCAAAGGTTTGCATAGGTTGGGTGGTTAGACAGATTCATGGTTACAATAGGAGGCTGACAGACAAACATGGGCATCGAGGCAATAAGCTAAAGAGCGAGACTCCTAGCAATAGGCAAAGATAGTAATGATATCTGGGTCAGGTCATCTTGCATGTCGAGTCGTCGATGGGATCGTAAGAGGGCTCCTCGTTCTCAACCTCGGTAGTAACCTCGTTCTCGTACTCGGTTTCGGCTTCCGACTCTACTCAACACAAGAACACACGAGGCACGAAATCAAACAAGGTGCAATGCGCAACTACAGGATGCATCGCTGATGCACTAAGGAAGCATCGCATATGCACTTAGGATGCACAACATGACAACATAGGAAGCACAGAGAAATAGCACAAGAAACATGACAATTTGCTCAAGCAAGTAGGATGCAAGACAAGTCAATTTAGGATGCAAAACATGGCAAGGTAGGAAGCACAGAGAAAAAACACAAGAAACAGCAGGTTTAAATGAGGCCGGAAACTACTTAAGACAAATCCGGTAAGTCCTCATATGCATAGTTTGAAATTAGTCCAGATCTGAAAAAAACCTCAAGTTAAAGTTGTCAAACAGCAAGTTATCATGCACCATGACAATCTACACGAAAATCTAGTCAAGTTTCATCTAAAGTTTGTTTAAAACGGAGCTACGGCCTAGAAGATATGATCAAAACAAGATAAGCATGGCAACGGTGCAAGAAGCACCCAAACATCAAGCAAACATACTCCAAACATGTAAACAAGATGATATTATAAATCTACATGCAAAAACACACAAGTTTCATGTAGGGCACACGCAAAACGGAGCAACGGGCTAAAAGATACACCCGAAACAAGAAACAATGCAAAGCTGAAACTAACAGCCACATAGCAACTTCGGAGCAAGAAATATATATTCTACAGCACTCAAACATGGTGACAAGAAGCATGTACATGAATTAGACATATCCTACAGCAAACAACTCCATTGGAGCATCTCCATAGGAGGCATGGATCAATAGCAACAAGCTACAACATTTTGAACATGACAATAAAAACCTGACAGCAATATTTTATAGCAACTTGGGAGCAAGAATTAAATATGCTATAACAAGGCAAATGAGCATGTGAGGGCATGGATGGATAGACAACAACATAAACAGAAAGGAATGATCAATAGCCACCCCAAAACTAACATGGATTTGCCTAGAGCATCGAGCAAACATAGCATCTGGAAATTACAGATTCCAGACTTAGTGAAATTTCGCTAAGTGTTAAAACAGCAATATTATCATGGCATGTTTGTGAGCATGTTTAAGTCACCTCAAAGCATATCATGGGAAGTGGTTTGCACCATAGCAAAGAACACATGATGGGGAGTCCAAAACATATGAGCATGTCACATGGGGACAAACACAACAATAGCAACGAGCTCCTCAACTAGGCATCTCGTAACAAGTTTAAAAACCTAACAGCCACAAGCACTTTTGTAACAGAGATAAAGGTGGCAATATGAACTCTAACATGCATGCTATAGCAACCAACATGTAGGGCATCTCACGAAGAACATTTGGACATATCATTTGCTTTATTTGGATAAACATGCACCAAGTTATCACATCTCAAACATGGCATGAAAACAACTAATAGCAGCAGTTTATATCATGTAGCACTCTTGTCATGAAGATTAAGACATCTAGATGATCTCAAACAAGCATGACACAATGGAACAAAACATAGTACACATCACGAGATCATTTTGACATATCATATGCACAAATCGGACAAGCACAGTAAAAGTTATAGCCTTCACAAAAATGCATCAGACAATGCAAATAACTAAAAGGCTTAGCCAAAAAGACAAGGGTCAACCTCACTTGAGTCAACGCGGATCGGGTTTGGGTCAAACGGGTCCGCGGGCAAAGTGGGTCGCGGGCGCGCCCGTTAGGGTCTTCGGCCCGGCGGCTCGATCGGATCGGGATCCCGATCGCAGCGACTGCCGGCGGCGCCCTCGTCCCTCCGGCGAGGCGGCCGGGCGGAGAGGCGGCTGGGCCGGCCGGCGAGCCTGGCCGGAGGAGGCCGGCAGCTGGGGACCGGCCGGAGCGGCGGGAAGCCAGCGGCGGCGCGGCTCGGAGGCTACAGCACGGGGCGGCGGACCTCATCCCTCCGGCGAGGTACGGGCGAAGGCCGGTCGGCGGCGCGGCGGCGGCGGCGGCGACGATCCGGCGCGGCGGCGGGGCGTTTCGGGCTGGCGGTGGTGCGATACGGGCCGCGGGGGGCGGGGACGGGCCCGGCGGGCCCGCGCGGTGGGAGGCGGCGGTTGTGTCCGGCGCGGACGGACACGTCCGCCCGGCATGGAAAATGAGGCGGCGGCTGGAGCTAGGAGGAGGCTAGGGTTTTGCGCGAAAATTTGGACGGGGGAGACGTTTTTATAGGCACAAGGAGCTAGGAGACTCCAAATGGGGAGTGGTTTTCGGCCACGCGATCACAATTCAACGACCGAGATGATGGGAAGGTTTGTGCTGGGTTGTTGGGCTGTTGTAGAGGGGGTCTTGGGCCTCAAAGAGGAGGTACTTTTAGCCCACTAGGTTACCCGTTGGAGTACCAAACGAACTCCAAACGCGACGAAACTTGACAGGCGGCCTACACGTACCAAAACAACATCGCACGACAAGTCTCACGCCATTCCGGAAATGTTACACGGCCAAACACGAAAGAAGGACTCGGGGATGCCACGGGCACGTGTGAGGGCATCAGAACTCGAAACGGACAACGGGAAGAGATGAGTGGGACCGGATGCAAACAACAACACAAATGCAATGCAATGCACATGACAACATGACATGGATGAAAAGCACACACGCACACGACAAAACGACGAAATCCGAAAAGATAGAAGAACCCAGAACGGAAATGATGAAGCCAAAGTTTATGTATATAGCCATATAGGGTAAGTGTTACATCTGGGGCATTACAAACTCTCCTCTACTATGAAAAGATCTCGTCCCGAGATCTAGGACTAGAAGAAGGAAGGATACTTGAAATGAAGGTGATCTTCTCGTTCCCACGTAGCTTCTCGGTCGGTATGGTGTGACTACTTAACTTTCAAGAACTTGATTGACTTGTTGCGGGTCTTGCGCTCGGTTTCTTCGAGAATAGCAATGGGGTGCTCTCGGTAAGACAAGTCTTGTTGAATATCAATCTCCTCAAACGGAATAGTGCGTTCAGGTGTCTTGAAGCACTTGCGGAGTTGAGACACGTGAAACACATCATGAACATTAGCGAAGTTGGAAGGGAGCTCAAGTTGATAGGCTAGATCGCCTCTTTTGCCAAGGATCTTGAAAGGGCCCATGTATCTAGGAGCAAGCTTTCCTTTGATACCGAATCTTTGGGTTCCTTTCATAGGAGAAAAACGGAGATAGACATGATAACCAATGTCGAAAGCCAAATCACGGTGCTTGCCGTCATAGTAGCTCTTCTGACGCGACTGAGCAGCCTTGAGATTCTCACGTATGACTTTGCACATTTCTTCGGCTTCCGAGATCAAGTCATTGCCAAGAAGTTGACGTTCACCAGTCTCGGACCAGTTGAGAGGAGTACGACACTTTCTGCCATAGAGGATTTCAAACGGAGCTTTGTCGGCACTTGCTTGGAAACTGTTGTTGTAAGAGAACTCGGCAAACGGAAGGCAATCTTCTCACTTCATGCCAAAAGATATGACACAAGCTCTGAGCATGTCTTCTAGGATCTGATTCACTCTTTCGACTTGACCACTAGTCTGAGGGTGAAACGCAGTGCTAAAACGGATCTTAGTGCCCATGGCAGACTGAAAGGAGTCCCAAAACTTGGATGTGAACAAACTTCCACTATCTGAGGAGATAACTTGAGGAATGTCATGTAAGGACACAATTCTAGAAGTGTACAACTCTGCGAGTTGAGCTGCATTGATTGATTCTTTGACTGGAAGGAAGTGAGCTACTTTGGTTAGCTTGTCAATCACCACAAGGATAGAATCATTCCCCTTCTTGACTTGGGAAACCCAGTGACGAAATCCATTTCAATGTGGTCGAATTTCCACTCGGAGATAGGAAGAGGTTGGAGGAGACCGGCTGGACGTTGATGCTCTGCCTTCACTCTTCTGCAGACGTCACATTCATTCACGAATTGGGCAATCTCCCTTTTCATGCGAGTCCACCAGTAAGATTGCTTGAGGTCTTGGTACATCTTGGAACTTCCAGGATGAATCGAGAGGAGGGAATCATGTGCCTCGTTCATTCGGAGCTTACTGAGATCACCCTTGGGAACCACAAGTCTGTCCACAAAGAACAAGGTAACTCTCTTATCAACGCGATAGCACTTGTATTTGGGAGTACCCTTTGCAATACCATGTTTCACTTTCTGCACCATAACATCACTGAGTTGGGCCTCACGGATCTGATCTTCCAAGGTAGGAGCAACTTGAAGATTTGCAAGAAAGCCTTGCGGAACAACTTGGAGGTTGAGCTTCCTGAATGCTTCACAAAGCTCAGGCTGAAACGGCTTGATAAGGAGACTGTTGCAATATGACTTTCTGCTCAAGGCATCTGCAATGACATTGGCCTTGCCAGGTGTGTATTCGATGCTTGGATCATACTCTTGGATCATTTCCACCCAACGAGTCTGGCGAAGGTTCAGGTTCGGCTGTGTGAAGATGTACTTCAAGCTCTTGTGATCGGTGAAGATGTTGACTTTTCTGCCCAACAGAAGGTGTCTCCACGTGATCAAGGCGTGTACCACAGCTGCTAGCTCGAGATCATGTGTGGGGTAGTTTTTCTCACTTGGCTTCAGTTGACGAGAAGTGTATGCCACAATTTTCTTGTCTTGCATTAGAACACCACCAAGTCCTTGAAGAGAAGCATCACAGAATACTTCGTAGGGCTTGGACTCATTTGGAGGGGTAAGAACTAGAGCAGAGATGAGCTTTTCTTTGAGAGTTTTGAATGCCACATCACAATCCGAAGACCAGTTGTACTTGACATTCTTCTGCAGCAAGTTGGAGAGAGGCTTGGCAATCTTGGAGAAGTTCTCAACGAACCTTCTGCAATAGCTAGCAAGACCAAGGAAGCTTCGGAGTTGCTTGACGTTCTGAGGAGGTTCCCAGTTGACAATCGCTTCAACTTTCTCGGGGTTGACCGCAATACCGTCAGCGGAGATGATATGGCCCAGATACAAGACCTTATCGAGCCAGAATTTGCACTTGGAGAAATTTGCATAGAACTTATGTTCACGGAGTCTGTCGAGAACCAGACGGAGGTGCTTTTCGTGATCCTCTTCATTCTTGGAGAATACCAAGATGTCATCCAGATACACAAGCACAAACTCGTCGGTGTAGGGGTTGAAAATGTAGTGCATCATTCTCGAGAAGGTAGGTGGAGCATTAGCGAGGCCAAAAGATATGACTGTATATTCATAGGAGCCGTAGCTCGTTCTGAAGGCAGTCTTGTGGATATCTTCTTCACGAATGCGGATCTGGTGATAACCCATCCGGAGATCGAGCTTAGAGAACACTTTTGCTCCTTTGAGCTGCTCGAACAATTCATTGATATAGGGGAGCGGATACTTGTTCTTTATTGTCTTCTTGTTCAATGGCCGGTAATCAACGCAAAGGCGCTCCGTGCCATCCTTCTTCTTGAAAAATAAGACACCACAACCCCAAGGAGAAGTGCTAGGCCTGATCAGACCCATACGCTCTTGTTCATCAAGCTGTTTCTTCAACTCCTTCAACTCTTCAGGGGAGAGCTTGTACGGACGCCGGCATGCTGGCTCGGTACCTGACTCGAGTTCAATGACAAATTCAACTTGACGATGCGGAGGCATGCCTGGAAGCTCTTCAGGGAAAATGTCTTTGTATTCATTGACCACCCGAATTTGAGAGATGGCATTAATCTCGCCCTTTTCATTGAGAGAGAATAGCCTGATTGTGTTATCTCGAGAGGCGAAAATAATCACGTCTTCGTTAGGATGAGTAATCTTGACTTCCTTATTTGCACAATCAATGTGAGCATCGTGCTGAGAAAGCCAATCCATCCGAAGAATAAGATCAATGTCGGAGTTGCCGAGAACAACCGGAGAAGCCAGAAAGCGATAATCACCCATGCGAATAGATACATTCGGAGCTCTCAAATTTGAAGTCATGCACTTGCCCGGAGAAATAATTTGCAACTTCTTATCTAGAAATGCCGAAGTGAAATTATGCTTGGTAAAGAATGGCCTTGATATGAAACTGAGAGATGCACCAGAATCAAACAATACTTTTGCAGGAATAGAGTTAACTGAGAGGTTACCAAGTATCACATCTGAAGAATTTTCTGCTTGAGCTGCATTCATCAGATTCACTCTTGCTTGCTTGGGATTGTGCTTGACAATAGCAGTTCTGACAGGTGGAGGAGGCGGAAGGCGCCTTGGGTTGGGGCACTTGTTAGCATAATGACCCTTCTGAGTGCACTTGTTGCAAACCACTTCTGAGAGCGGACGGTGATAAGGAGCACTTGACTTGGAAGCTTGAAAATGATTCTTTGACTGATTGCTTGGGTTGGGTGGGTGGGAGAAAGCACGGCCACCAGAATTCTTGTTGTTGTTTGGAGCTCGGATCACTGGAGGAGGTGGAAGCCAAAACTTCTGTTGCTTTGCGACCACTTGAGAAGAGGAGTGAACAACGTCTCTGATCCTCTTTTTGGAAGCTTCCATCTTGAGCTGGGCTGCCTCTTGCTTAAGTGCCATGTTATAGAATTGATCAAACTCATCAGGCTCGAACATGGTGAGAGCTAGTTGGAGTTCATCCTTCAGACCACCTCGGAACTGATAGATCTTGCTCTTGGCATCTGGGATGTCTTGCTTGGCATAGCGGGCAAGGTTCTGGAACTTGACATTATATTGGTAGACAGTCATTGAGCCTTGCTTCAGGTTGCGGAATTGCTCACGCATACCCTCGATGACACTTGTTGGAATGTGGTGAGAGCGAAAGTCCTTGCAGAAGTCATCCCAGGAGATTACACGTCCTGCTCTAGAATCTTTGTACTGCTGCCACCAATCAGCGGCTTGGTCCTTGAGTTGGAAGGCTGCAAACTTCACATAGTCCTCGGGCCTGATGTTACTTCACTCGAAATGCTTCTTGATATCTGTTATCCAGTCTTCAGCATCTAGAGGGTCCACACAGTAACTGAATGCCTTTGGTTGATTTGCCAGGAACTGGTTGAGCGTAGCAAAATGAGGTTGGTTGAACAAATTGCCTTGGTTCCCATGAGCACCCTGATTTGCTTGAATGTTCTGCATCATTTGCATAAGCATCTGGGTGTTCTAATTTGTAGCTTGCATAATTGCTCTCCAGGCCTCAGACGGAGGAGGAGGGGAAGGAGGACGATCAGGAACCTCTTCACCCTCTGGGTTAGCGTTGGGAACCCTTTTAGGAGCCATCCTGAAAGAGATGACCACTATTAGCCATTGATTGAAATAATATATAAGCCGAATCAACGGCTAGAAATTGCAATATAGTCTTCACAAGAATCATTCGAACAAGAGGAACGAATGAAATTCCCAGTTTAATAGAAACAACAATCTTCACGAGAAGCCACTTGGGAGAACAAAAGGTAAATAAAAACAATAAGGTGCAGATAGAACAAATACAAGATAGAAGCTTCGTTCGACATATTCGTGCTGAAAGCTTATGGAACGTGCTACAAAAGGGTTTTGCAATCCCCGGATCAGCATAGCCAAGGACCCTTTAAGATGCAACTCCTGATCGGAACAACGGCCATAAAACTATTTCACTCAATGTAGAACCCCAAACTCCATATCATGCATTCGTTGGAAGAATGCCTATGATCTACTAGATGAACCCACCTATTAATTTCCGAAAGTTTCCAGTTATGCAATCAGGTGTTGGGGATATAGGGGAAGCATCGCGCACTCAACTCTAATCATACATCCAGCTGTATCCATCCTTCAACACATAACCAGTTATTTCCGAAAACCGTCTACCTCGGACCTTCGAAACGCATCTACTATACAAGCTATGGCAATACTCCCGAACTACCTCCGCAATACTGGGTGATGTCGGGGCTATCTTGCCACTAACCAAATAGGAGAGTTTTCGATGTCGGCCGTCTTAAGTATTCTAGAACTACTGCGATGGATTTGTGACGACAACACCTCAGAGCTCAACTCCCCGGGACACTGCCACAACCCCTAAATGACAGGAGGCATCGAGAACAATGTTCTCGTCACAAAGACATCGGAACAATCCAAACAATACTCGCGAGATTCCTAAAAAAAATTGGTGAAATTTTGAGAGTAGAAGAGGCAAGAGTAATCGTCAGGAGTCCTCACCAGAGTGAAAAGAGATGAGGAGCAAAACATTTCCTACTCTTCGATATATATATAGGACTCAAAACATTTTAAGTGTGTGTGCCTAGACTCAACCGTCAACGATTCGATCAATCAGTGGGGGCTTCTAGGTCGGAGAAGGCTCTGAATACCAACTTGTAATGCCCAGGATGGGACTATACCTCCTATGTGTCGAGGCACGACTTAAAGATATAAGCCCATTCTGGAATGATCTCAAGTTCGGTATCTTTGCACATCTCATGTAAAAATAGGGATGAAAACAAAAGAGATAGTTGGCTTATACTCGCCACGTCACACAATTCATTACATAGTCAAACATCATTCAAATAACATCACAACCCGACTACGGGTGAAGATCCAAATGAAAGATACCAACCATACATAAAGCCACAGGTTCGAAATGCCCCTAGTAGAAACCACTATTGATCATCGGGATAGTGCATGTAGTATCGGCTACGTTCCCCATTGTACTCCCAGTATAGCTCTGTGCCGTCACCTGAGTAGTTCGTCATGGTACCTGCGTCTGGTGTGGTGTAGAATCTATGAGCCACGGAGGACTCAACAATCCCGTTCCTGGGTAAGAGAACTATCTAAGCCTTGGGTGTGGACCAAGGCTGAAGAAAGAATAAAAGGCTGCAGCTGCACTAGCACTAGCTTACGTGATAAGAGTGAGAAGAGAAGTGCCACGAGCGACAAGGTGATCACGAAGTGATCCTATCTAAGCACGACAAACATAACCCCACCGTGTTCACTTCCCGAACCCCTTTTCGAAAAATGACCATCACGGTACTCACGCTGGTAGTGTGTTCTGAACATGGTGTCAAGTTTTCTACAACCGGATATTAACAAATTCCCATCTGCCACATAACCGCGGGCACGGCTTTCGAAAATTCAAACCCTGCAGGGGTGTTCCAACTTGGCCCATTACAACCCCACGATCCACGGAGTCGCAACTCCAAGGTGGGAAGGTCCGAGTATCCTCGGAATCCCGTGCTCAAGATACTCCAACTAAGGTAAGGCTAATCCAGCAAATCCTCCCGGCGTGCCGACACCCTGATAGTAGCCGCGCGTATCTCGTCTCAGGCCACGACTGGATAAGTCATCCTACAGGTTTTTACCAGCCCTCGAGTTTCCTTGAGGTGGCCCCGCAGTCTGCTCATTTCGGACCAGCACTCATATGGAGCACTGGCCCGGGGTTGTTGATTAAGAAGAGGGAAAATTACTCCCTATGCAAGTTTTTAGTTGTTTAGGCAAATAGTACCAATGTTGGGACTTGCTGGAAAATACTTAGCGCTAAGCGGTTTATCGAGAGGGTCCCATAACGCCAACCGTGTGAGGAACGCAAAATCGGAACATAACACCGGTTTATACGGTTCCTAGGGCGGCATGAGTGGAACAAATCACCAAGCAAGAGGCTTAGCCTTCCACCCATTACCAATATATAGATGATTTCATTTAAGAGTTTATATAGTGTGATATCCCAACAAGCTTCAACATGAAGCAAGAATCTTCAAATCTTCTCCTGCAACTAGCAATGCTATAAGAGGGGCTGAGCGAAGCCTACGTAGCCAATCAAAGGTTTGCATAGGTTGGGTGGTTAGACAGATTCATGGTTACAATAGGAGGCTGACAGACAAACATGGGCATCGAGGCAATAAGCTAAAGAGCGAGACTCCTAGCAATAGGCAAAGATAGTAATGATATCTGAGTCAGGTCATCTTGCCTGTCGAGTCGTCGATGGGATCGTAAGAGGGCTCCTCGTTCTCAACCTCGGTAGTAACCTCGTTCTCGTACTCGGTCTCGGCTTCCGGCTCTACTCAACACAAGAACACACGAGGCACGAAATCAAACAAGGTGCAATGCGCAACTACAGGATGCATGGCTGATGCACCAAGGAAGCACCGCAGATGCACTTAGGATGCACAACATGATAACATAGGGAGCACAGAGAAACAGCACAAGAAACATGACAATTTGCTCAAGCAAGTAGGATGCAAGACAAGTCTATTTAGGATGCAAAACATGGCAAGGTAGGAAGCACAGAGAAAAAACACAAGAAACAACAGGTTTAAATGAGGCCGGAAACAACTTAAGACAAATCCGGTAAGTCCTCATATGCATAGTTTGAAATTAGTCCAGATCTGAACAAACCTTAAGTTAAAGTTGTTAAACAGCAAGTTAACATGCACCATGACAATCTACACAAAAATCTAGTCAAGTTTCATATAAAGTTTGTTTAAAACGGAGCTACGGCCTAGAAGATATGATCAAAACAAGATAAGCATGGCAACGGTGCAAGAAGCACCCAAACATCAAGCAAACATACTCCAAACATGTAAACAAGATGATATTATGAATCTACATGCAAAAACACACAAGTTTCATATAGGGCACGCTCAAAACGGAGCAACGGGCTAAAAGATACACCCGAAACAAGAAACAATGCAAAGCTGAAACTAACAGCCACATAGCAACTTCGGAGCAAGAAATATATATTATACAGCACTCAAACATGGTGACAAGAAACATGTACATGAAGTAGACATATCCTACAGCAAACAACTCCATTGGAGCATCTCCATAGGAGGCATGGATCAATAGCAACAAGCTACAACATTTTGAACATGACAATAAAAACCTGACAACAATATTTTATAGCAACTTGGGAGCAAGAATTAAATATGCTACATCAAGCCAAATGAGCATGTGAGGGCATGGATGGATAGAAAACAACATATACAACAAGGAATGATCAATAGCCACCCCAAAACTAACATGGATTTTCCTAGAGCATCAAGCAAACATAGCATCTGGAAATTACAGATTCCAGACTTAGTGAAATTTCGCTAAGTGTTAAAACAGCAATATTATCATGGCATGTTTGTGAGCATGTTTAAGTCACCTCAAAGCATATCATGGGAAGTGGTTTGCACCATAGCAAAGAACACATGATGGGGAGTCCAAAACATATGAGCATGCCACATGGGGACAAACACAACAATAGCAACGAGCTCCTCAACTAGGCATCTCGTAACAAGTTTAAAAACCTAACAGCCACAAGCACTTTTGTAACAGAGATAAACATGGCAATATGAACTCTAACATGCATGCTATAGCAACCAACATGTAGAGCATCTCATGAAGAACATTTGGACATATCATTTGCTTCATTTGGATAAACATGCACCAAGTTATCACATCTCAAACATGGCATGAAAACAACTAATAGTAGCAGTTTATATCATGTAGCACTCTTGTCATGAAGATTAAGACATCTAGATGATCTCAAACAAGCATGACACAATGGAAAAAAACATAGTACACATCACCACGATCATTTTGACATATCATATGCACAAATCGGACAAGCACAGTAAAAGTTACAGCCTTCACAAAAATGCATCAGACAATGAAAATAACTAAAAGACTTGGCCAAAAAGACAAGGGTCAACCTCACTGGAGTCAACGCGGGTCGGGTTCGGGTCAAACGGGTCCGCGGGCGAAGCGGGTCGCGGGCGCGCCCGTTAGGGTCTTCGGCCCGGCGGCTCGATCGGATCGGGATCCCGATCGCAACGACTACCGGCGGCGCCCTCGTCCCTCCGGCGAGGCAGCCGGGCGGAGAGGTGGTTGGGCCGGCCGGCGAGCCTGGCCGGAGGAGGCCGGCGGCTGGGGACCGGCCGGAGCGGCGGGAAGCCGGCGGCGGGGCGGCTCGGAGGCTACTGCACGGGGCGGCGGACCTCGTCCCTCCGGCGAGGTACGGGCGAAGGCGGCGGCGGCCGGTCGGCGGGGCGGCGGCGGCGACGATCCGGCGCGGCAGCGGGGCGCTTCGGGCTGGCGGCGGTGCGATGTGGGCCGCGGGGGCCGGGGACAGGCCCGGCGGGCCCGTGCTGTGGGAGGCGGCGGTTATGTCCGGCGCGAACGGACACGTCCGCCCGGCACGGAAAACGAGGCGGCGGCTGGAGCTAGGAGGAGGCTAGGGTTTTGCCCGAAAAATTGGATGGGGGAGACGTTTTTATAGGCACAAGGAGCTAGCAGACTCCAAATGGGGAGCGGTTTTCGGCCACGCGATCACAATTCAACGACCGAGATGATGGGAAGGGTTGTGCTGGGTTGTTGGGCTGTTGTGGAGGGGGTCTTGGGCCTCAAAGAGGAGGTACTTTTAGCCCACTAGGTTACCCGTTGGAGTACCAAACGAACTCCAAACGCGACGAAACTTGACAGGCGGCCTACACGTACCAAAACAACATCGCACGACAAGTCTCACGCTATTCCGGAAACGTTACACGGCCAAACATGAAAGAAGGACGCGGGGATGCCACGGGCACGTGTGAGGGCGTCGGAACTCGAAACGGACAACGGGAAGAGATGAGTGGGACCGGATGCAAACAACAACACAAATGCAATGCAATGCACATGACAACATGACATGGATGAAAAGCACACAGGCACACGACAAAACGACGAAACCCGAAAAGACAGAAGAACCCAGAACGGGAATGATGAAGCCACAATTTATATATATAACCATATAGGGAAAGTGTTACATCTGGGGTATTACATCGCGCCTTAGCAATCGCTAAACCAATTCCGAGAGGTTATTGACCACGCCGGAGCATGATCAACCTGACCACGAAGGTCTCTTTCCTGCAGGCACACGAAGAACAAGCAAGAAACTGAGATTGCAATCTGGATATTGCGAATTCAAAAGGAAAGCTTTATTAATCAAGTGGGGTTCTGTGACGCCTTTGTCTGGTCGTTGAACACAAATGAAGTACGCGAAGTTGCAGCTATGGCAAACTTTAATCTAAACAAAAACCCAAAGTCTAAACGACGCCCTAAGGGCTGTATATATGGAAGAAGAGGGGGTAATTTCATGGCCCTTGGAGGAGGGGTTCAGAACCAACCCTAACTCTTGTTTCCCCACACATACGGACTCTAAAAATAGTCTATACTCAAGTATCTAGAAATTACATGGGCCTGACCCAATAATAAGGTGACGCAACACCTATAATAGCCTCTGGACGAAATTTATGAAGTGGCATCTTGTATATTTCGTCCAAGGCTTTACGCTCTCATTATGGTGGCTTCAAAGTCCTGAAATCATCACTTGTAACTCCATTTTTGTTCCCCTTGCGCATGCCATCATCTACATGCTTGATCTTGCTCCAATGTTCATCCTTCTTGTCCAAGCTAGGCCCTTCATTTGTAAGCAAGACAAATGTATCCAAATTTGGCAGCATCATATTCTCATGAACATTAGAATCATTACCAAGAAACGAAAGTACCTGGTAATTTAATTGGCATGCGCGAGCTCTAGTAATTGGTCATGTATATGTATTAGTTGGGGCTATGGGTGTAACCTTGTTAGTGATGTCCTCATCACTAAGGATCCCTTTCCTTTACCCTGCATTGATCAAATTATCGAAGCAACGGCCGGACACGACTCGTTGTGATTCCTTGATGCTTACTCCGGATACCATTAGATAAAGATGAAGGAATCCGATCAGGCCGCAACGACATTTGTCACCCCGTACGGTCCTTTCTGTTTCAACACTATGCCCTTTGGACTCAAAATTGCTGGCGCCATATATCAACGCATGAATCAAACATGCTTAGAAAAACAAATTGGCAAGACAATGGAGACATATGTTGATGACGTAGTCGTTAAGACCAAACACGTCGAGACATTGGTGGATGATTTCCGCCATACGTTTGAGAACCTTCGAAATATGACATAAGGCTCAATCCGGAAAAAATGAGTCTTTGGCGTTCCGCCCGGAAAGCTATTAGGGTTCATTATATCCCATAGAGGAATCGAAGCTAACCCAACTAAAATAAAGGCCTTATCAGAGCTCAAAACGCCAACCGACCTCAAACAAGTGCAATAACTAGCAGGCTGTGTAGGGGCCTTGAGCCGCTTCATCTCTAGGTTAGGAGAGAAAGCATTGCCACTTTATAGATTGCTACGATGCACTGACAACTTTGAATGGAAGGACACGGCCACAGCTGGATTGGAAGAAATAAAAACTCTACTAGCGAGCAACCAAACCCTAGCCGCCCCGGGTGTTGGCGAACCAATGTTGCTGTATATATTTGGCACTCACCAGGTAGTGAGTGTGGTGCTCATCGCCAAACGAGCTGAAGAGGGACATAAGTTCCCCGTTCAAAACCGTATACTACGTATCCAAGGTTCTCACACCATACAAATCACGGTACCCCCACTATCAGAAAGTTGCCTATGCGGTCTTCATGTCATCTCAGAAACTTCAACAATACTTTCAAGAGTGTTCGATCACAGTGGCATCCGAAGTACCACTTAATGATAATATTAAAAATAAAGACGCTACTGGTTGCATAGCTAAATGGGCCATCAAGCTCTTACCATTCGAAATATCATATAAGACACGCCGGACTATTAAATCCCAGGTGTTGGCCGACTTTGTCACAGAATGGACCGGCGTTGAACTCACTAAAGAGTACGGCTCCTATTCCCACTGGACAATGTACTTCGACGGTTCCAAAATGCTAGCTGGATTGGGGGCCGGTGTAATATTGATATCTCCAACTGGTGATACAGTCCGGTATGTACTACAAATTATGTACACGGACTCGAACAACGAGGCCGAATATGAGGCAATATTGCATGGTCTCCACCTCGCTGTATCCATGGGCATACAATGCCTCGAGGTACGCGGAGACTCAAACCTCGCTATCTCCCAAATAAAAGGAGATTTTGATGGGACGGATTCCAAAATGGTAGCTTATCGCAATGCCATATTGAAAATATCGGCTCGATTTGAGGGGTTGGAATCCCATCATGTAGCCCGGGATAATAACCAGGCCGTGATGTACTCGCTTGTATGGGCGCTAAACACGACCCAGCCCCGCCTAATACCTTCGTGGAAAGGTTGTTTAAGCCATCAGTAACATGGCAAGACGCGAGCGGCGATACTGATTCGGAGCCGAACACACCCCCGGCCGAACTTAACCCAGCCGTCATCGGAGACTCAGACATGGAGATAACTTCTTTGGCTCATGAAATCATGGCTGTCATAGCCCCCTGGACTGAGCCCTTCATAGCTCCCCGATGACCAGAATGAGGCCCGCCGCATAGTCCGACGTTCTAAAGCCTACAAAGTTCACGAAGGTGAACCATACAAGAAAAGCACTACTGGTGTCCTCCAAAGGTGCATCTCCGAAGAGGAGGGAAGGCAAATTCTCACTGAAATACACCCTGGAATGGGCGGCCACCATGCCGCAGCCCGGGCGCTCGGGGGCAAAGCTTTTCGAGCTGGCTTTTTCTGGACCACTGCCCGAGCAGATGCCCAGAGCCTAATCCAAAATTGCGTTGGTTGCCAGCTCTTTGCAAATCAAAGTCACATCCCTCCCACCGCTTTGAGAACAATCCCCATTACTTGGCCTTTCATGGTCTGGGGGCTTGATATGGTCGGACCTCTTAAAGGGGGAAGCAATAAAAACAAATACTTGCTGGTGATGGCAGATAAATTCACTAAATGGATAGAAGCCAAGCCAGTAAA
>LR738713.1:242403217-242453716 GCA_902687465.1 Secale cereale
GCACTTCCTCGGCTTCTTTAGGTCCAAAAACAGCCTCCGTTAATTTTTAGGTCAATTGGGCTCCGTTTGATATTCCTTTTCTGTAAAACCCTAAAACAGGAGAAAAACAGAAACTGACACTTGGCTCTGGGTTAATAGGTTAGTCCCAAAAATAATATAAAGGTGTTTATAAAAGCCCATTAAACATCCTAGAAGGATAATATAATAGCATGGAACAATCAAAAATTATAGATATGTTGGAGACGTATCAACATCCCCAAGCTTAATTCCTGCTCATCCTCGAGTAGGTAAATGATAAAAACAGAATTTTTGATGTGGAATGCTAACCAACAAAATTTTCAATGTAATTCTCTTAATTGTGGCATGAATGTTCAGATCTGAAAGATTCAAGACAAAAGTCTATATTGACATAAGAAATAATAATACTTCAAGCATACTAAGAAAGCAATCGTGCTTTCTCAAAATACTATGGCTAAAGAAAGTTATCTCTACAAAACCATATAGTCTGGCTATGCTCCCTCTTCGTCACACAAAATATTCATATCATGCACAACCCCGATTTCAGCCAAGCACTTGTTTTCATACTCTATTCTTTCAAACCTTTCAACTTTCACGCAATACATAAGCGTGAGCCATGCACATAGAACTATGTGGAATAGAGAGGTGGTCGTGGAGAAGACAAAAAGGAGGGAGATAGTCTCACATCGACTAGGCGTATCAACGGGCTATGGAGATGCCCATCAATAGATATCAATGTGAGTGAGTAGGGGTTGCCATGCAACGGATGCACTAGAGCTAAATATGTATGAAAGCTCAACGAAAGAAACTAGTGGGTGTGCATCCAACTTGCTTGCTCACGAAGACCTAGGGCATTTGAGGAAGCCCATCGTTGGAATATACAAGCCAAGTTCTATAATAAAAATTCCCACTAGTATATGAAAGTGACTAAACATGAGACTCTATCATGAAGAACATGGTGCTACTTTGAAGCACAAGTGTGGAAAAAGATAGTAGCATTGTCCCTTCACTCTTTTCTCTCCTTTTTTGGAGGGGCTTTCCTCTTTTTTTAGCCCCTCTCTATTTTTTTGGGTCATCTCCTTTTTTTATTTGGCCTTTATCTTTCTTTTTGTTTTTTTTGTTTCCTCACACGGGACAATGCTCTAATAATGAAGATCATCACACTTATATTGATTTACAACTCGATATTACAACTCGATACTACAACAAAGTATGACTCTATATGAATGCATCTGGCGGTGTATCAGGATGTGTAATGAATCAAGAGTGACATGTATGAAAAATTACGCATGGTGGCTTTGCCACAAATACGATGCCAACTACATGATCATGCATGGCAATATGACAATATGAAGCGTGTCATATGAACGGAACGGTGGAAAGTTGCATGGCAATATATCTCGGAATGACTATGGAAATGCCATGATAGGTAGGTATGGTGGCTGTTTTGAGGAAGGATATATAGTTGATTTATGGCACCGGCGAAAATTGCGCGGTACAAGAGAGGCTAGCAATGGTGGAAGGGTGAGAGTGCGTATAATCCATGGACTCAACATTAGTCATAAGAACTGATATACTTATTGCAAAAATCTATGAGTCATCAAAAGAAAGCAATCAACGCATGCTCCTAGGGGGGAGGTTGGTAGGAGTTAACCATCGCGCGCCCCCGACCTCCACACAAAGGTTGACACTTTACAAATACCTCATGCTCTAACTTCTTCACATAGCGGTTCACCATATGTGCATGCTACGAGAATCACTAACCTTAACAAAAGTATTTCTTAATTTCATAATAATTCCACTAGCATGACTCTAATATCACTATCCTCATGTCTCAAAACAATTATCAAGCATCCAACATCTCATTCTATTCAATGCACTTGGTGTGAAATTTTTTACTACATTGACATTGGATGTTTATCATGTGAAGACTAGTTTCTTTAGACTAAACACATTACCATGCTGTTTTAATAGACTCTCAAAAGGATATAAGTGAAGCATGAGAGTTCAACAATTTCTACAAAATATTACGACCACCGTTCTCTAAAAGATGTAATTGAAGCACTAGAGCGAAAACTATTCAACTCAAAAGATATAAGTGAAGCATATAGAGTGTTCTAAAAATTTCTAGGCCATATTTCACTCTCTCAAATAGGTGTGTCTAGCAAGGAATATTGTGGAAAACTAACAAGCAAAGACTTAAATTATACAAGATGCTCCAAGCAAAACACATATCATGTTGCGAATAAAAATATAGCTCCAAGTATAGTTACCGATGGATGAAGACGTAAGAGGGGATGCCTTCCCGGGGCATCCCCAAGCTTAGGCTTTTGATTATCTTGAATTTAATTGGGGTGCCATGGGCATCCCCAAGCTTAGGCCTTTGCTACTCCTTGTTCCATAGTCCATCAAAGCAATACTCAAAACTTGAAAACTTCACAACATAAAACTTAGACAAAAATTCTCGTGAGCTCCGTTAGTATAAGAAAGCAAACCACTACTCAAAGGTACAGCAATTAATTCATTCTTTGTTTATATTGATGTTAAACCTACTGTACTCCAACTTCTCTATGGTTCATATCCTCCAATACTACTCATAGATGCATCGGAATAAGCAAACAACACACGAAAAACAGAATCTGTCAAAGACAGAACAGTCTGTAGTAATCTGCAGGATTCGCCTACTTCTGGAACACCAAAAAATTCAAAATAAATTGATAAATTTGAAAAATTTGTCTACCAATCATATTCAAAAAGAATCAACTAAAAATCACTCTCCAGTAAAATCTCACGACTACTTTAGCGAGCGCTAACGATTCTGTTTTTCACAGCAAGATCACATAAACTTCACACAAGTCTTCCCAAATGTTCTACTTGGCACAAACACTAACCAAAACATGAAACACATATAATCAGAGACTAGATGCAATATTTATTCACTAACAACAGCAAAAACAAAGAAACTAAAATAAAGTTGGGTTGCCTCCCAACAAGCGCTATCGTTTAACGCCCCTAGCTAGGCATAATGATGCTCACATAAAAGATAAGAATTGAAACATAACGGGAGCATCATGAAGCATATGAATAGCACATTTAAGTCTAAACCACTTCTTATGCATAGGGATTTTGTTAGAAAACAACTTATGGGAACAATAATCAACTAGCATAGGAAGGCAGAACAAGCATAACTTCAAAACTTTAAGCACATAGAGAGGAAACTTGATATTATTGCAATTCCTACAAGCATATGTTCCTCCCTCATAATAATTTTCAGTAGCATCATGAATGAATTCAACAATATAACCAGCACATAAAGCATTCTTTTCATGATCTACTTGCATAGAAATTTTACTAATCTCCACACAAGCAAAATTCTTCTCATTCATAGTAGTGGGAGCAAACACAACAAAATAACTATCATGTGAAGCATAATCCAATTGAAAACTAAAATCATGATGACACGTTTCATGGTTATCATTATTTTTAATAGCATACAAGTCATCACAATAATCATCATAGATAGCAACTTTGTTCTCATAATCAATTGGAACCTCTTCCGAAATAGTGGATTCATCACTGAATAAAGTCATGACCTCTCCAAATCCACTTTCATCAATATAATCATCATAAGTAGGAGGCATGCTTTCATCATAATAAATTTTCTCATCAAAACTTGGGGGACTAAAAATATCATCTTCATCAAACATAGCTTCCACAAGCTTGTGGCTTTGCATATCATTAGCATCATGGGTATTCAAAGAATTCATACTAACAATATTGCAATCATGCACATATTCTATGCCTAGCATTCTATGTAATTCTTCTTCTAGTACTTGAGCACAATTTTCCTTCCCATCATTTTCACGAAAGATATTATAAAGATGAAGCATATGAGGTAACCTTAATTCCATTTTTTTGTAGTTTTCTTTTATAAACGACACTAGTGATAAAACAAGAAACTAAAAGATTCGATTGCAAGATCTAAAGATATACCTTCAAGTACTAACTTCCCCGGCAACGGTGCCAGAAAAGAGCTTGATGTCTACTACACAACCTTCTTCTTGTAGATGTTGTTGGGCCTCCAAGTGCAGAGGTTTGTAGGACAGTAGAAAATTTCCCTCAAGTGGATGGCCTAAGGTTTATCAATCCGTGGGAGGCGTAGGGTGAATATGGTCTCTCTCAAACAACTCTTCAACCAAATAACTAAGAGTCTCTTGTGTCCCCAACACACCCAATACAATGGTAAATTGTATAGGTGCACTAGTTCGGCGAAGAGATGGTGATACAAGTGCAATATGGATGGTGGATATTGGTTTTTGTAATAAGAAAATATAAAAACAGCAAGGTAGCAAGTGTTAAAAGTGAGCATAAACGGTGTGGCAATGATAGTAGGCAAGGCCTAGGGTTCATACTTTCACTAGTGCAAGTTCTCTCAACAAGGATAACATAATTGGATCATATTACAAGCCCTCAACATGCAACAAAGAGTCACTCCAAAGTCACTAATAGCGGAGAACAAACGAAGAGATTATGGTAGGGTACGAAACCACCTCAAAGTTATTCTTTCTGATCGATCTATTCAAGAGTCCGTAGTAACGTTCAATCTATCATAGAGTTCGTATTAGAATAACACTTTAAGACACAAATCAATCAAAACCCTAATGTCACCTAGACACTCCATTGTCACCTCAAGTATCCGTGGGCATGATTATATGATATGCATCACACAATCTCAGAAACATCTATTCAACCAACACATAGAACTTCAAAGAGTGCCCCGAAGTTTCTACCGGAAAATCAAGACGAAAACGTGTGCCAACCCCTATGCATAGATTCCCAAGGTCACGGAACGCGCAAGTTGATCACCAAAACATACATCAAGTAGATCACATGATATCCCCTTGTCACCACAGATAAGCACGTCCAAGACATACATCAAGTGTTCTCAAATCCTTAAAGACTCAATCCGATAAGATAACTTCAAAGGAAAACTCAATCCATTACAAGAGAGTAGAGGGGGAGAAGCATCATAAGATCCAACTATAATAGCAAAGCTCGCGATACATCAAGATCGTGCCATCTCAAGAACTTGAGAGAGAGAGAGAGATCAAACACATAGCTACTGGTACATACCCTCAGCCCCGAGGGTGGACTACTCCCTCCTTGTCATGGAGAGCGCCGGGATGATGAAGATAGCCACCCATGAGGGTTCCCCCCTCCAGCAGGGTGCAAGAACGGGTGTAGATTGGTTTCGGTGACTACAGAGGCTTTCAGCGACGGAACTCCCGATCTAGGTTTCTTTCTAGAGGTTTCAGTATATATAGGAGGTGTTGGAGTCGGCGCCAGGCAAAGGGGGCTACGGGCTGTCCATGAGGGGGGGGGGGCGGGGCACGCGCCCCCACCCTCGTGGGCAGCCCATGGGTCCTCTCGCCCCCTCTGGCACTTCCTTGGCTTCTTTAGGTCCAAAAACGGCCTCTATTGATTTTCAGGTCAATTGGGCTCCGTTTGATATTCCTTTTCTGTAAAACCCTAAAATAGGAGAAAAACAAAAACTGGCACTGCGCTCTGGGTTAATAGGTTAGTCCCAAAAATAATATAAAGGTGTTTATAAAAGCCCATAAAATATCCTAGAAGGATAATATAATAGCATGGAACAATCAAAACTTATAGATACATTGGAGACGTATCATACATCAATACATAGAATCAAACGACTACTCTTTCTCTATTCCCTCTATAAGGTTGTCTAGTCTACAGTCCTATTGGGAAAACTTGGCAGTTGTCTCCACTTGGTCATACACCAAGCTCACGGGGATTTCTTGTCCATCCGATCCTCGAGGTCCCACGCGGACCATATGATTCGGATCAAGACGGGTGTAATGTGTCTTCACCATGGCCCAGGCTTCTCGAGCACCCATGCGATATGGTAACGCTTTCCACAGTTTGAAGCGGCGTAAAGCCCCTTTGAACAAGTCCACCAAGTCCTCTATAGTTTCTAGAGGAGAATCGCCTGGCCATAAGGCCTTGGCCATATACTTCATGGACTTCCGAGCTCGCTCGTGTACTCTGGAAAGCTCTTGCAGCACGCCACCCTCAAAACCGGACACTTCCCTTTCGGGCTGCCAAGTTAACAAACCTACAAGAATAGTTTTATGAAAAACTTTTAAAATAAGGGACTATAAGGAGAGCTAGGTATAAGGGACATACTGAATATGCCGCCTTTTAGCCTCCAGTTCTCTTCCATGGCATTTGAGAGTTGGGCTCTTACATCCTTTAGCTCCTGTTCCAGCCTGACATTTTTATCATGCGCTTGGTTTCTTTTATCTATGGCTTGCGTCAATACACGCTTACCAGTAGCTGTTTCCTCTTCGGCATATTTTTTGTCCGCCAGAGTAGCCCTTAGTTCCTTCTCCAATAGGTTGGTCGACCCTGTTGCTGTATTACAATCAGTATGTACTTAAATACTAGTGATCATCACAATATCATATTGTCCGGACACCATTGTTCTTACCTCCAGTATCCTTTCCGAATTTCTTCGAATTTTCCAATTAGGCGGTGACAGTCATCAGCTGGGTCCGACACTCTTCCAGCTCCTTGGATAAGATGTTATTATTTCCTTGGAGCACCTGCAAAAACACAACGATCCTCATATCAGTTGGACCAACAGCTTTAAGTATCGGGGGCTACTGGTCATGGGAACATCAAAATTTACACTTACCTGCATATCTTTTGAAAGCTGGTGAGTGGATCGAGCGAGTCAGTCTTGAGCGGCTCAGATATAAGCATGTGCAGAACTGAGGGCATTAAATGCCTCCTCGGAAAAGGCTGGGTCACGCATGACTGCTTTTCGCCGCCGGTGAACCATCGCGACCTCCACTTCGGAATTAGTGACCGACTTTTCATGTGAATCCTCTTGAAGGGGACAATCCGGCACTGAATCCGCATTAACCCTTGCCCTCGTAGATGGGCCGGATGCCGGATTGGCTGGAGCTTGATATGCAGGATTTCTAGAAACAGTCCGGTGTGTGTTCCTCCTAAAAGGAAAACGAGGCGGAAAGTTGTAATACCGGCTTCACCACCCAGCATGTGTTAAAACAAACATACCTCTTTGAAGGCTCGGTGGTGTTTGCGGCCCTCTTTCACTTCAAGGCCTCACCCGATGCCGGTGTCGCCCTCTGGGATGACGATCTTCACACAGTTCGATGTGCGAAGCGCCGACCATTTTGAGCATGGAAAAGTGCGGTGGGTAAGGCGGACTGGGAATCTTCTCTTTGAGGAGATATGTCCTGGGTACTTACGTGAGAAGAAGGAATGAGGCCAGGGTAATCGACTGCAATAGCCACCACGATGCCCTCACGACAGGCTTGATAGAAGACTCCATCTTCTAGCTCTATGCCTATGTCCGGATCTTCATCATATCTAGGGCCCGCGTTTCGGAATTGGTCCTCTAGCTGTGGGGCGGGATTATTAATCCCGTCGACCACCTTCCTCCACTCCTGTCGGGAAAAACTGAATTCAGTTCGGTCAATACATCATAACAATGAAAAAAGGGGCGAATATAGCGGTCAAGAGAAAGACTTACCCAGTCAGGAGGATTGTACATAGAAAAACCCTCCCAGCACTTCAAGCAAAGAAAGTCTTGCTTCTCTCCCTTGTAAAGACCTTCTAGGATGGCGGCTAGAGCGGCAGGGTCATCCGGACCCAAGCTTAGGCAGCGTGAGACATCATTCATGCCATTGTAATGCCACATAGGAAATTCTCTAGCTTGGAGCGGCTGCACACATCGCTTTATTGAAATCGCCATCACCTCAATTATTGACAGCCCCGAACTGGCAAGCAATCTGATCTTGTCGGCCAGTCTGTTGACCTCCGCACTCTCTTCTTTTGAGGGACTGTGGGGACACCGGTTAAAAAGCTTCTTTGGAGGAGCGTTAGAATATTTGGGGAGGCCTTGCCGAACTGGATTCGGCAGGGCAACGTCCTCAATGTAGAACCACTCTGAAGGCCACTCTTCGGATACCTTCTTTGGAGTGCCGGACAGATAGCCTGTCCTTGCTATGCGCCATATTTCGGCGCCACCAACTTCAAATATGGATCCCTTCTCGGAGCGAGGGACAAGGCAAGAACTTCCGCCACTGCTCAAAGTGAGACTCGCAGCCCAGGAATAGTTCGCACAAGGCGACGAATCCCGCAATGTGCAGGATAGACCCCGGCATGAGATCATACAATAGAAGACCATAGAACTCCAGGATCCCCCTAACGAAGGGGTGGACGGGACAACCTACGCCTCTTAGAAGGAAGGAGACAAAGCATACCCGCTCTCCATCGGAGGGGTTGGGAAAGCTCTCTGCCAGGGCTTGATTGTCGATGGAAGTTAATCCGGCCCGGACATGGACTAGATCCTCGGGAGGGAGATATCCCTGCGCGTGAAGCTTTCTTAGATGCGCATGGGATACGAAAAAACTTTTCCAATCACCTGCTCGAGGGTCGTGAGGGCGCGAGGAAGAGCTTGGGGCGCCGGCCATGTTTGAAGATTTTTTTGCAGGCACTAGGGATTTTTCCGCGTGGAATGGAATGGAGTGGCATCTGAGATCTAGTCTCTTTATATAGGCGCCTTCCCTACACATTCAAGGGGGTAATTACAAAAATACCCAGATGGTTCGCATTCGTTGAACACGTGGCAGCAAAGGCGACGACGGTGAGGAATCGAAGGAATACAATATTAAAAGAAGCCGAACTATCATCCAGAAGGACTCACCTTGCAAGACCGAAGACATGAAGCCGTACACAATCTCGTCATTGAAGGCAAGTCCGAGGGCTACTGAGGGATTCATGTATTTAGGGGTCCTCATGCGTCCGGGACGATGAAGCTGGGCCGTGTTGATGGTCCACGAAATTAGAAGCAGAAGACTCTCCCCCGTATTTGATTTGGACTCCTATGTACGTAGAAAGGCAAGCGTAGTGTCCGGATGTATCTATTACTTCCTCCCCAAGTCACCTTTGTAACCCTAGGCCCCCTCTGGCGTGTATATAAGCCGGAGGGTTTAGTCTGTAGAGGCTAACATCAGAATCATAACATCCTCATAGGCTAGGCTTTAGTGTTTAGCGATTACGATCTCGAGGTAGATCAACTCTTGTAACACATATTCATGAAGATCAATCTAGCAGGAAGTAGGGTATTACCTCGATCGTGAGGGCCTGAACCTGGTTAAACATTGAGTCCCCAATCTCCTGTTACCATCGATCCTTAAACGCATAGCTTGCCCCCCCCCCTACCCGAGATATGTTGGTTTTGACACCTACAGCGATCCCGGTAGCCGGTTAGCGGGCGGGGTTCCAAGGGGCAGCGCCCTCCGCCCGATGTTTTCAGAAATCACAAATCGCATCTGAACTCCGTTCACGCCAAATTTTCTGATCTGGCCGATCTCATTGATCATCGCGAATCCAATTCGGATTTATGTTTCACTGTTAACCCCGATGGTGGATGACCGATCGATAGGGGTAGGTTGTGTCACGACCTCATCAATCCCGATTAACAGAAAATATAGCCACATCAATCACCATGTGCAGTTGATCTCATTAACCATGCACATAGCCGAACTCATAAACGACAACAGATCTCATATGTCGCCTCCACATATCTAATATGCATACGTCTGAATCCAAATCCTATAGCAGAGGCTCTGATACCAGTGTTGGGTTCTACCGTAGGGTACGTCGACTGCAAATTAAAACTTTCCTACGCAAAGAACATCTAGGAACATGCTAAGGGATATGGATCACAGATCGTTACCACTAGATGCGAAGTGCCGTGAAGCGGAAGTAGAGTTGAGGCAGCGCATTCCCAGAGTCGTCTCCTTCTTGCCGATCTCCCACGTAGCCGATCGGATCCCGCGAACAAGTTCGCCGGAGCGGCGCAAGTGCACCGCCTCTAACGGTATCCACACGTACAGGAGGAACGTCGTGCACCAGACTGCTAGGTCCGATCACGCAACCGGCGGCAAGTGGAGGTGGCTATTCACAACACATGCAAACCCTAGTGTCATCATCGAAGCGATCAATCAAATGAGTGTGCCGCACCTCCACTTTTTATAGGCATCCGTTGCGGGCCCAACACTTGGGTCTCGCACGGACCCTAAAGCCCAAAGTCTGTTATGTATGTATCCGAGTCCGAGTAGGACCAAGTCTGACTCGTGGAGTCAGATCCAACCTCACATGTTCCTTCCCTTAAGCGCACGACCCCTTAGGTTCAAGTCGACTTGGTCACAGTTTGGATCACCTCCGTCTTGTACGGTTGGAAGCAGCCTCTAGCAAGGCATGCCAATCACCAAGCAGACTATGAAGCTGGTTAGCAAACCTGTACAACATGTCACACTTCCATTCCCTTTGCCACACAATATATGTTGTTGGCCTCAAGGCGAGTCTGTCATCCTTGTGCCAGCCCGACCTCTTTGTCGTTCCAGTGATGCCGACCCAAACCAGATTAGCTCATAATCCTTGTCGCATGGCCATGCTTATCTTGGTCGGATCACACGAGGGGCCCAGAGTATATCTCTCCTGATCAGAGGGGCAAATCCCATCTTGGTCGACCATGTAACGCGGCATGGGTCTGGACAAACCCGGAACCTACCATTGTAACTACAGAGTTACGGAGTAGTGTTTGGTCGACCCAAAGAAAGTCTGTCACCATCCCGAGTACATGCGTCAGCTCAGGTCTTAGGACATAGAACGTATGTTGTACTAGAGACTCACAGGTGACATATCGCTGCGTCTCATAGTTGGGTATGTCCGACTCAGACCTCATCTCGACTCGGATACGACTACGTCGAATCCGACCAGACCTTTCCAAGTCCATATTATCCGGATAGCATCCAATGCCCCATGGCTAGTGAGACTGAGCCATCCACCATGTCATATGCTAGTCTAGTTCGGCATGTGTCCACACATCACTTACCACCAGGGACCATATAGGATGTATCATACAACACAAGATCTCACAGACAAGTCACGTACTTGCCAACAAGTATCATTGATTACATCCAAGGACTATCTTTATTCATAAACACATAGGAAATATCATCATACATGATTGCCTCTAGGGCATATCTCCAACAAATACTCCAAGGTAGAATAGAACAAAAGCTGGATTGGTATTTTGACCTGCGAAATACAACTACTCTAACCCAATCCTGGAGATGGATGGGGTACTGGAGTTTGTTTCTCCTAGTCATTTAAGAGTAGGATGGCTTGATGGACCATAAGAGTAAAAGGCATCGATGAACACGAATGCACAACTACTCCTGACAATCAACTCATAGACGGGGGTCATAATACAACTAAAGAGGGACAATTCGAAGGAACATATAACTTTCTCAGTTGTGGATGCATAGATTAGTATGTCAAACCAAGTTCAACAGGTTTCTTTCGGATAACCCATGCAGAAAGGTAGGTTTGGCAGAGTCACAATATAAAATGGAGAACTTATCACAAGAACTCTTATTGTGACCTTCTAGTTTGGGAGAACTTCTGCCAAGGATGGTTCATGGTATTGGAAGAATGATATACCACTGACTTTGAAGACTATCACAAAGGTTACTAATGTCCTAAAGGAAGGAGCAAATACTTTTGACATGAAGTAAGTAGAGTGAATCTCAGGCTTAAGAATCCAAGAATAGACCTACTAACTAAATGGCATCACGGGATGCTTTCAAGAATGACAACCAGAATCATCACATCGGGAACACAAAACAGGGCTAGATTAATAGGTGATTCTCTAAGATGCCTAGGGTCATAATAATAGCTCCAACATATATGTTGAGGCAATGAAGTACCTCAACTCAGCAATTAGTGTGGTTAATCTGGCCTGAAAGGACATCGGGACAGGGAGGAAAGATTTGCAAATGCATCAGATTTTTTCCGAAACCTAGGAAGACTCGGACAGCATAACGGCTGTAAAAGCTCAAAAGACTTCGAGATTCATGCAAAAAGGTAGCATAACCACTGAACATCATAATGTCAAGGTTCCGAGACCAACTGTGTAACCAACCGAAGTACTTGAAACTGAACTGAGAGTTGAATCCACCATTAACGTGATCCTGATAATTGATGAGAAGCCTAGTTCTTAATACCGGTAGAAGAAGAGGACGACTCACATCCGAAGGGCATAGTGTAAAGAAGTAAAAAGAGCCTTATGTTCCCTTCCGCAATCAATTCATTATATAACTAAATAATTTTTAGACACGACTTCGACCTCTTTGGCTTGGTAATCCTACAGGTAGTCAAGCTCTGATACCAAATCTGTCAGGACCCCAATCCTAAGACACATCGGTCTCGCATGTAACACATCATATCACTCTGCGGCCGCATGCACTGTATCCCCACGGGTGCCACCGTACCTGGCCCGGGACAGTTTGCGCCTTTTGGCTCACATATACGACAGTGCCGCTAGCATCCATATGATAGAGAACCCGGGCCGACATGACTAGTCATAAACCCAAGGTCGCACAAACTTACAGGGACATGCATACGTCACCCAGCAATGCACGTGTCGGTCAGCAGCAAGTGTTGTCGGGCTGTAGCAAGCTAACAAGACTCCGGTATACACCGCGTGACATTTCCCCGGAAGGGACAGACACGGGAGCAAAGAAGGACACATGTCGGTCAATCCATGTGTTCCGGAGCAGTAGCAAGCTAGCAAGGCTCAATGGAAGCACTAGGAGGCATTTCCCCATAAGGAAGGCTACCAAGAATAAACAACTAGGTGTCGGATCCCACACATACCAATACACGTTACACGTATGCATAACATGCACGATATGTGTAGATACAACATGACATCACAACATAACTGAACAACTCATATAGATAAAGGCCCAGAAGAGCTGGCATAGCATTTATTACAAACAGGGGTCACATGACCCAACATACAAAGTCATACAAGCAACGGAAGCATAAACATGTCTGGGTATAGACATCTGAAAGGAAGAAGGCTATCAAGCCTGACTATCTACAAGACCCTCCAAAGGGTACAAGACCGTACCTGAGGTAACAAGCTAAACATCGAAGTCCAAGCGGAACCACTAGTGAGACTGAAGTCTCTCTGCAAAAACATAAATTAAGCAAACGTGAGTACAAATGTACTCAGCAAGACCTACATTAGAACTAGCTACATATGCATCGGTATCAACAAAGGGGTAGTGGAGTTTAACTACAGCAAGCCAGCTTTGACTCAGTGGCTATCATGTACTATGACCGCTGGTAACTCTTTAAGGTGGCGCACACGAGTCCCCATATTCACCATATCAATACACCACTATGGATCCGCTCCCATCTCCCTACGAGAAGGCCATCCAAGCACTCACGCATATCTTGCACATTTTAGAGTATCCACTTTCACTTGTCTATGAAGTGCATAAGCAACCCAGTAGTCCATTACGCGGACAGGACTATTCGAATAGATCATGTTACCCTGCAGGGGTGTACTTCTTCACACACGCTCTCAACACTTATTGTTGTTTACATGACATGTACTCGACAACCTTCAAGCGGAAGCCCAGCGAGGGTGTCGGCCACGACCTGACTAACCACACAAGTCTCCAGTCCAGGTTTATCGCCTATTTGGGTTCCATCCGCAAGGAAGTCCGGCCGAGGTTTCACTAACGGCCCCAAACGATGTGTGCAGGGTTCCCGAGCCACCAAACGGGCGACTCGGTAAACCGTGCCACGGTGTATCTACCGCATCATAGCCCACCCCTAGGGTCAGTGCTACGCACGGCCTCCAACACATATCCTACAAACACCAGAAACTAGTTGCAACTCCTAGACAAAGATCAAGGCGATTAATAAGTCAAGAGAGCTTGGAGTGCCCGGAGCCTAATGTGTGGTAGTAACTGTCTTGGATCACAAACACAGAACTGGGTTCCTGAGGACGGTCCCAATGAGACAACCCACCATGTACTCCTACACGGCCTCTCATCGCTACCTTTACCAAATCGTGTTCGCACACTTAGCTCTCAACAGTAGGACATGTTCATCACCTTCCCAATCCATCCTAGATGAATCAGGCCTGACACAACTCTAAGCATAGTAGGGATAACAAGAAAGCATGGATGAGTAGGCACATCATGGCTCAAACAACTCCTACTCATGCTAGTGGATTTCAAATATTTACTGTGGCAATGACAGGTCATGCAGAGGAAAAGGGGTTCAGCTACCACAGCAAAAAGCAGTTGAAACGGTGTTGTCCTAATGCAGTAAAAGAGAGCAAGAGCGAGAGAGTGGGATTTTATCAGAATGTTCAATGGGGATTGCTTGCCTGGCAGTTCTGAAGATAGTACTCTGTCTTCATCAGTGTCATCGATCACATCGTCGGAACAACGTCTGCTGAGAGGGGACAAACATAGGCAAACAAGAAGGAACACAATCAATGCAATACAACAATATGATGCATGAACATGACATAGCAATATGCTGCGATTTGGACTAATGCAACTAGTAACAATTTAAGTGAAGTTGATTTGAACACAAGATTCAAATACAAACTCCATATGTGATTATTCAAATGCCATTTAATTGATTTGACCTGATCAGCAGGCATAAATTGTTCAAACATGCATCAAAATGCCATAAACAGATTTTTTTAGTTTTTTTTTGATAATTTTTCATGTATAAATTATTTCATTTTGAGCTAGGGTTGAATTTATATGAATTTTAGAAGTTTTTGCACTTTTCTGTAATTCATAAATCCTTTTATATTTATTTTAAATTCCAGAAAAGCTTTATGACATCAGGGTGACTTCAGCACTACGTCAGCAAATCAAAGGGCCAGTCCAAGTCAAACCTGACCTGTGGGGCCTGCATGTCAGTGTCACATCTAACTAACTAAATTAGTTAACACTAATTAAATCCTAAAGCTAAATAAACAGGGGCCCGACCCACCAGTCATAGGCTCAGGACAGTTAAACCCACCGGAGTTGACCCGCGGCTCGTCGCCGGTGAAGCCAGAGACAGCGGAGACGTCCGGGTTTGCATCTCTGGCGACCAAAAGGGTGGACGAGGGCATCTACAGAGCTGTGACTCCCCAGCGTCCATCTGTGCAAACGGCAGGGGTTGAGGTGGCCCGAGCTCGCCGAAGGCAAGCTCGCTGCCATGGCAGGAGTTCGAGCATGCAAAGGGACGGGGCTACGGAGCACGGCGTGAGCAGCCAAGCGGCTCCACGGGTTCCTGGGATCACCAGGAGCACACCAAGGTATCTACTACAAGCGGAGGAGCTCGGAGACTACGCGTGCAAAAGTAATGGCGGACGGTGGCGCGGGAGCTCGCTGGGCAGCAGCTGCGGCATGAACTTGAGCAAGGGTGAAAGCACATGTGCTCCCTGGGTGATTTTGGTAATTAATGTCAACATATCTCTTGTTGGACTAATGCTTTCATCTAGTATATTTTAGGCAGGTTCAACAAATGGAGTGGCATGTACTAGAGGATGCGGAACCCCTTCAAGATGATAAGGACAAAGCATTGGCTCAAGCTCAAAGCTCAGGACTCTACATTTTCTATTTCAGCGATCCAAGATCACATTGAGTCCATAGGAAAGCCAATACTATTAAAAGGGGTTGAGGTGTTGCTTAATGGCTTGCTTGCTCAAAGTGCTTAGTGATATGCTCCAAAACCCTCAGCCACTTTATCACATCCACATATGTCCCAAACCAAAAGTCAAACTCGGCCCCACTGAAACTTTCTATCCGGCGCCACCGAGTTCATTTGACATAGCCACTTCAAAAACCCTAATCATTTCGGACTCACCGATAGGGACCTCGGCCTCATCGAGATGGGAATGTAAACTCTTTGTTTCCTATTTGAAACTTTTCGGTCTTACCGAGATGTGAGAATCGGTCTCACCGAGTTAACATTGCAAACTCTCTGTTGCCTTTTTGTAACATTTCGGTCTCACGAAACGAGCGAATCGGTCCCACCGAGTTTGCCTGACCATCTCTCTGGTTAGTCTATTACCAAAATCGGTCCTACCGAGTTTGTGTAATCGGTCTCACCGATATTATGTTATGCCCTATCCCTAATGAAATCGGTCCTACCGAGTTGATCATATCGGTCCCACCGAAATTCCTAACGATCACATTATGAACTAAATTGGTCTGACCGAGTTCTTTGAATCGGACCCACCGAGTTTGGTAAATCGTGTGTAATAGTTAGATTTTGTGTGGAGGCTATATATACCCCTCCACCCACTCTTCATTCGTGGGGAGAGCCATCAAAACATACCTACACTTCCATTACTCACTGTTCTGAGAGAGAACCACCTACTCATGTGTTGAGACCAAGATATTCCATTCCTACCATATGAATCTTGATCTCTAGCCTTCCCCAAGTTGCTTTCCACTCAAATCATCTTTCCACCAAATCCAAATATGTGAGAGAGAGTTGAGTGTTGGGGAGACTATCATTTGAAGCACAAGAGCAAGGAGTTCATCATCAACACACTGTCTATTACCTTTTGGAGAGTGGTGTCTCCTAGATTGGTTAGGTGTCACTTGGGAGCCTCCAACAAGATTGTGAAGCTAAACCAAGGAGTTTATACGGGCAAGGAGATCGCCTACTTCGTGAAGATCTACCCTAGTGAGGCAATTCCTTCGTGTGCGATGGCCATGGTGGGATAGACAAGTTTGCTTCTTCGTGGACCCTTCGTGGGTGGAGCCATCCATGGACTCGCGCAGCCGTTACCCTTCGTGGGTTGAAGTCTCCATCAACGTGGATGTACGATAGCACCACCTATCGGAACCACGCGTAAAAAATCTCCGTGTCTACATTGTGTTTGCTCCCTCAAACTCATCCCTTTACCTTCATATGCAATTGCTTTACATTCCGCTGATGTACTCTTAGAATTGCATATGTAGGTTGATTGCTTGACTTGTACAAAATTGCTAAAATCTGCCAGGACTTAAAATTGAGAAAAGGCTAGGTTCTTTATTTGGTTAAGTAGTCAAAGGTACATGCTTTACTTTCCAATACCTATATACTCTTGTTATGCATGCTTGTTGTGTATTGTGAATGTCTAAACATGTGCTAAAACTCCACATCAACTTAAAGAAATTAAAAGCTGTCACTTTTCTTGCTAGGATTCTATTCACAACCCTCTAGACACCTCTTCTCGATCCTTTCAATTGGTATCAGAGCATTGATCTCCATTGCTTTGGTTTAATCACCATTGGAGGAAGATGGATGAGTCTACGTTGGGTAGTATTAGACGTAGAGTACCTATGCTCGATGGAGAATTTTATAAGGAATGAAAAAATAAGATGCTTGAGATCTTCAATGAATATCACTTGAACAAGTATATTGATAATCCTTGAATGCCCCCCATTGATGCTTCGAATCCTACTTTCAATGAGAAACTTGACATGATTCGAAATCTTAGAACTGTTAATCTTATCACTAGAGGATTGCCTAGAAACTTGCTTGTATGTTTGCCAACTTTTGAATGTGGTTATACTATATGGAGATTCCTTGAGGAACCATTTCCGGACTACTCTTTGAAAAATCTAAATGAGATTCTCCATAAGTATATTGCCTTGAATAGGATGAGTACTAGTGATCCTAAGTTTAGTGTTTGCTTATTTGAGCTTCGTGATCTCATGCGTGCCAAAGGAGATGTTGGAATTATTAGCAATGTCATTTCCGAAGTCATTAGAATTCATAGAGATGAACACTATTACGGTCGTACTTCTAATGAATCACTCTCTCTAGGTGTTGATCAATCACATGATGATGTGGAACCTGGATACTATGATGTGGATGATGATAGTGACTATGATCTTAATGAACAAATGAGACATTTTGGTCTTATGGCAAATCTTTGTGGCTACGCAGCCGGAGGAAAGGAATGGGTGCTTGATAATGGATGCATGGATCACATGACCGGAGATAAGGACATGTTTGATGAGCTTGCCAAAAATGATGGTCCATGAAAGTATGTTAAATTTGGTGACAACTCAAAGGGTAAAGTTGTTGGCCTTGGTAAGGTGGCGATATCCAACAATAGCTCAATCAAGAATGGCATGCTTATAGAATCCCTCGGATATAATCTTCTCTCCGTGTCTAGATTAGCTGACTTGGGTTTAAATGTGCTATTCACTCATGTTGATTGCCAAGTCTTTCATAGACATAATCATAATATGGTCTTTACCGACATTCATAGAGGTGACCTATACATTGTTGACTTCAATAAGAAAGCTCAACCTCGCACTTGTTTTATTGCTAAATCTTCTAAAGGTTGGCTATGGCATAGAATGTTAGGTCATGTCGGTATGCGAAATCTTGATAAGCTTATTAAAGGTGATCATATCCTTGGTGTTAAAGATGTTATATTTGACAAGGATAGACTTTGTAGTGCTTGTCAAGCAGGAAAACAAGTTGGAGGAAGTCATCCCGTGAAGAACATCATGACTACGAGAAGACCACTTGAGCTACTTCATATGGATCTTTTTGGTCCCAATGCTTACAAAAGCCTCGGTGGTAACTCTTTTGGACTAGTCATCGTTGATGGTTTTTCAAGATTTACGTGGGTGTTCTTTCTTGATGACAAATCGCAGGTCCAAAAGATCTTCAAAAACTTCGCTAGGAAGGCCCAAAATCAATTTGAAGTGAAGATCAAGAAGGTTCGCAGTGACAATGGAACGGAGTTCAAGAACACAAATGTGGATACCTTTCTCGACAAAGAAGGGATTTCACATGAGTTCTCGGCTACGTACACGTCTCAACCAAATGGAGTTGTTGGGAGGAAGAACAGGACACTCATCGAAATGGCAAGAACGATGCTTGACGAGTACAAGACGCGAAGACACTTTTGGGCAGAAGCGGTTGCGACAGCTTGTCATGCAACAAATCGCTTGTATCTTCACAAGCTTCTCGGCAAGACGGCATACGAGTTTCTCATCGGTAACAAACCCCAAGTTGGATACTTTCGAGTATTCGGCTCAAAGTGCTACATCCTTGATAAGCATCATCGTTCTAAATTTGCTCCTAAATCTCATGAAGGTTTCCTACTTGGTTATGGCTCAAACTCTCACACTTACCGTGTCTACAACAATTTCACCCGAAAGGTTGAAGAGACGGTAGATATGAAGTTTGATGAATCTAACGGCTCGCAAGTAGAGCAATTGCCAATTGATGTAGGAGATAAAGATCCTTCGGAAGCAATTCAAGAATCGTCTATTGGCAAGATCCGTCCAACGGAGGTGAAAGAGAGTACTTTGTTCGTCCATGTGGAAGCTTCTACCTCACGACAAGGTGAACCACAAGTTGACTTGGAGGCATCCACAAGTGGCACACGCCATGATGAAGGAAACGAGGAAGTGCATCAATATGAACCTCATCGACCTCCTTCTCCACCTCCACAAGGGGACAACAACACCAACAACAATGAAGAAGGACTAGAAGAAGAGGAAGATGAAGAGGCTGTTCCACCCCGACCCAAGTAAAAGTTTTCACGAGTTAGAGCAAGAATTGCTAAAGATCATCCCATAGAGCAAATCTATGATGATATCCAAACCAGGAGAATCACTCGCTCCGAATCTCTCCTAGCTAATTTATGTGAACATTACTCTTTCATATCTAACCTTGAACTTATGAAGGTTGAAGATGCTCTTGATGATCCAGATTGGGTGAACGCTATGTATGAAGAGCTACATAATTTGGAGAGAAATCAAGTGTGGACATTGGTCGAGAAGCCCAACAACAACCACAACATCATTGGTACCAAATGGGTGTTTCGCAACAAGCAAGACGAAGATGGTCAAGTCGTCCGCAACAAAGCACGTCTCGTCGCCCAAGGCTACACTCAAGTCAAATGTATGGACTACGGTGAGACATATGCCCCGTTTGCTAGACTTGAGTCCATACGCATCTTACTTGCTTATGCAAATCACCATGATATCACTTTATACCAAATGGACATTAAAAGTGCTTTTCTCAACACCAAAATTAAGGAGGAAGTTTATGTCAAACAACCTCCCGGCTTTGTCAATCCTAAGAAACCCGATCATGTTTATAAACTTCACAAAGCTCTTTATGGTCTTAAACAAGCTCCTAGAGTGTGGTATAAATGCTTGACCAAGTTCCTTATTGAAAAAGGCTTTGAAATTGGGAAAATTGATTCCACTCTTTTTACTAAAAGGGTCAATGGTGAATTATTTGTGTGCCAAATTTATGTTGATGATATCATATTTGGTTCTACTAACCCCTATTTTAGTGAAAGGTTTGGAAAGCTAATGTCGGAAAAGTTTGAGATGTCTATGATGAGTGAACTCAAGTTCTTTCTTGGTTTGCAAATCAAGCAAACTAAGGTGGGTACCTTTGTTTCTCAAACAAAGTATACCAAGGACGAAAACCTGGACAGAGGAGACCACCTCCACGTCGGCATATGAAGGGGGAAGGCGGCACCCTTCATGCCGCAGCTGCATCGTCACCCGGCCACAAGTGGGGAGCTCCTCCTTCGGGAATGGAGGAAGAAGGATGCAAGAATGCGGAGGGGCTCCCGCCCACACGATAAACTCGCGAACATTGTCTTTAGTATGAGATGGCGGCGGGGCGCATGAAATCACCCGCCCTTCTGGGCAGTTGACCGCACCGCCCCCGTCGCCGCCCCCGCTTCGTCCGCTTATCGCTGGAGCACCCAAGGGAAGCGGGAATCCTGGTGGCGCTCACGTGCACCACGTACGGGCGTCCGCTAGCCTCAGGGGCGCCCTTGGAGAGTCACGGCGCCTCTTCTTCGGCTGGAGCTGCTCGGGCTCCACCATCGGGGTCTTCCCCTTCTGCGTGGCCGAGAACCTACGTATCAGCGCCATGAAAAGCCCTCGGAGAAGTGGGAAGAGAAGGGGATGATCTACAACAGCCAAATGAAGGACGTGGCGCCTCAGCCCCTGTTTATAGGCCGAGAAGATCAATCGCCGGCCACTCACGCGCGGCCATAATGAGCCTGCCACCCGCGCCAAGGAGTTGTCAAGTCACACGGTTGCCGAGACTGCGTGGGAAGCGGAGTCGCCCACGTCCCATCCAACCGTCACGCGCTAGCCTGGCCCGCAGCCTTTTTGGGGCCCGCCGTGCTCCGTCCTCGACTAAGGCTTCGCCCCAAAGCCACTCCGCATGCGCCTTGGGCCCGGGGGCTACTGTCGGCATCGTGGGAACCAGGATACCCAGGCTTGCCTGTCCGCGGGCCGCGACGCTCCTACCATGGCCTGGTACGGCCCAGCTGATCGACCAGCTGCTCAAGACCCTCGTGGGGGGGGCTAGGCCTCGCGAGGAGAACGACATCAAGACCCCCTCAGGAGCGGCCTCGGCTAGGTTACTCCGGAGGGGCGGAGAATCCAAGGCCAAGCCTACCTCAGGAGGAGGCAGTGACACACCGCGCCAGCGGGTGCCAGCGCGTGCGAGCGGCGCAGTTTCCATTTTGGTGCAAAGGAGACAGTGCAGGCGCAGGTTCCCGAGGAGCAGGACAAAGGTTTCCCTTTCGGTGCAACAAGACCGAAGACCGCAAGGACGACAGAGAGGATGTCATCGCCGAGCCCACCACCGCGTCACCGCCTGATCCCTTAGCAGGCCAAGTCTACTTTTGTCAGGATAGGAACGTCCTTGTGCGTCCTTGTGTTCCCGCTCAAAATGGCCGTTGTGGGATCCCTTCCCTCCTAAACATTTCGGGGGAAGAGGACCCTGGCCGCCTATATAAGTAGCTAGGACCTCTATTATGAGGGGGGGGGGAATCAAGCATGGTCAGATCCAGAAACTCTGCCCTCGCACAAAGGAGGAGGAACCCTTGCCTCCTGACCCTCCTGAGCTCCCCTCCTGAGCTCAGGAACCACTGTACTCATTCATACTCAAGCCCTCCCGAGGCCAATCCACCAAAGCAGAAAGTAGGGTTTTACACCGCAAGGTGGCCTGAACATGGGAAAACTCTTATGTGCTTTACTTGTTGTTCACTAGGATATCTTCACTGGATGAGGGCGAGACACTAGGTGGACATGAGTGGGAGAGATCTTCGTTCACGCCCCTTTGTTCGAACTTCTTGGGTTTGCGGAGCCCATAATCCAACAGAGTATGAGTCATACTCTTTAGGGAGTTCGGCTTCGGTCCATTCTGCGACAAAGTCAGCCAACACCTGGGATTTAATAGTCTGGCGTGGCTTATAAGATATTTCGAACGGTAAGAGCTTGATGGCCCATTTGGCTATGCGTCCAGTGGTGTCTTTATTGTTAATAATATCATTGAGTGGTAACTCGGATGCCCCTGTGATCGAACACTCTTGAAAGTAATGTCAAAGTTTCCGAGATGACATGAAGACAGCATAGGCAATTTTTTTATAGTGGGGGTATCGTGATTTGCACGGTGTTAGAACCTCGGGTACGTAGTATACGGGTTTTTTAACGGGGAATTTATGTCCCTCTTCGGATCGTTCGACGACGAGCACGACTCTCACTACCTGGTGAGGGGCTGATATATACAACAACATTGGTTCGCCAACACCGGGGGCGGCTAGAATTGGGTTGCTTTCTGATAGAGTTTTTATTTCTTCCAATCTAGCTGTGGTCGCGTCCGTCCATTCGAAATTGTCAATGTGTTGTATCAATCTATAAAGTGGCAATGCTTTTTCTCCTAACCTGGAGATGAAGCGCCTTAAGGCCGCTACGCAGCCTGCTAGTTTTTGCACTTGCTTGAGGTCGGTTTGTATTTTGAGCTCTGACAAGGTCCGGATTTTAGCTAGGTTAGCTTTGATTCCTCTGTGGGATACGATGAGCCCTAATAGCTTTCCGGCTGGAATGCCGAAAACACATTTTTCCAGATTGAGCTTATGTCATATTCTCGAAGGTTGGCAAACATAAGGCAGAGATCTTCCACCCAAGTCTCGACGTGTTTGGTCTTAACTACTATGTCATCAACATATGCCTCCACTATTTTGCCCATTTGTTTTTCCAATCATGTTTGAATCATGCGTTGATATGTGGCGCCAACGTTTTTAAGTCCAAACGGCATAGTGTTGAAACAGAAAGGACCGTGCGGGGTGATAAATACCGTTGCGGTCTGATCGGATTCCTTCATCTTTATCTGATGGTATCCGGAGTAAGCATCAAGGAAGCACAATGAGTCGTGTCCGGCCGTTGCATCAATAATTTGATCAACGCGGGGCAAAGGAAAGGGATCCTTGGGACATGCCTTATTTAGGTATGTAAAGTCGACACAGAGGCGCCAGGATTTATCCTTCTTCGGTACCATGACTAGGTTGGCTAGCAAATCCGGGTGTTTAATTTCTCTGATGAATCCGGCTTCCAATAGCTTGGCTAGCTCTTCTCCCATTGCTTGCCTTTTGGGTTCAAAAAACTATCGAAGTGACTGCTTGACTGGTTTGAACCCTTTAATAATATTGAGGCTGTGTTCGGCCAGCCTGCGTGGGATTCCCGACATATCTAAAGGGTGCCAGGCAAATATATCCCAATTTTCCTGAAGGAAGGCGCGTAACGCGCTGTCTACCACCGGATCCAGCTATGCCCCGATAGACGTTGTCTTGTTAGGGTCCGTTGGGTGCACTTGGAATTTGATGGTTTCATCTGCTGGTTTGAAGGAGGTAGTTTCGATCTTTCGGCGAGGATTACGTCGTCCTTGTTCACCGTTGATCATAAGGTAGTTAATTCTTCGGCTGCGAGGGCTTCAGATAATGCCTCTAAGGCTAAGGATGACGTCTTGTTCTTGGCACGGAGTGCTCTATCCGGATCACTTGTTATTGTGATCACTCCATTGGGCCCTAGCATTTTAAGCTTCATGTACCCGTAATGGGGTATAGCTTGAAAGCATGAAAAAGCGTCTCGTCCTAGAAGGGCGTGGTATCTGCTATGAAAGGGAATAATGTCGAAGAGCAATTCCTCTGACCTGTAGTTATCGGATGTGCCGAATACTACGTCGAACTTAATGCTTCCTGAACATCGGGCTTCGCGGCTGGGTATAATTCCTCTAAAGGTTGTGTTGGTGTGCTCAATGCGGGATTTGTCGACCTGCTTCTTTGCAAGCATTTCCTCATATATGAGGTTCAGTCCGCTTCCTTCGTCCATAAGTACTTTAGTGAGGTGGAAACCTTTCACAATTGGATATAGTACAAGAGCTATTAATGCTTAGATCGGCCGGACTCCGGGTGCGTCTTTGATAGAAAAACTAATTGTCGTGTTGCTCCATGGGCTTGCAGACCTATTGGTAGACCTCGGCAAGTTCGCGATTCGCCCTCTTGCGGTGGTTATTTGAGGAGAACGTCTCGAAGACAGTGAAGACACCGATGTCTTTCTCCCCTAATACAGCGGTGGCGAGGATTGCTGCGCCGCTCTTTGCTACGTGCCGGAGTACCCAACATTCTCTAAGGCAATGGTTTGGGATATTGTCCGGGGCTGCATGTATTTGGCAAGGTTTATCGATCAGTTCGTCCAGTACGGACCTGTGCCTTAAAAAAGGTTCATTCTTCTTGCCAATAGGAATATTATCGGATGACCTGCTAGGGTACGTCCGTTTAGCCTTGATAGTGTACTGTCCAGATATGGATTGCTCGAGAGGTGTATTCTGGGCTTTCCAAGTGTTTTCCATTGCGCACTACTTTTGTACTAAATGCGACAGTTATGTGAAACTTAGAACACCACGTCGGTTGAGGTAATTCAAGACTCCCTGGTCCGTGCAGTTGCGGTAAAATAGAGGGACCGCCTCGTCGTTGCAATAGTCCCTGCTCTTGTTTTTAACAAGTAGGAATCTGTCCCGGAAGTGGTTGACCGTTTCCCTGGGCTGCTGCTCTATGTTCGCGAGATCATCTATGTCCGGATTTACTTGGAGAGTTTTTCCCAGGGTGGGTGGGTGTTGATAATTTTGACTCCCAACCCAAAGTGGTATTCGAGGTTTTGGCAACCTCCGATGCAGACGATCCAGGTTCGACAGGATCTAATCATTCCATGGGTCAATCCCGGAGCTCAAAGAACATAAAGTGCCTCCCGACAGGGGCGTGTTCAGCTCGATGGGTTCGGAGATCTGAACTGTGGTGGTCTCCGTCTCGAGAGGGGAAGTCTCTTCGGCTCCGTCCTCAACTGTTGCCGCTAGATGAGTGATCGGGAAGGGATCGATCTCATCATGACCGGATTTAAGTCCGATCTGATCTCCTGGCGATGAAAGCCCTAGGGCGGCAATGCAATCCAGGAGCTTGTTTAAGGGCGAGAGATCTGCCGAGGTAGCGTCATTAGAGTGGTCGGAGTCAACATAGGGGTGGTGCTTGATGACCGCAGGGAGTGCGGCTGGCCCTGAGGCCATGCGGGCGCATACAGCGAATCCGCCGAGCTGGAGAACCTGGCCAATGGCCAAGTTGTTTCCGAGGGTGATCCCGTCGCTAATGACGAGACGAGCCATCGACCGCTCATCGCGAGTGCACAACGGAGCTCTCAATGCGTATGACACTAGTCTAAGTTACTACCTTCATAGTGTATAGTAACATAGTGGCAGTGTTATATATGGTTTCATTTATTAGCTTGTAGACTCATCCTATTTTCGGAAGCACTATGTTACGGTAACATATTATGTTCACTTATGATACTATGCATGCGCGCATTACGGAGGTATTACCGATCATATATACTCCCTCCTTTCCGGTTTATAGGCTTCTCTCAAAATTTTAGTTTTTCCTTTTATAAAGCTCAATTTGGTTGTTCCCCATCACATGTTCAGATTCCAAGGTGCACTAAATCATTGCATGCAAGTATTAAGAGAAAGTTAACCAATGCATGTACTTTATGCATGCATGTATTGCAATTAATACATTGGAAAACATAATTTTTTGAGGAAAACAAAAGCATTAATTGGGTGTTTTTGCAAACTACAAAAAGTATTCCACCACTCACCATCTACCTTGGTTGGTGAGATTTTTGAATTGAGCCCTATAAGGCTGGTTGTAATGGGGAGTATCATATACTAGTATCATGCATATGATATATACTAGTGTATGATACTACTTCCGTAGTGCATAGTATCATAAGTTAGTATCTTAGGTTGCCTTATTAATTGTCAAGCATCACACAAAGTAGTACAACATTTAATATGATACGGTATCATGGTATGATACCACATCCTCTCTTTCCTCATTTAATTGTGTGCCAAATCATCCAGAAAGTCTAGTTGGCATGCATGATACCGCTTATGATACTACCATTACAACCAGCCTAAATCGGAAAGGAGGGAGTATGATACTATCTAGTCTATCATATACTAGCTACCTCACTAAGAGCATGGTTAATAATACAGCCAACGGTCGGCTATAAGAAGTTGACATGGCATATACAGCCAACCTCTTAGCAGGCATGTACAATAATAAGTTTTAAATACGTGCTAGTTTATCAATAGTTGGCCCACCTTACATCCTCACAAAGTATCTTGGATCTCGTGTTGCAGCTGGCTCTACTAACCAAGAACCTGCTTCTATTCTCTCTCCTCTTCTATTTCCTCCAACTAATAAGCACATATATATTATTCTATTCCTTATAGCCTGCTTATGTCACTCTATTGTACTTGCTCTAAGACTAGCCACAATGGAGAGTAACATACACATATCCCTAGACTATGTTACTACCTTTCATAGTCGGTAGTAACATAAGTATGGTAACATGCAAAAGCCTCATTTATTAGGTTATAGACTCATATTGCATTGGGACATGTGATGTTACAGTAACTAGCTAAGTTACTCAAACTACTTCTCTTCTCATTAACTCATTGCCACATAAGCAAATTTGTTGAGTTGGACTCGATGTTACTGTTGAAGTTGCTCCCACTTTGGCTAGTCCAATGCATACACTACAGAAAAAAGACACATCCGTGAAATTTTGGGTCGAACGAAACTTTTTTCTGTCATACTTATGACACTTCTATGATGATAATTGTGACAAAACCCGGTATCATCATAGATGTGGTGGGGTCCTACTTCTACGACAAAAAATCATGACAGAAAATGGGCTTTTCGTCCTGGGCAGGCTGGAGACGCAGCTGCATGACATTCTTTGGGTCGTCCATGATGGAAAAAACCGTGGTAGAATCGAGGGCGAGGAAAATATCGGGGTGTTCCCGGTTACGGTGGGTGGTCGGGGCCAAGCGATGTGTGTTTCTTTTGTACACGCACGCACGTGGGTGCGAGGCGTTGGGCTCTAACTAAACCCGAGCGAGGCGTTGGGCTCTAACTGAACCCGAGCGACTGCACTGCAGGCTACGCGTTACTGAACCTGAGCGATCGATCGATGGCTGTTAACTGAACCCGATCGAGCGATTCCTTTGCTACTACTGCTAATTGAAGCCGATCGATGCTGCCTCAGCATGAACAGTGAGCGTTGCTGGGGGGTTGGATGAATAGTTCTCGGTGGAGTTGGATGAACATGACCCCGTGGTGTTGCCTCTGGATGAACAGGACCCCGATCGATCGAGCCGGTTGGGGCTGCATGAACAGGACCCCGTGGAGGGCTGGATGAACAGGACCACCCCGTGGAGGGCTGGATGAACATTAGACGGTGGAGGGCTGGATGAACAGTAGCTCGTGGAGGGGTGGTTGAACAGGAGCCCATGGGGAGGGCTGGTTGAAGAGTAGCCGGTGGAGTAGCACGCGGTGGAGGCTAAATAGTCGCAGGTGGAGGCAGGAGGAGGTCGACGGTGGATGAACAGTAGCTCGTGGAGGCTGGAGGGGGTCGACGGTGGAGATGAACAGTATCCCGTGGAGTCCCGTTTTGCGGTACGCCACACCCCTCCCGAGGAACATGGCCCCCGTTTCGACCGTAGCGCTCCAACACAAGTTCGTTTCCTCTGTTTTGCGGTACGCCACACCCTCTCGATGAACAGGACCCCCGTTTCGACCGTAGCGCTCCAACACAAGTCTGTTTCCTCCGTTTTGCGGTACGCCACACCCCTCCCAATCAATAGGATCCCGTTTCGATTGTAGGAGGTCTTTTTCCTCCGTTTTGTGGTATGCCAGACCCCTCCCAATGAAAAGGATCCCGTTTCGAACGTGGTCGATCGAACACAAGGTCGTTTCCTTCGTTCTACGGTACGCCAGGCCTCGTTTCCATCGGCTGTTCCGTCCAAGCCCTCCCGATGAACACGACGACGCATTCCGTTCCGACCCAGCCGGTTGGCTCCCCATGAACACGACGACGATACTGTTTCTCCATTTTGACCCAGCCATGTACACGAGCCCTGGACGTACGTACGCGCGAGTAGGCGTTCGAGACCTCGCTCGCATGTACGTACGTGGCCATATTTACTTTCTTGCACTCTGGCCGATGTACGTACGTGTACATGCTACGTGCGCACCTCTACTACGACACGTGCGCGCCTCTACATCGACCAGTATGTACGTACACGTTCGCGACTAGAATGACAACGCTACGTACGCTTCGACCAGGTGGGTCCCGATTGCCAGGCACTTCCTTGCGTGCGAAGATGTAGCTGGTGGTCCCAGCAGTCAGGGGGCGAATCATTTTTTTTGCCCGGACGCACTTCATTGCATGCGAAGATGTAGCTGGTGGGTCCCAGCAGTTAGGGGGAAACGTTTTTTTTTGCGAAATACAGTGGCCCGTCGGGTGGGTCCCCGATGTCAGGTGGAGGAATAATTATTTTGCGTGTAATAAGGAGGCACTACCTTGCTCCGGCCGTGGACCCAGCTGTCAGCCTCTCCACGTACAGTCCATGTCCGATGCAAAGCCATTCCTTGACCATGTTGACCACGCCGCGTCGAGAGCACCAGGGCGGTGGACAACGGCGAGGCCTAGGAAGGGGGCGGCGTGGAGCCGGGGAAGATGCGGCAGTGGAAGCCAGCGCGGAGAGGGGTACGAGGGTTCACGGGTTCGGCTGCGGTGTGAGGCTGCCGACGCCGTAGAACAACAGGGGGTGTGGGTGAGTGGAGGGATGGCCTGTCCAGCGGTGGGAGTAGTAGGGGGCGGTGAGGCCTCCGCGGCAGCACAGCCGGCCACGGGAGGTAGGAGCACGAGGCATGACCGGTGCTGGTTTGCAAGTTGGTTTGGGCGGCTGGAGAAAGAAGACCAAAGGTTGAAGAAGCACTACGGCCGTTGGATGGACATCGTATAGTCACTTGAGCTAGAATCGTGCATATTGACTAAGTTGAGAAAAACCTCCGTCCCCGTCAACTTAGTAGGCCCACAAGTCAGCCTGCCACCATACTGGGTCCCAGCTAACAGGGGGAGTATTCATTTTTTGTGCGTAATAAGGAGGAACTTCCTTGCATGCGAAGATATAGCTGGTGGGTCCGAGCTGTCAGCGGCAGTAACGTTTTTTTCGCGAAATGTAGAGGCCCTTTCGGTGGGTCCCAGATGTCAGGTGGAGGAATCATTATTTTGCGCGGCCGTGGACCCAGCTGTCAGCCTCTCCACATATAGTCCACTTCAGATGCATGTCGGTCGTTGACCACATTGACTAGGCCGTGCCGAGAGCACCAGGGCGGTGGACGACGGCGAGGCCTAGGAAGGGAATGACACGGAGGCAGGGAAGACTCGGCAGTTGTTTCCCACGCGGACGGAGTACGACTGTACGAGGATTTACTGGTTCGTCTGCCGTCACCAAAGAATAACAACACATGTGGGTGAGTAGAGGGATGGCTAGGCCAGCGATGGGAGTACGGTGGGGCGGTGAGGCCTGCGCGGCAGCACAGCCGGCCGTGGGGAGGAGAGAGCAGGCAGTCCCGCCGGCGCTTGTTTGAGCGGCTGGAGCAGGAAGAGCAGAGATTGAAGAAGCACGACGGCCGTTGGATGGACATCCAACAGTCACTGCTTGTGCGTCAACCTTTTTTTTAGGAAAGCCTCAAATCTGTGGAAAACATCATACATCCCATCTGCCATTATTAATAATAATTTACAGCCCATTTGCTAATTCTTAAGGTTTTTTTCGAGCCCTTATTCTTTTTGTTAGCATTACAGCCCATATTGTGGCCACGGTTAAAAAATTATACGAAATTTTGCATATTTCGGTGCGGTCCGAACTATTTTTTATCCCGAAATTTTGAGTCACATTCAAACTGATTTAAAAAATAAATGTATATCAATATAAAATCCAACAAATTTTCCACGCATGAAAATCAATGCAATTTAAAATCTCGAAATGAAAAAAAGAAATTTGAAACTAATTGTCGGTTTGATGTGTTTTAAAAATGTACAACCCATTTCTCATTACTAATAGGCCATTTTCTCGGCCAGCCAAATGAAGCTCTCCTCGTCTTGAAAGATTTCCAGCCCAACAGGCCTGACAAAGCGACTTACTTGGCAAATCACAAAAAACTGCGATGTGGTCGTGGACCCAGCTGCGACCATGGACCCAGCTGTCAGCCTCTCCACGTACAGTACTCTTCCGATGGGAGTCGTTCGTTGACCACATTGACAACGTCGCGCCGAGAGCACCAAGGCGGTGGACGACAGCGAGGCCTGGGAAGGGGACGACGCGGAGCCGGGGAAGACGTGGCAGTGGATGCCCACGCGGAGAGGACTACGAGGGTTCACTGGTTCGGCTGCGGCGTGAGGCTGCCGTCGTCGCAGAATAACAGGGGGTGTGGGAGAGTAGAGGGATGCCCTGGCCAGCTGTGGGAGTATAGGGGGTTGTGAGGCCTCCGCGGCATCACAGCCGGCCACGGGAAGCAAGAGCACGCGGCACGACCGATGCTGCTTTGGGAGGCTGGAGCAAGAAGACCAGAGGTTGAAGAAGCACTATGACCGTTGGATGGACATCGTACGGTCATTGGAGCCAGAATCGTTCATATTGACTAAGTTGACAAAGCCCTCTGTCCCCGTCAACTTAGTAGTCCCACAAGTCAGCCACCCACTATGGTGGGTCCCAGCTAGCAGTGGGTATTCATTTTTTGTGCGTAATAAGGAGGCACTTCCTTGCGTGCAAAGATATAGCTGGTGGATCCGACCTGTCAGCGGCGGGAACGTTTTTTCGCGAAATACAGAAGCCCTTCCCACGTACAGTCCACGTACAGTGCGTAATAAGGAGGAACTTTCCTTGTGTGCGACCATGGACCTCGTGGGTCCCAGCCATTAGGCTCTCCACGTACAGTCCTCTTACGATGACTCTAGTATGTTGACCACACCGCGCTGAGCGCACCGAGGCGATGGACGACGGTGAGGCCCCAGACTGGAACGACCCGAAGATGGGGAAGACGTGGCAGTGGAGTCGCAGACGGAGAGGAGTGGGAAACTTTACAGGTTCGGGTGAGGGGTGGGCCTACACTCGGCGGAGAATAACAGGAGGTGTGGAGTGGAGAGATGGCCTAGCCATCGGCGGGGTAGCGTCTCGCTGAGGAGCGCAAGACAACGTCGCTGGACGCCGAAGGCTGGAGCGGGTGGTCCCGGCAGCGCTGGGGGAAGAAGACGATAGATTGAAGAAGAATGTCGGGCGTTGGATGTAAATCCAACGCCTTCTTAGGCTTTGACCTACTGGCCCACATGTCAGTCAATCCATTTATCTTTTTAGTCCATTTGGTGGGCTAGGTGAAACAATGGTGTAGCATCTATGCAGCCCGTTTATATATGTGGTAGAATTTAAAGCCCATTTGCATTTTTCTCGAAATCCGTGGACTTGCTGGGCTGGGTGAAAATATCATGTTGGGCTAGACGGATAAATGTTATGAAAACATAAAGGTTTTTTATCATTTATGCCACCGGTTGTGTCTCACTACTCAGTTTTTCCATTAGAAGTTACAACTGCTCAAAAATGCCATCGACCCGTGAGATGCTTGCTCAAAATGACATTAGATATCTCAAAAATGATATCGTTCTGTTAGATGTTTGCTCAAAATGCCATTAGACATTGTTATTTTCACGTCAAACACGTTGACCATGTTATATGACAAAAATAAGCCTAGACCCATATGTTAGTTCTCTCTATCTCAGAATGATAAGTGTGGCCCCACTTGTCAGGAGTAACCAAGTGAATAATTTTATAGGAAAATAAGAACGCTGTTGAGATCAAGTGGGCCCCACACTTTATTGTAGTGAGATAGAGGGAGAGATGGCATGTTGGTCCATAGGTATTTATGTCATTATAACATGTCAAAAGAGATTTGAGATCACAATAATGGTGTCTAGTGGCATGTTTGAGCATGTGTGTAATGAAGTGATGGCATTTTTGAGCAGTTGAAATTCATAGTGGCAAAACTGAGTAGTGGGATACAACCGGTGGCATAAATGATAAAAACCCAAACTTAAACACATGATTGCACGTCTATTACTGCATTAGTCAGTAAAATATTTGCAAGCTTATGTACACAATCACTAGGAGTTAACTTGCCAAGTTATATATAAACAATTATTATTATTATTTTGTAATAACTTTCAACTTATGAAATAAAATATCATTTAAATTTGATGAGTTAATAGTACGTGGGGTATTATTATTTTTTAGGCAAGACGTGGGACAGTTGAGTTGGTTCTAGGGAAAAGTACTGGGAGAAAACTCAGTTTACATCGAAAAAGAAAGTGGCAGAAAATTCAGATATAGGATTAATGAAAACGAAAAATAGAACTGAGTTGTGCGTCGTCCTGAAAAAAGAAACATAACTTGGGCTGCTGATGTTATAGACAAGCTAGGTTGGGAGGCCCAGAGGCCGCTTGATACCTGCTGGATCCAAAAAATATTGAAACATGTCGTGGGCTGCCCATGTTAAACAACAAAACCTAGGCCATGGACCTGGTGGGCCCGGGACTATCAGCCTCTCGACGAATAGTTGTCTCCCGATTCCTCTTGTTTTGCTGACCATGTTGGGAACGACAGACGGCGGTGCCGCGGCTAGAGCACCAAGGCGGAGGACGACGTCGAGACCTCAGACTGAACGAACCGGAGCATGGGAAGACGCAGGCGGAGGGGAGTACGAGGGTTGACTTGTTCGGGTGCAGGGTGGATTCAGAGGTACCTCCCATGCCCTCCTGGCCGCGTAGGTTATGTAGACTACATTCAAAGGTACCTCCCATGTGTTCAGGTCCTTGGTATCGTTGTCTTCTTTCATGTTGGCGTATCAGGGGTCGATGATGGTCTCGGCGAGGTCAACCACGGAGTCCTTCTCCTGCCCATTGCTGATGATCTTGTATTGCTTCTGGATGTCGACAAGCTTGTTGCATCAAATGGTCGAATCGTAGCATTCTTCCTTCTCTCCACCGTAGTGAAGGTGCAGTCGGCGCTGCCGATGAAACGGGCGAATGCTCCAGAACCTCTGATGGCCCTACAGAAGTGGTAGATGAGAACCTCGTCCCGCACACATACCTGGGCCACGGCGATCCGCTGGTCCCTGTCAGGAGACGAATGGATGGGCACAAGGTCTAGTCCTGCAACCTTGTGCTTTCTCGTCCTGTAGGTACTGCTTGAACTCGGCGAGGCAGAGTTTCACCGAGTCCGGATCATTGGTGTACATCACATTCAACTTGGTGCATCCATAGGACTGAATGGCGAACTAAATGGGGAACTCCTTGCTGAAGTCCATATCCAGCAAGCTCACCCCTCGGATCGCCATTGGAGTCTCGTCAAGTGAACGAGTGTGTAGGCGGCGGCAGCAGTTCGTTATTCAGCTCTTGGGGAACTGGATTTAACAGTAAACTGAGTGTGTATAGGCGACAACAGTTACTACCCCTCCCTCATCCGCTGCACGCCCGACAGAAGATGCACCCTCGGCGCATTCAAACGCCACCATTAAGAAACCTACTCCGGCCACACGTCGGTTCACGAGCGGGTCTGTATTGGTACTGTAATAACAGGAGTTAGTGGTCACTTTACTTAAATTTAATTAGCTTTAATAGAAATTTATACTTAAAACAAGCAATGCATTGGCTCGTTCTATCAGTGCCACAAGATCAACATGCACAACAATTAGGATTATTATTCTCAGGACGCACACGATCAGCACATTTGTCGCACTTCCACAAAGATAATACTACCAAGTTTCAACTGTTTGTTATGGTTGTTGTCCTCTGCATCGTCATGCAGTGTTTCCCAGCTTGCAAGATTCAGAACCAACAAATAAGATCCAAATAATAAGTACAACAAAGATGCCTACACATCTCATTGATTCCAAGCTTGCAAGATTCAGAACCAACAAATGAGATCCAAATAATAAGTACAACAAAGATGCCTACACATCTCATTGATTCCCTGCTTGCAAGATTCAGAACCAACAAATAAGATTCAAATAATAAGTGCAACAAAGATGCCTACACATCTCATTGATTCCCAGCTTGCAAGATTCAGAACCAACCCATTAGAGCCTTTTGATAAAGTGAATATCGGGATTAAATCCATCTTGGCTAATCGTGTCATACAACCCAAGAACTTGGCGAATGCTCTTGACCATCACAACATCTGTAATTGAGTATTCTTGTTTGCACTGATAAGAAAGAGCATGATTACTATAATAGTGGCACTAGTTGAAGCAAACTTTATTTCCAAAACGAGAAAAGATTGCGATAGAATAGCTTTAATTAAAAAATAGAACATTAGCATAGTATGAAAAAGCACAATCATATTGATAAAGGACAGTACTGACCGGTGTGAGGGGCCCTATGCCACCACGACTCGATGTGGTGAACCTGCAAATCCACTTGGATGAGGCCAACCTCGAGATCTATGATCCAATTCATGCGCCTTTTTCTGAAGTTCACCTAAAATGAAGCAAAGATTGCATCATTGAGCTAGCAAGAAGTACTTGCTCTTGTGAGATGGCAGGTTCTTCTTTAGTAGTTACACAAAAATTGAGCAACATTAAGGTTGGTTGTCCTGCTCATGTAAGGTGCAACAATAATTTGCTTATCCTTTTGTGCAGTTCCACTAAAATAAAGTGCCATTGTGGTGACAGTGATCTTGCAAAGACTAATAAAATGTTGCACGAGATTACCAGCAGAATTTGACGGAGATTTTTGAAACTCCAATCACCATTTTGTGTAGTTCCACCAAAATTGAGAGATGTTACCCACGTGACATTGCAGTTGAACTGCACAAGACAATCATTCCAAAAAAAAGTGTTTTGTGCAGTTCACCAAAAGGTCACAATAGCAACAAGGTGAAATGGATATCCCTATCTGCACAAAAAGATAGAAAAGTAATTAGTTGCTGGTCAATAAGAATATACGAAACATATACGAAAAGAAAAGAAGCATCTTAATTATGTTCATGGCAATCACGCAAGGATAGTAGAAATTTTAAAACGTCAGCAATGCTTCATGTTACCAGAAGCATTATGATCAACAATGAGATTCCTCAAATATGGGATTACTTTAATGGTGGCATTGCTTGTTTACCAGATACAGTAAATCAACAGCATCTAAAGAGTTGGTTTAAGGGCATGGGACCGTGGGGACACCAGGACACTCAGCAGTTTAAAGGAGCAACTTACTTATCATACTGGGGAAAACAGCAGAAGTGCCATTTGTAAAACAATTTAATTGCATCTTATCACTGGAGGCATTAGATTAACAATAACACTGGTTAGACATGTCCCTAAGGTAACAGTGTGATCGCTTCATTTTACATGCGCCCTTACAATAACAATAGCAAAAGGTTGGTTTAAGGACATGCGACAGTGGACGCATTAACACAATGTACCTAGAAGGAGGCATAAAGTGGTGATGCCAAGTTTGTTCATGCTATGTGAGGGCAGCAAATGTAATCCTGGAGACCTTTTACTATGTGAGGGCAGCAAACCTAATCCTGGAGACCTTGTACTATGTGAGGGCAGCAAATCTAATCCTGGAGACCTTTTACTATGTGAGGGCAGCAAACCTAATCCTGGAGACCTTGTACTATGTGAGGGCAGCAAATCTAATCCTGGAGACCTTTTACTATGTGAGGGCAGCAAATCTAATCCTGGAGACCTTTTACTATGTGAGCAAATCTAATCCTGAGACCTTTTACTATGTGAGGGCAGCAATTCTAATCCTGGAGACCTTTTACTTTGTGAGGGCAACAAATCTAATCCTGGACATACTCTGTTGACTTGTCCATCAGCCGCCACTTTCTATCCTTTTTTCAACCTATAATAGATATGTTCCTTATCCAGTTTGTACTGCGTTTTCCCATTATTTCCCTTTTCAACCAAAAGACCGGTTGGGTATCCGGTCTCTACTACTTTCACCATATTATTTCCTCTTTAAATCAAGTCCTAGATTCATGCTACAACTCCCCCCCCTTTCTTTATTGTTCAAACAAAGCCCTAGATTCGAAAGCATGAAGTCACTTTACCTCTAATAATACTAAAACTTTAGGTGGCTTTGGAAGAGCTGATGGGAGTAGAAAAAGATGCACATGCAGACACGTGGGGAGCTGGGGCAGTAGAGCAAGGCCGCTTTCGAAGAACTTATACCTGAGGGTCGTCGAGATGTTGGCGGCGGCAGGTCGGATCTGCGGACAATATGGGAGGGAGGAAGAAGGGTCGGAGGACCTCCCGAGCCAGCGCTGTGTCGGAGAGAACGGCACGAGCAGAGGATCGGGACCCTCCGGCAGCTGTGGGTTTCCTCCCTCGCCGGCGATGACCATGTGAACGATGCACCTTTTAGTCCTCTACACACACAGGCAGAAGGGATCTGGCCGGATCTGTGACCAGTGGTGAGCAGAGAGAAAATGTCGCTACTGCTGTCTTGTTCAGATCTGGAGAGGATGAGAGAATGAAGAGAGCAACGCTAGTAAAGCAAGCGCTCAGGCCCCTGCATACATATATAGCGGAGTGATTATCTTTTTCTCTCCACAACAAGCGTTTCAATTTGTGTACGTGGCATTAAAGAAAATAAACTCTCTATTTAAGGTGACTACCTGTACGACTCCTACTTAATACTACTAGTAGTAGTATTGTTCACTTGTGCTCCCCAGCCCTCCATTCATTGAACAACCCCACGGGTGAATAAACATACAGTAATAGTATTTATATAGGATGAACAAGCTTGAACTATTTTCGCGTAGATAAAAGTTGAGGGGGGGCTTTTCCCGGGCAGTACGCGCGACAGTTTTCGCTTAGGCGGTTTGACAGAGAGGCGAGGAGGGTGAGGGAGTAGCGGATTCAACTTACTTACTACTGGAAATGTCGGGCTGTGCGATTTGACGGCGAGTTACTGTTTGGATCCATGTGTTAGAGGTAGTTTGGGTTAGTTTGAACTCAACTAACCCAAAAATATCCAAACGGGAGGGTTAGTTTGGGTTACTGTTTCGATCCATGTGTTAGAGTTAGTTTGAGTTAGTTTGAACTCAACTAACCCAGAAAAAATCTAACCCACCCAAGAGGTGCTTATTTGGGTTAGTTCTTCTTGGGACACTAAAAACACATTTTTCTCTCGCTCTCCCCGCAGCAAATCCCTCCCCACTTCCTCGAAGCTTCTCGTCCTCTCCCTCCCTCCCTCTCACACCGCCCATGAAGGCACCTCGCTGTATCCGCTCTCCATCTAACCCTGTCATCCAAACACCTCTTTCGCTAGAGTTACTTCAAGGTTAGTTCAGGATTAGAATCTAACTCTAACCTTTAACTGAGTTAGAGTATCCAAACAAGGCCAGGCGATACGACCGAGGTGATGCCCCCCCTTCCGTTCCGCACTCTAATCTGGTGCATGACACGTATTACGTCGACCCGGATGCTGCTGGCTGTCCCACATGTCGCCAAAGTAGTACGCAGTACTAAGAAGAAGCAAAGAATCATGCGGTATAAGTCTTTCTAGAGATTCCAACAAGTGACTACACCGCATGCAGTATCTCAAATCTCAAATCTCAAATCTCCCTTCCGGTTTATAGGGCTCAAATCTCAAATCTCACCAACCAAGGCATTTTGCGATTGGAGGAATGTATCTCGTACTTTACAAAACTACCCTAATTAAACTCATGCATTAATTACGTAGTTCTATCGTTTTCCTCTCCGCCTTGGTCGCGGTGCACAATATTGACCACTCCTATATGACTAGCCGCTCTATCTACATGTGGGACATCAAAGCATCCGGGCCCGTGCCATCCACCAAATCACAGCGATGTGCTATAGTCAAAACTCACCGGTCACCCCGGTGTGGCCGTCATGACCCGTCATATCACAAAACCCACACCTTTACCGGCACTGGTAAAGTGGCCTCGAAGTTGGACTGGACGAAGCAACCATAATTTCACTGGAATGCTCATTGAAGCCCTTTCTCACATGGCCCGCCTCACATTATCACCACATATTTCTTGGAGTCCGTGCACGGCGGGCAGGCGATCTCTTCTCCCCGCCCCGTCTCTCTCCTCTCAGCCGACGCCTGCCGAGCGATTAGATTTCGGCTATCGATGGTTTATTCAATTGCAGTCCCACATGTCAGTGAAAATGCAAGACAACGCGTGTCCCCTCTGGTGAGCGGCGTGCGAGCCGGACTGTCGGGGGTGCGACGTGAACGCGACGCGTACGAGTTGTAAGTGTGCTGCCTTCTCCTTTTGAACTTGCAAAGCGTAACATTTTCGTGCGATCGATTGATAGAAATCTAGAACAAAATGACGAGGGCGGTGCTTTCCCGCGCGTTAGGCGGGCTAGTTTGAGTGATATGACGTGCTACAGTGTCTTCCACTTGCTCCATTTTTATGTAAGCAAGAATCTACACTCTTACGTGGGAGGAGTGCGAAACACGGCGGATCTGATTTTGATCGAGGGATAACTGTTCCCTGCGAAATAATGGAGCACTGTTAGCAATTATAGCATGATAGTTTGGGCATCTCCAGCGTTGGCCCTCTAATTTACACCGGCATCTGTCCGAGGACACTGATGGATGCCATCCAATGCTGCCCGCATACCTTTCGAAAACTATATGAACTAACCGGACAAAATTCATGCAAACAAAGCAAATTTCAAATTGACCGGAAGAAATTAATTACATTTCGAGAACTTTTCCTATAATCTGGACGAAATTCATTACATATTTCGTACAAACCGTACTAAAACCTACTGTAAACCTAATCTAAACGATCGCCGGGCCCCGACCACCATGTCCGGCCATGAACCCGAGAAAGCCGGCCATTGCCTTTGCCTCCTCCTTATCCGCCTCGATAACCTCCTCCTCCAGAGCACAAGGTTATGAAGATTTCTGTCTCCACGTCGCCATCAAGAGGCTAATCGGCCGCCGATTTTTATCCCACCAAGCTTGGCATCGACTGAGTGGAGGAGGGGTGGCGACCTACCGTGTACTACTCTTCCTCGCAACCAGCTGTGCCTGCGCACGCGCGCCGGCTTCGTGGTCGTGGCGGCGGAGGGTGGCCGGGGGGATCCGGCGATCTCCTTCGTCTGCTTTTGCAAGAGTATGTCCAAGAGAGCTTTGGAGCGCGCCCGGAGCGGAGCCACCGATGTCCTTCGTCTGCTCCTGCGATAGTACGTCCAAGAGAGGTTTGGAGTGCTCGGAGGCCATGGTTGGAGTGGTGCCAACAGAAGGAAGGGACCGGAGTTGTGAGTAGTTTACCACAGACCTTCGGGTTATAGTTAGTACCTAGATGGCTTCTTCTCTCTCTTTGGATCTCAATACCAAGTTCTCCTTGGTCTTCGAGGAGATCTATTCGATGTAATCTCTTTTTGCGGTGTGTTTGTCGAGATCCGATGAATTGTGGGTTTATGATCAAGATTATCTATGAGAAATATTTGGTTCTTTTTTCTTTTATGTATGATTATAATATCCTTGCAAGTCTCTTCGAATTATTGGTTTGGCTTGGCCTACTAGATCTATAGTTCTTGCAATGGGAGAAGTGCATGGCTTTGGGTTCAATCTTGCGATGTCCTTTCCTAGTGACAGTAGGGGCAGCAAGGCACGTATTGTATTGTTGCCATCGAGGATAAAAAGATGGGGTTTATGTCATATTGCTTGAGTTTATCCCTCTACATCATGGCATCTTGCTTAAGGCGTTACTCTGTTCTTATGAACTTAATACTCTAGATGCATGCTAGATAGCGGTCGATGTGTGGATTAATAGCAGTAGATGCATACTCATTTCGGTCTACTTGTTTCGGACGTGATGCCTATATATATAATGATCATGCCTAGATATTCTCATATTATTCGCTTTTCTATCAGTTGCTCGACAGTAATTCGTTTACCCATCGTAGAATTCTGCTATCATGAGAGAAGCCACTAGTGAAACCTATGGCCCCCAGGTCTATTCTAAACATACCAATCTACAGTCTACTTTACTTTTCTGTTTTTACTTTCTGTTCTTATATCCAAAAATACGAAAAATATCAAACTATCCTATCTATTAGATCTCACTTTCGTAAGTGACCGTAAAGGGATTGACAACCCCTTATCGCGTTGGCTGCGAAGTTCTTATTTGTTTGTGTAGGTGCGAGGGACTCGCACGTGGTCTCCTACTGGATTGATACCTTGGTTCTCAAAAACTAAGGGAAATACATACGCTACTATGCTGCATCTCCCTTTCCTCTTCGAGGGAATACAACACAAGCTCGAGAAGTAGCAAGAACAATTTCTGGCGCCGTTGCCGGGGAGGCTTACGCAAAAGTCATATACCAAGTACCTATTGCTACCTCTTGAGCTTGCATTGTATTCCCTCGAAGAGGAATGGGAGATGCAGCACAGTAGCGTAAGTATTTCCCTCGGTTTTTGAGAACCAAGGTATCAATCTAGTAGGAGACCACGCGTGAGTCCCTCGCACCTGCACAAACAAATAATAACTTTGCAGCCAACGCGATAAGGGGTTTGCAATCCCTTTACGGACACTTACGATAGTGAGATCTGATAGAGATGATAATTATATTTTTGGTATTTTTGGAATAGAAACAGAAAGCAAATAAACAAATGTGGCAGAAATTGGCTAGTTGACGGGAAAGTAATATGATAGAGATAGACCCGGGGGCCATAGTTTTCTCTAGTGGCTTCTCTCATGATAGCGATATTCTACGGCGGGTAAATAAATTAATGTCGAGCAATTGATAGAAAAGCGAATAATTATGAGACTATCTAGGCATGATCATTGTATATAGGCATCATGTCAGAGACAAGTAGACCGACTCATGCCTGCATCTACTACTATTACTCCACACATCGACCGCTATCCAGCATGCATCTAGTGTATTGAGTTCATACGAACAGAGTAACACCTTAAGCAAGATGACATGATGTAGAGGGATAAACTCAAGCAATATACCATTCAGCATGGATGGTGAGCTATCTCAAAAAAAACTCAAGAAATATGATGAAAACCCCATCTTTTTATCCTCGGTGGCAACAATACAATACGTGCCTTGCTGCCCCTAGTGTCACTGGGAAAGGACACCGCATGATTGAACCCAAAGCCAAGCACTTCTCCCATTGCAAGAACTATAGATCTAGTAGGCCAAACCAAACCAATAATTCGAAGATACTTGCAAGGATATAATGAGCACACATAAAAAGTTCAGAGAAGAACAAAATATCTTTCATAGATAACCTTGATCATAAACTCACAATTCATCGGATCTCGACAAACACACCGCAAAAAGAGATTACATCGAATAGATCTCCTCGAAGACCGAGGAGAACTTTGTATTGAGGTCCGGAGAGAGAGAAGAAGCCATCTAGATACTAGCTATGGACCCGAAGGTCTGTGGTAAACTACTCACAACTCATGGTGAGGGCGATGATGATGATGATGATGAAGCCTCCGTGATGGATCCCCCTCCCGGAACAGGCTCCAAGATGGGATCTCCACGGGAACAGCAGCTACGGCAGTGGAATTAGGGTTTTCTCTCTGCCTATGGAGTTTCTGGGGTACGTAGGCATATATAGGAGGAAGAGGGGCACCACCGGCCACCGGGCCTGCCCTCGAGGCAGGGTGGCACGCCCCCCACCCTCGAGGGTGGGTCCCCTGTCCTCTGGCTTGGCCCCGAAGTTTATCTCGCGTGATTTTCTCCAAAAATATCTCCTGCGAAGGTTTCATTCCGTTTGGACTCCATTTGATATTCCTTTTCTGCAAAACCCTAAAATAGGCAAAAAAACAGCAATCTGGACTGGGCCTTTGGGTTAGTAGGTTAGTCCCAAAAGTGATATAAAAGTGAATCATAAAGCCCATTAAACATCCAAGACTTCATAAATAATAGCATGGAAAAATCAAAAATTATAGATACGTTGGAGACCTATCACCTATCACAAACCCTTATCCTTCGCATTACATTTATTTGCCTCTCGTTTTCCTCTCCCCCACTTCACCCTTGCCATTTTATTTGCCCTTCTTTTTGCCATGTGTTTATCGTTCGCTTGCTTCCTGTTTGCTTGTGTGTTGGATGGCTTGGTTGTCACTATGGCTCTCCCTATCAGTGTAGACCCTCACCTCAAGAGGCTGGAGGAGATCGAAAACAATGTTAGACATTTTATGTCTGTGCAATTTGAACATAATGATTTCTTTAGAAACGAGCTTAAGGAACAGAAAAACTTTATGGAATACATAAATAAAGACCTCGATGATATGTCTAAGGAATTTTATGGTTTGAAATCTCAGTTTGCTCATCTTGAGAACTTAATAGCCCAAATTTCGGATAAACAGTCCACCTTAGTTAATAAGATGGCTGCTAAACCGGAAGAGCATGAAAATAAAGATGAAGATCTGAAAGTTATTGATGTGTCTCCTATTAGATCCTTGTTTTCTAGTATGATCCTTGATAAAGATGGGATTGGAGATGAGTTTACTTTAATTAAAAGGCGTCCCAATGATTCAGAGTTTTTAGATCTTGATGCTAAATTGTTAAAAGTGGGATTGAAGAGATTAAAACTTTGCATAGTGATGAACCCACTACTTTGGATTTCAAGGGATTCAATTATGATAATTGCTCTTTGATTGATTGTATTTCCTTGTTGCAATCCGTATTAAATTCTCCGCATGCTTATAGTCAAAATAAAGCTTTTACCAAACACATAGTTGATGCTATGATGCAATCTTATGAAGAAAAACTTGAATTGGAAGTTTCTATCCCTAGAAAGATTTATGATGAGTGGGTTCCTACTATTAAAATTAAAATTAAAGATCATGAATGCTTTGCGTTGTGTGATTTGGGTGCAAGTGTTTCCACTATCCCAAAAACTATGTGTGATTTGCTAAGGTTCCATGAGCTTGATGATTGTTCTTTAAATTTGCATCCTATGGATTCTACTATTAAGAAACCTATGGGAAGGATTAATGATGTTCTTATTGTTGCCAATAAGAATTATGTGCCCATAGATTTCATTGTTCTTGACATAGATTGCAATCCTTCATGTCCTATTATTCTTGGTAGACCTTTACTTAGAACGATTGGTGCAATTATTGATAAGAAGGAAGGAAATATTAGATTCCAATTTCCTTTAAGGAAAGGCATGGAACACATTCCTAGAAAGAAAATTAAATTACCTTAGGAATCCATTATGAGAGCCACTTATGGATTGCCTTCCAAAGATGGCAATACCTAGATCGATCCTTGTATCGTGCCTAGCTAGGGGCGTTAAACGATAGCGCTTATTGCGAGGCAACCCAATTTTATATTTTTTCTTTTTGCTTCTGTTTAGGAATAAATATTGCATCTAGCTTCTGTTTAGATGTGGTTTTGTGTTTTAGTTAGTGTTTGTGCCAAGTAGAACCTTTGGGAAGACTTGTGTGAAGTTTATATGATCTTGCTGTAAAAAACAGAAACGTTAGCGCTCGCTAGAATAGTCACCAGATTTTACTAGAGAGTGCTATTTAGTTGATTCATTTTGCAGTTGACTAATAGAAAAATTCCCCACGTTTACCAAATTATTTCAAGTTTTTTGGAGTTACAGAAGTATGCGAAAGTTACAGATTACTACAGACTGTTCTGTTTTTGACATATTCTGTTTTTCGTGTGTTGTTTGCTTATTTTAATGAATCTATGAGTAGTATTGGAGGATATGAATCATAGAGAAGTTGGAATACAGTAGGTTTAACACCAATATAAACAAATAATGAGTTCATTACAGTACCTTTGAGTGGTGGTTTGTTTTCTTATACTAACGGAGCTCACGAGATTTTTGTCTAAGTTTTGTGTTGTGAAGTTTTCAAGTTTTGAGTATTGCTTTGATGGACTATGGAACAAAGAGTGGCAAGAGCCTAAGCTTGGGGATGCCCAAGGCACCCCAAGGTAAAATTCAAGGATAGCCAAAAGCCTAAGCTTGGGGATGCCCCAGGAAGGCATCCCCTCTTTCGTCTTCAACTATCGGTAACTATACTCGGGGCTATATTTTTATTCACCACATGATATGTGTTTTACTTGGAGCGTCATGTATGATTTGAGTCTTTGCTTCTTAGTCTGCCACAATCATCCTTGCTGGACACACCTTTTTGAGAGAGATAAATATGGCCTATGAATTGTTAGAACACTCTATGTGCTTCACTTATATCTTTTGAGCTAAATAGTTTTTGCTCTAGTGCTTCACTTATATCTTTTAGAGCACGGTGGTGATTTTATATTGTAGAAATTGTTGATCTCTCATGCTTCACTTATATCCTTTTGAGAGTTTATTGGAACAGCATGGTAATGTGCTTTGGCTATAAAACTAGCCTTAACATGATAGGCATCTAAGATGAATGGAGTAAAAACTTTAATATAAAGTGCATTGAATATGATGAGAAGTCTGATACTAGATAATTGTTTTGAGATATGAGGATAGTGATATTAGAGTCATGCTAGTCGAGTTATCATGAAATTGAGAAATACTTGTGTTAAAGTTAGTGATTCCCGTAGCATGCACGTATGGTGAACTGCTATGTGACGAAGTTAGAGCATGAGGTATTTGTAGAGTGTTATCCTTCGTGTGGAGGTCGGGTGCGCGCGATGGTTAACTCCTACCAACCTCCCCCCTAGGAGCATGCGTTCATTGCTTTGTTTTGATGACTCGTAAATTTTTGAAATAAGTATATGAGTTCTTATGACTAATGTTGAGTCCATGGATTATACGCACTCTCACCCTTCCACCATTGCTAGCCTCTCTTGTACTACGCAACTCTCGCCGGTACCATACACCCACTATATACCTTCATCAAAATAGCCACCATATATCTTCCTCAAAACAGCCACCATACCTACCTATCATGGCATTTCCATAGCCATTCCGAGATATATTGCCATGCAACTTTCCACCGTTCTGTTCATATGACACGCATCATATTGTCATATTGCCATGCATGATCATGTAGTTGACATCATATTTGTGGCAAAGCCACCATGCATAATTTTTCATACATGTCACTCTTGATTCTTTGCAATCCCGGTACACCGCCGGAGGCATTCATATAGAGTCATACTTTGTTCTAGTATCAAGTTGTAATATCGAGTTGTAAATCAATAAAAGTGTAATGATCATCATTATAGAGCATTGTCCCATGTGAGGAAAGGCCAAATAAAAAAAGAGAAAAGGCCCCTCCAAAAAAAGGGACAATGCTACTATATTTTTTCCACACTTGTGCTTCAAAGTAGCACCATGTTCTTCATGATAGAGAGTCTCATGTTTAGTCACTTTCATATACTAGTGGGAATTTTCATTATAGAACTTGGCCTGTATATTCCAACGATGGGCTTCATCAAATGCCCTAGGTCTTCGTGAGCAAGCAAGTTGGATGCACACCCACTTAGTTTCTTTTGTTGAGCTTTCATACATATTTAGCTCTAGTGCATCCGTTGCATGGCAATCCCTGCTCACTCACATTGATATCTATTGATGGGCATCTCCTGTCACAGCCCTATAGCTTTAGCCTTTGCTTGACTCTGCATGATCATGTGCATCATGTTTAATTTTCTCAGAAACTTGGAAATGGGGATGATCAAACCCTAGCACTTCAATTTTCAAATAGGTCGAGTTAAAAAATTTGCATTCAATGTTTCCAAAGTGTTCTTATTATTTGTTTGATATTTTTGGCAAGGCTTTTGCACCAAACCAAAAATAATGAACATTTTAGGAATATTTTGGGCACTGAATTTAAATCATTATTGTATTTGAATTTGGAGTTATATTCATAATATATAGAATATATTTCCAAATAACTTTGATTTAATTTATGTGCTCCTGGAAAAGTCCATGGGAAAACATAAAAATACTGAGAGGATGTTTTGGCACTTATTTGGATTTGTTCAAATTCAAACAGTGGCAAAAGAAATAAACAAAGAAAAGAAAACAGAAAACAGAAAGAAAAAGAGAGAGAGAGAGAGAGAGAGAGAGAGAGAGAGAGAGCACCTACCTAGGCCTTACCCAGCAAAAGCAGCCCAGCCCACCAGGGGCATACCTGTCTTCAACCTCTGCCTACTGGCAGAGGCAAGAGCGAGCACGGCGCCCACGTGCGCCGGCACGCAGCTGCCTGCCTGGCTCCCCTCGACGCGCCTAGATGACGCCACGAAGACGCCCAGCACCCCCTGCACCTCTCCCTCTCTCTTACCCGAACACTCTCCCCCCTCCTCTGTTCTCCTCACCGAACGCGCCCGCCACCGCCGGCGAGAACCACCGCGCTCCCCGTCCTTCTCTTGTCTCCCCGGTGTGTCCAGAAGGACCGCCGCGATGCCCTCTTCCTCCTCGCTGAGCCACGCTTCGCCGAAAGCTCTGCATCGCCTATACGTCGTCGTCTTCATCCTCGGATCGCCGGAGCTCCTCGCCGCCGATTAGGGAGCTACAGAGCGTCCCCGACCTTTCTCTCGAGCTCGCTAGCCCCGCCGTGAGCCCCTGCACTGAACCCCTCCCTTCCCTGCCTTGTTTGCGCAGCGTAGCTGCCATGTTCACCGAAGCCGAGAGCTCCCCGCCGCCGGCCATGCTGCCACCGTGCACACTGCCACCTAGGGCCATAACCAAGCACACCACCAAGCTCAGTGCAAAGCCAGGACCCCAAAACCGTCACCTGTTGTTCCTGCCATGCACCGTAGCATCGAAACCGCCGGCTCCCTTGGCGGGATCCCAGCCAAGGAAGACCACAAGACCTCCGGCAAGCATCTTGCCGGGGATGACAGCAGGCGCCGCAGCAAGACCCTTGCCGGGGCCCCGACAAGGCCCTTGCCGACGACACCTGCAGGGCCACTATCAGGCCCACGCCAGCTAAGCTTCCACCGCCCCATGCAGCTGCCAACCCAACCAGCTGGGCAGGCACCTGCATGGCGACATGCAGATCTTCGTGGAGACCCACCGTTGCGCCACCTCAGCTGCCTGCCTGCCTACATGGCATCTCAGGCATCGCTGGCCAAGGTGCGTGTCGACACAAGAAGGAGCGGCGACGGACAAGATGGATGTCTCCCCCGTCCCCGATAAGCAAGGACACCTAAGCTAGGCGCATTAAATGCGCATTGTCATGTAATACGAGGGATAACCTCGCATCACTGTACCCTTTCCACCTCCCGTGTGCCACTGTGGCAACCCCTTTTTCCCTATAAAAGGAGGCCCGGGGCGACCAGGAGAAGGATTCGGCTCTTTAGAACTCTTCACGATTCGGCTTTTTGGAGCTCCTCACGCCCCATAGCTAGCTGAAGAACACATATATAAAATCCACCAAAGCAGGAGTAGGTTTTTACGCGTCCTCGCGGCCCGAACCTGGGTAAAGGAACCGTGTGCTGTCTGTTTGATCCGCTCTTCTCTCAAACCCGCGCCCCGCAACCGTAGTAGGGATTCTTGTGATCCCATAGGTGTCGCTCCAAATACACCAACAAGTGTAGTTTAATTGTGTTGCACCTCTTGGCATGTTAAGAACATTTAAACTTGTTGGGTACATAAACGCGAGTCAACTAAATAAATTGAATGTGGTGTTTCGTCAATATGCAACTCATTGCATATTGAGCTCCACTTAATTTGTAGTGTTGTTTGTGCACTTTGCCATGCCATGCATATTTAAATCGGACATGCATCATACTTGTTTGTGCATCATGCCATGTTTATGTTTGTATGTTTACCATGTTGTTTGCTTCTTTCCGGTTTGCTTCTCTCAATAGCTTCGGTTTCGTTCCAGAGTTGTGAGGATTCATTCGACTACGTCCATTTGTCTTCTTCATGGACTCGTTCTTCTTCCTTGCGGGATTCCAGGCAAGATGACCGTTCCTCGATATCACCTCTATCTTTGCTTCGCTAGTTGTTTCGCTATATAGCTATGTCGCACTACCCATTCCTATTTTGTCAGCCTCCCATGTTGCATTGAAACCCTCTAACCACCTTTCTAGCAAACCGTTGATTGGCTAAGTTACGCTTTTGCTCAGCCCTCTTATAGCATTGTTAGTTGCAGGTAAAGATGGAAGATGGAAGATGTTCCATGTTGGTACATGTATTCTTTGGGATAACACTATATATCTTATTTAATTAATGCACATATATACTTGGTAATGGGTGGAAGGCTTGGCCTTTTACTTGGTGTTTTGTTCCAATCATGCCGCCTTAGGATCCGATAAACCGGTGTTATGTTCCTTGATTTTGCGTTCCAAACGCGGTTGGGGTTTATGGGCCCCCCCTTGATAGTTCGCTTTGAATAAAACTCCTCCAGCAAGGCCCGACATTGGTTTTACCATTTGCCTAATAACTAAAAACTTGCATAGGGAATAATTAACCCGAGGATTCTTATTCAACAACTCGGGCCAGTGCTTCTCATGAGTGTTGGTCCAAACTAGAGCAGCTTGCGGCGCCGCCCCTTGGCAACTTGGGGTATTTTGGTCGCTATAACCATAGCTCATCCGTCGTGTCCTGAGACGAGATACGCGCGACTCCTATTGGGGTGTCGGCACGTCGAGAGGTCTTGCTGGACTTGTTTTACCACTGTCGAAATATCTTGTGCACCAGGATTCCGAGTCTGATTGGGTTGTCCCTAAGATAAGAGGTTTTACCTCTGCTGATCGTGAGAGCTTGTGATGGGCTAAGTTGGGACACCCCTGCTGGGTTATGATCTTTCGAAAGCCGTGCCCGCGGTTATGTGGCCGATTAGAGTTTGTTAATATCCAGTTGTAGATAACTTGACACAAAACCTCAATTAAAATACACTACCGTGTGAGTAGTCGTGATGGTCTCTTTTCGAGGGAGTTTGGGAAGAGAACACGGTTGGGTTATGAATGACTCGTAGGCGGACAGCATCATCTAGTGATCATGACTAGTTTACGATCGTTGGCTTAGCTTCTCTTCTCGCTCTGAAAGTACGTAAGCTAGCCACCTCATCTACGCTTAGTGCTTGCTGCAAACCCACTTTATGCCTCCTCCAACCTAAAGCCTTGATAGTTTTGATATCCGGGAACAAGATTGCTAAGTCCCCATGACTCACAGTTTACTACACAAATAGGTGCAGGGACACCAGAGTTTGACACAGGAGACGTGCAAGAGCTTCAGTGGGAGTTCGATGAAGAGCGTGGGCGTATGTACGTGATGTACCCCGACGATCAGTAGTGGTTCCTACTAGGGCCGACCAGGATTAGCGTATGTGGTATATTTTTCTTCGTTTGATTTCGTATGTACTCGGACTCTGTGTTCTCTGGATGAATGTACGTTTATTGTATTAATTGTGTGACATGGCGAGTGTAAGCCAACTATTAAACTCTCTTGCATCATGTTCATTACATGGGTTGTGTAAAGATACCATGCTTGAGACCATTCCAGAATACGTTTATGACTCTAAGTCGTGCCTCGACACGTAGGAGCTATAGCCACATCCTGGGTGTTATAAGTTGGTATCAGAGCCTTCCCCGACCTAGGAGCCCCTGCTTGATTGAACCGCCGCTGATGTTGAGTCTAGAAACAAAAACTATTTTGAATCTTAGGATTATATATATCGGAGAGTAGGAATTCTTTTACTCCTTATCCCCTTCGTCGCTCTGGTGAGGACTCCTAACATAGAAGTATTGACTTCCCTATCCTCTTTTTACTAAAAGAAATTAGGATCACGCAGGTATTGTTGGGATCGTTCTGATATCTTTGTGACGGGAACATTGTTCTTGGTGCCTCCTAACATTTAGGGGTTGTGGCGGTGTCCCGAGGAGTTGAGCTTCGAGGTGTTGTCGTCACAGTTGTATCGTTACAGTTCCGGAATACCAGAGGTCGCCGACATCAAAAACTCCTCTATGCATGTCTAGTGGTGAGATAACCCCGACGTCACCCAGTACTGGGGGGATAGTTCGAGAGTATTACCACAACTAGTATAGCGGATGCTTTTCGAAGGTCTGAGGTAAACGGTTTCCAAAGTTGCTTTGTTATGTGTTGACGGATGGATACAGCTGGATGTAGGACTTGTTAGTTGTGTGAGATATGGTGCTTCCCCTGTATCCCCAATACCAGATTGAATAACCAGAAAGTTTCGGGAATTAGTAGGTGGTAATTCAAGTAGCTCTAGGTAATCTTCCAACAAGTACATGATATAAGCTTGGGATCCAACTTCTAGTGGTTCGCTTGTCACGATCAATTTTACACTAGTTACGTTGCATCTTAATGAATAATTGGCTATGCTGATTCGGGGATGCAATGTCCTTTGTAACATCGTGCCCGGGGG
>LR738713.1:242453726-242501290 GCA_902687465.1 Secale cereale
CCCTTCTTCTTCTTAGAGCCAGAATGTAATGCCCGGGATGGGATTATACCTCCTACGTGTCGAGGCACGACTTAAAGGTATAAGCCCATTCTAGAATAATCTCAAGTTTGGCATCTTTGCGACTCATGTAAAAATAGGGATGAAATTGCAAAAGGATAGTTGGCTTACACTCGCCACGTCACACAATTCATTACATAAGCAAAACATCATCCAAATAACATCACAACCCGACTACGGGCGAAGATCCAAATGAATGATACCAAATACATAAAGCCACAGGTCCGAATCGCCCCTAGTAGAAACCACTACTGATCATCGGGATAGTGCACATAGAATCGACTATGTTCTTCATCGAACTCCTAGTATAGCTCCGTGTCGTCACCTGAGTAGTTCACCATGGTACCTGCATGTGGTGTGGTGTAGAATCTGTGAGCAGCGGAGGACTCAGCAATCCCGTTCCCGGGTAGCAAAACTACCTAAGCCTTGGGTGTGGAACAAGGATGAAGAAAGATAAAAGGTTGCAGCTGCACTAGCACTATCTTACGTGTTTAGAGCGAGAAGAGAAGTGCCACGAGCGTCAAAGTGATCACGAAGTGATCCTATCTAAGCACGTCAATCATAACCCCACCGTGTTCACTTCCCGAACCCCTTTCGGAAAATGACCGTCACGGTTACTCACGCTGGTAGTGTGTTCTGAACATGGTGTCAAGTTTTCTATAACCGGATATTAATAAAATCCCATCTACCACATAACCACGGGCACGGCTTTCGAAAGTTCAAAACCATGCAGGGGTGTCCGAACTTAGCCCATTACAAGCTCACGATCCGTGGAGTCGCAACTCCAAGGTGGGAAGGCCCGAGTATTCTCGGAATCCCGTGCTCAAGATATACCGACATAGGTAAAACTAATCCAGCAAGACCTCCCGGCGTGCCGACACCCTGACAGTAGCCACGCATATCTAGTCTCAGGCCACGGCCGGATAGGTCAGCCTACAGGTATATACCAATCCTCGAGTTTCCTCGTGGTGGCCCCGCAGTCTGCCCAGTTTGGACCTACATTCATGTAGAGCACTGGCCCGGGGGTTGTTGATTAAGAACTCGGGTTTGCAAAGCCCTATGCAAGTTTTAGTTGTTAGGCAAATGGAGTACCAATGTTGGGCCTTGCTGGAAAAGGTTTAGCGCTAAGCAGGTTATCGAGGGGGTCCCATAACCCCAACCGTGTTAGGAACGCATAATCAAAGAACATAACACCAGTTTATACGGGTCCTAGGGTGGCATGAGTGGAACAAACCACCAAGCAAGAGGCTTAGACTTCCACCCATTACCAATATATAGATGATTTAGTTTAAGAGTTTATATAGTGTGATATCCCAACAATATCTTCAACATGAAGCAAGAATTTTCAAATCTTCTCCTGCAACTAGCAATGCTATAAGAGGGGCTGAGCGAAGCTTACGTAGCCAAACAATGGTTTTGCTAGGTTGGGTGGTTAGACAGATTCATGGTTACAATAGGAGGCTGGCAAACAAACATGGGCATCGAGGCAATAAGCTAAAGAGCGAGACTTCTAGCAATAGGCAAAGATAGTAATGATATCTGGGTCAGGTCATCTTACATTTCGAGTCGTCGATGGGATCGTAAGACGGCTCCTCGTACTCAACCTCGGTTGTAACCTCGTTCTCTTGCTCGTGCTCGGCTTCCGGCTCTACTCGACACAAGAACACAACGAGGCACGAAATCAAAACAAGGTGCAATGCACATTCAACATGATGCACGTATGATGCATGACAAGTCTATATATAATGCAAAACATGGCAAGGTAGGAAGCACAGAGAAACAACACAAGAACATGACAATATGCTCAAGCAAGTATGATGCAAGACAAGTATATATATGATGCAAAACATGGCAAGGCAGGAAGCACTCAAAAACAACACAAGTCAACAAGTTTAAATGAGGCCGGAAACTACATATAACAAATCCGGTAAGTCCTCATATGCATAGTTTGCAATTAGTCCAGATCTGAACAAACCTTAAGTTAAAGTTGTTAAACAGCAAGTTAACATGCACCATGATGATCTACATGAAATTCTAGTCAAGTTTCATATAAAGTTTGTTTAATTCGGAGCTACGGTCTAGAAGATAAGAGAAAAACAAGTTAAGCATGGCAACGGTGCAAGATGCACCCAAACATCAAGCAAACTCACTCCAAACATGTAAACAATAGGATATTATGATTATACATGCAAAAACACACAAGTTTCATGTAGGGCTCGCTCAAAACGGAGCAACGGTTCAACACATACACTCAAAACAAGATACAATGCAAAGCTGAATTTAACAGCCACATAACAACTTTGGGGCAAGAAATATATACTCTAAAGCACCCAAACAAGATGACAACAAGCATGGGCATGAAGTAGACATATCCTACAGAAAACAACTCCATTGGAGCAACTCCATAGGAGGCATGGATCAATAGCAACAAGCTACAACATTTTGATCATGATGTTAAAAACCTGACAGTTATATTTTATAGCAACTTGGGAGCAAGAAATAAATAATCTACAGCAACCCATATGAGCAAGTGAGGACATGGATGGATAGACAACAACATGTACAACAAGGAATGACCAATGGCCACCCCAAAACTAACATGGATTTGCCTAGGGCATCAAGCAAACATAGCATCAGGATAAGACAGATTCGAGACTTAGTAGAATTTTCACTAAGTATAAAACAATTAAGTTGGCATGGCATGTTTGCAAGCATGTTTAAGTCACCTAAAGGCATATCATGGAAAATGGTTTGCACCACAGCAAAGACCACATGATGGAGATTCTAAAACATATTGGCATGTCACAAGGGGACAAACACATCAATAGCAGCGAGCACTTCAAATCAGCATCTCATAACATGTTACAAAACTTAACAGCCACATGCTCTTTTGCAACCAATAAAAACATGGCAATATGAACCCTAACATGCATGCTACAGCAACCAACATGTAGAGCATCTCATGATGAATATTTTGACATCTCGTATGCTTCATTTGGATAAACATGCACCAAGTTATCACATCTCAAACATGGCATGAAAATAACTAGTAGCAGCAGTTTATATCAAGTAGCACTCTTGTCACGAAGATTAAGACCTCTAGATGGACTCAAACAAGCATGACACAATGGAACAAAACGTAGTACACATCACCACGGTCATTTTGACATATCATAAGCACAATTTGGGCATACACACAAAAAGATATAGCCATGCCAAGATGCCATCAGACAACAAAATTAACAGGGACTTAAGAAAACAACAACAAGGAAGCGGATCGGGTCGCACTGTGCGGATCGGGCCGGGCGCGGGACCCAGACCCGTTAGGGTTTCGGCCCGTTAGATCTGGATCGGGCGATGGGATCCTCGACTGCGGCGGGAGCTTCGCGGCGACGGGGCGGCGGTTCCGGGCGGCAAGGAGGCTGGAGGCGCCGGCGAGGGGCACGGCGACCGGCGGGGGGAGAGGATCTGGCACGGGGCTATCGGGCGGAGGAGGCTGGGCGCGGCGGAGCACGGGCCGGGCGGCGATGGTGCGGGCACCGGCCGGCGGCGGGATCTTGGCCAGCAAGGAGCGCGGCGGCGCTGGGCGACGGTGAGGAGAACGGCCGGCGGCAGCGGGGCGGGATTCCGGCGGGGACGGAGCGGTGCGGGAGGAGCGGTCCGGTTGGCGGCGGCGGAGGGCCCGCGTCGGGCCTGCGGGCTGGCGCGGTGGGAGGCCAGCGGGGGACACGTGTCGGGCCTCGATTCGTCCGGGCGCGGCGGCGGATGTGTCCGGCGCGCGGACGGACGTGTCCGGCGGCGGACAGAGGAAGAAGGCTAGGGTTTGGACGCGAAAATGGGCATGGGGGGATGTATTTATAGGCACAAGGAGCTAGGAGACTCCAAATGGGGAGCAGTTTTCGGCCATGCGATCACAAATCGACGACCGAGATGATGGGAAGGGTTGTGCTGGGTTAGTGGGCTGTTGTGGAGGGGGTCTTGGGCCTCAAAGAAGAGGTTCTTTTAGCCCACTAGGTTAACCGTTGGAGTACCAAACGAACTCCAAACGAGATGAAACTTGACAGGCGGCCTACACGTACCAAAACAACAACGCACGACAACTCTCGCGTCATTCCGGGAACGTTACACGGCCACACACGAAGGAAGGACTCGGGGATGCCACGGGCACGTGTGAGAGCGTCGGAACTTGAAACGGACAACGGTAAGAGACGAGTGGGACCGGATGCAAGTGACAACACAAAATGCAATGCAATGTACATGACAACATGACATGGATGAAATGCACACACGCACAAGACAAACGAAGAACCCGATATGAAGAAGAGCCCGGAAAGGAATTGATGAAGCCAAAGTTTATATATTACCATATTTGGAAAGTATTACATCTCGGGCATTATACATAAATTCTCAAATGAAATATCCATTTTATTAATGTGATGTTTCTTCATTATTTTCCTTCAATGTCCTTATCCGGTGATTCTCAGGAAGATGCCAAGGAAGCTTCAATTTTATCATTCTCCGTTCTCGTTTCTTCTCCGGTGGACTAAATCCAATCTTTGGTGTTGATTATATCCTTTCTCTTGTTTCACATGTTGGAATATCTTATCCGAAGTCTCTCTTGTTTTTTCAACTCCATTCAAGCTATTTTGAGGTTGTTATCTCATTCAAGCCATTTTATTGAACCAGTGCAATATCTCTCAAGCCATCTTTTCCGACAGTGTTTCTTGAGTGGGCCCTAACCCATAGGTCTTTTCCCAGGATCTGACCTGACTCTTTTATTTTCGAGAGCTATTCTTAAATTCTTCTTAAAGTGTGACGTAAGAATGAATTTTCATCAGTCATATGCCTTTTCCAAGATCACATTCAAATTCTTTCTATCGTTGCTTCAACATTTTCATTCTTCATTCGAGAGTGCCTCAATAATTCATGGTGATGTATCTCATCGTCATTCTCAGATTTTGAAAACTGAAGAAGAGTTTTCCTCTAAATCTTGGTCTTTTCCCTTGAAAATTATGGTTCTACCTTCATGCCATCCTCATTATTGTTCCGATTATGAGGAATTCTTTTCATACCCATCCGAAGCATTTCAGTAGTGTTTTTTGTTTTTATATGAAGGTCAACATTTCAGAATTCTTCATTCTCGATGTTCTACTCTTGTTCTCAAATTCTTCCGGTGCATCATTCAAGTATTCACTACTCTTCTTGTGATCCCTTCGTTCTTTTGTATTTAAGTTTCCTCAAGTGCCTTGGTTCTTTTCTAATTCTTTTCGGTGATTCGTTCTCAATTCTTCATTTGTTTCAATCCTATCGGTGGTTGATACGTCTCCAACGTATCTATAATTTTTTGTTGTTCCATGCTATTATATTATCCTTCTAGGATGTTTAGTGGGCTTTAATATACACTTTTATAAGATTTTTGGGACTAACCTATTAACCCAGAGCCCAATGCCAGTTTCTGTTTTTCCCTTGTTTTAGAGTATCGCAGAAAAGGAATACCAAACGGGGCCCAGTTGACCTGAAACTCAATGGAGGATGTTTTTGGACCAAAAGAAGCCCAAGGAGTACCAGAGATGGACCGGGGGAGTCCCGGGCTTCCCACGAGGGTGGGGGGAGCGCCCAGCCCCCTAGGCGTGCCCCCTATCTCGTGGCCACCTTGGGGACCCCCTCCTTACTTGTTCCCGACTCCAACACCTCTTATATATATAGAAACCGCCAGAAAATAACCTAGATCGGGAGTTCCGTCGCCGCAAGCCTCTGTAGCCACCAAAAACCAATCTAGACCCGTTCTGGCACCCTGCCAGAAGGGGGGAATCCCTCTCTGATGGCCATCTTCATCATCACAGTGCTCTCCATGACGAGGAGGGAGTAGTTCATCCTCAGGGTTAAGGGTATGTATCAGTAGCTATGTGTTTGCTCTCTCTCTCTCTCTCTCTCTCTCTCTCTCTCTCTCATGTTCTTGAGATGGCACGATCTTGATGTATCGCGAGCTTTGCTTATATGATGTATATCTTGCATGTGCTTATCTGTGGTGACAATGGGATATCCCGTGATCTACTTGATGTATGTTTTGGTGATCAACTTGCGGGTTCTGCGATCTTGGGAATCTATGCATAGGGGTTGGCACACGTTTTCATCTTGACTCTTCGGTAGTAATTTTGGGGCACTCTTTGAAGTTCTTTGTGTTGGTTGAATAGATGAATCTGAGATTGTGTGATGCATATCGTATAATCATGCCCGCGGATACTTGAGGTGACAATGGAGTATCTAGGTGACATTAGGGTTTTGGTTGATTTGTATCTTAAGGTGTTATTCTAGTACGAACTCTAGAATAGATTCAACGGAAGGAATAGCTTTGTGTTATTTTACTACGGACTCTTGAATAGATCGATCAGAAAGAATAACTTTGAGGTGGTTTCGTACCCTAAAATAATCTCTTCGTTTGTTCTCCGCTATTAGTGACTTTGGAGTGACTCTTTGTTGCATGTTGAGGGATAGTTATATGATCCAGTTATGTTATTATTGTTGGGAGAACTTGCCCTAGTGAAAGTATGAACCCTAGGCCTTGTTTCAAAGCATTGCAACATCGTTTATGCTCACTTTTATCATTAGTTACCTTGCTGTTTTTATATTTTCATATTACAAAAACCTATATCTACCATCCATATTGCACTTGTATCACCATCTCTACGCCGAACTAGTGCACCTATACAATTTACCATTGTATTGGGTGTGTTGGGGACACAAGAGACTCTTTGTTATTTGGTTGCAGGGTTTTTTGAGAGAGACCAACTTCGTCCTACGCCTCCCACGATTGATAAACCTTAGGTCATCCACTTGAGGGAAATTTCCTACTGTCCTACAAACCTCTGCACTTGGAGGCCCAACAACGTCTACAAGAATAAGGTTGTGTAGTAGACATCAAGCTCTTTTCTGGCACCGTTGCCAGGGAGGTGAGTGCTTGAAGGTATATCTTTAGATCTTGCAATCGAATCTTTTAGTTTCTTATTTTATCACTAGTTTAGCTTATAAAAGAAAACTATAAAAAAATTGGAATTAAGGTTGCCTCATATGCTTCATCTTTTTAATATCTTTCGTGAAAATGATGAGAAGGAAAATTGTGCTTGAGTACTAGAAGAAGAATTAAATAGAATGCTTGGCATAAAATATGTGAATGATGAGCATGATTGCAATGTTGTTAGTATGAATTATTTGAATACCCATGATGCTAATGATATGCAAAGCCACAAGCTTGGGGATGCTATGTTTGATGAAGATGATATGTTTAGTCCCCTAAGTTTTGATGAGCAAATTTATTATGATGAAAGCATGCCTCCTATTTATGATGATTATTGTGATGGCACATATGCTATAAAGAATAAAGATAACCATGAAACTTGTCATCATTATTTTAATTTTCAATTGGATTACGCTTCACATGATAGTTATTTTGTTGAGTTTTCTCCCACTACTATTGATGAGAATAAACTTGCTTATGTGGAGAGTAGTAAAATTTCTATGTAAGTGCATCATGAAAAGAATGCTTTATGTGATGGTTATATTGTTGAATTCATTCATGATGCTACTAAAAATTATTATGAGAGAGGAACATATGCTTCTACCTATTGCAATAATATCAAGTTTTCTCTCTATATGTTAAAAGTTTTGAAGCTATGCTTGTTTTCCCTTCATATGCTAGTTGATTCTCGTTCCCATAAGTTGTTTCCTCACAAAATCCCTATGCATAGGAAGTGGGTTAGACTTAAATGTGCTAGTTATATTCTTCATGATGCTCTCTTTATGTTTAAACTCTTATCTTTTATGCAAGCATCATTGAAATCATTATGCCTAGCTAAAAGGCATTAAAGAAAAGCGCTTGTTGGGAGACAACCCAATAGTTACCCCTACTGTTTTTGTGTGTCCACATGATTAAGCTACTATAGTAATCATGTTTTATAGCTTTTGTTTCAATAAAGTGCCAAGTAGAACCTTTGGGAAGACTTGGGTGAAGTCTTTGCGATCTTGCTATAAAAAACAGAAACTTTTGCGCTCACGAGATTAGATGCCATTTTTTACTGGAGAGCGCTTTTAAGTTGATTCTTTTTGCAGAAGATTAATAGAAAAATTCCTCATGTCCACCAATTTATTTCAGAATATTTAGAGTTACAGAAGTATTCTAAAGTTACATATTGCTACATATTGTTCTGTTTTTTGACAGATTCTGTTTTCTATGTGTTGATTGCTTACTCTGATGAATCTATGAGTAGTATCGGGGAGTATTAACCATAGAGAAGTTGGAATACAGTAGATATTACACAAATATGAATTTAGAATGAGTTCACAACAGTACCAAAGTGGTGGTTTTATTTTCTTATACTAACGGAGCTTACGAGTTTTCTGTTGAGTTTTGTGTTGTGAAGTTTTCAAGTTTTGGGTAAAGATTTGATGGACTGTGGAATAAGGAGTGGCAAGAGCCTAAGCTTGGGGATGCCCAAGACACCCCAAGGTAAAATTCAAGGACAACCAAAAGCCTAAGCTTGGGGATGCCCGGGGAAGGCATCCCCTCTTTTGTATTAGTCTATGGGTAACTTTACTTGAGGCTATATTTTTATTCACCACATGATCTGTGTTTTTCTTGGAGCGTCAATTTATTTTATTTTGTTTTGCTTGCTGTTTTAATAATATCCCAAGATCTAAAATTCTTAAATGTTAGAGAGTCTTCACATAGTTACATAATTATCCAACTACTCATTGACCTTCACTTATATCTTTTGGAGTAGTTTGTCGTTTGCTCTAGTGCTTCACGTATATCTTTTTAGAGCACGACAGTGGCTTTATTTTGAAGAAATAGATGAACTCTCATGCTTCACTTATATTATTTTGAGAGTCTGTTAGAACAGCATGGTAATTTGCTTTGGTTATGAGTTTAGTCCTAATATGATGGGCATCCAAGATGGGCATAATAAAAACTTTCATAGAAAGTGCATTGAATACTATGAGAAGTTTGATACTTGATGATTGTTTTGAGATATGTGGATGGTGATATTAGAGTCATGCTAGTAGAGTAGTTATGAATTTGAGAAATACTTGTGTTGAGGTTTGCAAGTCCCGTAGCATGCACGTATGGTAACAGTTGTGTGACAAATTTGAAGCATGAGGTATTTCTTTGATTGTCATCCTTTGTGTGGAGGTCGGGATCGCGCGATGGTTAACTCCTACCAACCCTTCCCCTAGGAGCATGCGTGTAGTACTTTGTTTTGATGACTTGTAGATTTTTGCAATAAGTATGTGAGTTCTTTATGACTAATGTTGAGTCCATGGATTATACACACTCTCACCCTTTCACCATTGCTAGCCTCTCTTGTGCCAGGCAACTTTCGCCGGTACCATACACCCACCATATATCTTCCTCAAAACAGCCACCATACCTACCTATCATGGCATTTCCATAGCCATTCTGAGATATATTGCCATGCAACTTTCCACCGTTTCGTTCATTATGACACGCGTCAACATTGTCATCTTGCCATGCATGATCATGTAGTTAACATTTTATTTGTGGCAAGGCCACCATGCATAATTTTTCATACATGTCACTCTTGATTCATTGCACATCCCGGTACACCGTCGGAGGCATTCATATAGAGTCGTACTTTGTTATAGTATCGAGTTGTAATCTTTGAGTTGTAAATAAATAGAAGTGTGATGATCATCATTATTAGAGCATTGTCCCAAATAAATAAAAAGGAAAGGCCAAAGAAAAAATGGCCCAAAAAAAGAAAGAAAAATAAAAAAGGGACAATGCTACTATCTTTTTCCACACTTGTTCTTCAAAGTAGCACCATGATCTTCATGATAGAGAGTCTCTTGTTTAGTCACTTTCATATACTAGTGGGAATTTTCATTATAGAACTTGGCTTCTATATTCCAACGATGGGCTTCCTCAAATGCTCTAGGTCTTTGTGAGAAAGCAAGTTGGATGCACACCCACTTAGTTTCTTTTGTTGAGCTTTCATACATTTATAGCTCTAGTGCATCCGTTGCATGGCAACCCCTACTCACTCACATTGATATCTATTGATGGGCATCTCCATAGCCCATTGATACGCCTAGTTGATGTGAGACCATCTTCCTCTTTTGTCTTCTCCACAACCACAACTCTATTCCACCTATAGTGTTATATCCATGGCTCACGCTCATGTATTGCGTGAAAGTTAAAAAAAAATTGAAAACATTTAAGTATGAAACAATTGCTTGGCTGAAACCGGGGTTGTGCATGAGTATTTTGTGTGACGAAGATGGAACATAGCCAAACTATATGATTTTGTAGGGATGAACTTTCTTCGGCCATGTTATTTTGAGAAGACATGATTGCTTTGTTAGTATGCTTGAAGTATTATTATTCTTATGTCAATATTAAATTTTTGTCTTGAATCTTTCGGATCTGAACATTCATGCCACAATAAAGAAAATTACATTGATAAATATGTTAGTAGCATTCCACATAAAAAAATCTGTTTTTATCATTTACCTACTCGAGGACGAGCAGGAATTAAGCTTGGGGATGCTTGATATGTCTCCAACATATCTATAATTTTTTATTGTTCCATGCTATTATATTATCCTTCTAGGATGTTTAGTGGGATTTAATATACACTTTTCTATGATTTTTGGGACTAACCTATTAACCCAGAGCCAAGTGCCATTTTCTGTTTTTTCCTTGTTTTGAGTATCGCAGAAAAGGAATACCAAACGGAGCCCAATTGACCTGAAACTCAACGGAGGATGTTTTTGGACCAGAAGAAGCCCAAGGAGTACCAGAGATGGACCAGGGGAGTCCTGGGCTGCCCACAAGGGTGCCCCCCCCGGGGCATGCCCCCTATCTCGTGGCCACCTCCGGGACCCCCGTTACTTGATCCCGACTCCAACACCTCTTATATATACAGAAACCTCAAGAAAATAACCTAGATCGGGAGTTCTACCGCCGCAAGCGTCTGTAGCCACCAAAAACCAATCTAGACCCGTTATGGCACCCTGCCGAAAGGGGGGAATCCCTCTCCGGTGGTCATCTTCATCATCCTGGTGCTTTCCATGATGAGGAGGGAGTAGTTCATCCTCAGGGTTGAGGGTATGTATCAGTAGCTATGTGTTTGATCTCTCTCTCTCTCTCTCTCTCTCTCTCTCTCTCTCTCTTTCTCTCTCTCTCTCTCTCTCTCTCTCTCGTGTTCTTGAGATGGCACGATCTTGATGTATCGCGAGCTTTGCTATTATAGTTGGATCTTATGATGTTTCTCCCCCTCTACTCTCTTGTGATGAATTGAGTTTTCCCTTTGAAGTTATCTTATCGGATTGAGTCTTTAAGGATTTGAGAACACTTTATGTATGTCTTGCATGTGCTTATCTGTGGTGACAATGGGATATCACGTGATCTACTTGATGTATGTTTTGGTGATCAACTTGCGAGTTCCATGACCTTGGGAATCTATGCATAGGGGTTGGCACACATTTTCATCTTGACTCTCCGGTAGAAACTTTGAGGCACTCTTTGAAGTTCTTTGTGTTGGTTTAATAGATGAATCTGAGATTGTGTGATGCATATCGTATAATCATGCCCACAGATACTTGAGGTGGCAATGGAGTATCTAGGTGACATTAGGGTTTTGTTGATTTGTATCTTAAGGTGTTATTCTAGTACGAACTCTAGGAGAGATTGAACAAAAAGAATAGCTTCGTGTTATTTTAGTAAGGACTCTTGAATAGATCGATCAGAAAGAATAACTTTGAGGTGTTTTCGTACCCTACGATAATCTCTTCGTTTGTTCTCCGCTATTAGTGACTTTGGAGTGACTCTTTGTTGCGTGTTGAGGGATGGTTATATGATCCAGTTATGTTATTATTGTTGAGAGAACTTGCACTAGTGAAAGTATGAACCCTAGGCCTTGTTTCAAAGCATTGCAACACCATTTATGCTCACTTTTATCATTAGTTACCTTGCTGTTTTTATATTTTTCAGATTACAAAAACCTATATCTACCATCCATATTGCACTTGTATCACCATCTCTTCCCCGAACTAGTGCACCTATACAATTTACCATTGTATTGGGTGTGTTGGGGACACAAGAGACTCTTTGTTATTTGGTTGCAGGGTTGTTTGAGAGAGACCATCTTCATCCTACGCCTCCCACCGATAAACCTTAGGTCATCCACTTGAGGGAAATTTGCTACTGTCCTACAAACCTCTGCACTTGGAGGCCCAACAACGTCTACAAAAAGAAGGTTGTGTAGTAGACATCAGTGGTCCGTTGAATTGTGCGATATCTCTCTTTAATCATTTTCAATGCAAATAAGTACTATGCCAAATCCATTGCTTCTCATCAATTTAATTGGTGGAGGATACGCATAACATAATTCTTGTTCTTATTTCATCCATGTGATTAATCCCTTCCTTCGGAGTTTGTTCATTAGGAATAAATTCTTGGTTTCAAGTTTTTCGTCTTGTCTTCCGGTGTTCTAAGCTCTCTTAATTTTTTCATCATGAAGATCCATCTAAATCTTTGCAAGGCTTCAATCTTATTATTTTCGTCCTTTTGTTACCGGAGTTCTACATGGTGGTTCATCATGATTTAATTCATCCTCGAAGTGCAAATATTTGCTCCCTTATCTTTTGAGGTGGTGTTATGTCATTCTTGACAATTTCCTTCATGTTTCATGATTCACAAGTTGTCAGAATGAGATATTGTAAAACCATCATTTGCTCTTCGATTATGAGTTGTTTCAACCCATAATAATTTCTTTGTTAGAGTATCTTGGTATAGATTTCACCTAAAGCTTTCCATTGGGAATGTTGATATTGTGGTGCTTATCAATAGTCCAAGTTATCTCTTTATCATCTTGGTGGAAGAAATTTTTCATCTCTTTGTTCCCCTCAACTAATCAACCATTTGGTAGTGGCAGAATTTCACCTCAAGTTTTGAAATGTTTTCATAAGCCACAACGAACTTATTCTTTTGTTGTTCTTTTTTTTCAACAACTCTGTTCAACCCTTCTTTGTAAGGATGCTCTTCAAACTCAATTGTGGTAGAAGTTGGCATTTTCTACCTCGTTTTTTCCTCCCAATGATTTGTATTCTATTATTTCATTTCAGAGGCATTGTGATCATGCTCTCTTCGACCCATCATCTCATTTATAATTTTCTTTTCCTTTCTAGTCCATCTAACTGGAGTGTTGTGTCCTCCATTCAAGTTCTCTCATCTTATCAAGTTTTCCCTCTCTTTTCAACCGGAGTGCTGTTTGTAATCTTTCTTACCCCTCATGCAATTCTTTCAATAGTTCCGGAGGCAGTGCTTTGTTGATATAATCAACTATCCTCTCATCTTGTGAACTTTATGTTAAATTACATCCATGTTCAATTGGGGTGCTATCCAAATCCTATCATTCTAGTTCCTTAGCTATCTCGTTATACCGGTGTGCTTTCATATTCTTTTGGTTTGTTAAGCTCGTGTCTCACGTCTTTCAACCTACAAGTTTCTCATAATGTTCCTTATTCCTCTTTGTTAACGGAGTGTTTTCAATTTCGTTCATCTCTGTCGTGTCATTCTTCAAGTTTTCAACCTCTCAAGTGAAGGAAATATGCCCTAGAGGCAATAATAAAGTTGTTATTTATATTTCCTTATATCGTGATAAATGTTTATTATTCATGCTAGAATTGTATTAACTGGAAACTTAGTACATGTGTGAATACATAGACAAAACAGAGTGTCCCTAGTATGCCTCTACTAGACTAGCTCGTTAATCAAAGATGCCTATGTTTCCTAACCATAGACATGTGTTGTCATTTGATGGATGGGTTCGCATCATTAGGATAATGATGTGATGGACAAGACCCATCTGTTAGCTTAGCACTATGATTGTTTAGTTTTATTGCTATTGCTTTCTTCATGACTTACACATGTTCCTCTGACTATGAGATTATGTAACTCTCGAATACCGGAGGAACACCTTTCTTCATGACTTACACATGTTCCTCTGACTATGAGATTATGCAACTCTCGAATAACGGAGGAACACCTTGTGTGCTATCAAATGTCACAACATAACTGGGTGATTATAAAGATGCTCTACAGGTGTTTTCGAAGGTGTTTGTGGTGTTGGCATAGATCAAGAATAGGATTTGTCACTCCAAGTGTCGGAGAGGTATCTCTGGGCCCTCTCGGTAAAACTCATCATAATATAAGCCTTGCAAGCAAATGACTAATGAGTTAGTCATGAGATGATGTATTACGGAACGAGTAAAAAGACTTGCCGATAATGATATTGAACTAGGTATGATGATACCAACCATCGAATCTCGGGAAAGTGACATATCGATGACAAAGGAAACAATGTATGTTGTTATGCGGTTTGACCGATAAAGATCTTCGTAGAATATGTAGGAGCCAATATGAGCATCCAGGTTCCGCTATTGGTTATTGACCAGAGATGTGTCTCGGTCATGTCTACATAGTTCTCGAACCCGTAGGGTCCGCACGCTTAACGTTCGATGACGATTTGTATTATCAGTTATGTGATTTGATGACCATGTTTGTTCGGAGTCCCAGATGAGATCACGGACATGACGAACAGTCTCGAAATGGTCGAGCCGTAAAGATCGATATATTGGAAGGCTATATTCAGACATCGGAAAGGTTCCCAGTGATTCGGGTATTTTTTTCGGAGTACCGGAGAGTTACGGGAATTCGTATTGGGCCTTAATGGGCCATACGGGAAAGGAGAGAAAGGCCTCATGGTTGGCCGCGCCCCTTCCCCATGGACTGGTCCGAATTGGACTAGGGAAAGGGGGCGCCCCCTTCCTTCCTTCTCCTTCTCCCTTCCCCTTTTCCTATTCCATGTGGGAGGAGGAATCCTGTCCTAGTAGGACTCTACACTTTGGCGCGCCCTATGAGGGCCGGCCTCCTCCTCCCTCCATCCTTTATATACATGGCCAGGGGGCACCCCATGGACACACAGAAGTTGATTTAAGCCGTGTGCGGTGCCCCTCCCCACAGATACACACCTTGGTCATATTGTTGCAGTGCTTAGGCGAAGCCCTGCGCCGGTAGCTTCATCATCACCGTCACCACGCCATTGTGCTAACGAAACTCTCCCGTGATGCTCAACTGGATCAAGAGCTCATGGGACGTCATCGAGCTGAACGTGTGCTGAACACGGAGGTGCCGTACGTTCGGTGCTTGGATCTGTTGGATTGCGAAGACGTTCAACTACATCAACCGCATCACTAGACGCTTCTCCTTTTGGTCTACGAGGGTACGTAGACACATTCTCCCCTCTCGTTGCTATGCTTCTAGTAGATAGATCTTGTGTGATCGTAGGAAATTTTTGAAATACTACGTTCCCCAACAGTGCCATCATGAGCCAGGTCTATGCGTAGATGATATGTACGAGTAGAACACAATGAGTTGTGGGCAATAATAGTCATACTGCTTACCAGCATATCATACTTTGATTCGGCAGTATTGTGAGATGAAGCGGCCCGGACCGACATTACGTGTACGCTTACGCGAGACTGGTTTCACCATTACGAGCACTCGTTGCTTAAAGGTGACCGGCGGGTGTCTGTCTCTCTCACTTTAGTTGAATCAAATGTGGCTACGCCCGGTCCTTGTGAAGGTTAAAACATCACATACTTGACGAAAAATCGTTGTGGTTTTCGTATGAGTAGGTAAGAACGGTTCTTGCTAAGCTCGTAGCAGCCACGTAAAACTTGCAACAACAAAGTAGAGGACGTCTAACTTGTTTTTGCAGGGCATGTTGTGATGCGATATGGTCAAGACGTGATGAGTTATACGTTATTGTATGAGATGATCATGTTTTGTACAGTTATCGGCAACCGGCAGGAGCCTTATGGTTGTCTCTTATTGTATGAATTATGAAGGCCATGTAATTGCTTTACTTTATCACTATGAGTTAGCGATAGTGGTAGTAGCAATAGTTGGCAATACGATCACGACGCTATGATGAAGATCATGGTGTCTAGCCGGTGACGATGGAGATCATGACGATGCTTTGGAGAAGGAGATCAAAAGCACAAGATGATGATGGCCATATCATGTCACATATTTTGATTGCATGTGATGTTTATCATATTATGCTTCTTATTTTGCTTAGAATGACGTTAGCATTATAAGATGATCCCTTACAAAAATTTCAAGGTACACGTGTTCTCCCTGAGTATGCACCGTTGCGAAAGTTCGTCGTGCCGAGACACCACGTGATGATCGGGTGTGATAAGTGATTACCCACAAGTCTAGGGGGTAAGTTGTAGCCTCTTTCGATAAGTAAGAGTGTCGAACCCAACGAGGAGCTAAAGGCAGAACAAATATTCCCTCAAGTTCTATCGACCACCGATACAACTCTACGCACGCTTGACGTTTACTATACCTAGAACAAGTATGAAACTAGAAATACTTTGTAGTTTTTGTGGGATAGGTTTGCAAGAATATAAAGAGCACGTAAATATAAACTAGGGGCTGTTAAGATAAAGAAGCAATAAAGTTAGTGATAGCGAGTGTGGAAAAGTGGTGGTAGGAGTTGTGAAATTGCCCCTAAGCAATTGACTACGTTACTAGACCGATAGCAAGTTTTATGTGGGAGAGGCCACTGCTAGCATGTCATCCCTTACTTGGAATTCTATGCACTTATGATTGGAACTATTAGCAAGCATCCGCAACTACTAAAGTTCATTAAGGTAAAACCCAACCATAGCATTATGATATATTGGTCCCCCTTCAAACCCGTATGCATCAATTTCTACGCTAGGTTGAAGCTTCTGTCACTCTTGCCATCCAATACGTAGTCCTATCAACATACAACTAACCCTATGGTGTGATCCACGCGCGCGCTCATATGATGGGCACCAAAGAACAGCAACATAACCACAAGCAATTTAAATCAATCATAGCAATTCACCAGTCACCGATAGGACAACGATAATCTACTCAGATATCATAGGATGGCAACACATCATTGGATAATAATATGAAGCATAAAGCACCATGTTCAAGTAGAGGGTACAGCGGGTTGCGGGAGAGTGGACTGCTATAGATAGATGGGGGGAGGTGATGGAGTTGTTGGTGAAGATGACGGAGGTGTTGGTGTAGATCACCGTCACACGATGATGGCCCCGGTGGCACTCTGGTGCCACCGGAAGCGAGGGGAGAGACCCCCCCCCCTCCTTCTTCTTCTTCCCTGACCTTCTCCCTAGGTGGGAGAAGGGTTTCCCCTCTGGTCCATGGCCTCCATGGCGGCGAAGGGTCCGAGATTAGATATGTCTCTCTGTCTCTCTCTGTTTCTGCGTCCCAGATTCTGGCCTTCCACCGTTTCTTAAATTCCCGGAGATCCGTAACTCCGATTGGGCTGATTTTTTGACACAATTTTATCCGGATATTAGCTTTCTTGCGGTGAAAGAAGGGCATCAACCGCCTTACGGTGTGGCCACGAGGGCCTAGGGCGCCCCCCCTACCTCGTGGCCCACCCGGGCATCGTCTCATGTTGGTTCCGCTTCCCAAAATTCACATATATTCCAAAAAGATCTCCGTCCGTTTTTATTCCATTTGGACTCCGTTTGATATGGATATTCTGCGAAACAAAAAACATGCAACAAATAGGAACTGGCACTGGTCACTGGATCAATATGTTAGTCCTAAAAATAGTATAAAAAGTTGCCAAAAGTATATGAAAGTTGTAGAATATTGGCATGGCACAATCAAAAATTATAGATACGACGGAGACGTATCAATAAGCTCTATGTTCAAATACAACGGGTGTAAGACAGTGTTGCACATGCAGAATACTCGGGTTAAACTTGACGAGCCTAGCATGTACAGACATGGCCTCGGAACACTGGAGACCGAAAGGTCGAGCATGAATCATATAGTAGATATGATCAACATAAGATGTTCACCATTGAAAACTACTCCATCGCACATGATGATCGGACATGGTTTAGTTGATTTGGATCACGTGATCATTTAGATGACTAGAGGGATGTCTATCTAAGTGGGAGTTCTTTAGTAATATAATTAATTGAAATTTAATTTATCATGAACTTAGTCCTGATAGTATTTGCAAATTATATTCTAGATCAATAGCTCACGTTATAGCTCCCTTATGTTTTTGAAATGTTCCTAGAGAAAACTAAGTTGAAAGATTGTGACACCCCGAGACCGGTGCGCCAGGTGTCAGCCAGTTATTCGTTGCCTCTTCCATGTCATCTGCTTGCGTGTTGCATCTTGCCATGTCATCATGTGTGTTGCATCAGCATGTTTTCAAAACTTGCATCCGTCCGAGTCCGCCCGTCCTTTCCGTTGTCCGTTCTCAACCCAGACACACTCACACGCGCCCGCGGCGCCTCCGAATATTTATTTTATGAGTGGCCAGAAAACGTTCTCGGAATGGGTTGAAACTTGGCGTGTGGTCTTATTATAGCATAGGTACACCGCCTGTCAATTTTCGTCGCATTCGAAGTTCGTTTGATAGCCCAATGGTTAACCGTGTTAACCGCCGGAAGCCTTTTGCCTTTTGGCCCAGCACCCCTTTCACACAGCCCACCTAGCCCATTCTAACCCCTCCATGCTCTTAGACGTTCGATCACGATCGTGTGGCCGCGAACGGATCCTCATTTGGACACTCCTAGCTCCCTCTACCTATAAATATGTGTTTTCCCCCGTTTTTCGCGCAGATCCAACCCTAACCATCTTCCCACCGCGCGCCGGACATGTCCATCTCCGCCGCCGGACATGTCCGCCGCCCCCGCAGCTAATCAGGCTTCGCCACGTCGTCCTGCCACCCCTCTCTCTCCTCCACCCCGGGCCGGCCCGCCGGGCCCGCGATCAGCCCGCCCGGGCCCGAGCCACCTACCGCCGTCCGCGCCAGCAGGCGAGCCACTCCTGCCGCGCTCCTCTCGCAGCGCTCGCCACCCCGCCGCCCGCGCTCGCCGGCGATGAGCAGCCGCCGCCGGAGTGCCCGCGCCGCCGATCTGCTCCCCGCCGCTGCCTGGGTGCTCCGCCTGCCTCCCCTCGCGGGAGCTCCTTGCCGCCGGCCGGATCTGGAGCCAGGAGGGCCGGATCCGCCGCGGTGGCGCTGCCTCGCCGCCTTCCGGCGACCTAACCGGCCGGACTTGCCTCGCCGCCGCCTCCCCTGTCCTCCCCGATCCAGGAGGGATTGGGAGGTGCTCGACCGACCGGGCGCCCATGCCTCCTGGGCCGCCTCCTCTTCGCGTGGGCCACGTCCCTCCTCTCCCCCCAAGGCCCAGCAGCGCCCCGAGGCCGCTTCGGCCCAGCCGCGGCCTTGTCCTGCCCCACTGCACCGACCTGCGCCTTGGCCCAATGTGAGCGCCCTCTAAACCCCGCATGTGCGCGTTTTAACTATCTTGCGCTCGTTGTTTTTTTCCCTAGTCTAATTTCTGTTAAGTCCTTTTTCTGTGTTATTTTTGTTGCATGTTAGCATAGTGATAACTTTGTGTGTGCTTATCCATTTTGAGTGAATGATATGTCAAAATGATCGTGGTGATATGCTCTACACTTTGTTCCATTGTGCCATGCTTGTTTGAGTTCATCTAGATGCTCTAATCTCTGTTGCAAGAGTGCTACTTGTTATAAACTGCTGCTACTTGTTAATTTGTTGCCATGTTTGAGATGTGATAACTTGGTGCATGTTTATCCAAATAATGCATATGATATGTAAAAATGTTCATGGTGAAGTGTACTCCATGATGGTTGCTGTAGCATGCTTGTTTGAGTTCATATTGTCATGTTAATCTCTATTGCAAAAGTGCATGTGGCTGTTAGGTTTTGTAACTTGTTACGAGATGCCTAGTTGAGGAGTTCGTTGCTATTGATCTGTTTGTCCCCATGTCACATGCCCATATGTTTTAGATTCCCCATCATGTGTAATTTGCTGTGGTGCAAACCATTTGCCATGTTATGCCTTGTGTTGACTTAAACATGCTCGCAAACATGCCATGCCAATGTTACTGTTTTAACACTTAATGAAATTTCACGAAGTCTGAAATCTGTAATATCCTGATGCTATGTTTGCTTGATGCCCTAGGCAAATCCATGTTAGTTTTGGGGTGGCCATTGATCATTCCTTGTTGTATATGTTGTTGTCTATCCATTCATGTCCTTACTTACTCATATGACTTGCTATAGCTTATTTAATTCTTGCTCCCAAGTTGCTATACAATATTTCTATCAGGTTTTTAACGTCATAATCAAAATGTTGTAGCTTGTTGCTATTGATCCATGCCTCCTATGGAGATGCTCCAATGGAGTTGTTTGCTGTAGGACATGTCTACTTCATGTCCATGCTTCTAGTCACCATGTTTGAGTGTTGTAGCATATATATATATATATATATATATATATATCTTGCTCCAAAGATGCTATGTGGTCTTAACTTCAGCTTGTTGTTATATCTTGTTTCATGTGTATCTTTTAGCCCGTTGCTCCGTTTTGGGTGTGCCTTATATGAAACTTGTGTGTTTTTGCATGTAGAATCATAATATCATATTGTTTTCATGCTTGGAGTGAGTTTGCTATATGTTTGGGTGCTTCTTGCACCGTTGCCTTGCTTGTCTTGTTTTGCTCATATCTTCTAGGCCGTAGCTCCGAATTAAACAAAATTTATATGAAACTTGACTAGAATTTTGTGTAGATCATCATGGTGCATGTTAACTTGCTGTTTAACAACTTGAACATAAGGTTTGTTCAGTTCTGGACTAATTTCAAACTATGCATATGGGGACTTACCGAATTTGTAATAGGTAGTTTCCGGCCTCATTTAAACTTGTTGACTTGAGTTGTTTTTCTGTGCTTCCTACCTTGCCATGTATTGCATCATATATAGACTTGTGTTGCTTTTCTGTGCTTCCTACCTTGCCATGTATTGCTTCCTGTATAGACTTGTCTTGCATCATACCTTGCCATGTATTGCATCATATATAGACTTGTGTTGTTTTTCTGTGCTTCCTACCTTGCCACGTATTGCTTCCTATATAGACTTGTCTTGCATCATACCTTGCCATGTATTGCATCATATATAGACTTGTGTTGTTTTTCTATGCTTCCTACCTTGCCATGTTTTGCTTCCTGTATAGTCTTGTAGTGCATCCTATATAGAACTGTCTTGCATCATACCTGGTTGAGCATATTGTCATGTCTCGTGTGGTGTGTTTACCGTGTTGCTTGCTTATTCTTGAGTGGTTTGTTTACCGTATTGCTTGCTTCTTCTCGTTAGTGCTTGTTCCGTTGCGATCGTGAGGATTCGTTCGTCTACCCATGGTTCTTCTTCACGGCTTCTTCTTCGTCTTCTTCATGGATCCGTTCTTGTTCCTTGCGGGATCTCAGGCAAGATGATCATACCCTTGGATACCCTTACTATCATTGCCATGCTTAGTGTCTCGACGCTATCTTTATATGTCGCGCTACCCATCTTTATTGTCAGCCCCTCTCCTTGTTGCTATGAAACCTCTAACCTTTGAAACCTACCTAGCAAAACCATTGTTTGGCTATGTTACCCACTTGCTTAGCCCCTCTTATAGCGTTGTTAGTTGCAGGTGAAGATGAAGATCGTTCCTTGTTGGAACTTGTTGATGGAATATCACAATATCTATTATTATTATTAACACACCTATATACTAGGCATGGGTGGAAGGCTTGGCCTTTTGCTCGGTGTTTTGTTACACTCATTCCACCTTAAGCGCCGATAAACCGGCATTATGTTCCTTGATTTTGCGTTACTTACACGGTTGGGTATATGGGGACCCCTTGACACTTCGTCTTTGAATAAAACTCCTCCAGCAGGGCCCAACTTTGGTTTTAATTTGCTCATAATAACAACTTAATTAATTAATTAATTGCATAGGGGGTCATGTCCCCGGGTTCTTAATTCTACATAACAGGGGGGGCCAGTGCTGATGGTGTTGGTCCCAAACTAGAGCCACTTGCGGTGCCACCCAGTTATCTGGGGTCTTCGGTTGTTGTACATAGTGCTCATCCGGACGTGGCCTGAGACGAGATGTGCGCGGCTACCATCAGGGTGTCGGCACGCCGGGAGGTCTTGCTGGACTTGTTTTACCATTGTCGAAATGTCTTGTGCACCGGGATGCCGAGCCTGATTGGATTTCCGTAAGATAAGGGGTAATAATTATTATTACTTCAGCTGATCATGAGAGCTTGTAATGGGCTAAGTTGGGACACCCCTGCAGGGTTATGATCTTTCGAAAGCCATGCCCGCATTTATGTGGCAGATTGGAATTTGTTAATGTCTGGTTGTAGAAAACTTGACAGAGGATCCGCAGTAAAACACACAACTGTGTGAGTAACCGTGACTGTCTCTTTTCATTTTGAGAAGAGAACATGGTGGGGTTATGTTTGACTCGTAAGTAGTTCAGGATATTTAGCGATCACTACTAGTTTGCGACCGTGTGCGTAGATGCTCATCTTATTCTTGTACTCGTAAGATTAGCCACCATATATTGCTTAGTCGCTGCTGCAACCTCACCACTTTACCTCTTCCTACCCTTTGAGCTTTGATAGTCTTGTTACCCATGGTTATGGGATTGCTGAGTCCTCATGGCTCACAGTTACTACAACAACAGTTGCAGGTGCAGGTTTCCAATGTCTTGACGTGAGAGGGATGATCGTTGTTTGGAGTTTTTTCTTCTTCTTCTTCTTCAGTCTTGGGTTAGGTTCCGGGTCGGCAGCCTGGAATAGCAGATGGATGTCGTGTGTTTTTCATGTTTGCATCCGTAGTCGGATGCCTTGTATTGATGTTGTTGTATTCATGTGACTTGTATGTATTGTTGTATCCCCCATGTATGTATGTATGTAATGGTACGATGTAATGATATCCATCTTGCTAAGCGCCCGAAATGTGGTTGTGCCCCAATCACGTAAGTGTCACGTGATCGAGATAGAATCGCATCTTGGGCCTGACAGGTTGGTATCAGAGCCTCGACCGACTATAGGAGCCCCCTTGATTGATCGTAGAATGGCCGTTGTTGAGTCTAGCAGAAAACTTTTTCGGAGTCTAGCTATATCGGAGAGTAGGAATTCTTTTTACTCCCTGCCCCTTCGTCGCTCTGGTAAGGAATCCTGACGTAGGTGTTTTGATTTACCCCTCTTCCCCTTCAAATTTTTTTAGGATCGCGTGGTTAGTTTTCATTCGTTGCGTTGTTAGTTCTTTCATCTGGTGCATCTCTCGTCAAGTGGATTCAACCCTCTTCTTCTTTGCAAGTTCAACCTCAGTTCTTTTCAACCGACGATATTTCCCCGTCCGATGTTGTCTTCTTTTCCCACCCGTCCACCCTTTTTATTCTTGGAACCGGAGTCCTTAGTCGAGTATCAATCCAAATCATGTGATCCTATGCATTCTTCCTCAGTAATTTCAACTGGTGAATTCTCATCTAGCTCGTCATCATTCTTTCTTTTCTTCTTCCGGTGAATTCTCATCTAGTTCGTCCTTCTTCATCTCTTTTCTTTCTCGGTGGTTCCAATTCAATTTGTATTCGGTGCTCATCATATTCTTTCAGCAGCTCAGATGTTTCCAATTGCTGGTTTACCTCTCGCCATTTAATTATTCCGGAGTTCCGAAGACATCTCAGGAGATTCATCTGTCTTTCGATTAATTCGAGGTTGTCACCTCATTTGAGTCTTTTAATCGTTCTGGTGCATCATCTCCTTATCAATTCTTTCCAACGGTGTTATTCTCTTCAGTAGGCTCATAACCCACAGGTCTTTTCCCAGGATCTTACCTGACTCTTCCAATATTTCCCGGAGTGTTCTGAAATTCTTTTCAAGTGTGACGTAAGTATGGATTTCATCAGTCACGTGCCTTCCGAAGTTCGTTTTCAATTCTTTTCATCGCTGGTTCAACCTTTCTCATTTCATTCTTCCGGAGTATTGCATGAATTCTTTCTTTGTGTTCCTCCGAAGGCCATCATTTCAGAAGATTTCTTCGTTCTCAGTTTTCAACTTCGTCCTCCAAATATTCTTCATGGATGCCTCTTCGTTCTTCTCACATTCTTCCGGTGCTTCGTTCAAGTATTCTTTAATCAGTTCGTGATCTCTTCGTTCTCGTCATTCCATTTTCCTCAAGTGCCTTATTCTTCCCGGCGATTCACTCTCTTGTATTCACTCCATGTTAATTCTTTACGGCGGTTTGTTCTCCTTCATCACTCGATTTTATTCTTCCCGGTGGTTCGTTCATTTTCTTCACTCGGTTTCAATTCCTACGGTGGTTCGCTAAAGAGTTATTTTCCGGTGTTATCATATCAATCCATTCATTCTATTCCAATCCTACCGGTGTTCATGAAGATTTCGCAAGTCCGTGAGATATATCCTCTCTTTAATCCTTTTCCAATGAGAATAAGTAGTATGCGAATCCATTGCTTCTCATCAATTCAATTGATGGAGGATAAGCATAACATAATTCTTATTCTTTCTTCAAGTTCATTTAATTCCTTCCTTCAGAGTTTATTCTTGATGAATGAATTCTAGTTCCAGGTATTTTTATTCTTTTTCTTCCCCGGAGTTCAAAGTTTTCCTCGGCTATCCCGTCTAATCATCGCAAGGCTTTAATCTTATTCCTTTCATCCGTCATTTCTATATCAGCACCCTTTCGTTACCGGAGTTCTTCATGGTGGTTCATCACGATTAAATGCATTCTTCATATATTCATCTAATTCTTCCGGAGCAGCTCAAGTATTATTATTTTGTGTCCCGAGATGCAAATAATTCTTCGTATCCATTTCAGTGGAGTTTTTGCATTTCTTCCTTCATCTCAGCTATTCAATCTTTTGGTTGCGGCATAATTCACCTCAAGTTTTGAGATGTTTAAATAAGTCCACAACAAGCTCATTCTTTTGTTGTTGATTTTCTCAACAACCCCGTTCAAGCCTTTCTCTTGAAGATGCTCTTTCAAATTTCATTCGCGCTCAAAGTTGTCATCTTCTTCTCCGTTCTTTTAATTGCTTTCTTTCCATTCTTTAATTATTCCGGAGGCTTTGTCTTGTTCATTTCGTCCTGTTTTAACTCCATCTTCTCAGGCTCTTGTCCTATTCCATTCATGTCAACCGGTGTGCTATTTCTTTAAGTTTTAGCCGGAGTTCTGCCCGAATTCCTTCTTGGAGATTCCTTTCTATCTCTTATTAACTGGAGTGGTTTCGAAATCATTCTTATTCCTTCAGCTCTTGTTTTGAGCCTTTCGACCCCCCTTGATTCTCGTTGTATTCCTTGTTCCTCTTGTCAAACGAAGTGTTTGCAACTTCGTTCTTCTTCGTACATTCTTCTTTTCGAGTGGCTCATCCTCTGAACATTCTTTGGTTTCACTCTTTTGTCCCCGAAGAACTTTGTTCTTCCTTTTTCCCTTCCGTATCGTTCCTAAGATCTCGGAACGAGATCTCTTGTTAGTAGGGGAGTGTTGTGACACCCCGAGACTGGTGCGCCAGGTTTCAGCCAGTTATTCGTTGCCTCTGCCATGTCATCTGCTTGCGTGTTGCATCTTGCCATGTCATCATGTGTGTTGCATCAGCATGTTTTCAAAACTTGCATCTGTCCGAGTCTGCCCGTCCTTTCCATTGTCCGTTCTGAGCCCAGACACACTCACACGCGCCCGCGGCGCCTCCGAATATTTATTTTATGAGTGGCCGGAAAACGTTCTCGGAATGGTTTGAAACTTGGCGTGTGGTCTTATTATAGCATAGGTACACCGCCTGTCAATTTTCGTCGCATTCGGAGTTCGTTTGATAGCCCAACGGTTAACCGTGTTAACCGCTGGAAGCCTTTTGCCTTTTGGCCCAGCACCCCTTTCACACAGCCCACCTAGCCCATTTTAACCCCTCCATGCTCTTGGCCGTTCGATCACGATCGCGTGGCCACGAACGGCTCCTCATTTGGACACTCCTAGCTCCCTCTACCTATAAATATGTGTTTTCCCCCGTTTTTCGCGCACATCCAACCCTAACCCTCTTCCCACCACGCGCCGGACATGTCCATCTCCGTCGCCGGACATGTCCGCCGCCCCCGCAGCCAATCAGGCTTCGCCACGTCGCCCCGCCGCCCCTCTCTCTCCTCCACCCCGCGCCGGCCCGCCGGGCCCGAGCCACCCGCCGCCGTCCACGCCAGCAGGCGAGCCGCTCCTGCCGCGCTCCTCTCGCAGCGCTCACAGCGCTCACCGCCCGCGCTCGCCGGCGACGAGCAGCCGCCGCCGGAGCGCCCGCGCCGCCGATCTGCTCCCCGCCGCCGCCTGGGTGCTCCGCCTGCCTCCCCTCGCGGGAGCTCCTCGCCGCCGGCCGGATCTGGAGCCAGGAGGGCCGGATTCGCCGCGGTGGCACTGCCTCGCCGCCTTCCGGCGACCTCACCGGCCGGACTTGCCTCGCCGCCGCCTCCCCTGTCCTCCCTGATCCAGGAGGGATCGGGAGGAGCTCGACTGACCGTGCACCCATGCCTCCTGGGCCGCCTCCTCCTCGCGTGGGCCGCGTCCCTCCTCTCCCTCCAAGGCCCAGCAGCGCCTCGAGGCTGCTTCGGCCCAGCCGCGGGCCTGTCCTGCCCCCCTGCACCGACCTGGGCCTTGGCCCAATGTGAGCGCCCTCTAAACCCCGCATGTGCGCGTTTTAACTATCCTGCGCTCGTTGTTTTTTTCCCTAGTCTAATTTCTGTTAAGTCCATTTTCTGTGTTATTTTTGTTGCATGTTTGCATAGTGATAACTTTGTGTGTGCTTATCCGTTTTGAGTGAATGATATGTCAAAATGATCGTGGTGATATGCTCTACACTTTGTTCCATTGTGCCATGCTTGTTTGAGTTCATCTAGATGCTCTAATCTCTGTTGCAAGGGTTCTACTTGTTATAAACTGCTGCTACTTGTTAATTTGTTGCCATGTTTGAGATGTGATAACTTGGTGCGTGTTTATCCAAATGATGCATATGATATGTCAAAATGTTCATGGTGAAGTGTACTCCATGATGGTTGCTGTAGCATGCTTGTTTGAGTTCATATTGCCATGTTAATCTCTGTTGCAAAAGTGCATGTGGCTGTTAGGTTTTGTAACTTGTTACGAGATGCCTAGTTGAGGAGCTCGTTGCTATTGATGTGTTTGTCCCCATGTCACATGCCCATATGTTTTAGATTCCCCATCATGTGTTCTTTGTTGTGGTGCAAACCATTTGCCATGTTATGCCTTGTGTTGACTTAAACATGCTCGCAAACATGCCATGCCAATGTTACTGTTTTAACACTTAGTGAAATTTCACTAAGTCTGGAATCTGTAATATCCTGATGCTATGTTTGCTTGATGCCCTAGGCAAATCCATGTTAGTTTTGGGGTGGACATTGATCATTCCTTGTTGTATATGTTGTTGTCTATCCATTCATGTCCTTACTTTCTCATATGACTTGATGTATCTTATTTAATTCTTGCCCCCAAGTTGCTATACAATATTTCTGTCAGGTTTTTAACGTCATGATCAAAATGTTGTAGCTTGTTGCTATTGATCCATGCCTCCTATGGAGATGCTCCAATGGAGTTGTTTGCTGTAGGATATGTCTACTTCATGACCATGCTTTTTGTCACCATGTTTGAGTGCCGTAGCATATATATATCTTGCTCCAAAGTTGCTATGTGGCTGTTAACTTCAGCTTGTTGTTATATCTTGTTTCATGTGTATCTTTTAGCCCGTTGCTCCGTTTTGGGTGTGCCTTATATGAAACTTGTGTGTTTTTGCATGTAGAATCATAATATCATATTGTCTTCATGCTTGGAGTGAGTTTGCTATATGTTTGGGTGCTTCTTGCACCGTTGCCTTGCTTGTCTTGTTTTGCTCATATCTTCTAGGCCGTAGCTCCGAATTAAACAAACTTTATATGAAACTTGACTAGAATTTCGTGTAGATCATCATGGTGCATGTTAACTTGCTGTTTAATAACTTGAACATAAGGTTTCTTCAGTTCTGGACTAATTTCAAACTATGCATATGGGGACTTACCGGATTTGTAATAGGTAGTTTCCGGCCTCATTTAAACTTGTTGACTTGTGTTGTTTTTCTGTGCTTCCTACCTTGCCATGTATTGCATCATATATAGACTTGTGTTGTTTTTCTGTGCTTCCTACCTTGCCATGTATTGCTTCCTGTATAGACTTGTCTTGCATCATACCTTGCCATGTATTGCATCATATATAGACTTGTGTTGTTTTTCTGTGCTTCCTACCTTGTCATGTATTACTTCCTGTATAGACTTGTCTTGCATCATACCTTGCCATGTATTCCATCATATATAGACTTGTGTTGTTTTTCTGTGCTTCCTACCTTGCCATGTTTTGCTTCCTGTATAGACTAGTAGTGCATCCTATATAGAATTGTCTTGCATCATACCAGGTTGAGCATATTGTCATGTCTCGTGTGGTGTGTTTACAGTGTTGCTTGCTTCTTCTCGTTAGTGCTTGTTCCGTTGCGTTCGTGAGGATTCGTTCGTCTACCCGTGGTTCTTCTTCAAGGCTTCTTCTTCATCTTCTTCATGGATCTGTTCTTCTTCCTTGCGGGATCTCAGGCAAGATGATCATACCCTTGGATACCCTTACTATCATTACCATGCTTAGTGTCTCGATGGTATCGTTATATGTCGCGCTACCCATCTTTATTGTCAGCCCCTCTCCTTGTTGCCATGAAACCTCTAACCTTTGAAACCTTCCTAGCAAAACCATTGTTTGGCTATGTTACCCGCTTGCTCAGCCCCTCTTATAGCGTTGTTAGTTGCAGGTGAAGATGAAGATCGTTCCTTGTTAGAACTTGTTGATGGAATATCACAATATCTATTATTATTATTAACACACCTATATACTAGGCATGGGTGGAAGGCTTGGCCTTTTGCTCGGTGTTTTGTTCCACTCATGCCACCTTAGGCGCCGATAAACCGGCTTTATGTTCCTTGATTTTGCGTTCCTTACATGGTTGGGTATATGGGGACCCCTTGACACTTTGTCTTTAAATAAAACTCCTCCAGCAAGGCCCAACTTTGGTTTTAATTTGCTCATAATAACAACTTAATTAATTAATTAATTGCATAGGGGGTCATGTCCCCGGGTTCTTAATTCTACATAACAGGGGGGCCAGTGCTGATGGTGTTGGTCCCAAACTAGAGCCACTTGCGGTGCCACCCAGTTATCTGGGGTCTTCGGTTGCTATACGTAGTGCTCATCCGGATGTTGCCTGAGACGAGATGCGCGCGGCTACCATCAGGGTGTCGGCACGCCGGGAGGTCTTGCTGGACTTGTTTTAACATGGTCGAAATGTCTTGTGCACTGGGATGTCGAGCCTGATCGGATTTCCCTAAGATAAGGGGTAATAATTATTATTACTTCAACTGATCGTGAGAGCTTGTGATGGGCTAAGTTGGGACACCCCTGCAGGGTTATGATCTTTTGAAAGCCGTGCCCGCGATTATGTGGCAGATTGGAATTTGTTAATGTCCGGTTGTAGAAAACTTAACAGAGGATCCGAAGTAAAACACACAACTGTGTGAGTAACCGTGACTGTCTCTTTTCATTTTGAGAAGAGAACACGGGGGGGTTATGTTTGACTCGTAAGTAGTTCAGGATCTTTAGCGATCACTACTAGTTTGCGACCGTGTGCGTAGATGCTCATCTTATTCTTGTACTCGTAAGATTAGCCACCATATATTGCTTAGTCGCTGCTGCAACCTCACCACTTTACCTCTTCCTACCCTTTGAGCTTTGATAGTCTTGTTACCCATGGTTATGGGATTGCTGAGTCCTCGTGGCTCACAGTAACTATAACAACAGTTGCACGTGCAGGTTTCCGATGTCTTGACGTGAGAGCGATGATCGTTGTTTGGAGTTCTTTCTTCTTCTTCTTCTTAAGTCTTGGGTTAGGTTCCGGGTCGGCAGCCTGGGATAGCAGATGGATGTCGTGTGTTTTTCATGTTTGCATTTGTAGTCGGATGCCTTGTATTGATGTTGTTGTATTCATGTGACTTGTATGTATTGTTGTATCCCCCATGTATGTATGTATGTAATGGTACGATGTAATGATATCCATCTTGCTAAGCGCCCGAAATGCGGTTGTGCCTCAATCACGTAAGTGTCACGTGATCGGGATACAATCGCATCTGCGGCCTGACAAAGATGTTAGTAGCAATGATGCGGACTAGGTCCGTGATCTGATGATATCCTCATTGCTGCACAGAAGTATTATGTCCTTGATGCACCGCTAGGTGACAAACCTATTGCAGGAGCAGATGCAGAAGTTATGAAGGTTTGACAAGCTCGGTATGATGACTACTTGATAGTTTAGTGCGCCATGCTTTACGGCTTATAACCGGGACTTCAAAAACGTTTTGAATGCCATGGAGCATATGAGATGTTCCAAGAGTTGAAATTAGTATTTCATACGCATGCCCGTGTCGAGAGGTATAAGACCTCTGACAGTACTTTGCCTACAAGATGGAGGAGAATAGCTCAACAAGTGTGCATGTGCTCAGATTGTTTGGGTACTACAATTGCTTGAATCAAGTGGGAGTTAATCTTCCAGATAAGATAGTAATTGACAAAGCTCTCTAGTCACTATCACCAAGTTAGTAGAACTTCGTGATGAACTATAATATGCAAGGGATGGCGAAAGTAATTCCCGAGCTCTTCGCGATGCTCATCGACGGAAGGTAGAAATCAGAAAAGAGCATCAAGTGTTGATGGTTAACAAGACCACTTGTTTCAAGTAAAGGGCAAAGGGATAGAAGGGAAACTTTAAAAAGAATGACAAGCAAGTTGTCACTCCCGTGAAGAAACCTAAAGCTAAACTCAAGCCTGAAACTAAGTGCTTCTACTGCAAAGGAAATGGTCACTGGAAGTGGAACTGCCCTAGATACTTGGCGGATAAGAAGGATGGCAAAGTGAACAAAGGTATATTTGATATACAGATTATTGAGGTGTACTTTACTAGTGTTCATAGCAACCCCTGGGTATTTGATACCGGTTCAGTTGCTAAAATTAGTAACTCAAAATGAGAGTTGCAGAATGAACAGAGACTAGTTAAAGGTGAAGTGATGATGTATGTTGGAAGTGGTTCCAAGATTGATATGATCATCATCGCACACTCCCTATACTTTCGAGATTAGTGTAAAACCCAAATAAATGTTATTTGGCATTTGCGTTGAGCGTGAATATGATTTGATCATGTTTGTTGCAATACATTTATTCATTTAAAGTCATAGAATAATTGTTGTTCTGTTTACATGAATAAAACCCTTCGATGGTCATACACCCAATGAAAATAGTTTGTTGGATGTCGATCGTAGTAATACACATATTCATAATATTGAGGCCAAAAGATGCAAAGTTGATAATGATAGTGCAACTTATTTGAGGCACTGCCGTTTAGGTCATATTTGTGTAAAGCGCATGAAGAAACTCCATGCTGATGGGCTTTTGGAATCACTTGATTATGAATCACTTGGTGCTTGCGAACCATGCCTCATGGGCAAGATGATTAAAACTCTGTTCTCCAGAACAATGGAGCGAGCAACTGACTTATTGGAAAGCATACATACTGATGTATGTGGTCCAATGAATGTTGAGGCTCGCGGCAGGTATCGTTATTTTCTGACCTTCACAGATGATTTAAGAAGATATGGGTATATCTACTTGATGAAACATAAGTCTCAAACATTTGAAAATTTCAAAGAATTTCAGAGTGAAGTGGAAAATAAAAGTTTCTACAATCTGATCGTGGAGGCAAATATTAGAAGTTACGAGTTTGGCCTTCATTTAAAACAATGTGAAATAGTTTCACAATCACGCCACCTGGAACATCACAGCGTAATGGTGTGTCCGAACGTCGTAACCGTACTTTATTAGATATGGCGTGATCTATGATGTCTCTTACCGATTTACCACTATCGTTTGGGGGTTATGCATTAGAGACAGCTGCATTCATGTTAAATAAGGGCACCATCTAAATCCGTTGAGACGACGCCTTATGAACTGTGGTTTGGCAAGAAACCAAAGTTGATGTTTCTTAAAGTTTGGGGCTGCGATGCTTATGTGAAAAAGCTTCAACCTGATAAGCTCGAACCCAAGTCGGATAAATGTGTCTTCATAGGATACCTAAAGGAAACTGTTGGATACACCTTCTATCACAGATCCGAAGGCAAGATATTCGTTGCTAAGAATGGATCTTTTCTAGAGAAGGAGTTTCTCTCAAAAGAAGTGAGTGGGAGGAAAGTAGAACTTGATGAAGTAATTGTACCTTCTCCCGAATTGGAAAGTAGTACATCACAGAAACTAGTTCTAGTGATTCCTACACCAATCAGCGATGAAGCTAATGATGATATCATGAAACTTCACATCAAGTTACTACCGAACCTCGTAGGTCAACCAGAGTGCATTCCGCGCCAGAGTGGTACGGTAACCCGGTTCTGGAAGTCATGTTACTAGACCATGATGAACATACGAACAATGAGTAAGCAATGATGAGCCCAGATTCCGCAAAATGGCTTGAGGCCATGAAATCTGAGATGGGATCCATGTATGAGAACAAAGTGTGGACTTTGGTTGACTTGACCGATGATCGGCAAGCCATTGAAAATAAATGGATCTTTAAGAGGAAGACTGACGCCGATGGTAATGTTACTGACTACAAAGCTCGACTTGTTGCGAAAGGTTTTTGACAAGTTCAATGTGTTGACTACGATGAGAGTTTTTTCACTCGTAGAAATGCTTAAGTCTGTCTGAATCAAGTTAGCAATTGCTGCATTTTATGAAATCTGGCAAAAGGATAACAAAAATGCGTTCTTTAATGGATTTATTAAAGAAGAGTTGTATATGATGCAACCAAAAGGTTTTGTCAATCCTAAAGGTGCTAACAAAATGTGCAAGCTCCAGCGATCCATCTATGGACTAGTGCAAGCATCTCGGAGTTGGAATATACGCTTTGATGAGGTGATCAAAGCATATGGTTTTATACAGACTTGTGGTGAAGCCTGTATTTACAAGAAAGTGAGTGGGAGCACTACATCCTTTCTGATAAGTATATGTGAATGACATATTGTCGATCGGAAATGATGTAGAATTTTTTGGAAAGCATAAAGGAGTGTTTCAAAGAAAGACCTCGGTGAAGCTACTTACATATTCAGCATCAAGATCTATAGAGATAGATCAAGACACTTGATAAGTTTTTTCAATGAGTACATACCTTGACAAGTTTTTGAAGTAGTTCAAAATGGAACAGTCAAAGAAAGAGTTCTTGCTTGTGTTGCAAGGTGTGAAGTTGAGTAAGGTTGTGTTTGGTTGGACAGATTGTCCCAGCTTCTGCTTTGTAGAAGCTAAAACCTAACCAAAGGGATAAATTAACAAAGTAGCTTCTAATAATCTTTATGTCGGGGGAAACTGTCCGCCACGAACACCTATGGGACCGGAGCCCCTTGTCTGTGCGGTACGAGGGCGGAGGGAGCACAAAGAGCAGATCGTAGCGAGCACGCGGGCAGTTTTACCCAGGTTCGGGCCGCGGTAGACGCGTAAAACCCTACTCCTGCTTAGTTGTATATTGAGTCTGAGCGCTCGGGAGCTTGAAGAAGCAGCTACACCAAGCGCGAGAGTGATCTAGGTTCCCAACCCCCTCCACGTTGTGCATGGGCCTCCTTTTATAGTGCAAGGGGTCACCGACAGGTGTCAACGTAAGAGAAAGGGGTAAAAATGTAAAAGAGGTGGTAGTTGTAATAGTGCGGGAACAGTGGAGCTACAGTACAGAATAGTGGTCTATACCTACTTTAACAGTGGGGGACAAGGGCATTTAATGTCCGTCGCCGTCGACCCCAAAAGCTCCGGCCTTAGCGTCTCCGTCTGCCACGGCGATGAATCCATCACCGTGGAGTGCCATCGTGTACCCCAGGCTGCACAGCCATCCGCCACGCGTCCCTGGATAGGCCCCAGGGCGACGCGTGGGCCGATGAGCTGGAGCGTGGGCACACAGCGCAGCCTTCCCGGCAAGCACCTTGCCGGGGCCTTGATCTTGCCGGGCCCGGGAGCTTGCCGCTCCCGGACCCTTGCCGGGGCGCATGTAGCGCCGAGGCGTTGTCTTCTAGTCTTCCTGGCAAGCTCCTCTTGCCAGGGTCTTATGTTAGCGGGGCAGTCTTGAGCCTGGTACGGCCTTCCCGGCAAGCTCCTCTTGCCGGGGTCTTGGTCTTATGTCTTGTATACTTTGTTTTTGAATGGTTTAATAGGGAGCAGGAAGGTCTCCGGCGAGCACGCAGTAAACCCTGCCGCGGGAAGCTGCAACTGCCCGTGCACAAGTTGGGGTACTGAGGTACCCCTACCTTAGTACACCGACAGGAGCCCCCGGGCCTGGGCCACACACGGTGCCGAGCGCTGTTGGGCCAGGCCCAAAACAGTGCACGGGCACCCGCGGCCCGCGGCGCGCCGAATCCACTTCCATATCCGTCGCACCCCACGGTAACGGCACGCGTCGATCGCGGCGCCGTGGGATGGGACGTGCCCGCGATCTCTTAATGGAAAGGGCGAAACGCCCCCCACTCCCCCATAAAAGCAGAGGAAGCGGGCGCGGTTCCCCTCCTTACGCTTTCATTGCATCGTCCTCCTCCTCCAAAGATTCTCTCTTGCGCTCTGCCTCCGCACCTCCGCCGCCGCCGAACTCTTCGTTCCCCTCCTTCCGCCGCGTCCGCCATGGCCCCAAAGACCGACAAGGCGAAGGCGGAGAAGTCCAAGCGGGAGAAATCGGAGCAAGCGGCCAAGCTCATCGCGTACCGGAAGCGGCATGTCGTCTTCCCGCCGAAGCTCGGCGTGCGGGAGCTCTGGAACAAGTACTACTTGTTCTGGGCCAAGGAGACCGACGCGCATCCCCGCACGCGAGCATATCCGGCCGCCGCCAAGGACAGCTATCCCGGCGGGTACTACTTTTTTGCTGCCTTCTTTCATTGTGGTCTCTGTCCTCCTTTCTCGAACTTCTTCTGCGACGTCATGAACACATACGGCCTCCATCTGCTTGACTTCACCCCCAACGCCATCCTCACCATGGCGGTTTTCGCACACATGTGCGAAAACTTCATAGGAGTCCACCCCAATGTAGCGCTCTTTAGACACTTCTTCACTCCTAGAGCCGAGGCCGACGCCCCCCTCTCCGGAGGAATTTCTTGGGTCTTTCGTCTGAATAAAAAGGGTGCGTACTTGCCGGGGGAGCTCCGCGGCAAGTGGGAGGAATGGCGAGCGGAGTGGTGCTGGATCGTAGAAGACCAGCCACAAGCCTTCACCGCGCCGCGCACAACGCCCATCGTGCGCGGCAGGGACTGGAGCGAACTGGACTCGGACGATATCAAGCTCGATATCGCCCTTGTCCGGATTCTTCTTCTTCGGATGGCCAAGCTGTCAGTTGCTGAGGTGGGCGCAGATTTCCTCCGCCGGCGCATCGCCCCTCTCCAAGACCGGAAGAGGCCGGCCTGGGAGTACGGCGGCCCGGCAGACATCATGAGGCTGCGCCCCGGGCTCAACTTCAACTTCACCACGCTGGAGCTGAGGGGAATGGTCCGGGAACTCTTCAAGTACGACCCGGCACACCCCGAGTGGTTCAGGACTCCCCGGGAAGTGGTGCCGCTCTGCAACAACATCGTCAGGGATCGGATCCTCGCCATGATGCCCATGTGTGACTCGCACGGCTTGGACCGCACGTGGATCGCTCCGAAGCCCATCGACGTCCTCAACTTCTACGACAACCTCGCAGAGGTGGCGAAGAACAAGGACGACCTCAAGCTGCACACGCGGGACACCACCGAGCAGGAGATCGCCTACATAGCTTCCCGGGCTGAAGAGGCCGCCGCAGCCGCGGCGGCAGGAATTTTCGGATACTCGCCGGAAGAGGCGGAGGCTGCGGACGCGTCCACCCAGGCGGAGGAGGCGGAGATCCGCAGGTTGCTGAAGCTTCCTCCCGACGCGCTCGCCGGGGTCCCCTCGCTGAGGCACTCCGGGATCCACGGGATCGCGGCCGAGGCCGCGGCAATGGAGGGTACCGCCGGAGGGAGCAGAGGCGCCGCGAGGGGCGGAGGCGCCAAGGGAAAGGGGGCCGCAGCGCAGGACGCTGGGCCCAGTGAGCCGGCCGGGGAAGAGGAGGAGGAGGAGGAGGAGGCCGAGGACTCCGGCGGATCCACGGAGTTGTACGCCAACGACCTCTCCTCGTCGGAGAGCTCCCCGCCCCCGGCAAGCCCGAGGCAGTCCCCGGCGAAGCGTCTCCGCAAGGCGGCGACGGGGGAAAGGGCGCAGGCGCCCCGGCAACAGCCAGCTCGCCGGGCAGCTCCCCGGGGGAGCCAAGCCGCGCCAAGGCCGTCCGGCGCACCAGCCGCAGCGGAGGCGGCCCGTGCGCGGACCACGACGGAGGCGCCTCGCAGGCCGGCAGCGAGCCGGCAGGGGTCTTCTCGGAGCGGAGCAGCGGCTCCGCCCGCCCCTCGGGCGCCGGCTACCACAGGGGCTGGGTCTTCGCAGCCCCCAGCCCCGGTGAACACCAAGCGCGCGAGGGATTCTTCGTCTTCTGCTCCTCGCGCCGACGCGCCCACGGTGGAGCATGATTTCTCCGCCCTGAGCGAGGACGACGAGGAGGACCAGGAGTAAGGATCCAGGACCTTACACCTTTTCGACTTTTGTCTTGGTTTTTGTTGATGTTGACTTTGTCTGTTGCTTTGATTTCAGGACCTTGGCCCATCGCGCGGCGAAGAAGGCCAAGGCGCCCGAGGTTGAGGTCGCGGAAGACTCAGCCACGGCAACAGGGGGTGTGCCGGAGCCGAGCCTGCCGGACTCGAGCGCTGCTCCGAGGAGCAGCCCCCAGCGCAGCCCGCAGCGCAGCCCCCAGCGTAAGTCTGGGGTCTTACTCTTTTCGCTTGTCGGGGTACGCCTGAGGATTTGATCTTGTCTTCATGTCTTGATGTTTCTTGTCTTGTTCTGTGCAGAGGTGGAGCCACAGCGGGAAGAGCGCCCGGAGACTGTCGTTGAGGAGCCGCAGGCCCCGCCGTCCCCGCCAAGGCAGAACTCTCCGGCAAGGGAGAGTGCTCCGCCAAGGGCGGGTACTCCGCCGAGGCAGAGTACCCCGCCAAAGGCGAGCAGCCCGGCGAGGGTGACTACTCCGACAGGGCCGAGCTCCCCGGCGAGGGAGCCCGCCGCTGAGGACGTCCGCCAAGGTATGTTCTGTGACTTGTCTTCTTGGCTTGCCTCTTTTCGGATATTTGCTTGAGTCTTGAACTTCTTTTCCTTCTTCTTCTTTTCAGATCTTCCTCCTCCCGAGCCCATGGAGACGGAGGTTATCAACCTCGAGGAGGAGGGCGCGCAGGGCGGCGGCGGCGACGCTCCTGTCGTCGAGGAGATGTCCGAGGCCGTCGAGCCGGCCGCGCAGGAGACTGCTCCGGCTGCGGACGCAGCGGCCGGGGAGGGGGACGGTGACCGCACCGCCGACCCGGAGACGGCGGGAGCATCGGATGCTGCACCGGCCACCGACCCCTCCGCCAGCAAGGAGCAGGGGTATTATCTTGAGGCCCCCAACGGCGTCTTCATCCAGATGCCTTGGGGGTCTTCATCGCGAGCTCCTGCGGAGGGCGAGGCGTTCGACGGAGAAGTCCTCGCCTCCGCAGGCCTGAAGATCGTCGAGGCGCCTGGCGGGAGTGAGGGGCCCGAGGAGGAGAGGTTGCTCCACCAGCTCCTGGCCCTTTACCGGGCCAGGCAGGCGAAGCTCGCCTCCCGGGAGGCCCTTGCCGCCAAGGCCGCCGCAGAAATGGAAAAGCGCGCGGCGGAGCTCAGCGCCGCCAACCAGGCGGCCCTCCGCGAGGTGGCGGAGGAGCGTGAGCATCTCGCCGGTGAGTACCAGGAGTGGGTGCTCGAGAAGGCTGAAGCTGACGAACAGCAGCGGCTTGCCGGGGTGGAGATGTCCCGGCGAGAGGGAGAGCTCGCGCAGCGGAAGGTCGAGCTGGACTCCCATGAGGAGGACCTTGCCGCTCGCGAGGCTGCCCTTGGCGGGGAGCTGAAGGAGGCGAAAGCCGCCGCGGTTGCCGCGGAAGACGCCAAGAAGGAGCTTGCCGCCAAGGTTGAGCAGCTGGAGAAGGCGCTCAAGGTGAGCGCAGAGAAGGTTGTCGCGCTCATCTTGGAGCGCGAGAAGGACGCTCACACAAACTCCGAGCTTCAGGTGAGTCTCTCCAAGAGGGGCGACGAGTTGAAGGCCGCCAAGGACTCCATTGAGGACTTGGAACTGAAGGTCACCACTCTAAAGGATTCGCTCGACGCTGCCCGGGCTCAGGAGAACAAGCTGAAGGAGGAGCTCCGCAAGGAGCGGACCTTGGTGGACAGCGTCAACAAGGCATCCGAGCTCTTCCGCCAGACCATCGAGGTATGGACCGAAGACTTGGTTTCTTCTGCGTCCAACATTGACCAGGAGCTGCTGGCGCTGAAGGTCGAACACCTCATCTACTCGCCGGATCCGGATCTCCCGCACAGCGCCAAGCTCAGCCTCTTCTTCAGAGGAATCGCGCCGGCCCTTGCAGGTCTCCGGAACCGCATCCCCGCGCAGCTGGCCGAGGAGTCGCGCCTGCTCTGCGCGGGAACTCTGGAGCGGGTGCTGACGAAGATCGTGTACCGCAACCCGGGGATCAATCTCACCAACGTTCTTCGCAGCTTGCCGGCTGATGCAGACACGGAGGCCCTGAAGGAGCAGGTCGGCCACATCATCGCCAAGGTGGCTAGGCTCGGCAGGAAGGAGGGCGACCGCGTAGATTAGGGCTCCATTATCTTTATCTTTTTGTTGCTGCACATTATGTCATGAACTTATTAGTCCATCGCGACAAGTTATCCTTTGTAATATATTCACTTTATTTTGATCAATCAGTGCAATGTTATCTTCCTTGTCTCAATCTTTGACTTTGTATGTTTTTCACCCTACGCTCCCGGGGAGCTTGCCGGCAAGGGGCCTTTGCCGCGAGCGCTGAGTGCCGGACTCTGAGCAGCCTGCTGGCCAAGGTCTTCGCCGGCAAGCAACCTTGCCGCAGCTAGTCGCAACGCACTTAGCTTGCTGAGCGTACTCGGAAACGAGGCAAGGGCGCGACACTTGTCGCAGCTCACTTAAATCGTTGAGTGAACTCGAAAACAAGATAAGGGTGCGGCAAGCTACAGGTAGGTTCCTCCGCGCACAGGTTTTCCATACAAAATGTGATCGTTCAAGGAAGACAACCAAAATTAAAATTTGAACTGGTCAAATTCTAACAACTTATCTTTCATATGCTGCTTGCTTATACTGCTTGCTTTCCGGTAAGACTTCTCTTTCTTGAACAGCACTTGGTTCCTCCTCCACCTCCTTCCCCCCCGGCAAACTTGTGCGCGAGGAACGTTCCTTCTGCTTAAGAGGAAAGAAAAGGGAGAGGGAAACAAGCATATGGCCTTTCGGCGTAATAGTGCTTACCGTATATCTGAGCGTTGCACCAAATGCCAAACAGAACATGCAAATAGCAAAGAGAAGCATGCAAAAGGCAATCGATGCGAAAAACACAAAAAACTTTACTGGTGCACGGGGTCTGCGCCCGGCTTTGTACAAAGGGTGGTTGCCGGAGCGGATCACGGCAACCGCGCCTTAGGGGTGAAACTTGCGAAGATGCTCTATGTTCCAGGAGTTGCTCACCGGTAAGCCTTCTTCGGTCTCGAGGCGGACAGCGCCGGGCCTCGTAACTTGTCTCACCCGATAAGGGCCTTCCCACTTCGGCGTCAACTTGTTGGAATTCTTGGCGGACTGAACACGCCGAAGAACAAGGTCGCCTTCCTCGAGACTCCTGGCCTTGACTTTGCGGCTATGGTAGCGGCGCAAAGCTTGCTGGTATCAAGCAGCTCGTACAGCAGCCTGGAGACGTCCCTCCTCAAGGAGCAATGCGTCATCTTGCCGCAGTTGCTCTTGCTCGAGCTCATCATAAGCGAGCACTCGAGGAGATCCGTATACGAGTTCCGTGGGGATAACTGCCTCTGCTCCATAGACTAGAGCAAAGGGTGTCTGTCCGGTGGCTCGACTTGGTGTCGTTCTGATTGACCAAAGAGCCGCCGGTAGCTCCTCTATCCAATTTCTTCCGCACTTGCGCAGCCTGTCAAAGGTCCTTGTCTTGAGTCCGCGCAGCACTTCAGCGTTTGCCCTCTCCGCTTGACCGTTGCTCCTCGGGTGAGCAACAGAAGCGAAACAGACCTTGGCGCCAAGGTCTTGGACGTACTGCATGAAGGTGCGACTAGTGAATTGCGTACCGTTGTCGGTGATGATCCTGTTAGGGATCCCGAAACGGCAAACAATCGACCTGAAGAACCTGACCGCTGACTGTGCTGTCACCTTCCTCACTGGCTCCACTTCTGGCCACTTTGTGAACTTGTCGATTGCAACGTACAAGTACTCAAAGCCCCCGACAGCACGAGGGAAAGGGCCGAGGATATCGAGCCCCCAGACCGAGAAGGGCCATGACAAAGGGATTGTTTGGAGAGCTTGAGCTGGCTGATGAATTTGCTTCGCATGGAACTGGCACGCTTCACACTTGGTTACTAGTGCAGTTGCATCTTGGAGGGCTTCTTGCCAAAAGAACCCTTGCCGGAAAGCTTTCCCGGCAAGCGCCCTTGCGCCAATGTGGTGGCCGCATATGCCTCCGTGTATTTCCGCCAACAGCTTCTGTCCATCTTCTCTGGAGATGCACTTCAACCTTACACCATTGAGTCTTCTTCTGTACAGCTCGTTATCCACGAATTGGTACATACTTGACTGCCTGGTTATCTTCTCTATCTCTTGAGGGTCGTCGGGAAGTTCTCCAGTTTGAAGAAAACGGACGATCTGCTGCGCCCATGCCGGAGCTCGAGACTCGACGGCAAGGACTAAAGGCTCGAGGGCCGCTGCGGGAACCTCAGCTTCTACGGCAAGGACCTCTGGTTCTGCCGGAGCTGATGGTCCCCCGGCAAGCTCGCCGGAGCGAGGCTTGCCGGGAACGCTTGCTTCAACTGTACAAGTCCGAGGACTTGCAGGAGCAAACTGTTCCTCAGCGTTCTGGTTGTTGATCTTGGGGACCTTGGCGGCGGCTTCAGGGAGATCCGCCGGCAAGTAGTCGTCGGAGACCAACTTTCTCTTCTTGGACTGCCCAATTGGTGGTGTAACGGATGGCTGAGTCAGCTTGAGCAAGAAGGTCCCTGGTTCCACAGGTAACTTCATCGCAGCACACTTTGAAAGGCCATCTGCAATTTCGTTTTGAGCTCTCGGGACGTGCTCCATCTGCAAACCTTCAAAGTGCTCTTCAAGCTTTCTCACTTCATCGACATAGGCTTCCATCAAAGGGCTCTGATAGCTCTTGTTCACTTGCCGGACCACCAACTGAGAATCGCCCCGCACAATCAGCTTTCTGATCCCAAGTTCGGCCGCAATCCTGAGGCCGGCAAGCAAGCCTTCATATTCTGCAGTGTTGTTTGTCGCCTGCTCCCTGGGAAAGTGCATCTGGATAACATATTTGAGGTGCTCTCCGGTGGGCGCGATGAGTACCACGCCAGCACCGGCGCCTTGCAGCGAGAAGGCACCGTCAAAATACATTACCCATTCACTTGTCGCTTCTTGCACGGGTGCACTTGTTTCTTGAACTTCCTCATCTGGTGTTGGGGTCCACTCAGCTATGAATTCTGCCAAAGCCCGGCTCTGTATGGTTGAAGTACTTTCAAACTTGAGTCCAAAGCTTGACAGTTCCAGTGCCCACTCAACGATCCTGCCAGTTGCTTCTGGATTGTGCAATATCCTCTTCAACGGAAAGCGAGTGACCACTGTTATCTCATGGGCTTGGAAGTAATGGCGCAGCTTTCTCGAGGCCATGAGGAGGCCGAAAAGCAACTTCTGCACACCAGAGTACCTTGATCTAGCCCCCTGGAGAAGGGAACTTACAAAATACACTGGGCGCTACACCATCTTCTTCCGCACCTCTCCTTGCTCCTGCGCAGAGTCTTCCTTGTCGGGACCAGAGCTTGTCGGGACAGCCCCCTGCTTGTCGCTGGATTCGCTTGCCGGTGGTGCTGACTCCTCGTCGGACTCCCTCTCCGCTACTAACGCAGCACTAACCACCTGGTTGGTTGCCGCTAAATATAGCAACAACTTTTCCTGTGGTCTAGGTGCGACAAGTATAGGAGTGGAGGACAGGTACCGTTTCAAATCCTGCAACGCCGCCTCCGCTTCCGGAGTCCACTTCATGGGACCTGCCTTCTTCAAGATTTTGAAGAAAGGTAGGGCGCGTTCTGCAGACTTTGAAATGAACCTACTGAGGGCAGCAACACAACCTGCAAGCCTCCTGACATCCTTGACGCGCTTCGGGGCCTCTATCTGCTCAATGGCTTTAATCTTGTCGGGATTGGCTTCAATCCCCCTCTGCGATACAAAGAACCCGAGAAGCTTGCCGGAGGGGACTCCAAAGACGCACTTCTCGGGGTTCAACTTGAGCTGTATCCTGCGCAGGTTCTGAAACGTTTCTTCCAAGTCTTGAATCAGGGTTTCTTTGCTCTTGCTCTTCACCACGATGTCATCCATGTAGGCTTCTACATTCCTGTGGATCTGTGGCTCAAAAGCAGTGTACACTACCCTTGCAAAGGTTGAGCTTGCATTCTTCAATCCAAATGGCATGCGGATAAAGCAATAAGTGCCACATGGAGTGATAAATGCAGTCTTCTCTTCATCTTCCTTGGCCATGAAAATCTGATGATAGCCTGAGTATGCATCAAGAAAGCAGAGTAGCTCACATCCGGCAGTGGAGTCAACGATCTGGTCAATGCGCGGCAAAGGGAATGGATCCTTGGGACATGCTTTATTGACATCGGTGAAGTCTATACACAGTCTCCACTTCCCGTTGGCCTTGCGCACGACGACTGGGTTTGCCAACCACGTCGGATGGATCACACCTCTAACTAGGCCTGCTGCTTCTAGCTTCTTGATTTCCTCGTTGATGAACTCTTGGCGCTCCACGGCTTGCTTCCTCACTTTCTGCTTGATGGGCCGCGCATGAGGACAGACAGCAAGCTTGTGCTCAATCACCTTCCTGGGAACACCGGGGATGTCAGATGGTTGCCAGGCAAACACATCGACATTCGCCCGCAGGAAGGCAACGAGCGCGCTTTCCTATTTGCTGTCAAGGGTGGCACTGATGGTGAAGGTACCACCAGTGCCGTCCTCCTTTGCGGATACTTTCTTGGTTGCCGGAGGAGCAGCCATTCCTTTCTTACTCTTGCCGGTGGAGCTCGATGGGACGTCCTCGACGGCAGCGCAGCACTTCGAGGAGGTGCGGTTGCCGGAGTGGGTCCCAGAGCACTTGCCGGACTTGGTCTTCGTCATCTTCCCCCCGGGAGCTTCAGCGGCAAGAGTATCCTTCTCGGCCGCAGCTGCCGCATCTCGGTAAATCTTGTCGGCGCAAATAAGCGCATCCTTCTTGTCGCTATGGACAGTGATGACGCTTATCGGCCCCGGCATCTTCAGCACGTTGTAGGCATAATGGGAAGCTGCCATGAACTTGGCGAGGGCAGGACGGCCAAGTATTCCATTGTAGGGCAATGGAATATCGGCGACGTCGAAAGTGATGCGCTCAGTCCTGAAGTTGAGCTCCCCGCCAAAGGTCACCGGCAGAGTGATCTTTCCCTTGGGCTTGCTCCTTCCCGGGTTGATTCCTTGGAATGAACCGGTCTCTTCGAGCTCGCCATCTTGTATCTGGAGTTTCTTGATCACAGCTGAGGAGATCAAGTTCAGCCCGGCCCCGCCGTCAACCAACATTTTGGTGACCTTGAGGTTGCGGATGGTGGGAGAAACCAGCATCGGCAAGCACCCGACCGCGGTGGTGCGGTCGGGGTGATCCTCAAGATCAAAAATGATGGGCGTGCTGGACCATTTGAGGAGCCTGCGCGACTCCACGGGCGGCTCCGCTGCGTTTACCTCACGCACCCACTGCTTGAGTTGGCGGTGGGAGGTATGCAGGGAGGCGCCACCGTCGACGCACAGGACCTCCGTGGCCTTCTGGAACTCCTGCTCGCTGTTCTCCTCGTCCTCCATGTCTTCGTCGTCATCTTCTTCGTCGTTGTCGCGGCCCCGGGGAGGTCGATCTCCTTGCCGCTGCTTAGCCTTGCCGCGGCGTCCTCCCCGGCCGTTGAACGGCCGCTTCTTGCTGGGCTCCTCCCCGCCACCTTGGGCCTTCTCCTTGTCGCGCCTCTCGTACTGAGCCTTCTGCTGCTCGACGAGGTACTCGACGCGCTTGCAGTTGGAGAGATCGTGACCCTTGGTGCGGTGGATCTTACAGTATTGCTTGTCGGAGCTACCCGGCTTGTCGGCCGCCGCTGCAGGGGCAGGCTCCTTGCCGGAGCCGCCAGCCTGCGCTTGCTTGGCGGGGGCCTCCTTGCCGGACTTTTCGACGGCAAGCACCTCCTTCTTGCCCTTCTTTCTATTGTTCCGCCGCCGGCTCTTCTTTGCCGGGGCGGCGTCGTCGCTGTCGCTTCCTCCCGCGCCAGTATCCTCCCCGGGGAGTCTCCTCCCCTCTTCTGCGCGTGCGCACTCGTCAGCAAGAGCGTAGAGCTCGCTGACGTCCCGAATCTTCGTCATCGCCATCTCCTCACGCATGCGGCGGTTACGCACGTTCTGATGGAACGCGCTGATAACCGCGGCAGGGTGAACGTCAGGGATGTTGTGCTGCACCCGGCTGAAGCGTTGGATATACTTGCGCAGGGTCTCGCCTTCCTTCTGGGCCAAGATGTGGAGATCGCTCTCCTGGCCATGAGGTTTGTGGCCGCCGGTGAAGGCGCCGACAAACTGGTGGCAGAGGTCGGCCCAAGAAGAGATGGAACCTTCCGGCAAGTGCATGAGCCACGAACGGACGTTCGGCTTTAGCACGAGCGGGAAGTAATTCGCCAAGATCTTCTCGTCGCGCCCCCCGGCAGCTTGTACTGCGATGGTGTAGACGCTGAGAAACTCCGAGGGGTGCGTCTTGCCGTCGTACTTCTCCGGTACGTCGGGTTTGAAATTCTTCATGCTGGGCCACTGGACGCGCCGCAGCTCGCGGGTGAACGCAGGGCAACCTGCCGCGTACGGCAAGTCGCCTGGCTCACCGGGCGCGTTTGCGTCGACAGTGTTCCCAGCTCTCTTGTCGGATTGTCGCCGAGCTTCTCGGCGGCGCTCGATTGTGGTCCTAGCGTCTTCTTCTCGCCGATCGTCGAGGACTTGGCGCTGGTCCCGACGAGCCCGCGGGTCCGACGAGGCGGTGGAGCCGTCGTCGGGGTTGTTCCGGCGGGGCGGCGTCTTCTGCTTCTGCGGCGGGGAATGCACGCTTGTCGCACCCCCGGCAGTCTTGTCGCCGACAGCCTTCGTCTTCTCAGCTTGCCGCGGCCGTGAGGTCGACGGCTGCTGTGGAGAATCGTTGTTGGCGAAGTCTATCAGGCTCCGGATGGTGGCCCTCCATTCTTCGGCCTTGTCGGCCGCTGGAGGGAAGTCGAGGAGCAGTTGCGCCCTTGCGAGCGCTTCCGCTGGAGTGGAGGGGAACGCGGGCGAGCGGTGCGAGGAGCGGGATACGCTCGGACTTCTAACAACGTTAGAAGGAGCGGGGTCCCGCGCCGGCGCCTTCGCTTTGCTTGTGCCCGGACGGGGGTCCGGGGCGTCCCGCGAGCCTCCGGTTTGGCCTTGCCCCAGCAAGCGGATACCACCTCCCGTGGTATGGCGCTGCTGGGTCGTCGTGTGCTGAGATGGACGCGGCGCGTCCACGGAGACCGAGGTTCGGTCGTCCGTCCTGTTCTTGGATCTGGTGGCGCCGTGAGTGTCCTCACCGGCGGCCACCCTTCCGACGGCATCTCCCCCGCCCACCGTTGGCTCTGGTGGCGGCGGGTGAGACGCAGACGGGCCTCCGACCTCCGAAGCCTTCTTCTTCGGGGCCATGGAGTTGTCGCTGATGAAGTTGCTGATGAAGCTGGAGAGGTTGATGAAGAATGCGCCCGCGCGAACGCCGGATCAGGTTCGCACAACCTCGACGCCCCCTACCTGGCGCGCCAAAGATGTCGGGGGAAACTGTCCGCCATGAACACCTATGGGACCGGAGCCCCTTGTCTGTGCGGTACGAGGGCGGAGGGAGCACAAAGAGCAGATCGTAGCGAGCACGCGGGCAGTTTTACCCAGGTTCGGGCCGCGGTAGACGCGTAAAACCCTACTCCTGCTTAGTTGTATATTGAGTCTGAGCGCTCGGGAGCTTGAAGAAGCAGCTACACCAAGCGCGAGAGTGATCTAGGTTCCCAACCCCCTCCACGTTGTGCATGGGCCTCCTTTTATAGTGCAAGGTGTCACCGACAGGTGTCAACGTAAGAGAAAGGGGTAAAAATGTAAAAGAGGTGGTAGTTGTAATAGTGCGGGAACAGTGGAGCTACAGTACAGAATAGTGGTCTATACCTACTTTAACAGTGGGGGACAAGGGCATTTAATGTCCGTCGCCGTCGACCCCAAAAGCTCCCGCCTTAGCGTCTCCGTCTGCCACGGCGATGAATCCATCACCGTGGAGTGCCACCGTGTACCCCAGGCTGCACAGCCATCCGCCACGCGTCCCTGGATAGGCCCCAGGGCGACGCGTGGGCCGATGAGCTGGAGCGTGGGCACACAGCGCAGCCTTCCCGGCAAGCACCTTGCCGGGGCCTTGATCTTGCCGGGCCCGGGAGCTTGCCGCTCCCGGACCCTTGCCGGGGCGCATGTAGCGCCGAGGCGTTGTCTTCTAGTCTTCCTGGCAAGCTCCTCTTGCCAGGGTCTTATGTTAGCGGGGCAGTCTTGAGCCTGGTACGGCCTTCCCGGCAAGCTCCTCTTGCCGGGGTCTTGGTCTTATGTCTTGTATACTTTGTTTTTGAATGGTTTAATAGGGAGCAGGAAGGTCTCCGGCGAGCACGCAGTAAACCCTGCCGCGGGAAGCTGCAACTGCCCGTGCACAAGTTGGGGTACTGAGGTACCCCTACCTTAGTACACCGACACTTTAGCTTTTACGTAGTATAAATTTCGCAGCTGGGGTACCCCCAACTTGTACAGCTTCTAAACCAACCACTTTCAGCTGTCCCCATAAAAAATGATGGTATTTACCCACCAATGCCACTCCCAAGTCATACCTGTTCGATCTATTATTCTCAACTCTCGTAGGAACTTTCCTTGCACGAATGAAGCAGGCAGGCAGACCGCTCGAGCTAGGGTTGGCCGCCGCCGCCGCCCGCCAACGCCACCGGCTCCGGCGATACTCCGCCGCCACCTACTCCAGCGAACATCCACCGCCGCCCGCTCCATAGCAAGGTAAAAATCCCGCAAACTCCTCATCCTCCTCCCTCCTCCATACTCCTCCCTTCCCTTCTTGTTAACGGTGGCCCAGCTCCGGCCGGCCGTCCTCGCCGGCGCACCGGCCACTCCTAGTACCTCCAATTCCCTCCCCC
>LR738713.1:242501427-242599873 GCA_902687465.1 Secale cereale
TCCCCAATTCCCTGCTCCCTCCCCCCTCTCCTTCCTCCTGACCCTCCCCGTTCCCATCCCCAGTTTTGGTTTCCTTTGATTTTTTGCACAATTTTATTTATGTACTCATTAATTGCTTGTATACATAATATGTACAAAAGCTGAACATGATATACCTAATTTTTTGATTGATGTATAAGATTTTATGACATGCCATCTAAAAAGCCAGCAAACAACATTCACAAAAATATCTTGTACATACATATTATGTTTGTTAGTTGTACATACTATTTGAGTACTTTCTACATATTGATGTGCGTCGGATAATTTTTTGATATTACGTAATGGATTGTTCTTGATACGTGCTTTTCTCATATTGCTTTATTGAAGTATGACTGAGAAGGCGGTGTGGGATGATGCACGTCTGAAGAAACGCATTGATATATTGAGAGAAGAGGTTGAAAAAGGGAATAGGCCATTAGGTTATTTAAACAAGAAGGGTTGGGCAAACGTTTTGGAGAAATGGGAAGCAAGAACAGGAAAGAAGTATCCCAAGGATAAATTCAAGAACAAGTGGGATGCCATAAAAATGAGTACACTTGGTTCATGGAGTTGAAAAATGAAGCAACTGTTGGAAATATGCCCTAGAGGCAATAATAAATTTGTTATTATTATATTTCCTTGTTCACGATAATCGTTTATTATCCATGCTAGAATTGTATTGATAGGAAACTCAGATACATGTGTGGATACATAGACAAACACCATGTCCCTAGTAAGCCTCTAGATGACTAGCTCGTTGATCAATAGATGGTTACGGTTTCCTGACCATGGACATTGGATGTCGTTGATAACGGGATCACATCATTAGGAGAATGATGTGATGGACAAGACCCAATCCTAAGCCAGGCACAGATCGTGTAGTTCGTATGCTAAAGCTTTTCTATATGTCAAGTATCTTTTCCTTAGACCATGAGATTGTGCAACTCCCGGATACCGTAGGAATGCTTTGAGTGTACCAAACGTCACAACGTAACTGGGTGGCTATAAAGGTGCACTACAGGTATCTCCGAAAGTGTCTGTTGGGTTGGCACGAATCGAGACTGGGATTTGTCACTCCGTATGACGGAGAGGTATCTCTGGGCCCACTCGGTAGGACATCATCATAATGTGCACAATATGTGATCAAGGAGTTGATCACGGGATGATGTGTTACGGAACGAGTAAAGAGACTTGCCGGTAACGAGATTGAGCAAGGTATCGGTATACCGACGATCGAATCTCGGGCAAGTGCTATACCGATAGACAAAGGGAATCGTATACGGGATTGGTTGAATCCTTGACATCGTGGTTCATCCGATGATATCATCGTGGAACATGTGGGAGCCAACATGGGTATCCAGATCCCGCTGTTGGTTATTGGCCGGAGAGTTGTCTCGGTCATGTCTACATGGTTCCCGAGCCCGTAGGGTCTACACACTTAAGGTTCGATGACGCTAGGGTTATAGGGAAAGTATGTACGCGGTTACCGAATGTTGTTCGGAGTCCTGGATGAGATCCCGGACGTCACGAGGAGTTCCGGAATGGTCCGGAGGTAAAGATTCATATATGGGAAGTCCTGTTTTGGTCACCGGAAAAGTTTCGGGCGATATCGGTAATGTACCGGGACCACCGGGAGGGTCCCGGGGGTCCACCAGGTGGGGCCACCAGCCCCAGAAGGCTGCGTGGGCTAAGTGTGGGAGGGGACCAGCCCCAAGGGGGCTGGTGCGCCCCCCCACCAAGTCCCTAGGCGCATGGAGAGGGGAGGGGGGCAAACCCTAGGTCCAGATGGGCCTTAAGGCCCACCCTAGGGCGCCCCCTCTCTCTCCCCCCCCTTGGCCGCACCCTAGATGGGTTTTCTAGGGCTGGCCGCACCCCTAGGGGTGGGAAACCCTAAAGGGGGCGCAGCCCTCCCTTCCCCCTATATATATGTGAGGTTTTGGGGTTGCTAGACACATGAGAACGTCTCTCTCTTGGCGCAGCCCTACCCCTCTCCCTCCTCGTTTCTTGCAGCGCTTGGCGAAGCCCTGCTGGAGTCCCGCGCTCCTCCACCACCACCACGCCGTCGTGCTGCTGTTGGATGGAGTCTTCCCCAACCTCTCCCTCTCTCCTTGCTGGATCAAGGCGTGGGAGACGTCACCGGGCTGCACGTGTGTTGAACGCGGAGGCGCCGTTGTTCGGCGCTTAGATCGGAATCAACCGCGATCTGAATCGCAGCGAGTACGACTCCTTCATCCGCGTTCTTGCAACGCTTCCGCATCGCGATCTACAAGGGTATGTGGATCCGACTCTTCCCTCGTAGATGCATCTCCTAGATTGATCTTGGTGAGCGTAGGAAAATTTTTGTTTCCCATGCAACGTTCCCCAACAGTGGCATCATGAGCTAGGTCTTTGCGTAGATGCAATCACGAGTAGAACACAAAGGAGTTTGTGGGCGTTGATGTTTAGATTGCTTCCCTCCTTGGTCTTTCTTGATTCAGCAGTATTATGGGATGAAGCGGCCCGGACCAACTTTACATGTCCACGTACATGAGACCGGTTCCATCGACAGACATGCGACTTTTGTTGCATAAGATGGCTGGCGGGTGTCTGTCTCTCCTATCTTAGTTGAATCGGAATAGACAAAGGCGGTCCTTGTAGAAGGTTAAATAGCAACTTAAATATCACCGTTGTGGCTTTGCGTAGGTAAGAAGCGTTCTTGCTAGATACCCATAGCAGCCACGTAAAACATGCAACAACAAATTAGAGGACGTCTAACTTGTTTTTGCAGGGTATGTATGTGATGTGATATGGCCAATGACATGATGAGATATATTTGATGTATGAGATGATCATGTTGTAATAGTTAATATCAACTTGCATGTCGATGTATACGGCAACCGGCAGGAGCCATAGGGTTGTCTTTAATTTTGTATGACCTGCGTGTCAATCATTAAGCGCTATGTAATGCTTTACTTTATCGCTAAACGGTAGCAATAGTAGTAAGAGCATGGTGGGCGCGCGACAACCCCGATGGCGACACGATGATGGAGATCATGATGATGGGGATCATGGTGTTACGCCGGTGACGATGGAGATCATGCCGGTGCTTTGGAGATGGAGATCAAAAGCACGAGTTGATGGCCATATCATGTCACTTATGATTTGCATGTGATGTTAATCCTTTTATGCATCTTATTTTGCTTAGGACGACGGTAGCATTATAAGATGATCCCTCACTAAAATTTCAAGATAAAATTGTGTTCCCCCCAAGTGTACGCCGTTGCGAAGGTTCGTCGTTTCGAAGCACCACGTGATGATCGGGTGTGATAGACTCTACGTTCGCATACAATGGGTGCAAGCCAGTTTTGCACATGCAGAACACTCGGGTTAGACTTGACGGGCCTAGCATGTACAGACATGGCCTCGGAACACGGAAGACCGAAAGGTCGAGCATGAGTCATATAGTAGATATGATCAACATGAAGATGTTCACCATTGACACCACCTCATCTCACGTGATGATCGGACTTGGGTTGGTGGATTTGGATCATGTCACGCTCGGATGACCAGAGGGATGTCAATTTGAGTGGGAGTTATAAGTAATTTGATTAGTTAAAACTCACTTGTCATGAACAATAGTCTAAGTTGTCTTTGCAAATTATGTAGTAGACCAATAACTGCGTTGTAGCTCCCTGTTTAATACGATCCTAGAGAAAGACTAAGTTGAAAGATATTGTAAGCAATGATGCGGACTGGGTCCGTAGTCCGAGGAGTGTCCTCACTGCTGCACAGAAAGCTTACGTCTTTGATGCACCGCTCGATGTGCAAACCCCTACAACGTTGTCTGTGGATGTTGTGAACACCTGACAGAGACGTCCTGATGACTACTTGATAGTTTAGTGTACCATACTTTACGGCTTAGAATCGGGATTCCAATGACGTTTTGAACGCCATAGAACATATGAGATGTTCTAAGAGCTGAAATTGGGATTTCAGGCTCATGCCCGTGTTGAGAGGTATGAGACCTCTGACAAGTTCTTTTGCCAAAAAGGATGGAGGAGAATGGCTCAACTAATGAGCATGTGCTCAGAATGTCTGGGTGCTGAAATCACTTGAACCAAGTGGGAGTTAATCTTCCAGGTGAGATAGTGGTTGACGGAATTCTCTAGACACTATCACCAAGCTACTAGAACTTCGTGATGAACTATGACATGCAAAGGATGGTGATAATCCCGGTGCTGTCAGCGGTTCTTAGTACCGCAAAAGTAAAGATCAAGAAGGAGCATCAAGTGTTGATGGTTTAACAAGACCACTGGTTTCAAAAGGGTAAGGGCTAGAAGGGAAACTACATGAATGGCAAACCTGTTGTCGCTCTGATGAAGGAACCCATGGTTGAACCCAAACCTCGAGACTAAGTGCTTCTATTGTAAGGGGAACGGTCACATGGTAGCGGAACCACCCCAAATACATGGTAGATATGATAGCTGGCAACTTCAACAAAGTATATTTGATATACGTGTTATTGATGTGTACCTTAGTAGTACTCCTTGTAGCACCTGGGTATTGGATACCTGTTCAGTTGCTATTATTAGTGACTTGAAGCAAAAGCTACGGACTGAACGGAGACTAGCTAAGGGCGAGGTGACGATGTGTGTTGGAAGTGTTTCCAAGGTTGATGAGATCACCATCGCACACTTCCTCTATTTTCGAGATTAGTGTTGAACCTAGATAAATGTTATCAGGTGTCTACGTTGAGCATGAAAATGATTAGATCATGTTCATCGCAATACGGTTATTCATTTAAGTTAGAGAATAATGGTTATTCTGTTTACATGAATAATACCTTTATGGTCATGCACCCAATGGTTCGTTGAATCTCGATCATGGTAATACACATAATGATAATATTAATGCAAAAAGATGTAGAGTTAATAATGATAGTACCACTTTCTTGTGGCACTGCCGCTTAGGTCATTTTGGCATAAAATGCATGAAGAAACTCCATGCTGATGGACGTTTGGAGTCACTTGATTTTGAATCGCTTGACACATGCGAGCCATGCCTCATGGGCAGGATGACTGAGATCTCGTTTTCAGGTACAATGAAACGGGTAAGTGACTTATTGGAAATCATACATGCTGATGTATGTGATCCAATGAGAATTAAGGCGTGTGGTGGATATCATTATTTTCTCATCTTCACTGACGATTTGAGTAGATATGGTATATTTACTTAATGAAGCAAAAGTCTGAAACGTTTGAAAGGTTCAAAAATTTCAGAGTGAAGATTAAGAATCATCATAACAAGAAGATCATGTTCCTACGATCTGATCAAGGGGATATTATCTGAATTATGAGTTTGGCAATCACTTAAGACATTGTGGAATTGTTTCGCAGTTGAAGTCCCCTGGAACACCACAGCGTAATGGTGTGTCCGGACATCGTAATCGAACCTTATGAGATATGGTGCGATCTATGGTATGTCTTACCGATCTACCGCTATTATTTTGAGGTTATGCATTCGAGACAGCTGCATTCACTTTATATAGGGCACCGTCTAAGTCCGTTGAGACGACGTCGTGTGGTTTGGCAAGAAACCAAAGTTGTCGTTTTCTTAAATGTTTGGGGCTGCGATGCTTATGGCTTCAGCCAGGAAAAGCTCGAACCCAAAGCGGACAAATACATCTTCATGGAATACCCACTGGTAACGGTTGGGTATACCTTCTATCTCAGATCCAAGGACAAAAATGTTTGTCGCTAAGAATGGGTCCTTTCTTGAGAAGGAGTTTCTCTCGAAAGAATTGAGTGGGAGGAAGATAGAACTTGATGAGGTTGTCGAACCCTCACTTCAACCGGAGAGTAGTGCAACACAGAAAGATGTTTCTGTGGAACCTACGACAGTTGAAGAGGATACTGATGATAGTGATCATGAAGCTCCAGATCAAGTTGCTATCGAACCTCGTGGGTCGACAAGGATGTGTACTACTCCTGAGTAGTACGGTGATCCTGTCTTAGAGGTCATGTTGTTGGACAACGATGAACCTACGAACTATGGAGAAGCAATGGTGGGCCCATATTCCGACAAATGGTTAGAAGCCGATAAATCCGAGATAGGATCCATGTATCAAAACAAAGTATGGACTTTGGTGGACTTGCCCTATGATCGGCAAGCCATTGAGACAAATGGATCTTTAAGACTAAGACGGACGTGGACGGTAATGTCACCGTCTATGAAGCTCGACTTGTGGCGAAGAGTTTTCCACAAGTTCAAGGAGTTGACTACGATGATATTTTCTCACCCGTAGCGATGCTTAAAGTCCGTCGGAATCATGTTAGCATTAGCTGCATTTATGAAATCTGGCAAATGGATGACAAAACAAGTTTCCTTACCAGTTTTCGTAAGGAAAGATTGTATGTGATACAATCAGAAAGGTTTTGTCGATCCTAAGGATGCTAAAAGGATATGCTAGCTCCAGCGATCCTTCCATGGACTAGAGCAAGCATCTCGGAGTCGGAATATACACTTTGATGGAGTGATCAAAGTTTTTGGGTATACAAAGTTTGTTGGAAACTTGTATTTGCAATAAAGTGAGTGGGAGCACTACAACATTTCTGATAAGTATATGTGAATGACATATTGTTGATCCGAAATGATGTAGAATTTCTGGAAAGCATAAAGGGTTGTTTGAAATGAGTTTGTCAAAGGAAGACCTGGATAAAGCTGCTTACATATTGGGCATCAAGATCTATACAGATAGATCAAGACGCCTGATGATACTTTCAAAAGAACACACACCTTTGACATGATTTTGAAGGAGTTCAAAATAGATCAGTCAAAGAAGGAGTTCTTACCTGAGTTGTAAGGTGTGAAGTTGAGTAAGACTCAAAACTTGACCACGGCAGAAGGAAGAGGAAGGACGAAGGTCGTCCCCTATGCTTTTGTCATAGGCTCTATACGGTATGCCATGCTAAGTACCGCACCTGATGGGTGCCTGGCCACATGTCTGGCAAGAGGGTACAAAGGTGATCCAGGAGTAGATCACTGGATAGTGGTCAAAATTATCCTTAGAGTAATAAGGAAATGTTTCTCGGTTATGGAGGTGATAAAGAGTTCGACGTAAAGAGTTACGTCGATGCAAGCTTAACACCTATCCGGATAACTTTGAGTAGAGATACCGGATACGTATAATGGAGCAACAGTTTGGAATAGCTCCAAGTGGAACGTGGTAGCAGCATCTACGATATGACATAAAGTTTTGCGAAGTACATAGGGATCTGAATGTTGCAGACCCATTGACTACAACCTCTCTCACAAGCATAACATGATCAAACCCAGAACTCATTGAGTGTTAATCACATATTGATGTGAACTAGATTACTGATTCTAGTAAACTCTTTGGATGTTAGTCACATGGCGATGTGACCTGTGAGTGTTAATCACATGGCGATGTGAACTAGATTATTGACTCTAGTGCAAGTGGGAGACTGTTGGAAATATGCCCTAGAGGCAATAATAAATTTGTTATTATTATATTTCCTTGTTCACGATAATCGTTTATTATCCATGCTAGAATTGTATTGATAGGAAACTCAGATACATGTGTGGATACATAGACAAACACCATGTCCCTAGTAAGCCTCTAGATGACTAGCTCGTTGATCAATAGATGGTTACGGTTTCCTGACCATGGACATTGGATGTCGTTGATAACGGGATCACATCATTAGGAGAATGATGTGATGGACAAGACCCAATCCTAAGCCAGGCACAGATCGTGTAGTTCGTATGCTAAAGCTTTTCTATATGTCAAGTATCTTTTCCTTAGACCATGAGATTGTGCAACTCCCGGATACCGTAGGAATGCTTTGAGTGTACCAAACGTCACAACGTAACTGGGTGGCTATAAAGGTGCACTACAGGTATCTCCGAAAGTGTCTGTTGGGTTGGCACGAATCGAGACTGGGATTTGTCACTCCGTATGACGGAGAGGTATCTCTGGGCCCACTCGGTAGGACATCATCATAATGTGCACAATATGTGATCAAGGAGTTGATCACGGGATGATGTGTTACGGAACGAGTAAAGAGACTTGCCGGTAACGAGATTGAGCAAGGTATCGGTATACCGACGATCGAATCTCGGGCAAGTGCTATACCGATAGACAAAGGGAATCGTATACGGGATTGGTTGAATCCTTGACATCGTGGTTCATCCGATGATATCATCGTGGAACATGTGGGAGCCAACATGGGTATCCAGATCCCGCTGTTGGTTATTGGCCGGAGAGTTGTCTCGGTCATGTCTACATGGTTCCCGAGCCCGTAGGGTCTACACACTTAAGGTTCGATGACGCTAGGGTTATAGGGAAAGTATGTACGCGGTTACCGAATGTTGTTCGGAGTCCCGGATGAGATCCCAGACGTCACGAGGAGTTCCGGAATGGTCCGGAGGTAAAGATTCATATATGGGAAGTCCTGTTTTGGTCACCGGAAAAGTTTCGGGCGATATCGGTAATGTACCGGGACCACCGGGAGGGTCCCGGGGGTCCACCAGGTGGGGCCACCAGCCCCAGGTGGCTGCGTGGGCTAAGTGTGGGAGGGGACCAGCCCCAAGGGGGCTGGTGCGCCCCCCCACCAAGTCCCTAGGCGCATGGAGGGTGGAGGGGGGCAAACCCTAGGTCCAGATGGGCCTTAAGGCCCATCCTAGGGCGCCCCCTCTCTCTCCCCCCCTTGGCCGCACCCTAGATGGGTTCTGGGGGGCTGCCGCCACCCCTAGGGAGGAAACCCTAGATGGGGGCGCAGCCCCTACCTCCCCCCTATATATATGTGAAGTTTAGGGCTGCCCAGAACAAGTTTTGACCTCGGTCGATTGGCGCAGCCCTACCTCTCTCCCTCCTCGTCTCCCGCAGCGCTTGGCGAAGCCCTGCTGGAGTCCCGCGCTCCTCCACCACCACCACGCCGTTGTGCTGCTGTTGGATGGAGTCTTCCCCAACCTCTCCCTCTCTCCTTGCTGGATCAAGGCGTGGGAGACGTCACCGGGCTGCACGTGTGAAGAACGCGGAGGCACCGTCCGTTCGGTGCTAGGATCTTCGGCGATCTGAATCGCGGCGAGTACGACTCCATCAACCGCGTTCTTGAACGCTTCCGCTTAGCGATCTACAAGGGTATGTGGATCCAACTCTCCCCTCGTAGATGCATCTCCTAGATTGATCTTGGTGAACGTAGGAAAATTTTTGTTTCCCATGCGACGTTCCCCAACAGCTGTTGGAAATATGCCCTAGAGGCAATAATAAATTGGTTATTATTATATTTCCTTGTTCACGATAATCGTTTATTATCCATGCTAGAATTGTATTGATAGGAAACTCAGATACATGTATGGATACATAGACAAACACCATGTCCCTAGTGAGCCTCTAGACGACTAGCTCGTTGATCAATAGATGGTTACGGTTTCCTAACCATGGACATTGGATGTCGTTGATAACGGGATCACATCATTAGGAGAATGATGTGATGGACAAGACCCAATCCTAAGCCTAGCACAGATCGTGTAGTTCGTATGCTAAAGCTTTTCTATATGTCAAGTATCTTTTCCTTAGACCATGAGATTGTGCAACTCCCAGATACCGTAGGAATGCTTTGGGTGTACCAAACGTCACAACGTAACTGGGTGGCTAAAAAGGTGCACTACAGGTATCTCCGAAAGTGTCTGTTGGGTTGGCACGAATCAAGACTGGGATTTGTCACTCCGTATGACGGAGAGGTATCTCTGGGCCCACTCGGTAGGACATCATCATAATGTGCACAATATGTGATCAAGGAGTTGATCACGGGATGATGTGTTACGGAACGAGTAAAGAGACTTGCCGGTAACGAGATTGAGCAAGGTATCGGTATACCGACGATCGAATCTCGGGCAAGTGCTATACCGATAGACAAAGGGAATCGTATACGGGATTGATTGAATCCTTGACATCGTGGTTCATCCGATGAGATCATCGTGGAACATGTGGGAGCCAACATGGGTATCCAGATCCCGCTGTTGGTTATTGGCCGGAGAGTTGTCTCGGTCATGTCTTCATGGTTCCCGAGCCCGTAGGGTCTACACACTTAAGGTTCGATGACGCTAGGGTTATAGGGAAAGTATGTACGCGGTTACCGAATGTTGTTCGGAGTCCCGGATGAGATCCCGGACGTCACGAGGAGTTCCGGAATGGTCCGGAGGTAAAGATTCATATATGGGAAGTCCTGTTTTGGTCACCGGAAAAGTTTCGGGCGATATCGGTAATGTACCGGGACCACCGGGAGGGTCCCGGGGGTCCACCAGGTGGGGCCACCAGCCCCAGAAGGCTGCGTGGGCTAAGTGTGGGAGGGGACCAGCCCCAAGGGGGCTGGTGCGCCCCCCCACCAAGTCCCTAGGCGCATGGAGAGGGGAGGGGGCAAACCCTAGGTCCAGATGGGCCTTAAGGCCCACCCTAGGGCGCCCCCTCTCTCTCCCCCCCCTTGGCCGCACCCTAGATGGGTTTTCTAGGGCTGGCCGCACCCCTAGGGGTGGGAAACCCTAAAGGGGGCGCAGCCCTCCCTTCCCCCTATATATATGTGAGGTTTTGGGGCTGCTAGACACATGAGAACGTCTCTCTCTTGGCGCAGCCCTACCCCTCTCCCTCCTCGTTTCTTGCAGCGCTTGGCGAAGCCCTGCTGGAGTCCCGCGCTCCTCCACCACCACCACGCCGTCGTGCTGCTGTTGGATGGAGTCTTCCCCAACCTCTCCCTCTCTCCTTGCTGGATCAAGGCGTGGGAGACGTCACCGGGCTGCACGTGTGTTGAACGCGGAGGCGCCGTTGTTCGGCGCTTAGATCGGAATCAACCGCGATCTGAATCGCAGCGAGTACGACTCCTTCATCCGCGTTCTTGCAACGCTTCCGCATCGCGATCTACAAGGGTATGTGGATCCGACTCTTCCCTCGTAGATGCATCTCCTAGATTGATCTTGGTGAGCGTAGGAAAATTTTTGTTTCCCATGCAACGTTCCCCAACAGCAACTAGGCTTGGATGGGATGATGCGAAGAGAACCGTTGATTGCTCTAAAGAATGGTGGGATGAACATATCAAGGCAGGACTAGCTATTTTGTTTTTCATTTGGCATGGTTCTATATGACTGCAGTATCTCACTTGTACATTCCATTTCAGAGATGCCAAGAGAGTACAGAAAAGAAATGCAATCATATAAAGTTCAAAAAACAAGGACCAAAGCACCTTGAAGATTTGCACATCATATTTGACAAAGTACATGTTACTGGGGCTAGTGCTTCTTGTGCTGGAGATATATCTTCTGATGAATCAAGTGATGATAATGCGGTTCCTTGTGAGAAACCCGATGATAGTGCTGAAATGAAGTTGGCATCTTCGAAGAAACCAAATCCTAGCAAGAAGCGCAAGAAACCTTCTAATGCAAATGAGGATAAGGAAGATAAGAGTCCATTATTATGATTGTACAAGCAGACATGCGAGAAAATACAAAGTGGAGTGGAGAAGATAACATCAAGTGTTGAAGCATCATCCGCTCCTCTAACAAACCATGTCCCCACCATTTCAGAAGTCATGAAGATGGTGAAAGAATGTGGTGTGAAGGAAAAAACTGCTCTCATGCACACAACCCTCACACTTATAGTGAAGCCCGAGTTTAGGGAAATCTTCAATGTTCTTGAAACAAAAGAAGGGAGGCTTGATTTTCTGGAGAGGAAGCATGACAAGTAGATGTTGAAGCACATGTAGTGAATCATATTAGTTTATGTTATAGAACTATATTTGCTTTCATTGTGGACCTTGGTTATGTTGTAGACCATATTTGCTTTCGTTGTGGATGTATTTGCTTTCGTCATGGACCATATTTGCTTATTTTGGTTTACCATATTTATGTTGTGAGAAATATATGCTTGTGTGACTAGCCATGCTTATGTTGTGAGAAATATGTGCTCGTGTTGTTTTACCATATTGATATTGTCAGAAATATTTGTTCGTGTAGTTTGACCATATTTCTGTTATGACCATGAATATTTTGACATTTTTATATTGTTATGTAGATGGACGCAAGGATGGAAGAAGTTGCCATAAAGGGACAAGACGGAATGAAACTTCTAGCTGAACTTGCGAAGCAGGCTGCTATCATGGGAAACCTCGGTAACCTCTATGTTGAGCGATACTTGAACAAAATATACAGAGTGCATCAGCAAAATGGACTTAAATGGGTCATGGAGTGTTACAATCGACCCAGATACTTTTATAAAATGTTTTGGATGAGCACTGATGTTTTCATGGCACTTCATGATTTGCTTGTCTCTACATATGGTTTGACGTCAACCACTAATGTTTCATCAATTGAGTCACTGGCCATGTTCTTATGGATTATTGGAGGCCCTTAATCATTTGCTCAAGCTGAGAACCGTTTTGTACGATCACTTTGGACAGTTCATACAAAGTTTAAGGAAGTTGTGTTATGTCTGCGCAAGTTAGCGAAAGATAACATCAAACCTACAGATCCTACTTTTAGCCATGAGCATGAGAAGATTAAAGGAGAGCGTTTCTGGCCTCATTTCAAAGGCGCTATTGGTGCCATAGATGGATCACATGTGACGGTTTCAGTGTGTAACATCCCAAAAATTCTAAATTTGGAATGTTATAATAAATAGATAGATTTGATTGCTTGTTTGATGTGCTGAGTGAAACTGAGTGAAATTTGAAACTTTTGAAAGTTAAATGAGAGGGAATAAAATGACTTTCCCAAAACTTTCACTTTGCATTTTGATCTCTGGGGAATTCAAATTATTTTCAACACAAAACCCTAGAGTGAAGATAATATGACTTCTTCCATTTATTTTAAATGATAAAGGGCTTTGAAAGGATTTTGAATTTCATCCTCAAAATATATTCAATTCAGAAACTTTAAGCAACTCAATGATTTTCCTGAGAGAAGATAAAATGACTTCTTCAAATTATAGGAAATATGAGTTGGAAGTTTTTCTGAAATTTTCTGCAACTCAATTTCAAATATTGAGTAATTTGGTTTTTATTCAAATTATTTTTCTCCACAAATAAATTATATGGAAATTAGGGTAACATGATTCCCTACAGCAGAACATTGGAGAGAAATAAATTTGAAATCATTTTGGTATTTTTAAAAATGATTTTTATTGGATTTTATTGCAACAGTAGCACTATTTTATTTATTAGAATTTGTGAGGATTTTATTTGACTATAGGAAAATGTTCACCTTGTAGAGAATCTTTTTCTGCAAATTTTGATATATAATATGCATATATAATATTTTTATTTATTTTGTTTTTATTCGTCTTAACTGTCTATTTAAAAAAATGTGTTTAAAAAAAGGGACTTTCCCTGCCGTACCGGGCCGGCCCAGCTGCCCGCCAGGCCACGGCCCAGCCGGCGTGACTCCCCTCATCCCCGAGCTCCAGCCGGGAGACAGGCCACCGCACGCCTCTCGCCGGCGACTCGGAGTCCGCCCGGACTCCTCTCTCCCTTGTCCCTTCCCCACGACAGCCCCTCCCCCTCCTCCTATAAAAGGGCGCCGCCCGAGCCCCGCTGCCCCGCATCGCCCGCCGCCGCGCTCGCCCAGTCGCTGCCTCCGCTCGCCAAGCCGTCGCCGCATCGCTCGCCGCCGCTGCCTGCTACTGCTGCCTCGCCGTCGCCGCAGCCACGCCTTCCCTCGCCCCTCGCGTCGAGCCCTGCCGCCCCTCGCCTGCCCTCGCCACTCGTCGAGCCCTGTCGCCCCTCGCCGGAGATCGTCGGCCGGAGCTCCGCGCCCGAACCACCCCGATCCACTGGTTCTTCTTCGAACCGCGGTGAACCGATAAAAACCGTTAAAACCCCGGCCCGGTTTATTTTGTTAGGTTAGGTTTTTCTTCGGGTTTTTTTAGTTAGATATATTTAGAGATCGTTCGCTATTTAGGTTTCAGTAGTGAACGCTCGCCCTTTAACCTTTTCTTTTTCTGTTTTAGTTTTCGACCAGGGACCTCTATGTAAATATTTTATTTACAGTTTAGCCCCTAAACTTCAAACGGCCATAACTTTTTGCTCGTTGGTCCAAATCCAACGAAATCAACGCCCACGTCTTCGTTACGATCCACTCTTTCTAGTAAAACAACTCAAACAAGTTTTTGAAAGTTTTAAAATTTGAATTCAACTAGTTTTAGATTCAAACTTGTCTTGACCATAACTTGAGTTTCGTAACTCCGATTTAGTTGATTCTTTTTGCAAATCGAAGCTCTTGACCAAAACTTTCTAATAAGGCCAAATTCACATAATTTTGGTACTGTTGGAAATTGTTTTATGTTTCAAGAGTCATTCGTTTGTTTTCAAAGTTTTCTGAAGTGTTTTATTTGATCTTTCCGATCTTCATAGTGATTGCTTATGTGTGGTTACTATTGTTTGCTTACGATAGATTGATCGGAGTGTGACGAGTAGATCTATCACGAGTTCTGAGTGCGAATCATCTACATCGTCAGTACAAGGCAAGTTCACACTTTGATCATACTTTCCAATACCAAGTTTTCATTGCATTAGTTATATCCTCAAACACTTGCATGAGTAGGACTGGTTACATATGCTTTGTAGTTCATGAGGTAGGAACCCAATGACTTGAGATCAACCAAGGGGGGGTATACGCCTTGTTACTTATTGCTTAGCCATGCTTGTAGACGTGGATTGGTATGAGAGTTTCATGAAAGATGTGAGTGATATTTAAGGGAAACTTTAAGGTGGTAATTTAATACACATCTGGGTGGCATGATTGGGGCACCCTGGGATGGACCAGTGGATTGCCCGGACACCTGGGGTTGCCAGTGTTGTCCTAGGAAATCCCGAGGTTTCCGTGTGATTGTCCTATCGGAATGCCACCCAGGCTCAAAGGGATCATATAATATTTTCATGCCTAGAAACTTCCATGTGCAGCCACAAGCCATTATGGGCTCTGGCATAGTATGAGTAAGTTGTGTGAGCTCTTTCATGGTGGACTAGCAGATGTAGCGAATGTAGTTGTACCGGTCCACCTAGGGTAAAGAGTTAATACTTCTGAAAGACTGTGTCTCGGTCATCCGTTTCTCAAACACCATGCAGTGCGAGAAATTAAACGGAGGCGATCGAGTCTTGTGGGGAAAAGTGCACAAACCTCTGCAGAGTGTGCAAACTATTCATGAGTAGCCGTGTCCCCAGTTATGGACATCTTTGAGTATCTAGAAGTGGATTATTTGTTGATCTCAACACTCTATTTAATTAATTTGTTGGGTTAATAATGACTTTGGCTTGGGATTGAGATGGGGGTACCATTCTCAATTGTTCATGATTTAAATTTAACAAAGTAGTTAAATAAATGCATTCCTTTTGTGGTAGGGAAAAATCAGCTTTATGCAAAAACAGCCTTACAGCCTCCACCAGCCAAATATGCATGTAGTTGTAGGACTTGTTCATCATTACTCATTATAGTGTGAATTTGTCAGTACATTCAATGTACTGACCTACATGGCTGCAACGTCTCATGTTGCTGGAATTATTCGATGAGTAAGTGTTGCGTTAGGGTTGCGCTGTCTACACTCAACTTTGTCGTTGGTGTTGATGGAACTCCACAACCTTGCTGCTTCCGCTATGATTGATTGAGATAATAGTATTTACGTTACCTAATACATGTGATTTACCTCTGTTATAAATCCTCGAGTACTGTGTGTGTCAGCATACCGATCCAGGGATGACACTTAAGCACAGAGGCTTGATCCATTCGGGTTGGGTCGCTACAAGATGGTATCAGAGCCCATGTTGACTGTAGGATGTGACCCTAGAAACTGGCAAGCCCATAGGAAAAGATTTCTCTAAAACTTTATTTCCAAAAAGATTCTTACCTCTCTTCTTTTCCGAGCTTTGTCAAAATCTTCCCTCTTACCACAAATAGTTAGACAATACCCTCTTCCATTGGATCACTTAGGAGTAAAGAGGATTTCACCATGCATTGGAAGTTTTGAAGCTACAACAATGGATACTCTGAAGATTTGAAGAGTTGACAACTTTGAAGAGATATTGACTTTTAGAAGACCAAACCCTTGTTATGTACTTATGTTAGATGCGACGATTGTGAGTCGTCATTTTGTTTGATGTTTTTTCGACGGCCACAAAACAAAACCATCTTTTCAAAACTTTTGTTTGTATTGAGTGTATCTCTCTATCTCTTCTGAATCTCATCCCAAAACCCTTGGACCCAATAGAGGATGAATGAAGATAGACTTGAAGTATCTGGACCAATGACCCAGCCAGAGGCAGAGCTATGGATACAAAACATGGAGGATCACTTTAGGAAAAATTTGGTTGCAAGGAAGTATGAGGTTCAATATGCTCTTCAGTACTTCATAAAAAGTGCTGCAACATGGTGGAAGATGCGTCAAGCCATACAAGGATGTAGTGGAGCGGGAAGTTGGGAGGAATTCAAGAAGACTCTGTTAAGATCTCGTCTCATCCAAGAGCGTGGTGACAAACCAAAGAAGAAACCTTGTGCCTGCAGGATTTGTGGAGAAATAGGACACACCCAGGAGGAGCACAAGGATGAATGCCCTAATTGTGAAGAAAGTCACCCAGCTAAAGACTGCCCAACTAGGCAGATTACTTGTTTCCTGTGTGAAGGGACTACCCACTACCCTGCTAAGTGTCACGTTTACCCCATGGTGCAACAAACTATCCAGCAGAATAAAGAAGCAATGAAAGAAGTCCTCGAGGAAACCATAAGGGAATCCGCGATGGAGGAAGATACTGATGACCCTGATGGAGAAGGCCTAAATAGATATTTCTCTCGTGCTTGCTATTCATGTGGAGAAGAAGGAAATTTTTCACAGCATTGCACGAAGGAAAGCCAAGAGTATCTGGGAGACTTCCCGACAGAAGAAGTGGAGTTTGATCCACAAAGGATAGAAGAATTGATAGGAACAAAGAAGTCGAGGAAGAGAAAGGACATGTGTCCCCAGAAGAACCCAATTTCTGCGGAAAAGGACCTGAGTCACATCACATGTTACCGGTGCAAGGATTTAGGTCATTATGCTAGCAACTGCCCAACCAGGAAGCGAAGAACCCAGTGAACCAGGACAGCCACCATGAAGTCCTTAGATTGGTCTTATGCCATTAGTTTGCGCTGCAAGGAAGTAGAATATTTTGCCAAGAGAAGGTTCAGACCCGAGGAAAGATTGATCAGAGTAGTCGAGATCTGGATAGTAGAATGAAGCATGTAGCTAAATGTGAAACACCCTTTTACAATGTTGAGTTGAGTATGGAAATAACATTGTAATAGTTCGTGAAGTAATAGAAGTTGATATTTCTTGGAATCTAAGAAGGAGATGTTATGAGTTGTTGGATGGTGGTGTGTGTCTCTCTTGCTATCTCACCCAGACCAAGACCTAGAACCCATGGACCAGTTAACTCCAAACCTTTCTCGGACGAACGACCCCATTTTACCCAAGGATGTCTGTATGTTGTCCTGGGAACCCCTTCTGTCTTATGCCTACAGATGACAACCCTTTACGAATCTTTTCTCAAAGGCCCGGAAACGATCATGACCCTGACTAGCGATCAGGATTACCCAAAGATCCTGAAGGACATGATGAAGCATATTCACCTAGAAGGAGATGCAGTTTAGAAGGGTTATCCCTTCATGGAGAATGGAGCTGAACTTTGGTACGTGGAAGTACACCTCCATCGTGTGAAAGGAGTTTGCCCAAAGACTATGGGACAATACTTTTTCATCTCCTGAGTACCGCGAACAGCATTCTTCGATTCTATTTGTGAAGCTGCTATGGAGGACATACGTCAGATTGGAGAAATACTTGAAGCAAGACTTTGTTATACCCAGGAATGCCTGAGTAAGGTGCAGGCAGAGATGATGAAGATGAAGCACACGGCCAATAGGATGAAACAACATATTGTGGATTTTAAGAATCACATTGCACAATTCCCTTGGGATTGAAGCATCCTTAGCTAGGACAAAGGAATAAAGATGGGAGGAATGTTTGACCATACCCGACTAGGTGGATGGCAACATTTGTAGGGAAGCACCTTTGAAAATTGAGTATTGAATACTGGTTCAGGATGTAGTAAGAGATTTGATATGAGGAGAATATGGATTACGGATGAACCAGTGCATTTTGTTTAGGGCGATACTTTTCTGAGTAAACCCTGGACCAATAGAAAGGAAAGTGTTGCCCCAAGGAATAGAGTTGCACAAATAAGTTGAAGTTTATTTATGATGCTTACCCCAAGGTTATGAAGGAAAGAAGTACAATTGGATTTAAAGAGGGGTGTAATGCTGAAGTATGGAGCAATAGTGACTCCAAGGATGAGTTAAGGATACACAAGTTCTGAAGTGGACCCCTAAGCCAAGGACCTAAGGAGGCTACATAAACACAAGGGAACCACGAGACTTGTCAGAAGTAATATGTCTCGGCTGAAGTGAAGCAGGGCACTTTGCTAGAGATTGTCCCAAGAGGAAGGAGAGTTGTGCTAAGTATTGGAGTTGAAGCAAGAAAGTGGAAGTGCAGTAGATCGTAGTAAGTTGAGAATCAATACAGTTAGCATCATGATATTGATTTTGGATTTTATGAGTTGGTACTATATAAGTGATGGGTGAAGACATGATACTTGGATCAAGATTTTGGACAAAACTAGTGTTATTCATTTTAACTGTGGTAGAATCCAACACCTTTACCCGAATACACTAGCTATGGTTAGTTACGTCAGACTTGGAATGGATTGCCCAAGGATGAGGGTGAGTAATTACGCTCAGCTTGGTACCGAGAGAAGAAAGGGATACCACACAAATTGGATGGATTTAAGAAAACCAAGGGAGTCAGATGTCGGAAGTATGATCAGTGGCAAACCGATGATGAGACCAAGTGTTACTAGTGGTGAGATGAGCCATAACCCACAGGCCCCAGGACCTGTCAAGAATGCAAGCACACTCTTGCTGAAGAAAAACCCCTGGAAGAACTTACGACTTTGTCAACAGACGATCTTATAGGTGTTTACACTAAACCCGAGGGTTGTGAAGAAACGATAGATGTTTTGTTCAGCTTGCAGAATCAATGAATTTATCCGAACTTAGTTCGTTGACAAGATGAAATTCGGCAATGCTTGAGCGTATGACCGAGTGTTAGAATTCGAGATTCACTAAACCATATACAAGGTAATGATTTGGGTGCGGGATGGATTGATCACCATACCGACTTACTCTTATTATTCGCCTCTGTTATACGGGATGGTAAATCTGAGTGACTTACCTATGGAGAGAGACGACGATGTCAAAACTTTGTTCAAACCTTAGAATGGTATAGAAATTTTTTCCTGGTACACGGCATGCTGTTGCCAACCGTAGGATATACTGTGAGGATGAAGCACAGACCCGTTTTTTGCAGGGACCCAATTATTTTGGTTGATGACCACCATGAGATATGGATATTTGTTTAGTATTGGCGCCAGACCTATCAGCTAAGAAGAGCTAGTCAAAAAAAGAGCCTCACCGGGATGAAAGAACACAAGAATTGAGGACAAAAGTTATGCCACTACCGGAAGAGCCCAAAGAAGGAATTACCCTAAAGATTGAGAAGACTAACACCGTCAGCCCCAAAGGATGGAGTACTTGAGTTTTTATAGAACCGTATCCATGCTTCTAAGTGTGGTAGCACACTACACCAGACCGGTCAGTGGATTTGCTAGAAGACCCCCAAACCCCAACCTATTTCTTGCTAGCCTCTCAGAATCTCGAGGACGAGATTCATTTTTAAGTGTGGTAGGTTTGTAACATCCCAAAATTCTTAATTTTGGAATGTTATAATAAATAGATAGATTTGATTGCTTGTTTGATGTGCTGAGTGAAACTGAGTGAAATTTGAAACTTTTGAAAGTTAAATGAGAGGGAATAAAATGACTTTCCCAAAACTTTCACTTTGCATTTTGATCTCCGGGGAATTCAAATTCTTTTCAACACAAAACCCTAGAGTGAAGATAATATGCCTTCTTCCATTTATTTTAAATGATAAAGGGCTTTGAAAGGATTTTGAATTTCATCCTCAAAATATATTCAATTCAGAAACTTTAAGCAACTCAATGATTTTCCCGAGAGAAGATAAAATGACTTCTTCAAATTATACGAAATATGAGTTGGAAGTTTTTCTGAAATTTTCTGCAACTCAATTTCAAATATTGAGTTATTTGGTTTTTATTCAAATTATTTTTCTCCAAAAATAAATTATATGGAAATTAGGGTAACATGATTCCCTACAGCAGAAAATTGGAGAGAAATAAATTTGAAATCATTTTGGTACTTTTAAAAATGATTTTTATTGGATTTTATTGCAACAGTAGCACTATTTTATTTATTAGAATTTGTGAGGATTTTATTTGACTATAGGAAAATGTTCACCTTGTAGAGAATCTTTTTCTGCAAATTTTGATATATAATATGCCTATATAATATTTTATTTATTTTGTTTTTATTAGTCTTCTTTGTTTGTTTAAAAAAATGTGTTTAAAAAAAGGGGACTTTCCCCGCCGTACCGGGCCGGCCCAGCTGCCCGCCAGGCCATGGCCCAGCCGGCCCGACTCCCCTCGTCCCCGAGCTCCAACCGGGAGACCGGCCGCTGCACGCCTCTCGCCGGCGACTCGGAGTCCGCCCGGACTCCTCTCTTCCTTGCCCCTTCCCCACGACAGCCCCTCCCCCTCCTCCTATAAAAGGGCGCCGCCCGAGCCCCGCCGCCGCGCTCGCCAAGTCACCGTCGCCGCATCGTTCGCCGCCGCTGCCTGCTGTTGCTGCCTCGTCGTCGCCGCAGCCGCGCCTTCCCTTGCCCCTCGCGTCGAGCCCTGCCGCCCCTCGCCTGCCCTCGCCACTCGCCGAGCCCTGTCGCCCCTCGCCGGAGATCGTCGGCCGGAGCTCCGCGCCGGAACCGCCCCGATCCGCCCCGATCCACCGGTTCTTCTTCGAACCGCGGTGAACCGGTAAAAACCGTTAAAACCCCCGCCCGGTTTATTTTGTTAGGTTAGGTTTTTCTTTGGTTTTTTTTAGTTAGATCTATTTAGAGATCGTTCACTATTTAGGGTTCAGTAGTGAACGTTCGCTCTTTAACTTTTTCTTTTTTTGTTTTAGTTTTCGACCAGGGACCTCTATGTAAATATTTTATTTACAATTTAGCCCCTAAACTTCAAACGGCCATAACTTTTTGCTCTTTGGTCCAAATCCAACGAAACCAACGCCCACGTCTTCATTACAATCCCCTATTTCCAGTAAAACAACTCAAACAAGTTTTTCAAAGTTTTAAAATTTGAATTCAAATAGTTTTAGATTCAAACTTGTCTTGATCATAACTTGAGTTTCGTAACTCTGATTTAGTTGATTCTTTTTGCAAATCGAAGCTCTTGACCTAAACTTGCTGATAAGGCCAAATTCACATACTTTTGGTACTGTTGGAAATTGTTTTATGTTTCAAGAGTCATTCGTTTGTTTTCGGAGTTTTCCGAAGTGTTTTATTCGATCTTTCCGATCTTCTGAGTGATTGCTTATGTGTGGTTACTATTGTTTGCTTACGATAGATTGATCGGAGTGTGACGAGTAGATATATCACGAGTTCTGAGTGCGAATCATCTACATCGTCAGTACAAGGCAAGTTCACACTTTGATCATACTTTCCAATACCAAGTTTTCATTGCATTAGTTATATCCTCAAACACTTGCATGAGTAGGACTGGTTACATAATATGATGCTTTGTAGTTCATGAGGTAGGAACCCAATGACTTGAGATCAACCAAGGGGGGTATACGCCTTGTTACTTATTTCTTAGCCATGCTTGTAGACGTGGATTGGTATGAGAGTTTCATGAAAGATGTGAGATATATTTTAGGGAAACTTTAAGGTGGTAATTTAATACACATCTGGCTGGAATGGTTGTGGCACCCTGGGATGAACCAGTGGATTGCCCGGACACCTGGGGTTGCCAGTGTTGTCCTAGGAAATCCCGGGGTTTCCGTGTGATTGTCCTATTAGAATGCCACCCAGGCTCAAAGGGATCATATAATATTTTCATGCCTAGAAACTTCCATGTGGAGCCACAAACCATTATGGGCTCTGGCATAGTATGAGTAAGTTGTGTGAGCTCTTTCATGGTGGACTAGCAGATGTAGCGAATGTAGGTGTACCGGTCCACCTGGGGTAAAGAGTTAGTACTTCTGAAAGACTGTGTCTCGGTCATCCGTTTCTCAAACACCATGCAGTGCGAGAAATTAAACGGAGGCGATCGAGTCTTGTGGGGAAAGTGCACAAACCTCTGCAGAGTGTACAAACTATTCATGAGTAGCCGTGTCCCCGGTTATGGACATCTTTGAGTATCTAGAAGTGGATTATTTGTTGATCTCAACACTCTATTTAATTAATTTGTTGGGTTAATAATGACTTTGGCTTGGGATTGAGACAGGGGTACCATTCTCAATTGTTCGTGATTTAAATTTAACAAAGTAGTTAAATAAATGCATTCCTTTTGTGGTAGGGAAAAATCAGCTTTATGCAAAAACAGCCTTACAGCCTCCACCGGCCAAATATGCATGTAGTTGTAGGACTTGTTCATCATTACTCATTATAGTGTGAATTTGTCAGTACATTCAATGTACTGACCTACATGGCTGCAACGTCTCATGTTGCAGGAATTATTCGACGAGTAAGTGTTACGTTAGGGTTGTGTTGTCTACACTCAACTTTGTCGTTGGTGTTGATGGAAGTCCACAACCTTGTTGCTTCTGCTATGATTGATTGAGGTAATAGTATTTACGTTACTTAATACATGTGATTTACCTCTGTTATAAATCCTCGAGTACTCTGTGTGTCAGCATACCGATCCAGGGATGACACTTAAGCACAGAGACTTGATCCATTCAGGTCGGGTCGCTACACAGTGCCTGCAGATGATGCGGTTAACCATAGATGTCGGCACGGTTTTGCATCTTAGAATGTGCTAGCAGTATGTGACTTTGACATGAGATTTACCTTTGTGGTTGCAGTTGGCCAGGTTGTGCACATGATACAAGGGTATTGAATCACGCATTAGCACACTTCCCTTCATTTTCTGTACCTCACAAAGGTATAATCTAGTAACATATGTCATCATTAATTATATTATTATGTGTTACGCTGACTTTGTGTTCTTATTCAGGGAAATACTATCTTGTGGACTCTGGGAATCCAAACCGAACGGGATACCTTGCTCCTTTTAAGGGGATTACATACCATCTGCCGGAATTTCGTCTTCGTCGACATCGTCCACCTGAAGGGAAATATGAGTTGTTTAACTTTTCACATTCATCCCTTCGAAATGTCGTTGAGTGTTCTTTCGGGGTACTCAAACAGAAGTGGCGCATTTTGAAAGGGATCCCAAGTTTCTCACCTCGTACACAGAAGCATATCATCATTGCTTGCCTGGCATTGCACAATTTCATTCGTGATAGCAAGTTAAGTGACAATTTTTTTTGATAAATGTGATGCCGATGATGAGTATGTACCTACAGTGCTACGACATGAGGTAGCACCAACGCAAGCGGACCCCGTTGAAGAAGAGGAGAACGAAGATAGCATGAACAATATTCGTAGTAGGATAGCTGATGCTTGTCTTGCGATGGCAAGATAGGTTAGTTATGTTGATGAACTCATCATCATGTGAACCATATGCGTTTTGTATATGGTCCATGTCATTCATAACAATATTATGGTGTGACTATTTGTTTAGATGTATGAAACATCAAAGCATAATGGTTAAATTGCGTATGTGTTAGCTATGAATCGTCTTAATTCTCATAATTTTCCTTTGCAAAATGGACGTTCAATTGCCTACCATATACATATCACTGCTCTATGGTCAACTAGCAAATTATAATATTTCACTGTGGCCTAGGGGGCATTATAAACCATTCACATCCAAATCTACAATTTCACAGTTGTTTCAACCAAACGGCTTCTGGCTTTTCCACAGCAGAAAGTTCACAACAGCTTTTTCACAGCTCACAGCTCACAGCAGCTTTTACAGAATCTACAGCTCAACCAAACACAGCCTAAGACTCAAAGCCCGACCACAGCAAAAGATAGAGAGAGAATGAAAGTCATTCCCTATGCCTCAGCCATAGGTTCAATAAAGTATTCCATGATGTATACCAGACTTATTGTATGAACTGCCCTGAGTTTGGCAAGGGAGTACAATTTTGATCTAGGAGTAGATCACTGGACATCGGTCAAAATTATCCTTAGAGGACTAAGGAAATATTTCTCGGTTATGGAGGTCATAAAGAGTTCGTCGTAAAGAGTTACGCTGATGCAAGCTTTGACACTAATCCAGATAACTCTAAGTATCAATCTGGATGCGTATTAAAAGTGGGAGCAAATAACTAGAGTAGCTCCATGCAGAACATTGTAGACGTAGAAATTTGCGAAATACATACGGATCTGAATGTAACAGACCGCTGACTAAACTTCTCTCACGAAGCAAAACATGATCACACCTTAGTACACTTTGGGTGTTAATCACATGGCGATGTGAACTAGATTATTGACACTAGTAAACCCTTTGGGTGTTGGTCACATGGCAATGTGAACTATGGGTGTTATTTACATGACAATGTGAATTATCAGTATTAAATCACAAGGCGATGTAAACTAGATTATTCACTCTAGTGCAAGTGGGAGACTGAAGGAAATATGCCCTAGAGGCAATAATAAAGTTGTTATTTATATTTCTTTATATCATGATAAATGTTTATTATTCATGCTATAATTGTATTAACCGGAAACTTAGTACATGTGTGAATACATAGACAAAACAGAGTGTCCCTAGTATGCCTCTACTAGACTAGCTCGTTAATCAAAGATGGTTATGTTTCCTAACCATAGACATGTGTTGTCATTTGATGAACAGGATCGCATCATTAGGAGAATGATGTGATGGACAAGACCCATCCGTTAGCTTAGCACTATGATTGTTTAGTTTTATTGCTATTGCTTTCTTCATGACTTACACATGTTCCTCTGACTATGAGATTATGCAACTCACGAATACCGGAGGAACACTTTGTGTGCTATCAAATGTCCCAACATAACTGGGTGATTATAAAGATGATCTACAGGTGTTTCTAAAGTTGTTTGTGGTGTTCGCATAGATCAAGAATAGGATTTGTCACTCCGAGTGTCGGAGAGGTATCTCTGGGCCCTCTCGGTAATACTCATCATAATAAGCATTGCAAGTAAATGACTAATGAGTTAGTCATGAGATGATGTATTACGGAACGAGTAAAGAGACTTGCCGGTAATGAGATTGAACTAGGTATGATGATACCAACGATCGAATCTCGGGAAAGTAACATACTGATGACAAAGGGAACAACGTATGTTGTTATGCGGTTTGACCGATAAAGATCTTCGTAGAATATATAGGAGCCAATATGAGCATCTAGGTTCTGCGGTTATTGACCGGAGATGTGTCTCGGTCATGTCTACATAGTTCTCGAACCCGTAGGGTTCGCACGCTTAACGTTCGATGACGATTTATATTATGAGTTATGTGATTTGATGACCGACGTTTGTTCGGAGTCCCGGATGAGATCACGGACATGGTGAACAGTCTCGAAATGGTCGAGCCGTAAAGATCGATATATTGGAAGGCTATATTCGGACATCGAAAAGATTCCGAGTGATACGGGTATTTTTCGGAGTACCGGAGAGTTACGGGAATTCGTATTGGGCCTTAATGGGCCATACGAGAAAGGAGAGAAAGGCCTCAAGGTTGGCCGTGCCCCTTCCCCATGGACTGGTCCGTATAGAACTAGGGAAATGGGTCGCCCCCTTCCTTCCTTCTCCTTCTCCCTTCCCATTTTCCTATTCCATGTGGGAGGAGGAATCCTACTAGGACTAGGGAGTCCTAGTAGGACTCCACACTTTGGCGCGCCCTATGAGGGCCGGCCTCCTCCTCCCTCCATCCTTTATATACGTGGCCAGGGGCACCCCATGGACACAAAAAAGTTGATTTTAGCCGTGTGCGGTGCCCCTCCCCATAGATACACACCTCGGTCATAGCGTTGAAGTGCTTAGGCGAAGCCCTGCGTCGGTAGCTTCATCATCACCGTCACCACGCCGTCGTGCTAACGAAACTCTCCCATGACGCTCAGCTGGATTAAGAGCTCGTGGGGAGTCATCGTGCTGAAAGTGTGCTGAACGCGGAGGTGTCGTACGTTCGGTGCTTGGATCGGTTGGATCGCGAAGACGTTTGACTACATCAACCGCGCCACTAAACGCTTCCGCTTTCGGTCTACGAGGGTACATAGACACACTCTCTCCTCTCGTTGCTATGCTTCTAGTAGATAGATCTTGCGTGATCGTAGGAAATTTTTGAAATACTACGTTCCCCAACATCAAGGTTTCAAGGTTTCACTCATTTGTCAAAGAAGCAACTTGTTTTACCTCTTCCTTTTTCGTTTCTCTCCGGTGCCATCCTTAGGTCTTGGGACGAGATCTTCTGTTAGTGTGGGAGAGTTGTGACAGCCCGAGACCGACGCTCCAAAAGACTTCCAACTATTCTAAGTTTCATCGTGTGTTTTATTTTGGCTTGTTGCATTTCATCATGGCATCATGTGCATTGCATCCGCATGTTTTCATAAAACCCGTAGTCGTTCGTATTTCCCGCTTCTCCTTGTTGCCTTCGTTGTCCCGTTCGATACCAATCGTTGTTTTGTTGTCCGACCGTTTGAGCCTCTCTGCACAGCCACTGACCACCTTCGCAACCCAGTCCAAAAATTTCTCGCGGACCCGACCCGGGCAGTCGTGACCAATGGGTTCGGATCATCCCCAAACATTCCTAAAACATCTCCGTTTTCTCATTTAGCCTCCCTAGCCTATTTATTCTCGATCGTCCAAATATGATCGAAGGGTCTAGTTTGCCCTCATGCTCCCTCTTATCATCCACCTGCTATATATAGGAGCCTCCCCTATTCCATTTCGAGTTAAACCTAAACACTAGGCACACCAATTCCCTCCAATCCCGCAGCCGCCGCCGCTCTCTCCTTGCAATCCGCACGCACCCAGTCCCCTGCCTCCACTTGGCCAGATCCACCAGCCAAAGCCCACTTGATCTGGACCGCCAGATCTCAGATCCGACGGCCCAGAGAGCCTCCCGCAGCCCCATGGTTCCACCCATTGCCAGCAGATCCCCCCTCGATCTGGATCGAGGCAACCCCGTCCGCCCGAGCACCACCCCACCGCGCCAGCCGACGAGCCGACGCTGACGAGCACCAGCAGGACCGCGTTGCGCCATCTCCAAGCACGAGCTCCTCCAGCTCCAGGTCTGACGAGCCTCGTTGGATCCATCTCCTGCACCCTGTAGCTCGGTGTCCCCGTGCTCCTTGTCGCTGGAGCAGCCACACCGATCTCGCCACCGGCGAGCACCAGCACCTCCTCTTCCTCGAGACCCCTCGCCATCGCCGTACTTTGCCAGCGCCGTCCCGATTGCACCTCGCACGGTTGTCCCTCTCCCTCCCTTCGTTCTCCTCCTCCTATCGTTTCTCTATCTCATCCAACACCCTCTCTCCCTGATTCAACAGGAACGAGCTCCTCGACGCCGGCCAGATCCGACGCCCTGGAGACCCGCGACCCCGCTAAACCTCCCCTACTTTGCCTTGGTCTGCCGCCGCTGCCCTTCGCCAAGTCCTGCTGATATGCCCCGTCAAACATTGAATTAGCACGCCGTCCTGCGTTGACCTCGTCCTCGACCGCGCCTCTCCTAGCTGCGTGGGCCGCAGCCACGCCAAGATCCGCCAAGGCCCAGCGCCGCATCTCCCTCAGCCCGCCTACCTCGCGAACTGGGCCAAAGCCCATGGTGAGCTATCGCAGATCTAGTGCCCAGCAGTTTCAGCCCCTTACGTGTGTTTTTTTTGTCCGGTGGTTTTCCTAATTAACCAAGGAATTTCAATTTTACAGAAAGACCCTCAAACTTCATGCATATAATATCTCACAAACCGTGCATCGGATTAAAAGGTTTTAAATATGTAAAATGCTTAGAATTTCATCTAGTTTAATAATTTGCCACTTTCATCCATGTTTAAAATGGTTGTTTGCTTTATTTTGCTTGAATGCCATGCTAAAATGATTTATTTCATAACTAAATAACCATAGCTCCAAATATAATAAACTTTATATGTAAATGGGGTGGAAATGTGTAGAATAACATGGTGCATTTACTTTTGTTGTTTAATAATATAAAATTAAGTAATAGGCAGAACAGTACCAAATTCATAATATGCACATGGGGATTTTCCGAAATTGTTGTTTGTTGTTTCCAGCCCCATTTAAATTGTTTAAGCAGTGTAGTTTAATTGTGTTGCACCTCTTGCCATGTTAAGAACATTTAAACTTGTTGGGTACATAAACGAGAGTCAACTAAATAAATTTAATGTGGTGTTTCGTCAATATGCAACTCGTTGCATATTGAACTCCACTTAATTTGTAGTGTTGTTTGTGCACTTTGCCATGCCATGCATATTTAAATCGAACATGCATCATACTTGTTTGTGCATCATGCCATGTTTATGTTTGTGTGTTTACCATGTTGTTTGCTTCTTTCCGGGTTGCTTCTCTCGATAGCTTCGGTTTCATTCCGGAGTTGTGAGGATTCGTTCGACTACGGCCATTTGTCTTCTTCATGGACTCATTCTTCTTCCTTGTGGGATTCCAGGCAAGATGACCGTTCCTCGATATCACCTCTATCTTTGCTATGCTAGTTGTTTCGCTCTATAGCTATGTCGCGCTACCCATTCTTGTTCTGTCAGCCTCCCATGTTGGCATGAAACCCTCTAACCACATTCCTAGCAAACCGTTGATTGGCTAAGTTACGCTTTTGCTCAGCCCTCTTATAGTGTTGTTAGTTGTAGGTGAAGATGGAAGATGGAATATGTTCCATGTTGGTACATGTATTCTTTGGGATAATAATATATATCGTATTTAATTAATGCACATATATACTTGGTAATGGGTGGAAGGCTTGGTCTTTTGCTTGGTGTTTTGTTCCACTCATGCCGCCTTAGGATCCGATGAACAGTTGTTATGTTCCTTGATTTTGCGTTTCTAACGCGGTTGGGGTTTATGGCCCCCCCTTGATATTTCGCTTTGAATAAAACTCCTCCAGCAAGGCCCAACATTGGTTTTACCATTTGCCTAATAACTAAAAACTTGCATAGGTAGTAATTAACCCGAGGATTCTTAATCAACAACCCGGGCTAGTGCTCCTCATGAGTGTTGGTCCAAACTAGAGCAGCTTGCGGCGGCGCCCGTAACCATAGCTCATCCCTCGTGGCCTGAGACGAGATATGCACGGCTCCTATCGGGGTGTTGGCATGTCGGGAGGTCTTGCTGGACTTGTTCTACCATTGTCGAAATATCTTGTGCACCGGGATTCCGAGTCTGATTGGGTTGTCCCTAAGATAAAAGGTTTTACCTCTGCTGATCGTGAGAGCTTGTGATGGGCTAAGTTGGGACACCCATGCAGGGTTATGATCTTTCGAAAGACATGCCCGCGGTTATGTGGTGGATTGGAGTTTGTTAATATGCGGTTGTAGATAACTTGACACAAAACCTCAATTAAAATACACTACCGTGTGAGTAGTCGTGATGGTATCTTTTCGTTGGAGTTCGGGAAGAGAACACGGCTGGGTTGTGAATGACTTGTAGGTAGACAGGATCATCTAGTGATCATGACTAGTTTACGATCGTTAGCTTAGCTTCTCTTCTCACTCTAAAAGTTCGTGTAATGCCTAGTATGCGACTATGTCTCCCACGTGTCTAGGCACGACTTAAAGACATACGCGCATACTAGAATTATCTCAAGTATGGTATCTTTGCACATCTCATGTAAAATTCAGTGATGAAATAGAAAAGATAGTTGGCTTACACTCGCCACGTCACACAATGAATACAATAACATACATCATCCAAAGAACACAGGGTCCGACTACGGACGAAATCCAAAACGAGAAAGATACCATAAAACACAAGCCCGGATCCTCCTAGTAAGAACCACTACTGATCATCGGGATACGAAACATAGTAACGTCCACGCTCTTCATCGAACTCCCACTGAAGTTCTGAACCATCTCCTGCATTGTTCTCAGTGGTACCTGCATCTGGTGTGTGTTGAATCTGTGAGCCACAGAGGACTCAGCAATCCCATTCCCGGGTATCAAAACTACCAAAGCATTAGGTGTGGAAAGGCCATAAACAAGGGTTGCAGCAAGCACTAAGCACTAGCTTATGAGTTTAGAGCGAGAAGAGAACAAGTGCCAACGATCGCCAAGTTGATCAAGAAGTGATCCTAACTACTCACGATCAAACATTACCCCATCGTGTTCACTTCCCGAAGCCCTTCGGAAAGAGACCATCACGGTTACTCACACAGGTAGTGTATTCATAAGAATATGGTGACAAGTTATCAACCGGATATTAACAAATTCCCATCTGCCACATAACCGCGGGCATGGCTTTCGAAAGATCAAACCCTACAGGGGTGTCCCAACTTATCCCATCACAAGCTCACGATCCGCGGAGTCGCAACCCCAAAGTGGGAAGACCCAAGTATTCTCGGAATCCCGTGCTCAAGATATTTCGAAAAAGGTAAAACTAATCCAGCAAGACCTCCCGGCGTGCCGACACCCTGATAGTAGTCGCGCGTATCTCATCTCAGGCCACGACCGGATGGGTGATTCTACAGGTAATACCAGATACCTCGGGTTTCCCCAAGGCAGCCCCGCAGAACGTCCAATTTGGACAGAAACTCATGAGGAGCACTGGCCCGGGTTGTTAATTAAGAACTCGGGTTTGCAACACCCTATGCAAGTTTTAGTTATTAGGCAAATGTAAAACCAATGTTGGGCCTTGCTGGAAAAGCTTTAAACATAGCGAATTATCAAGGGGGGTCATAAACCCCAACCGTGTTAGGAACGCAAAATCAAGGAACATAACACCAGTTTATCGGTTCCTAAGGTGGCATGAGTGGAACAAAACACCAAGCAGAAAGGCTTAGCCTTCCACCCATTACCAACATATAGGTGCATTAGTTTATGACAGGTATATATTGTGTTATCCCAATAACAAGTTCATCATGGAGCAGTCTTCAAAACTTCACCTACAACTAACAACGCTATAAGAGGGGCTGAGCGATGCGTACTTAGCCAAACAACGGTTTGCTAGGAAGGTGGTTAGAGTGTTTCATGGCAACAATAGGGGGCTGACAAGCAGGAATAGACATCGAGGCAATATCTAAAGAACGAGACATCTAGCATAGGCAAAGATAGAAGTGATATCTGGGAATGGTCATCTTGCATGTTGAGTCCACGGAGGGATCGTAACCTTGCTCCTCAAACTCAGCCTCGAAAGGAACCTCAAACTCTGAATCGTCACCGGGCTCTAACCAACACAACAATGCAAACACCGGAACAACAATCAGTCATCATGCATGCTCAAACCCATGATGCATGATATGATGCATATGAACATGGGTAGGATATGATGCAACTCCTAGGGACAAGAAGAGTGCACAAGCATCATGGCAATAAACAAGATCACAAGCAAGTAGGAACACAAGCAAAAGGGAAACAAACCTAGTATGGCCACAAGAGGTTATGTATATAATTTAAACAAGCACCCAACAAGTTTTGAAAGTTGTTCAACATGGCAAGGGGTACAACTAGGACTGACAGCAACATGCTAGCATTTTAAATGGGCCGGAAAGAACAAACAACAATTTCCGGAAACTCCCATATTCATATAATTACAATTAGGACAGATCTGAGAAAGTCATATTTTAAAGTTGTTAAACATGCAAAACAACAGCACCATCTTAATCTACACATTTTTCAACCCCAAATACATATAAAGTTTGTAAAAATTGGAGTTAGGGTTATTTAGTTATGATTTTTACAAGTTTGATCATATTTAAACATAATTAATTCAAACAACAATTTAAATGTTTTCAAACATGGCAACAAACTGCATATTAAAACTCTACATGAAAATCTAGGTAGTTTTCATATATAAAACATTTCCATCAGATGCATATAATTAAAGATATAAATATGCAAAAGAAAATGCAGAAAAAGAACAACGAAAAAAATAACAGAAAAGGAAACAAAGGGAAAAAGGTCAAGCCGACCCGGCCTGGATCTAGCCTTAGGCGCTGACTCGTGGGTCCACGGAACTGCTGAGGTGGCGCTGCGGGTGCGGGTGTGGGTGAGAGGAGCTGAGAGGCCGACCGGTGGGACCAGCTTGTCAGTGTAACCAAGAAAGCAAAAAGGTGCCCTAAATCACTGGCCGGCGGGGATTCGAACCTAGGTCTCCCCAGTGAAGGCGCGGCACGAGAACCATCTAGGCTAGGCGGGGTAGTTGACTAGGAAAAGGGCTCGGGCCCATTAAACTGAACCTAGTCGAGCTTCTCTGAGAGAAGACGATGGCTGAACACGACGGCGCCGGTGAGCCAGCCGTGGCGATGGTGGGGCTAGATGGGTCACGGCGGGCGCGCGAAAACCAGTGAAGGAAACGGCTGTAGGACGCGCGCGTGCTTGGGCTCGCATAGGTGGGGCGCGGTGAGCTTGATGCTCCGGCCATGGCGACGGGGTTCCACGGGGATGCGGTGAGGCACCGCGAGGCGCGAGGCAAGCTGCGGGTGTTGCGTGCGTGCGCGGCTGCAGGTGACGCGGGGCGTCCGGGATGCAGGTGACGCGGGCGTGCGTGCGGCTGCAGGTGCTCTCTGAAGTTTCAGAGATCCGCCGGAGCACGGGGAGCGCGGCGCGGTTGTGACAAAAGCCAAGACTCCGGTGCACTAAGGACGGCGGGAAGGAGCAGGGAGGGGGCTGGGTATACCTCGTATACCTGTGACAAGAAGAAGAAGCTGATGACGAGCCCACGGCGACGCGGTCGATCTCTGAACCTCGGTGCGAACTCTGTCGAGGGGAAGATGGGAGTAGAGGAGGAAGCCAGCGCGGACTTGGCGATCTCCTTGACACCGTAGGTGGACGCAGAGGGGCGACGGGGACGCCGGGGAAGTCGACGGACTTGAAGAAGGCGGCTGGAGGTGACCAGAGGACGGTGACGACGGCGAGCGTGCTCTCAGTCACGCTCAGGTGCTCGTTGGGGAAGGAGGAGGGAAGGGGAAGATCCCCTTGGTGGCGGCGGCGAAGGAGGAACCCTAGAGGAGGCGCGGCTGTTTTAAATAGGGGTGCGGGGACGCGCTGGCCTCGACGTCCGTGAGCTCGAGCTCATGGTGTTGGCGCTCCCGAAGGCAGAGGAGGGAGACGGCGCTGTAGCGGGGCAGGTGAGTGTTCGAGGGGGGGAGTCGCTGGTAGGCGGGCCCGGGCGCGAGGGAGGGCACTGCGCGACTGCGTTGGCGGGCTGCGCGCACGGGGAAGCTGGCTGGGCCGCGGCATGGATTGGCCTAGGTAGTTGCGGCTGGCTGCTGGGCTGCGCTGGCTGCGACTGGCCCTTTTCCTTTTCTTTTCTTCAGATAGAAAAATAAAAACAAAAATGAAAAGCTCAGGGACATAGGGGAGGAGTTTGGAAAATATAAAAATATCCCAAAGCTCCTGTGAAAATGCTCTATTTTATAAAATTACCCTGTGCATTTTTAGAGGAAGTAAAATAATTCAAGTTTGAAAGTAATTCAAACTTGAACCATTTTAAAACCTAACCAAAACAATTCCAAAAGAGGTGAAGCTTTGCAAGGTGACTTAGGTCAAGGTAACAAGGGTGTGTGGAGGAGATGAACATTTAGAAGAAGAGGTAAGTCACTTGCAAAAATACTTAAAGAAAGGAAAAGAAAAGAAGGAAAGAGAAGAAGTTGTGCAAGAAGAAGAGGGGTAGGGTTAGCATGGCCATGAGCTTGCCACCACCATCACACATGAAGATCAAGGACCTCACTAAACAATTTAGGACAAGGACCAACACAAGACAAGTAAGAATGATATGATTATCATGATGCCATGGTGATGATGAAGTAATGCATGAATGCAAAAGAAAAATAACATGACAATGCAATAACAATAAGAAAGCATAATTGAAATGAACCCCCAAGGAAAGGACAAGGATCAATTGGTAAAGCTTTATTGCCATATATGGAAGGTATCACATATGGGGTGTTACAAACTCTCCTCCACTACAAAAAGATCTCGTCCCGAGATCTAGGACTGAAAGAAGGCGGGATACTCAGATCGGAGATGATCTTCTCGTTCCCATGTAGCTTCTCGGTCGGTATGGTGTGACCACTTCACTTTCAAGAATTTGATGGACTTGTTGCGGGTCTTGTGCTCAGTTTCTTCAAGAATAGCAACGGGGTGCTCACGATAAGACAAGTCTTGTTGAAGATCAATCTCTTCGAACGGAATGGTGCGTTCAGGCGTCTTGAAGCACTTGCGAAGTTGAGACACACGAAACACATCATGCACATTTGCAAAGTTGGAGGGAAGCTCGAGTTGGTAGGCTAGATCGCCTCTCTTGCCAAGAATCTTGAAATGGCCCACGTATCTTGGAGCAAGTTTGCCCTTGATACCGAACCTTTGAGTGCCCTTCGTGGGAGAAACACGGAGATAGACATGGTCTCCAATGTCGAAAGCCAAGTCACGATGCTTGCCGTCATAGTAGCTCTTTTGACGCGATTGCGCGGCTTAGAGATTCTCACGTATGACTTTGCACCTTTCTTCGGCTTCTGAGATCAAGTCATTTCCGAGGAGTTGAAGTTCACCAGTCTCGGACCAGTTGAGAGGGGTACGACACTTTCTGCCATAGAGGATTTCAAAAGGAGTTTTGCATGCACTTGCTTGGAAACTGTTGTTGTAGGAGAATTCGGCAAATGGAAGGCAATCTTCCCATTTCATGCCGAAGGAGATGACACAAGTTCTGAGCATATCTTCGAGGATTTGGTTCACTCTTTTGACTTGACCACTAGTCTGAGGGTGAAACGTAGTGCTGAAGTGAATCTTTGTGCCCATGGCTGACTGAAAAGAATCCCAGAACTTGGAAGTGAACAAGCTTCCACGGTCTGAGGAGATCACTTGAGGAATGCCATGCAAAGAAACAATTCTGGAGGTGTACAGCTCTGACAGCTGAGCTGCGTTGATGGATTCTTTGACTGGAATAAAATGATCCACTTTAGTTAGCTTGTCAATCACCACAAAGATAGCATCATTTGCTTTCTCGGACTTGGGAAAACCGGTGACGAAATCAATCTCAATGTGATCAAATTTCCACTTGGGAATAGGTAGAGGTTGAAGGAATCTGGCTGGACATTGATGCTCTGCCTTCACTCTTCTGCAGACATCACATTCATTCACGAATTGGGAAATCTCCCTTTTCATGCGAGTCCACCAATATGATTGCTTGAGGTCATGGTACATCTTGGAGCTTCCTGGATGTATCGAGAGGAGTGAGTCATGTGCTTCATTCATTATGAGCTTTTTGAGATCACCTTTGGGAACCACGATTCTATCCTCAAAGAACAAAGTGTCTCTGTCATCAATGCTATAGCACTTATACTTGGGAGTACCCTTAGCAATACCATGTTTCACTTTCTGGAACGGTTTGAGAAGGAGACTGTTGCAATACGCCTTTCTGCTCAAGGTATCTTGTAACGCCCCGGACACACCCGCCGGTGGTCGTTACTCCTAGCGGGATCTAGACTGGCCCCACATATCAATACTAGTCTTTTCTGCGCACTTTGTCCTCACTCGTGCGCACCCAGGAGCAACTTCCCGGTCGGTCACCCATCCTGAAACTACTCCAAGCCGAGCACGCTTAACTTTGGAGTTCTATCCGAATGGGTTCCCAGAAAAGAAGGAATTCCTTATTGATATGAGTAGTCTATCATCCTAATAAGCCAGGCTATCACATACACGCTCACTCAGAGGAACCGACGTCCTCGTCGGGCCACAGGAACGTTCCCTCTTGGCACAACCGTCTGTGCTTCTAGGACAGCACATGTGCCATGCCGTGTGCCACGACGGGTCACAAACGTCATGCACAACATGACTGCAAACTGTCCGCAAACATCCGTGTAACCGCGAGGGTCGTTTCTGATACAAACTTGTAACGCCCCGGACACACCCGCCGGTGGTCGTTACTCCTGGCGGGATCTATACTGGCCTCACATATCAATACTAGTCTTTTATGCGCACTTTGTCCTCACTCGTGCGCACCCGGGAGCAACTTCCCGGTCGGTCACCCATCCTGAAACTACTCCAAGCTGAGCACGCTTAACTTTGGAGTTCTATCCGAATGGGTTCCCGGAAAAGAAGGAATTCCTTATTGATATGAGTAGTCTATCATCCCTAATAAGCCAGGCTATCACACATCTGCAATGACATTGGCCTTGTTAGGAGTATACTCAATGCTTGGATCGTATTCTTGAATCATTTCAACCCAACGAGTCTGGCGAAGGTTAAGGTTTGGCTGAGTGAAGATGTACTTCAAGCTCTTGTGATCGGTGAAGATGTCCACTTTTCTGCCCAACGGAAGGTGTCTCCACGTGATCAAGGCATGAACAACCGCTGCTAGCTCAAGATCATGTGTGGGGTAATTCTTCTCATTTGGTTTCAGCTGACGTGAAGTGTATGCCACAATCTTCTTGTCTTGCATGAGAACACCACCAAGACCTTGCAATGAAGCATCACAAAAGACTTCATAAGGCTTGGACTCATCCATAGGAGTAAGAACCGGAGCAGAAATGAGCTTCTCTTTGAGTGTCTTGAATGCCACATCACAATTAGGAGTCCATGAGTACTTTACATTCTTCTGCAACAGGTTGGAAAGAGGCTTGGCAATCTTGGAGAAGTTCTCAACGAACCTTCTGCAATAGCTGGCGAGACCAAGGAAACTTCGGAGATGTTTGGCATTCTGTGGAGGTTCCCAGTTGACAATAGCTTCAACCTTCTTGGGGTTAACAGAAATGCCCTCGGCAGAGATAATATGGCCAAGATAAAGGACTTTATCTAGCCAGAATTCACATTTGGAGAACTTCGCATGAAACCAGTGCTCACGGAGCCTGTCAAGGACCAAACGGAGGTGCTTGGCATGGTCTTCTTTATTCTTGGAGAATACCAAGATATCATCGAGGTAGACTAGCACGAATTCATTGGTGTAGGGGTTGAATATGAAGTGCATCATCCGAGAGAAATTGGGTGGAGCATTTGCAAGGCCGAAAGACATGACTGTGTATTCATAGGAGCCATAACTCGTTCTGAATGCGGTCTTGGGAATATCCTCTTCACGGATACGAATCTGATGGTAACTGTAATGCCCAGGATGGGACTATACCTCCTACGTGTCGAGGCACGACTTAAAGGTATAAGCCCATTCTGGAATGATCTCAAGTTTGGTATCTTTGCACGACTCATGTAAAAATAGGGATGAAATTGCAAAAGGAGATAGTTGGCTTACACTCGCCACTTCACACAATACATTACATAAGCAAAACATCATTCAAAACATCACAACCCGACTACGGGTGAAGATCCAAAGAAAGATACCAAAAACATAAAGCCACATGTCTGAATCGCCCCTAGTAGAAACCACTACTGATCGTCGAAAACGTCACCAGCATATGGCCAAACTCTCTTCATCGAGCTCCCAGTGAAGTACTGATCCATCTCCTACATCATCTCGGCTGAACCTGCATCTGGTGTTGTAGTATCTGTGAGCCACGAGGACTCAGCAATCCCATAACCATGGGTATCAAGACTAGCAAAGCTTTAAGGGTAGGAAGAGGTAAAGTGGTGAGGTTGCAGCAGCGGCTAAGCATAATATGGTGGCTAGCTTACGAGTACAAGAATAAGATGAGCATCTACGCAAACGGTCGCAACTAGTAGTGATCGCTAAAGATCTTGAACTACATACGAGTCAAACATAACCCCACCGTGTTCTCTTCTCAAAGTGAAAAGAGACAGTCACAGTTACTCACACAGTTGTGTGTTTTACTTCGGATCCTCTGTCAAGTTTTCTACAACCGGACATTAACAAATTCCAATCTGCCACATAACCGCGGGCACGACTTTCGAAAGATCATAACCCTGCAGGGGTGTCCCAACTTAGCCCATCACAAGCTCTCACGATTAGCTGAAGTGGTAAATATAATATCATCACCCCTTATCTTAGGGAAATCCGATCAGGCTCGGCATCCCGGTGCACAAGACATTTCGACAATGGTAAAACAAGTCCAGCAAGACCTCCCGGTGTGTCGACACCCTGATAGTAGCCGCGCGTATCTCGTCTCAGGCCACGACCGGATGGGTGATAGTACGAGTAAAACCAAACCTCGAGTTTCCCCGTGGTGGCCCCGCAGAACCCCCGTTTGGGACCAACACCATCAGCACTGCCCCCCTTGCTATGTAGAAGAATCCTCGGGTAGCGCTAACTCCCTATGAAAATTTAATTAATTAATTAAGTTGTTATTATGAGCAAATTAAAACCAAAGTTGGGCCTTGCTGGAGGAGTTTTATTCAAAGACGAACTGTCAAGGGGTCCCCATCCACCCATCGTGTAAGGAACGCAAAATCAAGTAACATAATGCCGGTTTATCGGCGCCTAAGGTGGCATGAGTGGAACAAAACACCGAGCAAAAGGCCAAGCCTTCCACCCATGCCCAGTATATAGGTGTGTTAATAATAATAATAGATATTGTGATATGCCAACAACAAGTTCCCTCCTGAAACAAACTTCATCTTCACCTGCAACTAACAACGCTATAAGAGGGGCTGAGCAAGCGGGTAACATAGCCAAACAATGGTCTTGCTAGGAAAGTTTCAAGGTTAGAGGTTTCATGGCAACAAGGAGAGGCTGACATAAAAGATGGGTAGCGCGACATGTAACGATAGCATTGAGACAACTAAGCATGGCAATGGTAGTAAATGTATCCAAGGGTATGATCATCTTGCCTGGGATTCCGCAAGGGAGAAGAACGGATCCATGAAGCAGACGGAGCAACATAGTCGAGCGAATCCTCACAACTCCGGAAGGAACCGAAGCTAACAAGAGAAGCAACCGGAAAAAGCAAACAACACAGTAAACACACATATCATAACCATGGCATGATGCACAAGAAGTATGATGCATGTCCGGTTTAAATATGCATGGCATGGCAAAGTGCACAAACAAGTACTACAAGTTAAGTGGAGCTCAATATGCAACGAGTTGTATATTGACGAAACACCACATGTTATTTATTTAGTTGACTCTCATTTATTTACAAGACAAGATTAAATGTTTTTAACATGGCAAGAGGTGAAGCAAAAGTAAACTACCTACCTAGGCAAGTTTAAATGAGGCCGGAACAACAAACAACAATTCCGAAAAATCCCCATGTGCATGTTTAGCAATTTTAAGCAAACAACAATTAAACATTTTAATGTTGTTAACATGATGCGGATGACATGATCAAGTTTATGCAATTTTTATTAAAAGGTGACATGAAGAGATAAGGAGTATATGTCACTGTGGTGGAAGGAAAAAGGTGCCACGGCAACGATCCAAAAATGATGCACGGCAACATCTCGGTTCCGGTAACTCGTTGAGAGACCGGTGCAAAAGAAAGGTGGAGTGAGCGTGTCGAACAAGAGGAAAGGTGGGGTGATCCCGTCACCGGGTTCCCACAGGTCGGCGACGAGGCAACCGAGGAGCATGACAAAAGACGAAACGGGCACGGTGCACACAAGGGAAACATCTCATTCAACACAAGCATTCGTCCACGGGTCATCGTCTCGGGGTTATACCTTCGAAGCGTTCGTTCTCGGAGGGGGTTCGAGTCGTCGAGGGACGTAGTGGAAGTAGTCGTTCTCGCGAGTCGGGGTACACGTTCGTAGAGGGAAGTAGTTGTTCACGGGGCGTAGTCGTTCACGTTTCCGAAGAGGTACTTGAGGGTCTTCGGACTTGCCGGACTCGGTTCTCGCGACGGTAGTGGTACTTGACGTATCGCCGTGTAGGCGTTCTCGTTTCGAAGATGAACTTGACGTCGAGGGTCTCCGAGGTCGACGGTAGTGGAACTTGGCATTTCTCCTTGTAGTCGAACTTGACGGGTTGTCGATGTCGCGGTACTCATTCATGTAGTAGTCGGACTTGATGGAACCGAGGGCTCCGGGCATGCGTCATAGTACTTGTCAAAAACCGCATCGGATGTAGTCGTACAGGCGTCGAGGTACTTGGGGTCTCCATGCACTTGGCGTCTCTGGAAGAGGAACATGGCAGATCCGATGCACACAAAAGAAAGACCACGCTCGAGCTTCACGGAGGCAGCAGCAAGGAGGCGATGGACAAGTGGCCGGCTTCGGCCTTGGCGTGAAGCAGGTGAGGCGGAGCTCCTGTTCGGGGAGGAAGAAGAGGCCATGGTGCAGCTGGGGAAGCAACGACTGTAGGTGTGCTCGCGGTCAAGCGAGCGATGAGGGAATTACCACGAGGCCGAGGAGGAAGTCGCGACGCTGGTGCAGGGTAGAGACGAGACGAGGTGGTCGCCGGCGATGGGACTCATGGTCGCCGGAGGGATGGAGAAGAAGGCGCGGAGGCGGTGTGGAGGAGCCGCGCGGAGGCGTCGGAGCCGAGGCTCGCGGCTGGAGAGGCCTTGGCGGCGCGGAGAGCTTTAGCGGCGGAGGCTGGCCGTGGCTTGAGGACGGGGAGGACGGGGCGCGGGCGCGATATGAGGAGAGGCAGCACGGGGTGATGAGAGGGAGAGGGAGATCGAGAGGAGAGGCTCGGGGGGATCGGGAAGGAAGGCTGCGGCGCTGGAAGAGGGAGCGGGGAGCGAGGGGTGAGGAGCGGTCGTCGCTAGGGTTGCGAGGGGGAGAGGGAGGCTGGGCCTCGAGCCGGCCTGGAGGCTGAGGTGGCCTGGTGGCTTGGCCAGATGGGCCAGACGGGGAAGAAGGTTGGGCCAGCTGCGGCTGGGATCCCAGATGGCCTCAGTTCGGCTGGCTCTTCTTATTTATTTCTTTAGCAGAAATAAAACAGAGAGAGTTCAACATTTAAAAAGAAAAGAGGCCATGAACAAGAAAATAAATGATGGAACATTTTTGTAAGGCTTTAAGGAATATTACCAACCCAACAAAAGTGGTTCCAACAAAATAGGAAAGCAAACCAAAAATATTTAGCTTGCCTTAAAAGAGTATGAAAGGAGTCTAGACTTTAGGAGGAGCCTCGATAAAAGGGAAAGGAAAAGTTGGCAAGGTAGGAGGGAAACTTGAAGCAAAAGGGGCATGGAAAAAATATGCAAGTGTGTTGCGGTTAATTCCAAACAATTGGAATATTTATTAATATAGCTCCCTAAATATTGGGAGGATATGTTTTAAAGAGAAATCACACTTCCCTCGATTTAAATGGACCGAAGGTCCACACAATTTATTTAAGTTGGGATGCAAAAGATTAAAGACATGATGGCATGATGACATGATGCAATGCAAAATAAATAACACCAGCACAAATGAAACACACGGGAGAACCCGGAACATCTGGAATCTCTGGAATCTTCTGGGACATCGGTCTTCGGGCGTCACAACTCTCCCACACTAACAGAGGATCTCGACCCGAGATCCTGAAGATAACACCGGGTAAAAAACGGAAGATGAAGAGGTAAAACAAAGTTGCTTCTTTGACAGACGAATGAAACCACGAACCTTGAGAGGTTAAACAAGTTGGAAGAACAATGCAACATAGATGAACGAAGATGGAAACACTCCGGTAAAAGGAGGAACAAGGAACATAATGAGAACCTTGTAGGTAGAAAGACATGAAACAAGAGCTCACGGACCAACAGAATATGAAACAGCAACGGTGTAGCCAAGGAATAAGAATGACAGAATTTGGATAGCACTCCGTCTGAAAATCGAAGGAATTAACATAAACTTGAGAAGATGGACTGATATTGATGAAATCAACCACACACTGCCTCTGAAACAATTAAAAGAATGGCACAAGGGGTAAGAAGGATTCAGACAGTACTCCGGTTGAAATGAGAGGCAAACTTGATAAGATGAGAGAATTAGAATGGAGGTCACAACACTCCGGTTAAATAGATAAACAAGGAAAAGAACATGATCTTGACAAAACGAGATTATGGAACAAAGAGTGCAATATCACAATGCCTCCGGAATGAAAGAATATAAGCTAGATCGTTGGAAAGAAAAGAGCGGAGAAGAAAAAGACATCTTCTCTCAAAATTGAATTTGAAAAAACATCCTTACGAAGAAGGGTTGAATAGAGTTGTTGGATTTCAACAACGAAAAGAATAAGCTTCATGTGGGCTTATGGAAAACATCTCTAAATTATGAGGTGACAACCAGCCACAAACAGAAACGAATTGCTTGGATTGAGATCAATAAGGAGACGAAAAACTTATCTCATCGGGAGGATAAATGAAGAACTTGGGTCATTATAAGCACCATAATAGCAACAATTCTCAGGAAAAGCTTTTAGGAGAAATACAACCCAAGATAACTCCAAGAAATAAAAATGAGGGGTTGAAAGGATCTCCTAAAGAGAAAGAAATGATGGTTTTAATTATCTCATTCTTGATAACTCGAGAATCATGAAACATGGAGGAAAATTATCAAGAATGACATAACACCACCTCAACAGATAAGGGAGCAAGAATTGCAATTGGAATGCAAGATGAAGAATGCTTGAGCTCCTCCAACAAGAATCTTGATGAAGACTTCGAGGATGAATTAAATCTTGATGAACCACCATGAGAACTCCGGTAATGATAGCATGAGAAGTGAAAGATGAAAAGAATAAGATTCAAGGCCTGCGATGAATTAGATGGAGCTTTGAAATGATATAATTGAAATAACATGGAGCTCCGGAAAACAAGATGAACAACTTAGAACCAAGGATATGATATGATGAACAAGCTCTAGACAAAAGAATTAAATCACCTTGAGGGAATAAGAATAAGAATTATGTCATGCATGTCCTTCACCAATTTAAATTGATGACAACCAAAGTATTTGGCATCCTACTTATTCTCGTTGCAAAGAATTAAAGAGAGATCTCGCACAAACTTGGGTAAATATTCAACGAACCACCGGTAGGATTATGAAAAGAACAAATGAATTAATACGATAACAACGGAAGAGCAAACTTGAAAGAACCACCATAAGAATATGGAGACGAACGAAGAGGCATCAATGAAGAATAGTTGGAGGGCGAAGTTGAAACTGAGAACAAAGAATCTTCTGAAATGATGGCCTTCGGAGGATCACAAAGAAAAGAATTCATGAAATGCTTCGGATGGGTATAAAAGAATTCCTCACAAACGGAACAATAATGAGGATGGCATTAAGCTAGAGCCACGAATCTTCAAGAGAAGGGCCAAGATTTAATAGAAACACTTCTCCGGTCTTCAAATGTTGAGACTGAAAACGAGAAATGCCATGAAGAATTTCGAGATACTCCGGACGAATGACAAGAGGAAGGTGGAGCTGAAGATGGAAATAATTGAAAACAAGCTTGGAGAAGGCATGTGACTGATGGAAATCATTCTTACGTCACACTATGAAAAGAATTCTCCGGAAAACGAAGAGTCAGGTAAAATCCTGGAAAAGACCTGTGGGTTAGGGCCCACTCAAGAAATCACCGTTGAAAAAGATTGCTTAAGAGATATTGCACCGGTTGAATTAAATGGCTTGAATAAGATAACAATCCTCAAAATAATTTGAACGGATTAAGAATGGAATTATGAATCTTCAGCACTCCGGATATGAATAGCAAGAGGAGAATGATTAATTGGTGCACCGGAATAAGGAAGCATTGTGAAATGAGGAAAAAGGATAAGATCAACACCGAAAATCTTGAATTACATCCACCGACAGAATATGAGAACAAAATAATGATGAACTTGGAGTTTCTTGAGCATCTTCACGATAAATCACCGGATAAGAACATTGAAGGAAAGAATGAAGAAATATCACATGAATAAAATGGATATTCCATTTAAGAATTTTTGGCTCCATAAAGAAAAGGGTGGGAGGGCGGGGAAAACAAAGGCAACTTGGGATGAATGAAACAGACAAATCATCGGATTTCTCGACGGCATCCGTATGGACAAACTTGAAGAGAAGGCACGCCGGTTGAAAAGGATTAACAAAAATCTGGATGATCAAAAAGGATTTGCACTCCCATAGAAATATGAGAATACCGATTAAGAAAGGTATGGAATAAACATTTGACATCGAAGCAACTCGAATACCAGAATCAAAACAAAAACAAAGAATAGATATGCTGCAACGTAATCTTCACAATAGCATCCGAGCAAAGAATGAACGAATGAATTCCGCAGGTACATCAACTTGTCGAGAAGCCACTTGGGAGATCAAAAGATAAATAAAAACAACAAGGCACAGATAGAACAAATACAAGATAGAAGCTTCGTTCGACATATTCATGCTGAAAGCTCATGGAACGTGTTACAAAAGGGTTTTGCAATCCCCGGATCAGCATAGCCAAAGACCCTTTAAGATGCAACTCCCGATCGGAACAACCCCATAAAACCACTTCACTCAATGTAGAACCCCGAACTCCATATCATGCATTCGTTGGAAGAATGCCTACGAGCTACTAGATGAACCCACCTATTAATTTACGAAAGTTTCCAGTTATGCAATCAGGTGTTGGGGATATAGGGGAAGCATCGCGCACTCAACTCTAATCCTACATCCAGCTGTATCCATCCTTCAACACATAACCAGTTGTTTCCGGAAACCGTTTACCTCGGACCTTCGAAACGCATCTACTATACAAGCTATGGCAATACTCCCGAACTACCTCCCCAGTACTGGGTGATGTCGGGGTTATCTTGCCACTAGCCGCATAGGAGAGTTTTCGATGTCGGCCGTCTTAAGTATTCCAGAACTGATGCGATATATTTGTGACGACAACACCTCGGAGCTCAACTCCCCGGGACACTGCCACAACCCCTAATGACAGGAGGCATCGAGAACAATGTTCTTGTCACAAAGACATCGAAACAATCCAAACAATACTCGCGAGATTCCTAAAAACAATTTGGTGCATTTTTGAGAGTAGAAGAGACAAAAGTAATCGTCAGGAGTCCTCACCAGATTGAAAAGAGATGAGGAGCAAAAGAAATCCTACTCTCCGATATATATATATATATATATATATATAGGACTCAAAGCAATTTCAAGTGTGTGCCTAGACTCAACCGTCAACGATTCGATCAATCAGTGGGGGCTTCTAGGTCGGAGAAGGCTCTGAATACCAACTTGTAATGCCCAGGATGGGACTATACCTCCTACGTGTCGAGGCACGACTTAAAGGTATAAGCCCATTCTGGAATGATCTCAAGTTTGGTATCTTTGCACGACTCATATAAAAATAGGGATGAAATTGCAAAAGGAGATAGTTGGCTTACACTCGCCACTTCACACAATACATTACATAAGCAAAACATCATTCAAAACATCACAACCCGACTACGGGTGAAGATCCAAAGAAAGATACCAAAAACATAAAGCCACAGGTCTGAATCGCCCCTAGTAGAAACCACTACTGATCGTCGAAAACGTCACAAGCATATGGCCAAACTCTCTTCATCGAGCTCCCAGTGAAGTACTGATCCATCTCCTGCATCATCTCGGCTGAACCTGCATCTGGTGTTGTAGTATCTGTGAGCCACGAGGACTCAGCAATCCCATAACCATGGGTATCAAGACTAGCAAAGCTTTAAGGGTAGGAAGAGGTAAAGTGGTGAGGTTGCAGCAGCGGCTAAGCATAATATGGTGGCTAGCTTACGAGTACAAGAATAAGATGAGCATCTACGCAAACGGTCGCAACTAGTAGTGATCGCTAAAGATCCTGAACAACATACGAGTCAAACATAACCCCACCGTGTTCTCTTCTCAAAGTGAAAAGAGACAGTCACGGTTACTCACACAGTTGTGTGTTTTACTTCGGATCCTCTGTCAAGTTTTCTACAACCGGACATTAACAAATTCCAATCTGCCACATAACCGCGGGCATGGCTTTCGAAAGATCATAACCCTGCAGGGGTGTCCCAACTTAGCCCATCACAAGCTCTCACGATTAGCTGAAGTGATAAATATAATATCATCACCCCTTATCTTAGGGAAATTCGATCAAGCTCGGCATCCCGGTGCACAAGACATTTCGACAATGGTAAAACAAGTCCAGCAAGACCTCCCGGTGTGTCGACACCCTGATAGTAGCCGCGCGTATCTCGTCTCAGGCCACGACCGGATGGGTGATAGTACGAGTAAAACCAAATCTCGAGTTTCCCCGTGGTGGCCCCGCAGAACCCCCGTTTGGGACCAACACCATCAGCACTGGCCCCCCTGCTATGTAGAAGAATCCTCGGGTAGCGCTAACTCCCTATGCAAATTTAATTAATTAATTAAGTTGTTATTATGAGCAAATTAAAACCAAAGTTGGGCCTTGCTGGAGGAGTTTTATTCAAAGACGAACTGTCAAGGGGTCCCCATCCACCCATCGTGTAAGGAACGCAAAATCAAGGAACAGAATGCCGGTTTATCGGCGCCTAAGGTGGCATGAGTGGAACAAAACACCGAGCAAAAGGCCAAGCCTTCCACCCATGCCCAGTATATAGGTGTGTTAATAATAATAATAATAATAGATATTGTGATATGCCAACAACAAGTTCCCTCCTGGAACGAACTTCATCTTCACCTGCAACTAACAACGCTATAAGAGGGGCTGAGCAAGCGGGTAACATAGCCAAACAATGGTCTTGCTAGGAAAGTTTCAAGGTTAGAGGTTTCATGGCAACAAGGAGAGGCTGACATAAAAGATGGGTAGTGCGACATGTAACGATAACATCGAGACAACTAAGCATGGCAATGGTAGTAAAGGTATCCAAGGGTATGATAATCTTGCCTGGGATTCCGCAAGGGAGAAGAACGGATCCATGAAGTAGACGGAGCAACATAGTTGAGCGAATCCACACAACTCCGGACGGAACCGAAGCTAACAAGAGAAGCAACCGGAAAAAGCAGACAACACAGTAAACACACATATCATAACCATGGCATGATGCACAACAAGTATGATGCATGTCCGGTTTAAATATGCATGGCATGGCAAAGTGCACAAACAAGTACTACAAGTTAAGTGGAGCTCAATATGCAACGAGTTGTATATTGACGAAACACCACATGTTATTTATTTAGTTGACTCTCGTTTATTTACAAGACAAGATTAAATGTATTTAACATGGCAAGAGGTGAAGCAAAAGTAAACTACCTACCTAGGCAAGTTTAAATGAGGCCGGAACAACAAACAACAATTCCGGAAAATCCCCATGTGCATGTTTAGCAATTTTAAGCGAACAACAATTAAACATTTTAATATTGTTAACATGATGCGGATGACATGATCAAGTTTATGCAATTTTTATTAAAAGGTGACATGAAGAGATAAGCAGTATATGTCACCGTGGTGGAAGGAAAAAGGTGCCACGGCAACGATCCGAAAATGATGCACGGCAACATCTCGGTTCCGGTAACTCGTTGAGAGACCGGTGCAAAAGAAAGGTGGCGTGAGCGTGTCGAACAAGAGGAAAGGTGGGGTGATCCCGTCACCGGGTTCCCACGGGTTGGCGACGAGGCAACCGAGGAGCATGACAAAAGACGAAACGGGCACGGTGCACACAAGGGAAACATCTCATTCAACACAAGCATTCGTCCACGGGTCATCGCCTCGGGGTTATACCTTCGAAGCGTTCGTTCTCGGAGGGGGTTCGAGTCATCGAGGGACGTAGTGGAAGTAGTCGTTCTCGCGAGTCGGGGTACACGTTCGTAGAGGGAAGTAGTTGTTCACGGGGCGTAGTCGTTCACGTTTCCGAAGAGATACTTGAGGGTCTTCGGACTTGCCGGACTCGGTTCTCGCGACGGTAGTGGTACTTGACGTATCGCCGTGTAGGCGTTCTGGTTTCGAAGATGAACTTGACGTCGAGGGTCTCCGAGGTCGACGGTAGTGGAACTTGGCGTTTCTCCTTGTAGTCGAACTTGACGGGTTGTCGATGTCGCGGTACTCGTTCATGTAGTAGTCGGACTTGATGGAACCGAGGGCTCCGGGCATGCGTCGTAGTACTTGTCAAAAACCGCATCGGATGTAGTCGTACAGGCGTCGAGGTACTTGGGGTCTCCGTGCACTTGGCGTCTCTGGAAGAGGAACATGGCAGATCCGATGCACACAAAAGAAAGACCACGCTCGAGCTTCACGGAGGCAGCAGCAAGGAGGCGATGGACAAGTGGCCGGCTTCGGCCTTGGCGTGAAGCAGGTGAGGCGTAGCTCCTGTTCGGGGAGGAAGAAGAGGCCATGGTGCAGCTGGGGAAGCAACGACTGTAGTTGTGCTCGCGGTCAAGCGAGCGATGAGGGAATTACCACGAGGCCGAGGAGGAAGTCACGGCGCTGGTGCAGGGTAGAGACGAGACGAGGTGGTCGCCGGCGACGGGACACATGGTCGCCGGAGGGATGGAGAAGAAGGCGCGGAGGCGATGTGGAGGAGCCGCGCGGAGGCGTCGGAGCTGAGGCCCGCGGCTGGAGAGGCCTTGGCGGCGCGGAGAGCTTCAGCGGCGGAGGCTGGCCGTGGCTTGAGGACGGGGAGGACGGGGCGCGGGCGCGATATGAGGAGAGGCAGAACGGGGTGACGAGAGGGAGAGGGAGATCGAGAGGAGAGGCTCGGGGGGATCGGGAAGGAAGGCTGCGGCGCTGGAAGAGGGAGCGGGGAGCGAGGGGTGAGGAGCGGTCGTCGCTAGGGTTGCGAGGGGGAGAGGGAGGCTGGGCCTCGAGCCGGCCTGGAGGCTGAGGCGGCCTGGTGGCTTGGCCAGATGGGCCAGACGGGGAAGAAGGTTGGGCCAGCTGCGGCTGGGTGCCCAGATGGCCTCAGTTCGGCTGGCTCTTCTTATTTATTTCTTTAGCAGAAATAAAACAGAGAGAGTTCAACATTTAAAAAGAAAAGTGGCCATGAACAAGAAAATAAATGATGGAACATTTTTGTAAGGCTTTAAGGAATATTACCAACCCAACAAAAGTGGTTCCAACAAAATAGGGAAGCAAAGCAAAAATATTTAGCTTGCCTTAAAGGAGTATGAAAGGAGTCTAGACTTTAGGAGGAGCCTCGATAAAAGGGAAAGGAAAAGTTGGCAAGGTAGAAGGGAAACTTGAAGCAAAAGGCGCATGGGAAAAATATGCAAGTGTGTTGCGGTTAATTCCAAACAATTGGAATATTTATTAATATAGCTCCCTAAATATTGGGAGGATATGTTTTAAAGAGAAATCACACTTCCCTCGATTTAAATGGACCGAAGGTCCACACAATTTATTTAAGTTGGGATGCAAAAGATTAAAGACATGATGGCATGACGACATGATGCAATGCAAAATAAATAACACAAGCACAAATGAAAAACACGGGAGAACCCGGAACATCTGGAATCTCTGGAATCTTCTGGGACGTCGGTCTTCGGGCGTCACAGTAACCCATCCAGAGATCGAGCTTCAAGAAAACCATTGCTCCTTTGAGATGCACAAACAATTCATTGATATTGGGGAGCGGGTACTTATTCTTCATTGTCTTCTTGTTCAATGGCCGGTAATCAACGCAAAGGTGTTCCGTACCATCCTTCTTCTTGACAAATAGAACACCACAGCCCCAATGAGAAGTGTAATGCCCCGGATGTAATACTTTCCCTTTTTGGCAATATATAACTTTGTCTTCATCAGTTCCATTCCGGGTTCTTCGTCTTTTCGGGTTTTCGTCGTTTTGTCGTGTGCGTGTGTGCACTCATCCATGTCATGTTGTCATGTGCATTGCATTACAATTGTGTTGTCGTTTGCATCCGGTCCCACTCGTTCCTTTAAGTTGTCCGTTTCGAGTTCCGACGCTCTCACACGTGCCCGTGGCTTCCCGGAGTCCTTCTTTCGTGTTTGGCCATGTAACGTTTCCGGTTTGGCGTGAGACTTGTCGTGCGATGTTGTTTTGATACGCGTAACCCGCCTGTCAAGTTTTGTCGCGTTTGGAGTTCGTTTGTTGCTCCAACAGTTATCCTCGTGGGCTAAAGTACCTCCTCTTTGAGGCCCAAGATAACCCCTCCAACAGCCCACCAACCCAACTCAAACCCTTCCCATCATCTAGGCCGTTCAATTGTGATCTCGTGGCCGAAAACCTCTCCTCATTGGGACTTCCCTAGCTCCTTGTGCCTATATAAACGTCCAACCCCCTTCAATTTTGCGTCCAAAACCCTAGTGTTTCCACCTCTGCCGCGTAGTGTTTCCACCGACCGCCGACCGTGCTTCAACCGTCGCCGCGTCGTGCTTCCACCGCCACCGCACCGTGTTTCCACCCTCGCCGCGTGGTGCTTCCGACCCCGCCGCGTGAGCCCGCGGGGCCCAGCGCCGGCCCGCCACCGGGCCAGATCCGAGCCGACCCCCGCCTTCATCTTCCTCCCGCAGGTCGCTGCGCCGCCCTCCATCGGCCGGAGCTCGCAGCGCCGCCGGGGCCTCCTCCGCGCCCCTCGCCGCGCCGCCCGGCCCCTCCTTCACCAGTCCGCCGCCGCGCCCCTTGGCCAGCTCGCCGCCGGCCAGCCACCTTCGCCGCCGGGCTCCCAGCCGCCCTCGCCGCCCGGTCTCCTTCCCGCCGGCCGAAACGCCGCCAGCCGCCGCCGCTCGAGGGAGTGCTCGAGCGAGCCCTCGATCCGATCGGCCTCGATCCGATCTGGGGGTCGAACCCTAACGGGTTGCTGACCGCCCGCGCCCGTTTGACCCGATCCGCCCGACCCGGTTGACCCGCTCCGCCAGATCCACGCCCGTTTGACTGCTACAGGAGGTTGACTTCGTTTCCCTTCTAAGTCTTTAGTTTTTCAGTGTCTGATGCATTTTTGTGATGAGGATAACTTTTACTGTGCATGTCCGTTTTGTGCATATGATATGTCAAAATGATCGTGGTGACTTGTACTATGTTTTTTTTTCATTTTGCCATGCATGTTTAAGGTCATCTATATGTCTTAATCTTCATGAGAAGAGTGCTACTTGTTATAAACTGCTGCTATTAGTTGTTTTCATGCCATGTTTGCAATGTGATAACTTGGTGCATGTTTATCCAAATGAAGCAAATGATATGTCCACATGTTCATCATGAGATGCTTTACATGTTGGTTGCTTTAGCTTGCATGATAGAATTCATCTTGCCATGTTTATCTCCTTTGCAAAAGTGCTTGTGGCTGTTAGGTTGTTAAACTTGTTACGAGATGCCTAGTTGAGGAGCTCGTTGCTATTGATGTGGTTGTCCCCTTGATGCATGCTTATATGTTTTGGACTCCCCATCATGTGTACTTTGCTGTGGTGCAAACCACTTGCCATGTTATGCTTTGAGGTGACTTAAACTTGCTCACAAACATGCCATGATAATACTGTTGTTTTAACACTTAGTGAAATTTCACCAAGTCTGGAATCTGTAATTTCCAGATGTCATGTTTGCTTGTTGTTCTAGGAAAATCCATGCTAGTTTTGGGCTGACTATTGATGATTCCTTGTTGTATATGTTGTTGGCTATCCATTCGTGCTCTCACATGCTCTTTTGGGTAGCTGTAGCATATTTAACTCTTGCTCCCAAGTTGCTATAAATTACTGCTGTCAGGATTTTGTTGTCATGTTCAAAATGTTATAGCTTGTTGCTATTGATCCATGCCTCCTATGGAGATGCTCCAATGGAATTGTTTGATGTAGGATATGTCTACTTTATGTCCATGCTTCTTGTCATGATGTTTGAGTGCTGTAGAGTATATATTTCTTGCTCCGAAGTTGCTATGTGGCTGTTAATTTCAGCTTTGCAATGTTTCTTGATTCGGGTGTATCTTTTAGCCCGTTGCTCCGTTTTGAGCAAGTCCTATATGTAACTTGTGTGGTTTTGCATGTAGATTCATAATATCCCCTTGTTAACATGTTTTGAAGTATCTTGCTTGTTGCATATTGTCATGTTCGATGTGCTGCATCTCTGTGTTTCCTATGTTGACTTTCTATGCATCCTAAGTGCATCTGCAGTGCTTCCTTAGTGCATCAGCCATGCATCTTGTAGTTTGCGCATTGCATCTTGTTTGATGTTGTGCCTCGTGTGTTTTGTGTTGAGTAGAGCCGGAAGCCGAGACCGAGTACGAGAACGAGGTTACTACCGAGGTTGGGAACGAGGAGCCCTCTTACGATCCCATCGACGACTCAACAGGCAAGATGACCTGACCCGGCTATCATTACTATCTTTGCCTATTGCTAGAAGTCTCAGTCTTTAGCTTATTGCCTCGATGCCCATGTTTTCCTGTCAGCCTCCTATTGTAACCATGAATCTGTCTAACCACCCTTCCTATGCAACCCTTTGATTGGCTAAGTAAGCTTCGCTCAGCCCCTCTTATAGCATTGCTAGTTGCAGGAGAAGATTTGAAGATTCTTGCTTCTTGTTGAAGCTTGTTGGGATATCACACTATATTAACTCTTAATGAAAACATCTATATATAGGTAATGGGTGGAAGGCTAAGCCTTTTGCTTGGTGATTTGTTCCACTCATGCCGCCCTAGGAACCGTATAAACCGGTGTTATGTTCCTTAATTTTGCGTTCCTCACACGGTTGGGGTTATGGGACCCCCTCGATAAACCGCTTAGTGCTAAGTCTTTTCCAGCAAGTCCCAACATGGGTACTATTTGCTTAAACAACTAAAAACTTGCCGAGGGAGTAATTAACCCGAGGATTAATTAATCAACCCCCCCTGGGCCAGTGCTCGATTTGAGTGTTGGTCCAAACTAGAGTCGTGTGCGGTACCCCCCTTGGCAACTTGGGTTTTTGGTCACAGTACGCTGTGCTCATCCGGTCGTGGCCTGAGACTAGATACGCGCGGCCACTATCAGGGTGTCGGCACGCCGGGAGGATTTGCTGGATTAGCCTTACCTTAGTCGGAGTATCTTGAGCACGAGATTCCGAGGATACTCGGGCCTTCCCACCTTGGAGTTGCGACTCCGCGGATCGTGGGCTTGTCATGGGCCAAGTTGGAACACCCCTGCAGGGTTATGAACTTTCGAAATCCGTGCCCGTGGTTATGTGGCAGATGGGAATTTGTTAATATCCGGTTGTAGAAAAGTTGACACCATGTTCAGAACACACTACCAGCGTGAGTACCGTGACGGTCATTTTCCGAAAGGGGTTCGGGAAGTGAACACGGTGGGGTTATGTTTGACATGCTTAGTTAGGATCACTTCGTGATCATCTTTTTGTCCGGGGCACTTCTCTTCTCGCTCTCTTTTACGTAAGCTAGGCTAGTGCTGCTGCAACCTCTTATTCCTTCTTCAGCCTTATTCCACACCCAAGGCTTGGATAGTTGTGTTACCCAGGAACGAGATTGCTGAGTCCTTTGTGGCTCACAGATTCTACACCACACCAGATGCAGGTACTATGGTGAGCTATTCAAGTGACGGCACCGAGCTGTACTGGGAGTACGACGAGGACCGTGGCCGTTACTATGTGCACTATCTCGACGATCAGTAGAGGTTTCTACTAGGGGCGATTTAGACCTGTGGTTTTTATGTATGTTTGGTATCTTTCATTTGGATCTTCACCCGTAGACGGGTTGTGATGTTTTGAATGATGTTTGGACATGTAATGAATTGTGTGACGTGGCGAGTGTAAGCCAACTATCTTTTCGCTTTCATCCCTATTTTTACATGAGATGTGCAAAGATACCAAACTTGAGATCATTCCAGAATGGGCTTATACCTTTAAGTCGTGCCTCGACACGTAGGAGGTATAGTCCCATCCTGGGCATTACAAGTCTTGTTTGATTTAGGTGCATCACATTTTTTCATGTCAAGACCTTTTGCATTGAAACATGATATGCCATGGCAAGCCTTGCCTAGTCCGATGTCTGTGCTTTCTCCGGGTTTGCTTATGAACTCCAACAACTTTGCTCCGGATGTATCTATTCGCATGGGTGATTATCGCTTTCTGGCTAATCCGGTTATTCTCGGCAATTCCGACATCGATCTTATTCTCGGGATGGATTGGCTTTCTCAGCATGATGCTCACATTGATTGTGCAAATAAGGAAGTCAATATTACTCATTCCGACAAAGATGTGATTATCTTCGCCTCTCGGGATAACACAATCAGGCTTTTCTCTCTCAATGACAAGGGCGAGATTAATGCCATCTCCCAAATTCCGGTGGTTAACGAATACGAGGATGTTTTCCCTGAAGAACTTCCAGGCATGCCTCCGCATCGTCAAGTTGAATTCGTCATTGAACTCGAGCCAGGTACTGAGCCAGCATGCCGGCGTCCGTACAAGCTCTCCCCAGCAGAGTTGAAGGAGTTGAAGAAACAGCTTGATGAACAAGAGCATATGGGTCTGATCAGGCCTAGTACATCTCCTTGGGGCTGTGGTGTCTTATTTGTCAAGAAGAAGGATGGCACGGAGCGCCTTTGCATTGATTACCGGCCATTGAACAAGAAGACAACAAAGAACAAGTATCCGCTCCCCAACATCAATGAACTGTTCGAGCAGCTCAAATGAGCTAAAGTGTTCTCAAAGCTCGATCTCCGAATGGGTTATCACCAAATTCGCATTCGCGAAGAAGATATTCAAAAGACTGCCTTCAGAACGAGCTACGGCTCCTATGAGTATACAGTCATGTCTTTTGGCCTCGCTAATGCTCCACCTACCTTCTCGAGAATGATGCACTACATTTTCAACCCCTACACCAACGAGTTTGTGCTTGTGTATCTGGATGACATCTTGGTATTCTCCAAGAATGAAGAGGATCACGAAAAGCACTTTCGTCTGGTTCTCGACAGACTCCGTGAACATAAGTTCTATGCCAAGTTCTCCAAGTGCGAATTCTGGCTCGATAAGGTCTTATATCTGGGCCATATCATCTCCGCTGACGGTATTGCTGTGAACCCCGAGAAAGTTGAAGCGATTGTCAACTGGGAACCTCCTCGGAACGTCAAGCAACTCCGAAGCTTCCTTGGTCTTGCTAGCTATTGTAGAAGGTTCGTTGAGAACTTCTCCAAGATTGCCAAGCCTCTCTCCAACTTGCTGTAGAAGAATGTCAAGTACAACTGGTCTCCGGATTGTGATGTGGCATTCAAAACTCTCAAAGAAAAGCTCATCTCTGCTCCAGTTCTTACTCCTCCAGATGAGTCCAAGCCCTACGAAGTATTCTGTGATGCTTCTCTTCAAGGACTTGGTGGTGTGCTAATGCAGGACAAGAAAATTGTGGCATACACTTCTCGTCAACTAAAGCCAAGTGAGAAGAACTACCCCACACATGATCTCAAACTAGCAGCTGTGGTACATGCTTTGATTACGTGGAGACACCTTCTGTTGGGCAGAGAAGTCGACATCTTCACCGATCACAAGAGCTTGAAGTACATCTTCACATAGCCGAACCTGAACCTCCGCCAGACTCGCTGGGTTGAGATGATCCAAGAGTATGATCCAAGCATCGAATACACACCTGGTAAGGCAAATGTCATTGCAGATGCTTTGAGAAGAAAGGCATATTGCAATAGTCTCCTTATCAAGCCGTTCCAGCCTGAGCTTTGTGAAGCTTTCAGGAAGCTCAACCTCCAAGTTGTTCCGCAAGGCTTTCTTGCAAATCTTCAAGTTGCTCCTACCTTGGAAGATCAGATTCGTGAGGCCCAACTCAGTGATGCTATGGTGCAGAAAGTGAAACATGGTATTGCAAAGGGTACTCCTAAATACAAGTGCTATCGCGTTGATGAGAGAGATACCTTGTTCTTTGAGGACAGACTTGTGGTTCCCAAAGGTGATCTCAGGAAGCTCATAATGAACGAAGCACATGATTCCCTCCTTTCGATTCATCCTGGTAGTTCCAAGATGTACCAAGACCTCAAGCAATCTTACTGGTGGACACGCATGAAAAGGGAGATTGCCCAATTCGTGAATGAATGTGATGTCTGCAGAAGAGTGAAGGCAGAGCATCAACGTCCAGCCGGTCTTCTCCAACCTCTTCCTATTCCCGAGTGGAAATTCGACCACATTGAAATGGATTTCTTCACTGGCTTTTCCTAAGTCCAAGAAAGGGAATGATTATATCTTTGTAGTGATTGACAAGCTTACCAAAGTCGCTCACTTCCTTCCAGTCAAAGAATCCATCAATGCAGCTCAACTGGCAGAGTTGTACACTTCCAGGATTGTGTCCTTACATATCATTCCTCAAGTTATCTCCTCAGACCGTGGAAGTTTGTTCACTTCCAAGTTCTGGGACTCCTTTCATTCTGCCATGGGCACTAAGATCCGTTTCAGGACTGCATTTCACCCCCAGACTAGTGGTCAAGTCGAGAGAGTGAATCAGATTCTAGAAGACATGCTCAGAGCCCGTGTCATATCTTTTGTCATGAAATGGGAAGATTGCCTTCCGTTTGCCGAGTTCTCTTACAACAACAGCTTCCAAGCAAGTCCCGGCAAAGCTCCGTTTGAAATCCTCTATGGCAGAAAGTGTCGTACCCCTCTCAACTGGTCCGAGACTGGTGAACGTCAACTTCTTGGCAATGACTTGATCTCAAAAGCCAAAGAAATGTGCAAAGTCATACGTGAGAATCTCAAGGCCGCTCAGTCGCGTCAAAAGAGCTACTATGACGGCAAGCATCGTGATTTGGCCTTCAACATTGGGGATCATGTCTATCTCCGTGTTTCTCCTATGAAAGGCACCCAAACATTCGGTATCAAAGGAAAGCTTGCTCCTAGATACGTGGGCCCTTTCAAGATCCTTGGCAAAAGAGGCGATCTAGCCTATCAACTTGAGCTCCCTTCCAACTTCGCTAATGTTCATGATGTGTTTCATGTGTCTCAACTCCGCAAGTGCTTCAAGACACCTGAACGCACCATTCCGTTTGAGGAGATTGATCTTCAACAAGACTTGTCTTACCGAGAGCACCCAGTTGCTATTCTCGAAGAAAACGAGCGCAAGACCCGCAACAAGTCAATCAAGTTCTTGAAAGTCAAGTGGTCACACCATACCGACCGAGAAGCTACGTGGGAACGAGAAGATCACCTTCGTTCCGAGCACCCTTCCTTCTTCCAGTCCTAGATCTCGGGACGAGATCTTTTCATAGTAGAGGAGAGTTTGTAATGCCCCGGATGTAATACTTTCCCTTTTTGGCAATATATAACTTTGTCTTCATCAGTTCCATTCCGGGTTCTTCGTCTTTTCAGGTTTTCGTCGTTTTGTCGTGTGCGTGTGTGCACTCATCCATGTCATGTTGTCATGTGCATTGCATTGCATTGCAATTGTGTTGTCGTTTGCATCCGGTCCCACTCGTTCCTTTCCGTTGTCTGTTTCGAGTTCCGACGCTCTCACACGTGCCCGTGGCTTCCCGGAGTCCTTCTTTCGTGTTTAGCCGTGTAACGTTTCCGGTTTGGCGTGAGACTTGTCGTGCGATGTTGTTTTGATACGCGTAACCCGCCTGTCAAGTTTTGTCTCGTTTGGAGTTCGTTTGTTGCTCCAACAGTTATCCTCGTGGGCTAAAGTACCTCCTCTTTGAGGCCCAAGATAACCCCTCCAACAGCCCACCAACCCAACTCAAACCCTTCCCATCATCTAGGCCGTTCAATTGTGATCTCGTGGCCAAAAACCTCTCCTCATTTGGACTTCCCTAGCTCCTTGTGCCTATATAAACGTCCAACCCCCTCTAGTTTTGCGTCCAAAAACCCTAGTGTTTCCACCTCCGCCGCGCAGTGTTTCCACCGACTGCCGCCCGTGCTTCCACCGTCGCTGCGTCGTGCTTCCACCGCCACCGCACCGTGTTTCCACCCTCGCCGCGTGGTGCTTCCGACCCCGCCGCGTGGGCCCGCGGGGCCCAGCGCCGGCCCGCCACCGGGCCAGATCCGAGCCGACCCCCGCCTTCGTCTTCCTCCCGCAGGTCGCCGCGCCGCCCTCCGTCGGCCGGAGCTCGCAGCGCCGCCGGGCCCTCCTTCGCAACCCTCGCCGCGCCGCCCAGCCCCTCCTTCACCAGTCCGCCGCCGCGCCCTTGGCCAGCTCGCCGCCGGCCAGCCACCTTCGCCGCCGGGCTCCCAGCCGCCCTCGCCTCCCGGTCTCCTTCCCGCCGGCCAGAACGCCGCCAGCCGCCGCCGCTCGAGGGAGCGCTCGAGCGAGCCCTCGATCCGATCTGGGGGGGTTGAACCCTAACGGGTTGCTGACCGCCCACTCCCGTTTGACCCGATCCGCACGACCCGGTTGACCCGCTCCGCCAAATCCACGCCCGTTTGACTGCTACAAGAGGTTGACTTCGTTTCCCTTCTAAGTCTTTAGTTTTTCAATGTCTGATGCATTTTTGTGATGAGGATAACTTTTACTGTGCATGTCCGTTTTGTGCATATGATATGTCAAAATGATCGTGGTGACTTGTACTATGTTTTGTTCCATTTTGCCATGCATGTTTGAGGTCATCTAGATGTATTAATCTTCATGAGAAGAGTGCTACTTGTTATAAACTGCTGCTATTAGTTGTTTTCATGCCATGTTTGCAATGTGATAACTTGGTGCATGTTTATCCAATTGAAGCAAATGATATGTCCACATGTTCATCATGAGATGCTCTACATGTTGGTTGCTTTAGCTTGCATGATAGAATTCATCTTGCCATGTTTATCTCCTTTGCAAAAGTGCTTGTGGCTGTTAGGTTGTTAAACTTGTTACGAGATGCCTAGTTGAGGAGCTCGTTGCTATTGATGTGGTTGTCCCCTTGATGCATGCTTATATGTTTTGGACTCCCCATCATGTGTACTTTGCTGTGGTGCAAACCACTTGCCATGTTATGCTTTGAGGTGACTTAAACTTGCTCACAAACATGCCATGATAATACTGCTGTTTTAACACTTAGTGAAATTTCACCAAGTCTGGAATCTGTAATTTCCAGATGCCATGTTTGCTTGTTGTTCTAGGCAAATCCATGCTAGTTTTGGGGTGACTATTGATGATTCCTTGTTGTATATGTTGTTGGCTATCCATTCATACTCTCACATGCTCTTTTGGGTGGCTGTAGCATATTTAACTCTTGCTCCCAAGTTGCTATAAATTACTGCTGTCAGGATTTTGTTTTCATGTTCAAAATGTTATAGCTTGTTGCTATTGATCCATGCCTCCTATGGAGATGCTCCAATGGAATTGTTTGCTGTAGGATATGTCTACTTTATGTCCATGCTTCTTGTCATGATGTTTGAGTGCGGTAGAGTATATATTTCTTGCTCCGAAGTTGCTATGTGGCTGTTAATTTCAGCTTTGCAATGTTTCTTGATTCGGGTGTATCTTTTAGCCCGTTGCTCCGTTTTGAGCAAGTCATATATGTAACTTGTGTGGTTTTGCATGTGGATTCATAATATCCTCTTGTTAACATGTTTTGAAGTATCTTACTTGTTGCATATTGTCATGTTCCATGTGCTGCATCTCTGTGTTTCCTATGTTGACTTTCTGTGCATCCTAAGTGCATCTGCAGTGCTTCCTTAGTGCATCAGCCATGCATCCTGTAGTTTGCGCATTGCATCTTGTTTGATGTCGTGCCTCGTGTGTTTTGTGTTGAGTAGAGCCGGAAGCCGAGACCGAGTACGAGAACGAGGTTACTACCGAGGTTGAGAACGAGGATCCCTCTTACGATCACATCGACGACTCAACAGGCAAGATGACCTGACCCAGATATCATTACTATCTTTGCCTATTGCTAGAAGTCTCAGTCTTTAGCTTATTGCCTCGATGCCCATGTTTTCCTGTCAGCCTCCTATTGTAACCATGAATCTGTCTAACCACCCTTCCTATGCAACCCTTTGATTGGCTAAGTAAGCTTCGCTCAGCCCCTCTTATAGCATTGCTAGTTGCAGGAGAAGATTTGAAGATTCTTGCTTCTTGTTGAAGCTTGTTGGGATATCACACTATATTAACTCTTAATGAAAACATCTATATATTGGTAATGGGTGGAAGGCTAAGCCTTTTGCTTGGTGATTTGTTCCACTCATGCCGCCCTAGGAACCGTATAAACCGGTGTTATGTTCCTTGATTTTGCGTTCCTCACACGGTTGGGGTTATGGGACCCCCTCGATAAACCGCTTAGCGCTAAGTCTTTTCCAGCAAGTCCCAACATTGGTACTATTTGCCTAAACAACTAAAAACTTACCGAGGGAGTAATTAACCCGAGGATTAATTAATCAACCCCCCTAGGCCAGTGCTCGATTTGAGTGTTGGTCCAAACTAGAGTCGTGTGCGGTACCCCCCTTGGCAACTTGGGTTTTTGGTCACTGTACGTTGTGCTCATCCGGTCGTGGCCTGAGACTAGATACGCGTGGCTACTATCAGGGTGTCGGCACGCCGGGAGGATTTGCTGGATTAGCCTTACCTTAGTCGGAGTATCTTGAGCACGGGATTCCGAGGATACTCGGGCCTTCCCACCTTGGAGTTGCGACTCCGCAGATCGTGGGCTTGTCATGGGCCAAGTTGGAACACCCCTGCACGGTTATGAACTTTCGAAAGCCGTGCCCGTGGTTATGTGGCAGATGGGAATTTGTTAATATCCGGTTGTAGAAAACTTGACACCATGTTCAGAACACACTACCAGCGTGAGTACCGTGACGGTCATTTTCCGAAAGGGGTTCGGGAAGTGAACACGATGGGGTTATGTTTGACATGCTTAGTTAGGATCACTTCATGATCATCTTTTCGTCCGAGGCACTTCTCTTCTCGCTCTCTTTTACGTAAGCTAGGCTAGTGCTGTTGTAACCTCTTATTCTTTCTTTAGCCTTATTCCACACCCAAGGCTTGGATAGTTGTGTTACCCGGGAACGGGATTGCTGAGTCCTCTGTGGCTCACAGATTCTAGACCACACCAGATGCAGGTACTATGGTGAGCTATTCAAGTGACGGCACCGAGCTGTAATGGGCGTACGACGAGGACCGTAGCCGTTACTATGTACACTATCCCGACGATCAGTAGAGGTTTCTACTAGGGGCGATTTAGACCTATGGTTTTTATGTATGTTTGGTATCTTTCATTTGGATCTTCACCCGTAGACGGGTTGTGATGTTTTGAATGATGTTTGGACATGTGATGAATTGTGTGACGTGGCGAGTGTAAGCCAACTATCTTTTCGCTTTCATCCCTATTTTTACATGAGATGTGCAAAGATACCAAACTTGAGATCATTCCAGAATGGGCTTATACCTTTAAGTCGTGCCTCGACACATAGGAGGTATAGTCCCATCCTGGGCATTACAAGAAGTACTTGGTCTGATTAGACCCATACATTCTTGCTCGTCGAGTTGTTTCTTCAGCTCCTTCAACTCTTTAGGAGAAAGCTTGTACGGACGCCGACATGCTGGCTCGGTACCGGGTTCAAGTTCAATGACGAATTCAACTGGACGGTTTGGAGGCATGCATGGGAGCTCTTCAGGGAATACATCCTCATATTCAAAAACCACCGGAATCTGAGAAATGGCATTAATCTTGCCCTTATCATTGAGAGAGAATAGCCTGATTGTGTTATCTCGAGAAGCGAAGATAATCACATCTTCGGAAGGATGAGTTAGATTGACTTCCTTGTTTGCACAATCAATAAGAGCGTCATGCTTCGAGAGTCAATTCATCCCAAGAATAAGATCAATGTCCGAGTTACCGAGAATAACCGGGGAAACCAGAAAATTGTAATCACCCATATGAATAGATATTCGGAGCAAACACGCTAGAATGCATTATTTTTCCCAGAGAAACAATTGATAACTCCCTTGGTAAACTTTTGATGTCAACATTGTGCTTCAATGCAAAAGGTTGAGATATGAAAGAGCATGATGCACCCAAATCAAACAAGACTTTTACAGGAATTGAGTTAACTGGAAGATTACCAATTATCACATCGTAAGAATTCTCTGCTTGAGCTGCACTCATCAGGTTCACTCTTGCATGCTTGGGATTCTGCTTAACAATAGCATTGCTGACAGGTGGAGGAGGGGGAAGGCGCTTCTGAGTACACTTGTTTGCATAGTGACCCTTCTAGCCACACTTGTTGCAAGTAACTTCTGAAAGAGGCCAATGATAAGGACCACTTGGTCTTGGAGCTTGGAACTGAGGCTTGGACTGGTTGCTTGTGTTGGGTGGGTGGGAGAATCCATGACCACCTGAGTGCTTGTTGTTGCTTGGAGGACGGAGCACTGGAGGAGGCAGTAGTCAGAACTTTTGCTGCTTGGCAACCACTTGAGAGGAAAAGGACGAGTGAACAGCATCTCTGATCCTGTTTTTGGAAGCTTCACACTTGAGCTGAGCTGCCTCTTGCTTGAGAGCCATATTGTAGAATTGGTCTAATTCATCCGGCTCGAACAAGGTGAGAGCAAGTTAGAGTTCATCTTTTAGACCACCTCGGAACTGGTATATCTTGCTCTTGGCATCGGGGATGTCTTGCTTCGCATAACGGGCAAGATTCTCGAACTTGACATTGTATTGATAGACAGACATGGTGCCTTGCTTCAGGTTGCGGAATTGCTCACGCATGCCTTCAATGACACTGGTTGGAATGTGATGAGAACGGAAATCTTTGCAGAAATCAGTCCAAGAGATCTCACGATCACCTCTGGAGTCTTTGTACTGCTGCCACCAATCAGCAGCTTGATCTTTGAGTTGGAAAGTGGCAAACTTGACATAATCCTCAGGCCGCACGTTACTGCATTCAAAGTGCTTTTTGATGTCTGTGATCCAATCTTCAGCATCTAGCGGGTTCACACAGTAACTGAACGACTTTGGTTGGTTTGCTAGGAATTGGTTCAGTGTCGCAAAGTGAGGTTGATTGAACAGATTGCCTTGGCCTTGGTTCCCACGGTTGCCTTGATTTGCTTCGTTGTCTTGGAAATTCTACATCATCTGCATGAGCATCTGAATGTTCTGGTTGGTTGCTTGCATAATCGCTCTCCATGCCTCAGACCCAGGAGGAGGGGAAGGAGGACGTTCAGGAGGACGCTCTTCTTCGCCCTCTTGGTTTGGGTTGGGAACATTCTTAGGAGCCATCCTGAATATGATGACAACCATTAGCCATTGATGAAAATAGATAAGCCGAATCAACGGCTAGATATTTGCAACATAAAGTCTTCACAATGAACATTCGAACAAAATGAACGAATGAATTCCACAGCTTAATGGTACAACAATCTTGTCGGGAAGCCACTTGGGAGACAAAAGATAAAATAAAACAACAAGGTGCAGATGAAACAAATACATGATAGAAGTTTCGTCCCACATGTTCGTGCTGAATGCCCCATGGTACGTGTTACGAAGGGTGTTGCAATCCCCGGATCAGCATAGCCAAGGACCCTTTAAGATGCAACTCCCAATTGGAACAACGCCCATGAAACCTCTTCACTAGATGTTGAACCCCAAACCTTATACCATGCACTCGTTGGAAGAATACCTACGAGCTACTTGAAACCCACCTATTAATTCCCGAAGCTTCCCGGTTATGCAATCTGATGTTGGGGATACAGGGGAAGCACCGCGCACTCAACTCTAAACCTACATCCAGCTGCATCCGTCCGTCAACACATAACCAGTCATCCTCGGAAACTGTTTACCTCGGACCTTCGAAACGCATCCGCTATACTAGCTGTGGCAATACTCCCAAACTATCTCCCCAGTACTGGGTGACGTCGGGGTTATCTCACTACCAGACATGCATCGCAGAGTTTTCGATGTTGGCCGCCTCTAGTATTCTAGAACCACTACGATACATTTGTGACGACAACACCTCGGAGCTCAACTGCCCGGGACACTGCCACAACCCCTAAATGACAGGAGGCGTCGAGAACAATGTTCTCGTCACAAAGATATCGGAACAATCCAATCAATACCCGCGTGATCCTTAAAAAAAATTGTGTTTTTTTAGAGTAGAGGAGATAGAACATCGTCAGGAGTCCTCACCACAGCGATGAAGGGATGAGGAGTAAAAAGAAATCCCACTCTCCGATATATATATATAGGACTCAAAACATTTTGTGTATGTGCCTAGACTCAACCGTCAGCGATTCGATCAATCAGGGGGCTCCTAGGTCGGAGAAGGCTCTAATACCAACTTGTAATGCCCAGTATGCGACTATGTCTCCCACGTGTCGAGGCATGACTTAAAGACATAAGCGCATACTAGAATGATCTCAAGTATGGTATCTTTGCACATCTCATGTAAAATTTAGGGATGAAATAGAAAAGATAATTGTCTTACACTCGCCACGTCACACAATGAATACAATAACATACATCATCCAAAGATCACAGGGTCCGAATACGGACGAAATCCAAAACGAGAAAGATACCATAAAACACAAGCCCGGATCCTCCTAGTAAGAACCACTACTGATCATTGGGATACGAAACATAGTAACGTCCACGCTCTTCATCGAACTCCCACAGAAGTTCTAAACCATCTCCTGCATTGTTCTCAGTGGTACCTACATCTGGTGTGTGTTGAATCTATGAGCCATAGAGGACTCAGCCATCCCGTTCCCGGGTATCAAAACTACCAAAGCCTTAGGTGTGGAAAGGCCATAAACAAGGGTTGCAACAAGCACTAAGCACTAGCTTACGAGTTTAGAGCGAGAAGAGAACAAGTGCCAACGATCGCCAAGTTGATCAAGAAGTGATCCTAACTACTCACGATCAAACATAACCCCACCGTTTTCACTTCCTGAAGCCCTTCGGAAAGAGACCATCACGGTTACTCACACAGGTAGTGTATTCATAAGAATATGGTGACAAGTTATCTACAACCGGATATTAACAAAATCCCATCTCCCACATAACCGCGGGCACGGCTTTCGAAAGATCAAACCCTGCAGGGGTGTCCCAACTTAGCCCATCACAAGCTCACGATCCACGGAGTCGCAACTCCAAAGTGGTAAGACCCGAGTATTCTCGGAATCCCATGCTCAGGATATTTCGACAAAAGTAAAACTAATCCAGCAAGACCTCCCGGCGTGCCGACACCCTGATAGTAGACGCGCGTATCTCATCTCAGGCCAGGACCGGATGGGTGATTCTACAGGTAATACCAGATACCTCGGGTTTCCCCAAGGCGGCCCCGCAGAACCCCCAGTTTTGACCAACACTCATAAGGAGCACTGGCCTGGGTTGTTAATTAAGAACTCGGGTTTGCAATGCCCTATGCAAGTTTTAGTTATTAGTCAAATGTAAAACCAATGTTGGGCCTTGCTGGAAAAGCTTTAAACAGAGCGAATTATCAAGGGGGCCCATAAACCCCAACCGTGTTAGGAACGAGAAATCAAGGAACATAACACCGGTTTATCGGTTCCTAAGGTGGCATGAGTGGAACAAAACACCAAGCAGAAAGGCTTAGCCTTCCACCCATTACCAATATATAGGTGCATTAGTTTACGACAGGTATATATTGTGTTATCCCAATAACAAGTTCATCATGGAGCGGTCTTCAAAAGTTCACCTGCAACTAACAACGCTATAAGAAGGGCTGAGCGATGCGTACTTAGCCAAACAATGGTTTGCTAGGAAGGCAGTTAGAGTGTTTTATGGCAACAATAGGGGGGCTGACAAACAGGAATAGGCATCGAGGCAATATCTAAAGAACGAGACATCTAGCATAGGCAAAGATAGAAGTGATATCTGGGAATGGTCATCTTGCCTGTTGAGTCCACGGAGGGATCATAACCTTGCTCCTCAAACTCAGCCTCGAAAGGCACCTCGAACTCCGAATCATCACTGGGCTCTAACCAACACAACAATGCAAACACCGGAACAACAATCAATCATCATGGATGCTCAAACACATGATGCACTATATGATGCATATGAACATGGGTAGGATATGATGCAACTCCTAGGGACAAGAAGAGTGCACAAGCATCATGGCAATAAACAAGATCACAAGCAAGTAGGAACACAAGCAAAAGGGAAACAAAACTAGTATGGCCACAAGAGGTTATCTAGATGATTTAAACAAGCACCCAACAAGCTTTGAAAGTTGTTTAACATGGCAAGGGGTACAACTAGGACTAACAGCAACATGCTAGCATTTTAAATGTGCCGGAAAGAACAAACAACAATTTCCGGAAACTCCCATATTCATATAATTACAATTAGGACAGATCTGAGAAAGTCATATTTTCAAGTTGTTAAACATACAAAACAACAGCACCATCTTAATCTACACATTTTTCCACCCCAAATACATATAAAGTTTGTCAAAATTGGAGTTAGGGTTATTTAGTTATGATTTTTACAAGTTTGAGCATATTTAAACACAATTAATTCAAACAACAATTTAAATGTTTTTAACCATGGCAACAAACTTCATATTAAAATTCTACAAGAAAATCTAGGCAGTTTTCATATATAAAACATTTCCATCAGATGCATATAATTAAAGATATAAATATGCAAAAGAAAATGCAGAAAAACAAAAACAAAAACAAAACAGAAAAGGAAACAAACGGAAAAAGATCAAGCCGACCCGGCCTGGATCTAGCCTTAGGCACTGACCCGTGGGTCCAGGGAACTGCTGAGGTGGCGTTGTGGGTGCGGGTGTGGGTGAGAGGAGCTGAGAGGCCGACCGATGGGACCGGCCTGTTAGTGTAACCAAGAAAACAAAAAGGGGCCCTAAATCACTGGCCGGCGAGGATTCGAACCTGGGTCTCCCCAGTGAAGGCGCGGCACGAGAACCAGCTGGGCTAGGCGGGGTAGTTGACTAGGAAAAGGGCTCGGGCCTATTGAACTGAACCTAGTCGAGCTTCTATGAGAGAAGACGATGGCTGAACACGACGGCGCTGGCGAGGCAGCCGTGGCGATGGCGGGGCTAGATGGGTCACGGCGGGCACGCGGAAACCTGTGAAGGAAAAGGCTGTAGGACGCGCGCGTGCTTGGGCTCGCATAGGTAGGGCGCGGTGAGCTTGATGCTCCGGCCATGGCGACGGGGTTCCGTAGGGACGCGGTGAGGCACCGCGAGGCGCGAGGCAAGCTGCGGGTCATGTGTGCGTGCGCGGGTGCAGGTGACGCGGGGTGTCCGGGATGCAGGTGACGCGGGCACGCGCGCGGCTGCAGGTGCTCTCTGAAGTTTCAGAGATCCGCCGAAGCACGGGGAGCGCAGCGTGGGTGTGACAAAAGCCAAGACTCCAGTGCACTAAGAACGATGGGAAGGAGCGGGGAGGGGGCTGGGTGTACCTCGTATACCTGTGACAAGAAGAAGAAGCTGGTGACGAGCCCACGACTACGCGGTCGACCTCTGAACCTCGGCGCGAACTCTACCGAGGGGAAGATGGGAGCAGTTGAGGAAGCCGGCGCGGACTTGGCGATCTCCTTGACGCCGTAGGTGGACGCAGAGGGGCGACGGGGACGCCAGGGAAGTCGACGGACTTGAAGAAGGCGGCTGGAGGTGACCGGAGGGCGGTGATGACGGCGAGCGTGCTCTCAGCCACGCTCGGGTGCTCGTGGGGGAAGGAGAAGAAGGGAAGGGGAAGATCCCCTTGGTGGAGGCGGCGAAGGAGGAATCCTAGAGGGGGCGCAGTTGTTTTAAATAGGGGTGCGGGGACACGCTGGCCTCGACGTCCGTGAGCTCGAGCACACGGCGTTGGCGCTCCCGAAGGCAGAGGAGGGAGACGGCGCTGTAGCGGGGCAGGTGAGCGTTCGAGGGGGGAGTCGCTGGCAGGTGGTCCCGGGCGCGAGGGAGGGCACTGCGCGAGTGCGTTGGCAGGCTGCGCGCACGGGGAAGCTGGCTGGGCCGCGGCGTGGATTGGCCCAGGGAGCTGCGGCTGGCTGCTGGGCTGCGCTGGCTGCGGCTGGCCCTTTTCCTTTTCTTTTCTTTAGACAGAAAAAGAAAAACAAAAATTAAAATCTCGGGGACATAGGGGAGTAGTTTGGAAAATATAGAATTATCCCCAAGCTCTTGTGAAAATGCTCTATTTTATAAAATTGCCCTGGGCATTTTTAGAGGAAGTAAAATAATTCAAGTTTGAAAATAATTCAAACTTGAGCCATTTTAAAACCTAACCAAAACAATTCCAAAAGAGGTGAAGCTTTGCAAGGTGACTTAGGTCAAGGTAACAAGGGTGTGGGGAGGAGATGAACATTTAGAAGAAGAAGTAAGTCACTTGCAAAAATACTTAAAGAAAAGAAGGAAAGAGAAGAAGTGGTGCAAGAAGAAGAGGGGTAGGGTTAGCATGGCCATGAGCTTGCCACCACCATCACACATGAAGATCAAGGACCTCACTAAACAAGCTAGGATAAGGACCAACACAAGACAAGTAAGAATGCTATGATGATCATGATGCCATGGTGATGATGAAGTAATGCATGAATGCAAAAGAAAAATAACATGACAATGCAATAACAATAAGAAAGCATAATTGAAAAGAACCCCCAAGGAAAGGACACTGATCAATTGGTAAAGCTTAATTGCCATATATGGAAGGTATCACATATTGGGTGTTACAGTTAGTAAGCTAGCCACCTCATCTACGCTTAGTGCTTGCTGCAACCCCACTTCATGCCTCCTCCACACCTAAAGCCTTGATAGTTTTGATACCCGGGAACAAGATTGCCGAGTCCTCGTGACTCATAGTTTACTACACAAACAGGTGCAGGTACACCAAAGTTTGACGCAGGAGACGTGCAAGAGCTTTAGTGGGAGTTTGATGAAGTGCGTGGGTGTATATACGTGACGTACCCCGACGATCAGTAGTGGTTCCTACTAGGGCCGATCGGGATTAGCCTGTGTGGTATATTTTTCTTCATTTGATTTCCTCTGTACTCGGACTCTATGTTCTCTGGATGAATGTATGTTTATTGTATTAATTGTGTGCCATGATAGTGTGATATTGATACAGAGATTGAGACACTGAAAATGTATTGCTATGTAAGGGACTTATGTGATGCCCCGAGACCGATGCTCCAGAAGACTTCCAGCTATTCTGAGTTTTGTTGTGTGTTTTATTTTGGCTTGTTGCATTTCATCATGGCATCATGTGCATTGCATGCACATGTTTTCATAAACCCCGTAGTCGTTCGTATTTCCCGCTTCTCCTCGTTGCCTTCGTTGTCCCGTTCGAGACCAACCGTTGTTTTGTTGTCCGACCGTTTGAGCCTCTCTGCACAGCCACTGACCACCTTCACAACCTAGTCCGAAAACTTCTCCCGGACCCGACCCGGGCAGTCGTGACCGATGGGTCCGGATCATCCCCAAACATCCCTAAAACATCTCCGTTTTCTCATTTAGCCTCCCTAGCCTATTTATTCTCGAGCGTCCGATTTTGATCGGCGGGTGCAGTTTGGCATCACGCTCCCTCTTATCATCCACCTGTTATCTATAGGACCTCCACTATTCCATTTCTAGTTAAACCTAAACCCTAGGTAGACCAACTTCCTCCAATCTCGTAGCCGCCACCGCTCTCTCCTTGCAATCCGCACGCACCAGTCCCCTACCACCACTTGGCCAGATCCACCAGCAAAACCCCACTTGATCTGGACCACCAGATCTCACATCCGACGGCCTAGAGAGCCTCCTGCAGCCCCACGGATCCACCCATCGCCAGCAACCCCCCGATCTAGATCGAGGTAACCCCGTCCGCTCAAGCACCGCCCCGCCGCGCCGGTCGACGAGCCGACACCGACGAGACCAGCAGGACCGCGTCGCGCCATCTCCAAGCACGAGCTCCTCCAGCTCCAGGTCCGACGAGCCTCGTCAGATCCATCTCATGCACCCTATAGCTCGGTGTCCCCGTGCTCCTTGTCGCTGGAGCAGCCACACCGACCTCGCCGCCGGCGAGCACCAGCACCTCCTCTTCCTCGAGACCCCTCGCCATCGCCGTACTTCGCCAGCGCCGTCCCAATTGCACCTCGCGCGGTTGTCCCTCTCCCTCCCTTCGTTCTCCTCCTCCTGTCGTTTCTCTGTCTCATCCAACGCCCTCTCTCCCTGATTCAACAGGAACGAGCTCCTCGACGCCGGCCAGATCCGACGCCCTGGAGACCCGCGACCCCGCTGGACCTCCCCTGCTTCGCCTTGGTCTGCCGCCGCTGCCCTTCGCCAAGTCTTGCTGCTCTGCCCCGTTGAACGTTGGACGAGCATGCCGCCCTGATACGTCTCCAATGTATCTATAATTTTTTATTGTTCCATGCTATTATATATTCTGTTTTGGATGTTTAATGGGTTGTATTATACACTTTTATATTATTTTTGGGACTAACCTACTAACCCAATGCCCAGTGCAAATTGTTGTTTTTTGCCTATTTCAGTGTTTCACATGAAAGGAATATCAAATGGAGTCCAAACGGAATGAAACCTTCGGGAAAGTTATTTTTGGAACAATATCTTCACGAGAGACTTGGAGTACAAGTCGGAGAAGAAACGAGATGCCCACAAGGGGGCAGGGCACGCCCAGGGGGGCAGGCGCGCCCCCCACACTCGTGGGCCCCACGTAGCTCCCTTGACGTGCCTCTTCAGCATATATATACTCGCATACCCTAAAAACATCGATGCAACAGACAAAATCCTAATTCTACCGACGCAACCTTCTGTTCCCGTGAGATCCCATCTTGGGGCCTGTTTCGGAGCTCCGTCGGAGGGGGGATCGATCACGGAGTGCTTCTACATCAACACCATAGCCTCACCGATGAGTTGTGAGCAATTTACCACAGACCTTCGGGTCTGTAGTTATTAGCTAGACGGCTTTTTCTCTCTCTTTGGATCTCAATACAAAGTTCTCCTTGATCTTCGAGGAGATCTATTGGATGTAATCTTTTTGCGGTGTTTTTGTCGAGATCCGATGAATTGTGGGTTTATGATCAAGATTATCTATGAACAGTATTGGATTCTTCTCTGAAATCTTTTATCTATGATTATAATATCCTTGCAAGTCTCTTCTAATTATTGGTTTGGTTTGGCCTACTAGATCTATAGTTCTTGCAATGGGAGAAGTGCTTGGCTTTGGGTTCAATCTTGCGGTGTCCTTTCCCAGTGACAGTAGGGGCAGCAAGGCACGTATTGTATTGTTGCCATCGAGGATAAAAAGATGGGGTTTATATCATATTGCTTGAGTTTATCCCTCTACATCATGTCATCTTGCTTAAGGCGTTACTCTGTTCTTATGAACTTAATACTCTAGGTGCATGCTGGATAGCGGTCGATGTGTGGAGTAATAGTAGTAGATGCAGAATCGTTTCGGTCTACTTGTTACGGACATGATGCCTATATATAATGATCATGCCTAGATATTCTCATAACTATGCGCTTTTCTATCAATTGATCGACAGTAATTTGTTCACCCACCGTAGAATTCTGCTATCATGAGAGAAGCCACTGGTGAAACCTATGGCCCCCGGGTCTATCTTTATCATATTACTTTCCCGTCAACTAGCCAATTTCTGTTGTCGTTGCTTATTTGCTTTCTTTACTTTCTGTTCTTATACCAAAAATACCAAAAATATTATCCTATCCTATCTATCAGATCTCACTCTCATAAGTGACCATGAAGGGATTGACAACCGCTTATCGCGTTGGCTGCGAGGTTCTTATTTGTTTGTGCAGGTGCGAGGGACTCGCGCGTGGTCTCCTACTGGATTGATACCTTGGTTCTCAAAAACTGAGAGAAATACTTACGCTACTTTACTGCATCACCCTTCACTCTTTGAGGGAATACAACGCATGATCATTCAAAAAAATTATGCTCGGCTTTCTCTCAATAATCGCTCCATGCTCGATACTTCTTGTAATGGTTCTTTTATGATGAAGACTATTGAATTCAAATGGGATTTATTGGAAAGAATTAAATGCAACTCTCAAGGTTGGTACCTCGGCGAAGGTAAGGAGTCAGGTACAACTCCTAAGTTGATTGTGTTAAATCTTTTATGGATACCGATGTTTTCTGTGAATTTAGCACTAAATATGGACTTGATTCTGAGATAGTAGCTTCTTTCTGTGAATCATTTGCTACTCATGTTGATCTACCCAAGGAGAAGTGGTTTAAATACCATCCTTTCATTGAAGTAAAAGTAGTTGAACCTGTTAAAGTTGAAGAAAAGACTATCACTTATAATGTTGATCCTATTGTTCCTACTGCTTATATTGAGAAGCCACCTTTTCCTGTTAGGATAAAGGATCATGCTAAAGCTTCAACTGTGGTTCGTAAGAGTAATACTTGAACACCTACACCCTCGGAGCAAACTAAAGTAGAACCTAGTGTTGCTATGGTTAAGGATCTCTTGGTCGAAAATTTAGATGGACATGTTATTTACCTCCAAGAGGAAGCTTCTAGAATCGCCAAACCCGATACTAGGAATGAACATAGACCTGTTGTAGGCATGCATGTTATTTCTGTTAAAATATGAGATCATTGCTATCATGGTTTATGTGACGTAGGTGCTAGTGCAAATGTAATACCCATTTCCTTATATAAAGAAATTATGCACGATATTGCACCTGCTGAGCTAGATGGTATTGATGTCACTATTAAGCTTGCCAATAGAGACACTATTTCACCAATGGGGATTGTTAGAGATGTTGAAGTCTTGTGTGGGAAAGTTAAATACCCTGCTGATTTCCTTGTTCTTGGTTCCCCACAAGATAATTTATGCCCCATTATATTTGGTAGACCCTTCTTGAATATTGTTAATGCTAAGATAGACTGCGTAAAAGATATTGTTACTGTTCGATTAGGGGATATGTCTCATGACTTTAACTTTGCTAAATTTCGTAGATAGCCCCGTGATAAAGAGTTACCTAGTAAGGATGAAATTATTGGTCTTGCTTCTATAGTCGTGCCTCCTAACGATCCTTTAGAACAATATCTGCTAGACCATGAAAATGATATGTATATGAATGAGAGAAGGGAAATAGATGAAATATTCTTTAAGCAGGGACCCTTATTGAAAAACAACTTGCCTATTCAAATTCTAGGGGATCCTTCTCCACCCAAGGGTGATCCCGTGTTTGAACTTAAACCATTACCTGATACTCTTAAGTATGTTTATCTCGATGAAAAGAAGATATATCATGTTATTATTAGTGCTAACCTTTCCGAGCAGGAAGAAGAGAAACTATTGAAAACTCTGAAGAAGCACCGTGCTGCTATTGGATATACTCTGGATGATCTTAAGGGCATTAGTCCCACTTTATGTCAACACAAGATAAAGTTTGAAGAGGACGCGAAGCCGGTTACCGATCATCAACGACGGTTAAATCCTAAAATGAAAGAAGTGATAAGGAAGGAAATACTAAAGCTTCTAGAGGCAGGTATAATTTATCCAGTTGCTGATAGCCAGTGGGTAAGTCATGCCCATTGTGTCCCTAAGAAGGGAGGTATGACTGTGGTTCCTAATGATAAAGATGAATTGATCCCACAAAGAATTGTTACAGGTTATAGGATGGTAATTGATTTCCGCAAATTAAATAAATCCACTAAGAAAGATCATTACCCTTTTCCTTTTATTGATCAAATGCTAGAAAGTTTTATCCAAACATACTCATTTTTGCTTTCTAGATGGCTATTCTGGTTTCTCTCAAATACCTGTGTCAAAAGGGGATCAAGAGAAGACCACTTTTACTTGCCCCTTCGGTACCTTTTCTTATAGATGTATGCCTTTTGGTTTATGTAATGCACCTGCTACCTTTCAAAGATGCATGATGGCTATATTCTTTGATTTTTGTGAAAAGATTGTTGAGGTTTTCATGGATGACTTTTCCGTTTATGGAACTTCTTTTGATGATTGCTTGAGCAACCTTGATCGAGTTTTGGAGAGATGTGAAGAAACTAATCTTGTCTTGAATTGGGAAAAGTGCCACTTTATGGTTAATGAAGGCATTGTCTTGGGACATAAAATTTCTGAAAGAGGTATTGAAGTTGACAAAGCTAAAGTTGATGCTATTGAAAAGATGTCGTGTCCCAAGGACATCAAAGGTATAATAAGTTCCCTTGGTCATGCCGGGTTTTATAGGAGGTTCATTAAGGACTTCTCCAAAATCTCTAGGCCTATGACTAATCTCTTACAAAAAGATGTTCCTTTGTCTTTGATGATGATTGTGTAGAAGCATTTGAAATACTTAAGAAAGCATTGATCTCTGCACCTGTTGTCCAGCCTCCTGACTGGAATTTACCCTTCGAGATTATGTGTGATGCTAGTGATTATCCTGTAGGTGCTGTTTTAGGACAAAGTGTTGATAAGAAATTGAATGTCATCCAATATGCTAGTAAAACTCTAGACAGTGCCCAGAGAAATTATGCTACTACTAAGAAGGAGTTTTTAGCAGTCGTATTTGCTTGTGATAAGTTTAGACCTTATATTGTTGATTCTAAAGTAACTATTCACACTGATCATGCTGCTATCAAATATCTTATGGAAAAGAAAGATGCTAAACCTAGACATATTAGATGGGCTGTCTTGCTGCAAGAATTTGATTTGCATATTACTGATAGAAAGGGAGCTGAGAACCCCGTTGCAGACAACTTGTCTAGGCTAGAGAATATTCTGGATGACCCACTACCTATAGATGATAGCTTTCTTGATGAACAATTAATTGTCATAAATACTTCTCGTACTGCTCCATGGTATGCTGATTATGCTAATTACATTGTTGCTAAGTATATACCACCTAGTTTCACATACCAGCAAAAAAAGTTCTTCTATGATTTAAGACATTACTTCTGGGATGACCCACACCTTTATAAAGAAGGAGTAGATGGTATTATTAGACGTTGTCTACCTGAGCATGAACAGGAACAGATCCTACGCAAGTGTCACTCCGAAGCTTATGGAGGACACCATGCTGGAGATAGAATTGCACACAAGGTATTGCAATCTAGTTTTTATTGGCCTACTCTCTTCAAGGATGCCCGTAAGTTTGTCCTATCTTGTGATGAATATCAAAGAATAGGTAACATTAGTAGACGTCAAGAAATGCCTATGAATTATTCACTTGTTATTGAACCATTTGATGTCTGGGGCATTGATTATATGGGACCGTTTCCTTCCTCTAATGGGTATACACATATTTTAGTTGATGTTGATTACATTACTAAGTGGGTAGAAGCTATTCCAACTAGTAGTGTTGATCACAACACCTCTATTAAGATGCTTAAAGAAGTTATTTTTCCGAGGTTTGGAGTTCCTAGATACTTAATGACTGATGGTGGTTCACACTTTATTCATGGTGCTTTCCATAAAATGCTTGCTAAGTATGACGTTAGTCACATAATTGCATCCCCTTATCACCCATAGTCTAGTGGTCAAGTAGAACTAAGTAATAGAGAGCTGAAATTAATTTTGCAAAAGACTATTAATAGGTCTAGAAAGAATTGGTCCAAGAAACTTGATGATGCATTATGGGCCTATAGAACTGCATACAAAAATCCTATGGGTATGTCTCCACATAAAATGGTTTATGGAAAACATGTCACTTACCTCTTGAGCTAGAACATAAGGCATATTGGGCTATTAAAGAGCTCAATTATGATTTCAAACTTGCCGATGAGAAGAGGTTATTTGACATTAGCTCGCTTGATGAATGGAGAACCCAAGCTTATGAGAATGCCAAGCTGTTTAAAGAAAAGGTTAAAAGATGGCATGACAAAAGGATACAAAAGCGTGAGTTTAACGTAGGTGATTATGTATTGCTATACAACTCTTGTTTAAGATTTTTTTGCAGGAAAACTTCTCTTTAAATGTGAAGGTCCTTACGTTATCGAGGAGGTCTATTGTTCTGGTGCCATAAAGATCAACAACTTCGAAGGCATAAACCCGAAGGTGGTGAACGGTCAAAGAATCAAACATTATATCTCAAGTAATCCTATAAATGTTGAAACCAATGTTCTTGAAACCGTAACCCCGGAGGAATACATAAGGGACACTTTCCAGAATGATTCAGACCCTGAAAAGGAAGAGGTATGTGGTATGGCAAGTAAACTGACTCCAAAACAGTTCTAATGGCAATTTTTCATCGTTTTGGAATATTTAGAAAAATAGAAAAATAAGAGGTAGTCCGGAAAGGACACGAGGCATCCACGAGGGTGGAGGGCTCGCCCTACCCCCTGGGCGCGCCCCCTACCTCGTGAGCACCTCGTGTGCCTCCCGGACTCCGATTTCTTGCACGTTACTTCTTTTGGTCGGTAAAAATTCACTATATATTCCCCGAAGGTTTTGACCACTGTATCACGCAAAAATCCTCTGTTCTTGTTTCGAGTTGTTTCTGTCGCAGATTGGAGCAATATGTCGTCCCAGGATTCTGAGGGAGAAAGCTATGTGGCTGATCTCCTTATTGACCCTAAGGTCTACGGGGATTGGGAGCATTATGGTTGGACCACGGAGGAAGAAGAAGACCATGATCCCAAGGGAAAGGACTGGACCAGCTCAGATGAAGACGAAGTCCCATTACCTCAACCTGGGGACATGCATGTGGAGTTCAAAAAGTCAAGCCTCCCCGACAGAGCAAAGAAACCTAAGATTGAGTTTATCCCTTTTCGCCTCTTGCAGGAAAACAAGCAGGAACTATGCAAGAAGACATTAAGGCCTCCTTTGGTTCATAGGATATGAATGTTATAGGAATAGGAAAATCATAGGAAGTGAGATGACATGCATCTCAATTCCTATAGAGAAAGAGATGTCATTTGATGCATAGGATAGGAATTTTTCCATTGAGTCTTAGCTAATGTTTTTTCCCTCCAAAATGTGAAGGATTGATTCCTATCATACATAGGAATAGGAATCCATTCCTACAAACCAAATGGCTTGAAAGGAAATTTTCCTTTGCAAATCCTATCCTATAGAAATCCTATGAAATTCCTACAAACCAAAGGAGGCCTAAACCTTGAGCAGGAGATCAATGACCTAAGGGAGCAAAATTCTATCCTTAAGCGCAAGTTAGGGAAGAAGCCTACATCACCACCTCCGAAGGAGACATAATCACATGGGTATGGGCACTCCCCTTGGCAACTGATAAGATTGGGGGAGGTGTCCCGGTATCGTACCACCATCACACTCCTATCTTTACCGTTTTTCTTAATTCGATCCTTCTGGTAATATCTTGATCTAGTAGAATAAAGTTAGCATGATCTAGTTGTGAGCTTTTGCCTGTTGATCTTTACCTTTGTAATCAAGTCCGTGAGCTATATAATAAAGATTAGTGTTGAGTCAAGGTCTTGATTTCCTCATTATGGTCATGAGAGAACAAAAGAAAATATATAAAGTATCAAAGAGATCATATTGATCTTCACATATAAAGAGTATGATGAATAAAAGTTGTTGAGAGTTGACAAACATAGTTTTGGTCATCGTTGCAATTAATAGGAAGTAACAAAGAAAGAGAGGTTTCACATACAAATATACTATCTTGGACATCTTTTATGATTGTGAGCACTCATTAAAATATGAGATGCTAAAGAGTTGATGTTGGACAAGGAAGACAACATAATGGGTTATGTTTTCTTATATCCGAAATAAAATATATTGTCATGGATCATCCAACATGTTGAGCTTGCCTTCCCCCCTCATGCTAGCCAAAAATCCTTGCACCAAGTAGAGATACTACTTGTGCTTACATACATCCTTAAACCCAGTTTTGCCATCAGAGTCCATCATACCTACGTATGGATTGAGTAAGATCCTTCAAGTAAGTTGTCATTGTTGCAAACTAACTAAAATATGTATGATTTATTAGTGTGGAAAAAATAAGCTTTATACGATCTTGTGATATGGAAGTAATAAAAGCGACGGGCTGCATAATAAAGGTCCCTATCACAAGTGGAAATATAAAGTGATGTTCTTTTGCACTAAGATTTTGTACATCCTACCATAAAAGCACATGACAACCTCTGCTTCCCTCTGCGAAGGGCCTATCTGTTATTCTTGCCTTATAAGAGTCAAGGTGATTTCCACCTTTCCTTTTTAAAGCACATTGTGTTGGAAAGATCCTGACATATATACCCAATTGGATGTAAGTTATCATGGTTTATTACTGTTGACATTACCCTTGAGGTAAATGGTTGGGAGGCAATACCAAAAGCCCCTATTTTTCTCTGTGTCCGATTAAAACTCCATACCCATAAGTATTGCGTGAGTGTGAGCAATTGTGAAAGACTAGATGATAGTTGAGTATGTGGACTTGCTGAAAGCTCTTATATTGACTCTTTCCGATGTTATGATAAATTGCAATTGCTTCAATGACTGAGATGATAGTTTGTTGGTTTTCAATGAAGTTTTGATTCATACTTGACATTGTGAATGAATTGTTACCTTAGCATAAGAGTCATATGACAATATATGTTTGTGTTGCTATTATGAGAATGATCATGATGCCCTCATGTCCGTATTTTATTTTTATCGACACATCTATCTCTAAACATATGGACATATTTTTCGATATCAGCTTTCACTTGAGGACAAGCGAGGTCTAAGATTGGGGGAGTTGATACGTCCATTTTGCATCATGCTTTTATGTTGATATTTATTGCACTATGGGTTGTTATTTCACGTTATGTCACAATAATTATGCCTTTTCTCTCTTATTTTACAAGGTTTACATGAAGAGGGAGAATGCCAGCAGCTGGAATTCTGGGCTGGAAAAGGAGCAAACATTGGAGACCTATTCTGCACAACTCAAAAAGCTCAGAAACTCCATGAAACACCGTTTTAGAAAATATAAAAAAAATCCGGTGAAAGAGATCTGCCAGGGGGGCCACCACCTGTCCACGAGGGTGGGGGGCGCGCCCCCCTGGGCGTGCCCCCTGCCTCGTGGGCCAGTCGGTGACCTTCCGATGCCCATCTTCTCCTATATGAGGTGTTTTGACCTGGAAAAAATCATCAGGAGGCTTTCGGGACCAGACGCCGCCGTCTCGAGCCGGAACCTTGGCGGAACCAATTTAGGGCTCTGGCGGAGCTGTTCTGCCGGGGATACTTCCCTGCGAGAGGGGGAAATCGTCACCGCCGTCATCACCAACAACTCTTCCATCTTGGGGAGGGTTATCTTCATCAACATCTTCACCAACACCATCTCCTCTCAAACCCTAGTTCATCTCTTGTATCCAATCTTTGTATCAAAACCTCAGATTGGTACCTGTAGGTTGCTAGTAGTATTGATTACTCCTTGCAGTTGATGCTAGTTGGTTTACTTGGTGGAAGATCATATGTTCAGATCCATTATGCATATTAATACCCCTCTGATCATGAACAATAATATGTCTTGTGAGTAGTTACGTTTGTCCTGAGGACATGGGAGAAGTCTTGCTATAAGTAGTCATGTGAATTTGGTATTCGTTCCATATTGTGATGAGATGTATGTTGTCTTTCCTCTAGTGGTGTCATGTGAATGTCGACCACATGACACTTCACCATTGTTTGGGCCTAGAGGAAGGCATTGGGAAGTAATAAGTAGATGATGGGCTGCTAGAGTGACAGAAGCTTAAACCCTAGTTTATGCGTTGCTTCGTAAGGGGCTGATTTGGATCCATAAGTTTCATCCTATAGTTAGGTTTACCTTAATACTTCTTTTGTAGTTGCGGATACTTGCAATAGAGGTTAATAATAAGTGGGATGCTTGTCCAAGTAAGGGCAGCACTCAAGCACCGGTCCACCCACATACCAAATTATCAAAGTAACGAACGCGAATCATATGAACATGATGAAAACTAGCTTGACGATAATTCCCATGTGTCCTCGGGAGCGCTTTCCTTCATATAAGAGTTTGTCTAGACTTGTCCTTTGCTACAAAAAGGATTTGGCCATCTTGCTGCACCTTATTTACTTTTACTATTTGTCACTTGCTACCAATTACCTTATCACAAAACTATCTGTTACCGATAATTTCAGTGCTTGCAGAAAATACCTTATTGAAAACTGCCTATCATTTCCTTCTGCTCCTCGTTGGGTTCGACAATCTTACTTATCAAAAGGACTACGGTAGATCCCCCTACACTTGTGGGTCATCAGTGACCGTGAAGGGATTGACAGCCCCTTATCGCGTTGGCTGCGAGGTTCTTATTTGTTTGTGCAGGTGCGAGGGACTCGCGCGTGGTCTCCTACTGGGTTGATACCTTGGTTCTAAAAAATCGAGGGAAATACTTACGCTACTGTGCTGCATCACCCTTTCCTCTTCGAGGGAATACAACACAAGCTCGAGAAGTAGCACGCCCCGCGTTGACCTCATCCTCGACCGCTTCTCTCCCAGCTGCGTGGGCCGCAGCCACACCAAGATCCGCCAAGGCCCAGCGCCGCATCTCCCTCAGCGTGCCTGCCTCGCAAACTGGGCCAAAGCCCATGGTGAGCCACCGCAGATCCAACGCCCAGCAATTTCAGCCCGTTACGTGTGTTTTTTTTCGTTCGGCGATTTTCCTAATTAACCAGGGAATTTTAGTTTTACAGAAAGATCCTCAAACTTCATGCATATAATATCTCACAAACCATGCATCAGATTAAAATGTTTTAAGTATGTAAAATGCTTAAAATTTCATCTAGTTTAATAATTTGCCACTTTCATCCATGTTTAAAATGCTTGTTTTCTTTATTTTGCTTGAATGCCATGCTAAAATGATTTATTTCATAACTAAATAACCGTAGCTCCAAATTTAATAAACTTTATATGTAAATGGGGTGGAAAAATGTGTCGAATAACATGGTGCATTTACTTTTGCTGTTTAATAACTTTAAAATTAAGTAATATGCAGAACAGTGCCAAATTCATAATATGCACATGGGGATTTTCCGGAATTGTTGTTTGTTGTTTCCAGCCCCATTTAAATTGCTTAAGCAGTGTAGTTTAATTGTGTTGCACCTCTTACCATGTTAAGAACATTTAAACTTGTTGGGTACATAAACAAGAGTCAACTAAATAAATTTAATGTGGTGTTTCGTCAATATGCAACTCGTTGCATATTGAGCTCCATTTAATTTGTAGTGTTTTTATGCACCTTGCCATGCCATGCATACTTAAATCGAACATGCATCATAATTGTTTGTGCATCATGCTATGTTTATGTTTGTGTGTTTACCATGTTGTTTGCTTCTTTCCGGTTTGCTTCTCTCGATAGCTTCGGTTTCGTTCCAGAGTTATGAGGATTCGTTCGACTACGTCCATTTGTCTTCTTCATGGACTCGTTCTTCTTCCATGCGGGATTCCAGGCAAGATGACTGTTCCTCGATATCACCTTTATCTTTGCTTTGCTAGTTGTTTCGCTCTATAGCTATGTCGCGCTACCCATTCTTGTTTTGTTAGCCTCCCATGTTACCATGAAACCCTCTAACCACCTTTCCAGCAAACCGTTGATTGGCTAAGTTACGCTTTTGCTCAGTCGTCTTATAGCGTTGTTAGTTGCAGGTGAAGATGGAAGATGGAAGATGTTCCATGTTGATACATGTATTCTTTGGGATAACACTATGTATCTTATTTAGTTAATGCACATATATACTTGGTAATGGGTGGAAGGCTTGGCCATTTGCTTGGTGTTTTGTTCCACTCATGCCGCCTTAGGATCCCATAAACCGGTGTTATGTTCCTTGATTTTGTGTTCCTAACGCGGTTGGGGTTTATGGCCCCCCTTGATAGTTCGCTTTGTATAAAACTCCTCCAGCAAGGCCCAACGTTGGTTTTACCATTTGCCTAATAACTAAAAACTTGCATCGGGAGTAATTAACCCGAGGATTCTTAATCAAGAACCCGGGCCAGTACTCCTCATGAGTGTTGGCCCAAACTAGAGCAGCTTGCAACGCCGCCCCTTGGCAACTTGGGGTATTTTGGTCGTTGTAACCATAGCTCATCCGTCGTGCCCTGAGACGAGATACGCGCGACTCCTATCGGGGTGTCGGCACGTCGGGAGGTCTTGCTGGATTTGTTTTACCACTGTCGAAATATCTTGTGCACCGGGATTCCGAGTCTGATCGGGTTGTCCCTAAGATAAGAGGTTTTACCTCTGCTGTTCATGAGAGCTTGTGATGGGCTAAGTTGGGACACCCCTGCATGGTTATGATCTTTCGAAAGCCGTGCCCGTGGTTATGTGGCGGATTGGAGTTTGTTAATATCCGGTTGTAGATAACTTGACACAAGACCTCAATTAAAATACACTACCGTGTGAGTAGTCATGATGGTCTCTTTTCGAGGGAGTTCGGGAAGAGAACACGGCTGGGTTATGAATGACTCGTAGGTAGACAGGATCATCTAGTGATCATGACTAGTTTACGATCGTTGACTTAGCTTCTCTTCTCGCTCTGAAAGTTCGTAAGCTAGCCACCTTATCTACGCTTAGTGCTTGCTGCAACCCCACTTTATGCCTCCTCCACACCTAAAGCCTTGATAGTTTTGATACCCGGGAATAAGATTGATGAGTCCTCGTGACTCACAGTTTACTACACAAACAGGTGTAGGTACACCGGAGTTTGACGCAGGAGACGTGCAAGAGCTTCAGTGGGAGTTCGATGAAGAGCGTGGGCGTATGTACGTGACGTACCCCGACGATCAGTAGTGGTTCCTACTAGGGCCGATCGGGATTAGCCTGTGTGGTATCTTTTTCTTCGTTTGATTTTGTCCGTACTCAGACTCTGTGTTCTCTGGATGAATGTATGTTTATTGTATTAATTGTGTGACATGGCGAGTGTAAGCCAACTATTAAACTCTCTTTCATACTGTTCATTACATGGGTTGTGTAAAGATACCATGGTTGATACCATTCCAGAATGCGTTATAACTCTAAGTCGTGCCTCGACATGTAGGAGCTATAGCCGCATCTTGGGCGTTACAACTTATTAAGCAAGGAGAGACACAAGCTAAGCTTTTTATAAGAGGCGAATTAGTTATCTTCTCCACCATGGCGCCATGACCTTTTACTAATGGAACAACTCTGCTTATTTTTGCAAGGCGTGAAGTGATGAGCAAATATAATAATGTATGATTTGTTGCCATGCATGACCATGAAAATAAAGATACCCGAGACAGATATGTTCCATTGGCTATAGCAATTATGACTTTTGTCCATAGCAAATTTGAATATTTGCATTTGTAAATTGTATGTCTGTTACAATTGTGCACATATTGACAGTGTTACATTGTATTAGAGGTTAGGGGTGGTGAAACTATTATTGTTCGCGATAACTCATAATTATGCATCCTAAAAGGGCATCATAATTCATCCTTGCCAACATTTCAAGTAAGATCCTATGGTGCTTTTGTTGTCGCAACTGCACATCATTCACTGTGCTAACATAAGCAAATATATATGGATCTTGGGATTAAGAATTCATCAATATCTATATGATTAGGTTATTTTGAACAATTCCTTTAGTAATATTGTCAACTGGGAGTTCTTGCAGTTTTTGTTTCACCATGCATGGTTAAAACTTGCCTATCCACAAACCTTCATCAGCCGTAAATGATGCATGGGCACTGGAGTAAGTATGTTAACTATAAACTAAACTGTTGATTCAATAACTACTTTTGGTCCAACTATCTTCACGACGGATAAACTAAGTATGATTCTTTTTGAGTATTTTAAGGAAATGCTTAACCTGGAATCCATAATAGATCAATTGTTAAGGATGTACTGAACAACAGATTTCTTACTGGGGCGATACTATAGTCTCTTAATTAACTTCTTAAAGTAAATTCATGCCTGCCTCTTACTAGAAATTTACAAAACATAGGCTCTTCATAAGCTTCTTATCAAACATGAAGGCTCTTCAGAATCTATTGCCTGTATATGCTCACATCATGTGCATGTTTTTCTTCCTCTATTTTCAAATGCTTAGGAATCATTTGCGGAAGTAGTGTTACCTGACCTGTAAGTGTTGAACTCATCAACTAAACGTTAATTCAAGTAGAGTTGTAAGGAAGATAATATATAGGTTTTAATCTGCTGAGAGGTCATGCAATGCTTCCGTAATCCCATTTTAGTTCAGATTTACCTCGAAAACATTACATGGATTTTTGCACATAAAAGCTACAACATCCGTACCGAAATGTAAGACGTTTTTTAATGTGTAAAAAAACGTCTTACATTTTGTTACAGAGTGTGTATTTTATTTCTTTATCTTCTTGCAGTTCAATTATAGGTAAGATATGTGCCATGCTTAATGAAGAAGCCTAGCAATTTCATGGGTGAGTTTTTGTTTTCCAACCATAGACACTTTTTCTTCACGAAAGAACTGGACACTCCTTGCTTGTGTTATGAACAACTTTATGTGATACGTTCTGCACATCTTTGCAGGGGCTGTTGCAAGACATAGGAGAAAAAAATTAAGTCAATGCCAATCTAGGATGACGTGAGAAACCAAAGATGAAGCATTTACATACATACCTTTGATTTTCTGAAATATAAAAATAATCATCTATGTTTTTCTTTCAATTTGGAAATTAGTATGATGACCATTGACAAGGGATGCATACATGCATGTAATTTCAGCTTTGGTAGTTTGATTCAACAGTTATGTGACATGTCATGAGGTGTGTACTACGCCACTAAGAAGAGCATAGATTTCATCCAGTGCCGTTAGCAGGGTTAATCCGTATATTGATGTTTCGTCAATTCATGAATTTATAACTTTCAGGGGTTCCTACATATTTTTGTTCAGGTTACCGCTTTAGTCCATTGGGTGAAGGCTAGCCGTTGCTCCTTGATCAAGGCTATTAACTGCTAGATGTGTTCTCCTATTATTATGTCAAGTTATTTTTTGATCTTTTCATTTGGAAGTAGCCATAAGCTACAAATGGACATGCAAATTGTATATATCAAACTGAAATGGGAATAGCATGCCCTAGCTTAGTATTTTTCTCTTTGTGTTGTTCGTTGCTATTGACGGGACTACCAATGCTTCAAAACAAAATAAGAATTTACATGAAAAAACCCTTTTAGACTATTTAACCTTTTTGATATTTTCTTTTCAGCAATGTTGATTTTGTCTTTATATTTACAGAAGTTCCTACCATTGTACAGACAAAATAGACGGGCGCGGCAACGCGCGCCATCATGGTCTAGTGTTAATTGTAATGCCGCACTCACATCTCCTTATAAGGTACACACTTCTTTTTTATATACAAGGCCATAAACCTAAATTATACTCCCTCCGTCCGGGTTTATTAAGCCTCTTAGCATCACAAGCATGTTCCTTTTATTAAGGCCTCGCTTTGGAAAGGTGCATGCATGCAACCATTTCATTGGTTGCATTAAAAGTTATTGTTGTTGGTGCCATGGCTAGGAAATTTATACACTTTATGCATGTTTTTTCATTGGCTGCATGCATGTGAGAGAGTGCATTGGAAGTGGAATGAAAAATTAATGTGAGCAAATTATTATGTGTCTTGGTCTAAGAGAAATTGTCTTTAGGCCTAATAAACCCGGACGGAGGGAGTAGGTACCAAGGTAAAATTTAATACATGTTTTGCAACTAAATTTTTATTTTTGTTTATCGGGATCATTAATACACTGCATGCAAGAAAACTCAATGGAGGAAGTAGGTAAGTGTCATTATGACTGCATGCATGTAAGTATTAAACAAGTTGCTAGTAAAAGAAAAAAACATTAATTTTCCCTCAATTATTGTTGGTGGCCTTGTATAGATGCAAAATGTATATTCTATAATGGTCTTGTATAAGTAAATAGAGGGAGTATACACTTATGATACTTGCATTAAATGAGGTCCAACGTATCATGTTAATTTTTCAAGCCATATTAGCCTGGTGGTAATGTGAAGTATCATATATTAGTATCATGCATATGATACTAGTGTATGATACTATGCATAGTACTCCCTTCGTCCCGAAATAAGTGTCTCAACTTTGTACTAAGCTTGAGACATTTATTTTGGAACAGAGGGAGTATCATATACAGTGGCGGAGACAGGCCCCAGGCAGCCCGGGCGGCTGCCTGGGGCGTCATGGTTGTTTGCTTCATTGACTGTAGCGATTATTGTACGTATATTGCTACAGTATGCTACAGTGAACGAAAGCTGCCTAGGTCGGCCTGGGGCTTGTCTAATTCCTGGCGCCGCCACTGATCGATTACCTCCTTTCCGGTTTATAGGGCTCAATTCAAAAATCTCACCAACCAAGGTAGATGGTGAGTGGTGGAACAATTTTTGTAGTTTGCAAAGGCACACAATTAATGCACTCGTTTTCCTCATAATTTCATGTTTACCAATGCATTAATTGCAATGCATGCGTACATAAAGTACATGCATTTGTCAATTTTCTCTTAATCTTTACATGCAACGATTTAATGCATCTTGAAAACTAAACATGTGATGGAGAATAATCAAATTGAGCCTTATAAAATAGAAAATCAAAAATTTTGAGATAAGCCCTATAAACCGGAAAGGAGGAAGTATATTAGTATCATGTAGTACTTTATTTATTGCCATGCATGATACATAGTATCATAACATTTATTATGATACAGTATCATAATATGATACTCAACCATCTCTTTCTTAGTTTAATTATATGACACCTTACCAAAATTATCTAGTTGACATGCATGATACTCCCTCCGTCCGGAAATACTTGTCATCAAAATGAATAAAATGAGATGTATCTAGATGTATTTTAGTTTTAGATACATTCATTTTTGTCAATTTTGATGACAAATATTTTTGGACGGAGGGAGTACTAGCTATAATAATACCATTACGACTAGCCTTAAGCTTTTTTAAGGAGTTTAATGGCAATATATGGCAATTGGGCCGCTTGTTGTTGGTCAGATAGGAGGAAAACCCAAGGCAAATTTAACAATTTTGATCTGTTGGCGTAATCAATTCACGGAATGAATTGTCTGCGAAACTATTTCACAGCTATGACCTTTTTGTGTAACGCCTGTCTCAGAGGCGCTGCATTCCTACTGTGCAGCGCCTGCCTCAGTGGCGTTGCACGCTCTGAGGCAGGCGCTACACAGAAGGCGTCACGGTGGACAGACGTGCAACGTCCCTGAGCCAGCGTGCAACGCCCCTGAGGCAGGTGCTGCACAGTAGGGTGCAGCGCCACTGAGGCAGGCGCTACACAAAAAAATCATGGCTATGAAATAATTTCGCAGACAGTTCATTCCGTGAATTGATTACGCCAACAGATCAAAATTGTCAAATTTGCCAAAACCCAAAGCAGCAGGCTGGCAGCGACCAGCCCAAGCCTCAAGCATCGTCCTCCTCGGCTAATCCGCCCCGCCTCCGATACTCCCAAGGCGGCAGCAACAACAACAGCAAGGGAGCCAAGGCGAACTATCTCAAACTCTCACCACCCTCTTTCCCTCCTCCTGCCCCTCCCGTCCCCGCAATGGCCGGTCTCCTCCACCTCCACTCCACGCTGCTGCCCTCGGTGTCCCTGCTCCGCCAACGAGGCGGCGCGCAGGCTGTGCCGCGGCGCCGGCGCGCGTGCCGGGTGGAGGCCAAGATCCGGGAGATCTTCATGCCGGCCCTCAGTTCCACCATGACGGAGGGCAAGATCGTCGCCTGGAACGCCGCCGAGGGGGACCGCCTCGCCAAGGGCGACCCTGTTGTTGTTGTGGAGTCTGATAAGGCCGACATGGACGTCGAGACCTTCCACGACGGGTTCCTCGCCGCCGTACTCGTCCCCGCGGGAGAGTCCGCGCCCGTCGGCTCCGCCATCGCGCTCCTCGCCGAGTCCGAGGAGGAGATCCCGCTCGCCCGGTCCCAGGCTTCCAACTTCTCCTCCTCCGCCGTCGCCTCGCCGCCGGCTCCCCAGGAAACCGTCGCCCAAGAAGCGTCCCCTGCTCCGCCACCGCCTCCTCCGGCGCCCGTAGCAGTCTCTGCGCCAGTACCGCCCTCACCGGCCACACAGGGGGGGGCGCGCGTGGTTGCCTCGCCGTACGCCAAGAAGCTCGCAAAGGAGCTCAGCGTTGATCTCTTCGCAGTCACTGGCTCTGGCCCAGGGGGCAGAGTTGTGGCAAAGGACGTAGAGGCTGCGGCAGCCGTGCCCAAGAAAGCGGTGCCAGTGGCAGCTGTTCGACTGGATGTTCCATTGGGATCCACGGTGCCATTCACCACAATGCAGGGCGCTGTGAGCAAGAACATGGTGGAGAGCCTTGCCGTGCCGGCGTTCAGGGTCGGGTACACCATCACAACTGATGCTCTCGATGCGCTCTACAAGAAAGTAATCATTTAGTGCTCTGTTCAGTGTTTACCACCCTTATGTTAGCTGTATGCTGTGAGGTAACTGGATAACTGTGAGTGAACCTTTTGCAGATTAAGGCAAAGGGGGTGACAATGACAGCGCTGCTGGTGAAGGCTACAGCGATGGCGCTGGTGCAGCATCCTGTGGTGAACTCCAGCTGCAGAGATGGTCAGAGCTTTACTTACTACAGTAGCATCAACATTGCTGTGGCGGTGGCCATCGATGGTGGATTGATAACCCCCGTGCTCCAGGATGCTGATAAGGTTGAATGCTTTGTGTATTTGTTGATTGTTCTGAAGGTTGATGTTTAAACTGATGCTTTTGTGTGAGTTAATTGAGAACTTTTGGTTTGTTCAGCTTGATATTTATTCACTGTCAAGGAAATGGAAGGAGCTGGTTGATAAGGCTCGTGGAAAGCAGCTGCAGCCCCAGGAGTACAACTCTGGTACTTTGTTTGCTAAAAAACAAACTTGAATGTCTAGTGCATTTGATATGCATGTTCTCTGTACGCTGATTCAGATTGGTATAACCTTATAGGGAATTTACTGTTGTTTGTTAGTAAATTCTCAGCGGGGTCTGAAGACGTGCGCCTGGTAGATATTGCTTTAACCAGTTCCTCCGTTTTTCTTATGACATTGAAATTCACTTCAGTACTAAATAACGTTTCTGGCTAACAAACCTCCAGATCAAAGTGTGCATAAGTTTCCTTGGATGAACATGCAGTTAATTTCAGGTTGAGAGCAGATCAGAAAAGAGCTGAAGTAATTTACATTTTCTTTGTTCTGTTGAAACGTTTTTATAGTCTGGTAGAAAGCTTAACTCATATTTGTGTAATTTAAAATGCTTTGAGCTATTGTATGGCTGGTTTACAACTCTCTCACACACACATTGATTGAGAGGTTCATCTGAAAAACATTGCCACTGTTATGTCTCTTATCGGACTGGCTGAAAAACAAGAGCTGCCTGAAACAATTGTATTGTTTAATTTTGAAGAAATAGCTATATGGATGCGCTTGACAGAATTTATTGTCTATTAAGAAAGAAATAGAAGGCAAAGTGAGGCACCACGTTATATGTGCCAAGCTATACTAATATTGTGCTATGATCTGTTGGAGAAAGGGAAGATCGAACACACCGATCGTATTGAATCAACTGAGAACTTATACAAGGGAGGAACAGCGGGCGTGAGCCCACGATGGTGATGGTGGCTAGGCCATGTTCGAGAGGAGGCGATCGTGGGTGCTTGACCGACAAAACTGCACCCATGTCTGCTGCTGCTACTCTACGGTACAAGTACATACAATACATGAGGTTTAACACCCCCCCGCAGTCGTGACGTCGCGAGACGCGACGCGAAGACTGGATCGAAAATCATGAAAGACATCGCTCGGCAAGCCTTTCGTCATTACATCCACAAACTGTTGCCTGTGTTGGAACATGCAGAACGCGGAAGTCGCCGAGGGCCACGCGCTCGCGAACGAAGTGGATGTCCAGCTCCACATGCTTGGTGCGGCGATGGTGAACATGATTGCTGGAGAGATACACGGCGGAGATGTTGTCGCAGTAGATGAGCGTAGCAGTGGTGACCGCGCAGCGGAGCTCGCCGAGGAGTTGACGTAGCCAGACGCACTCGGCCACAGCATTGGCCACGTCGCGGTACTCCGCCTCCGCACTGGAGCGCGAGACGATGGGCTGACGCTTCAAGGACCACGAGACGAGGGCGTCGCTGAGGAAGACACAGTAGCCGGACGTCGATCGGCGGGTGTTTGTGCAGCCTGCCCAGTCAGCGTCGTGTAGACATGGAGATCCAGCGTTGAGGAAGCACGGAGGTGGAGCCCAAGGGAGACAGTGCCCCGTACATACCGCAGTGCCCGCTTGAGGAGGACGAGATGACAGTCGCGCGGGTCATGCATATGGAGGCATATTTGCTGCACTGCATAAGCAAGCTCAGGGCGAGTCACTGTCAGGTACTGCAGCGCACCAGCGAGACTGCGGTAGGCAGTGGGGTCAGCGACGCGCGGACCGGCTGTGGAAGAGAGCTTGGCCTTGGTGTCGACGGGGGTTGGCGCTGGCTTGCAGTTGTCCATGTCAGCTCGCTCGAGGATGTCCTCGGCGTACTGCTCCTGAGAGAGGAAGAAGCCGACCGGAGAGCGCGTCATGTGAATGCCAAGGAAGTAGTGGAGATCGCCGAGATCCTTCATGGTGAATTCGGCGGTGAGCGCGGCGACGACGCGGTGGAGGAGCGCGTCCGTGGACGCCGTGAGGATGATATCATCCACATATAGCAGAAGATACGCCGCGTCCACGCCATGAGCGAGCGTGAACAGGGAGGTGTCGGAGCACGTCGCGACGAATCCGAGGGTGGCGAGGAAGCCGGCGAAGCGAAGAAACCATGCGGGCGGCGCTTGCTTCAAGCCATACAACGACTTGGAAAGACGGCACACATGATCGGGCTTGGTAGCATCAACAAACCCGGCAGGTTGGAGGCAGTAGACCTCCTCCTTCAGGGTGCCGTGGAGGAAGGCGTTCTTGACGTCTAACTAATGCACAGGACAATGGCGCGATGCAACGAGTCAGGACGGTACGGATGGTGGTAGGCTTCACAACGGGGGAGAAGGTTTCGCCATAGTCTACGCCAGCTCGTTGGTTGAAGCCACGGACAACCCAACGGGCTTTGTAGCGCTCGAGCGAGCCATCAGCGTGTGTCTTGTGACGATAGACCCATTTGCTAGTGATCACATTGGCGCGGGGTGGGCGAGGAACGAGCTCCCAAGTGTTCTTGCCGGCGAGAGCGGCGAACTCTTCGCGCATGGCGGCGAGCCAGTTGGCGTCACGCAGCGCGCCTCGCACAGAGCGAGGGATAGGAGAGATGGCGGTGGAGGGTGCGGTGGCAGCAACACAGACATAGTCGTTGGCGTACTGCTGGTTGGGGCGGAAGACGCCGGCGCGAGCACGCATGACGATCGTGCGGGTGGATGGATTGGGAGGAGGGGGTGGGGAAGGCGGCTAAGGCGCTGGAAGAGACGAGCCGTCAGATGAAGATCCGACGGAAGCATGCGCCCCGGACGTGCGCGCGGCGCTGGAGTTTAAAATAGACGCGGTGGACGACGACGCGCGCGAAAGTTTTGAAGGTGAGCCGTTGGATGACAATCCAAGGGTTGGGTTTGAATGCAGGGGTGGCGCGCGAAGCGGAGGATCAGTTAAGGGTGGGGAGGGGAGTGGTGCGCCGGCCGCAGGTTGCGCGCGTACAGGTGCGGTGACCGGACGAGGAGGCGAGGGCGGTTGTGTGAGTGGGAGCCGTGGCGCGACATAAGGGAAGGTGAGCTCGTCGAACCGTACATGGCGGGAAGTAAGAAATCAGTGAGAAGCCGGGTCATAACAGCGATACCCACGATGATCGGGTGGATAGCCGAGGAAGACGCAGGGCAGAGAGCGGTGATCGAGCTTATGGCGCGCGGTGGAGGTGGTGTTGGGGTAGCATAGGCATCCGAACACGCGGAGAGAGTAGTAGTCTGGTGGGGTGCCTAGGAGCAGCTCGTGCGGCGTGCTTGGGGAGCTAGCAGTGCATGGTTTGTAGTTGAGGAGGAGGGTGGCGGTGGCAAGTGCTTCAGCCTAGAATCTAGCCGGGAGGGAGGCGTGGAAGAGCAGGGCGCGAACGCTCTCGTTCAGAGTGCGGAGAACGCGCTCCGCCTTGCCATTTTGCTGACTGGTGTAGGGACATGTCAGCCGGAGCACAGTCCCGTTTTTGGTGAGGAGGGAGCGGACGACGAGGTTGTCAATTTCGTGCCCGTTATCGGTCTGCAAGGCGAGTATGGGGCGCTCAAATTGTGTCTGGACGTACGCATAAAATGCAGAGAGCACACAAATAACCTCGGATTTGCGGCGTAGAGGGAACGTCCAAACATAATGAGTGCAACTATCAATGATCACAAGGTAGTATTCGAAACCAGAATTACTGACAATCGGAGATGTCCATACATCTAACTGCAGTAGTTGAAAAGAGAAATAGCTAGTGGTCGTGGAAGAAGCGAACGGCAAGCGCGTGTGCTTGCCAAGGCGACAGGCGGTGCAGGAGTGCGCTGACGACGGCGCACAGGTGAACAAAAAGTGACGCAGAGCACGATGCAGGGCCTCCTCTCCAGGATGCCCAAGACAACTGTGCCACAACTCCGTGGTCGCGACGCCGGCGAAGAAGCTAGCGCGGGGGACGGCGGGGTTGGGGCACACCGGGTACATGTCGCCTGTTGAGTCACATCGAGGGATCACCAGGCGCGTGCGGATATCCTTGACAGAAAAACCAAACGAGTCGAACTCAACAGACACTGGATTGTCGCGGGTGAGGCAACGAACAGAGAGGAGATTGGTGATGATAGATGGAGAAAGCAGAGGTGTTGGTAGTGATGAGCGAGCCGCGGCCAGTGTGCGTGATGGGCATGCGGCCACCATTACCAACAATAATATCTCGAGGAGGATGAGAAGGATGAAGGGAATGGAGAGTACCAGGGTTGGAGGTTTTGTGGGAGGACACGCCGGAGTCCATATACCAGTCGGAGGTGCTTGATGGCGGCGGCGGCGACGTGTGCGCAGCCTGGAGCGCTGTCTGCAGGCCTCCCATGTCCCACGGCTGCGGTTGATGTGGCCACGGGGGTGCTGTGCTGGAGCTCGCGCCCGGCGAGCCATAGGTGAAGCCAGGGAGGATGGCAGGGTAAGCACTGCACGGCGAGGGCGGCGGGGGCGCCGTGCTGGAGCTCGCACTAGGGGAGCTGTAGGCGAGGAGAACCTGCTGCTGTGGAACGCCGGGACGCGGTCCAAGAACGCTTGCTCCTGGCGCACGCCACGGCATCGGCCAGGCTTGCACCATGCCGGTCTAGGAGTTGGCGCCCGGGTTTTGACTAGGCAGGGCAGCAGAGCGCGGAGCCGGGGCAGGTACTAGTGGAGGGCCACCGGAGCTGCGGTCGCGGCGACGGTTGCGTCCCCGTCCACGCCCATCAGCAGCAGGAGGTGGAGCCGCGGGCGCAGCCGGCGGCCGCACAACGATGAGGGCGTGCGCGGATTGCAGCCGGGCAGTTTGTTCCGCACGGTGCTCCTCCAACAGGAGGAAGGAGCGGGCCTGAAGAAGAGTGGGTAACGGAGAGCGCATGGTGAGGTGAGGGATGACGCCGTGGTACCGGCGCCCGAGCCCGCGCAACATGTGGAAAAGCTGCTGCTTGTCACCGACGGGTTGGCCGAGGTCGCGAAGCTGGTCGGTGAAGGACTTGAGGCGCGCAAAGTACTGCATCACCGTCAGGTCACCTTGGATCACGGCGTGGTACTCCGCGTCGATGTACACGGCGCAGGAGAGCTGATTGGCGCAGAAGATCTCCTCGATGGCGGCCCAGAGTACGCCGGCGGTGTCGTTCGGCTGCATGATGGCGTCGAGCAGTTCGGGCTAGACCGTGGCATACAACCAATGGACGACGCAGTGGTCGACCATGACCCACTCGGGATCGCGATGGCGAGGAGCGGCTGGGGCGATGAGGTGGTCGCCAACACCAAACATGCCGACGATGGTGAAGAAGAAGCGCCGCCACCGCCCGTAGTTGTCGGCGGGCAGGTCCAGGGTGATGGGGACGTGGTGGTGGATGTCAATCGTCTGCAGCACCGAGGAGGGGAACGCGCCGGGGGCGAGCGAGGGTGGCGCATCATCATCAGAGGAGTGGGGAGAGGCGAGGGGATTGGTGTCCATGGCAGCGGAAGAGGGACGGTGGTTGGGCGCAAAAGGGTTGGAGTCTTTTGCGTCTGATACCATGTTGGAGTAAGGGAAGATCGAACACACCGATTCGTATTGAATCAACTGAGCACTTATACAAGGGAGGAACAGCGGGCGTGAGCCCACGATTGGTGATCGTGGCTAGGCCATGTTCGAGAGGAGGCGATCGTGGGTGCTTGACTGACAAAACTGCACCCCCGTCTGCTGCTGCTACTCTACGGTACAAGTACATACAATACATGAGGTTTAACATGATCTATTTACTGAGCTTCTCTGAGTCTTCCCTCGGTATATGCTTTGTATAGAGTAACTTTTTTAAAATGTAATGTGCTTCATGCCAATGATAGTATTTAGTTTGCATGTACAGGGTTCATTTGGGTGTTGTTTATGTCAAAAAAGATAACATCTGCTACAGAAACCAGAGCTTGCAAAATAATTTGGCATTTGTTCAGGTTCTTATGATTTGGAAACATAAGATTCAGTTCAGTCCAACTGTAGATTGCGGACTGCATGCTTTCTTGCACTGAAGAGATCTGACTGAATTTTTAAAATTCCAGTGTTCAAGAAAGCGTTTTTAAGCGACGCTTAAGCGCGCTGAGCGATGGCAAACCGCTTTGCTTTTGCCCTAAGCGATAGATTAAGCGGGTTTTTTAAAAATTGTCTGTTTTTGAACTACTTTTGTTTGTCTGCTTGCGCAATAATGGCAATATGCCATTTATCTTATTATTAGGCTCTGTTTGGAAACTATTTCCTTCATATTCCGGCAAAATTCTGGCCACATGATCTCTATTAGGTTATGGCTATTTGAACTGAACTGCATTTTAGTTGTTATTTTGCTTGCCATGTGAACCTGATGTGTATTCGCTATGGCGTGAACTGTATTTTAGACGCTATTCAATTACCCATGTGCCACGTTTCCTATTTTCCTTGTATTCAAAATCTCTCAAATTCTAGTCAATTTCAAAAAATGCTTAAGCGCCCATTGCTCTAAGCTGTGGACTTCCGCTTTCCACATTTTTGAGCATTGTAAATTTCACACGACAAAGCACTGGAATTTTTTATATTGACATTTTGCTGTGCTACTTGTACTGTGTTAAAATCATATGGTACTTCATGGCTGAAGTATCTTAGCCAAAAATTGAGCGGTTACATAGTATAAACTTACCGAAGCTACAAAGTTGCCTATGACCATCTCCTTTACTTTGGCAGTGCTTTAGATGTTGGGCACAAGAAACTTGTAAGATCCAACTGTACGTGTATGCTCATGTATGCTAATAAACGTCAGTGTTCAATCTGCAGGTACCTTTACTCTTTCAAACCTCGGTATGTTTGGAGTTGATAGATTCGATGCGATCTTGCCACCTGGAACTGTGAGATGAACTTTCCTTGTTTCCACTTCTGTTTTCATGTAATGCACCACACCCCTTTGGTAATAAGTTCTTATCTCCAAACAGGGAGCAATCATGGCTGTTGGCTCATCACAACCGACAGTTGTTGGTACAAAAGATGGTAGAATTGGGCTCAAGAGCCAAATGCAGGTAAAAATTAATTGTAGTTTTGGCATTTTTGCTTTCGCACAAACCAATTTGAAGTTAATGATTTTGTGCTTATCTGACCTGATCAATAAATCCAGGTCAATGTTACTGCTGATCATCGGGTTATTTATGGATCTGATCTTGCTGCTTTTCTGCAAACTCTGTCCAAGATAATCGAGGATCCCAAAGACCTTACATTCTAGACACACCAAGTTATTCTTTTTCCCTGAGGCAATCACATAGGATGCTTGTTAGTAGATGTGTAGCATGTTGGTGGTGTGAATTAGTTACTTAAGTTGCCAGCTTTGTTGGTATCAGGTAACCTTGTTACCTTCTACCCATTGGTTTGCTTCAAAATAATCCTTTTACCTTCTGTTCAGATAGGTGTCAGGCATGGTATTTACCTGAGTGTTTGTTAATTGTTGATTACGTTGAGCTCGATGTACTAGTACAACTGATCATGTCACTGTCACCTTTGAATACAAAAAAATGAAATGAACTTTATCATCAATGTGGTTAAATTTTATTATTGGATCCACACTGATTTCTGAATTATTTGATCCGTATGTTCCCAAACCTGAGCATATCAATTTTACCAAAAGATGTGAGATGTGGGAAAACGTTTGGGGCCGGGGCACCGGCGGAACATTGGGCAGGTTGCTCCCTTTTCCTCGCGTCTTCTTCATCGCATCTCCCGCACATCTCGTGCAGCTTGCCGGGGACGCGCGCCGCCCTCTTCTTCTGCCCTTCCTCCCCATCCCCCCGGTCGCAGCACCACGCCTCCCCTCCTTGCTCGAAGCTCGCCATGGCTCTGCGCGCTGACCATCCCATCTCGCCGACGTTCGGGGGGGACCATGGGAGATGCTGCAACCGGGGTGACGGGGTGCTACCACGGCGACGCTGATGCAACCTCGCGGAGGCCGGGGTGGTGGCGGTGACGACCGCGGCTGCAACCATGGCTTTTCCATTGCCGGTAGCCGGTTGAAGCTTTTCCTATATACGGTTGAAGCTTTATCTGTCCATGTTTGCAACTTTTTATCTGGTCGCAGGTCTAGTTTAAGCTTTTTCTCTTAACGGATGAAGCTTTTTTATACACGATTGAAGCTTTTCCAAACCACAGTCGAAGCTTTTCTGAAAATGATGGAAACTTTTTTCGTTTTTTTTTGTATTTGCTACAACCACGTCATTTTTTTTGCTGCAATCGGCAACCACAGAAGCTACATCCGGTTAACACTTTTGCTACAATGAACGACGGCGGGCTGCAGCGGTAAGCTTTTTTGCTGGAAGCGATAAACTTTTTTGCTACAACCGTTGTTGTTTTTTGTTGGAACTTGGAACCAGCAAGAGCCTCGGGTGGGCACACGGTGAGGTACAGCGCGAGCACAACGACAGGTGATGCGGCTGGCGCCACCGGAGATGCGGTCATCTCCTCCGGAGCTGTGGCCATCTCCCCCGGAGCTGCAAGCCTGCAACCACGAATGCAACCATGGGCACACGCTGCTGCATCCACGGAGGTGAGAAACACATGAAGGTGGCATATGTGCGGGTGGTGACCGGCGGTGAGGAGGCGAGGCGAGGCAGTTGGCGCGTGCGAAGGCGGGCCTCTCCCTTTTCGGTGCGGGAGTTTTTTTTTTAGAACGAAGGCTCGCGAAGAGTCCGGTTTTGAATTAACAAAGCCATCAACCAGCCAGGAAATACAAACACACACAAACCCCCACGACCAAACGATACAAGGGGCACTCTAGGAGGCTTACAACTCAACGAGACGAACAAGCTCAAAAAAAAAACCAGGAAAACAAAGCTCGAAGCTTGTCCTAGCCAAAGACTACAGCCAAACAACCATCTAGGGATGGGGCACACACAAGCACGACGAGGACCTGCTTGCAACAGAGTGTGGTAAGTGAGTTCGACCAACGCCCAAGTAGAAAGACAACACACATCCGCCGTCTCTCGTGCCGCAGAGGGACCCTTCCCTCTCGCCATGGTTCGCAAGGCGCCGCACCGGCGGACTTGAGAGACGCTCACCCTAGAGCAGGGGACGTGCCAGCTTCGGGACCTGGAGCAGCCGCAGCACATCACCACTTGAACATTCAAGAACTCCGTGACTGCCGCATCGCCGCAACCTAGAACGCCCGAGAGCTGTAGGAAAACCACCAGGTGCAGCTACTGAAGAAGGCAGCAGAGGCATCAAGTAACCAACAGGCCACCGAGGAGCATGCGGACCTCGTGACACTGCCGTCACCGGACCACCCAAGCTCCGACCTTTGAACCCCTCACCTGAACGCAACCCTCCCAAGGCGACGCCCCCAAGGAAGACACGACGCACAGCGCGCCGTCGCCGCCCAATCCAAGCCGGATTTTGGGCTTTCACCCGGGAGGAGGAACAGGGTGGAAAGGGGAGGGGCCTCTGCAGCACCTCCAAGGAGGAGACGGCGTCGGGGACGTCGCTGCTGCCAGGCCGGCCAAGCCGGCCAACGGTTTCCCGCGGCCCAAAACCAGACCACCGGTCACCCACCCACATCTTACCGACGCTCGGAGGGAGGTTGGCGAGAAGCGGCGGGGACGAGGGAGACATGAGAAAGGAGCCAACCTCAGATCTGACGAGGAGGGGAAGACCTCCGCGCCGCCGCCGCCACCCGCCGTCGTCTCACCACCCGCGTGGTCGAGGCCGCCGGCCAGAGCACACCCGCGAATGACGCCGGCCGAGAAGGCGCCGCCGCCCCAGATCCGAGGTCCTCCTCGAGGAAGAGAGCGACCGAGACCTCGCTGACACCATCACGGGCGGCCGCGCGAGCGGATCCGGCAGCTTTCTCAGGTGGCGGCGAGGAGGGAGGGTGAGGGAGCGGCGGCGCGACGGGGAAAAACCCTAGTCGCCGCCCGAGTCACCCGAAGCGGACGACGTGGGGGCCGCGCGG
>LR738713.1:242614867-242630642 GCA_902687465.1 Secale cereale
GAGGGGAGGATCACCATCGGGAGCTTCTCCACCACCATGGACGCCTCCCGGATGAGTTGTGAGTAGTCTCCCTTGGACCATGAGTCCATGACCAGTAGCTATGTGATGTTCTTCTCCCGTTCTTGTGCTTCACTAATTAGTCCTCGTGAGCTGCCCTACATGATCGAGGCACATATGTAATCCTTATGCTGTTGCTATGATGAGTTTGCTGGGATCCGATGGATTATGAGATTATGTTCAGATTGTGATTGAGTAATATATTTGATCTACCTCTTTTATATTTATGTTCATAAGTAATTCTTGCATGTTCTCCGTTGTTATTTATTGCTTTGGCCAAGTAATACGTAGTGACTCCAAGAGGGAACGTTATGCTCGATTGTGGGTTCATGCCCCTCGATGACTAGCTTGAGTGACAGAAACATGAGTCTAGGGGATGTGCTGTTGCCACAAGCGGGAAAACAACGGTGCTTGTGCCCGCGGGTGCAATGATTGTTTACTTTATGCAAAGTTCTTTTAATGCAGTTGTCTGTTGCTTTGAGTTTACACTATGGGTGGGGCTCGCAACTTAATACTAGCGAGATGTTCTGGATAGATATCTCAAGGTGGATGATTAGTAGTAGATATTGATGGATTTCGGTCTACTTACTTTGGCGTACCGCCCATGCTTTGAACCTCAACCTTTCTTGCAATGTAGTCAGCATTGGTTTGCGTTCGTGGTCCTGTCAATTGCCCAGCTGTAATTCGTTTACCTCACATAGCTGTTTTATCGTCTTTTGGGAGAGAGACATCACTAGTGAACATCATGAGACTCCGGTCCATATTACCATCATTGATCACATCCGCTATTTACTTTTCGCTATTATTTACTATTGCAAACATTATCTATCACTACTATCATTTGCGTTTAATCCTTTGTGAACTACAAGGCCGGAGGGATTGACAACCTCTCTGTACTCGTTGGGAGCAAAGTTATTTGTATCTGTGTGCAGGTCCACGTTGATTGCTAACATCTGGCGCCGTTAGAAGTTGACACCTACTTGTTGAACCTAGGAGTCTCTGGGGATTCGATCCTTGGCATCTTTGTTAAGGGAAAAACTTCCACAACACTGCATCTCACACCTTCCACTTGGGGTAACCAACGAGGGGTTAGAGGCCCATCAAGGAGTTTTTCTGGCGCCATTGCCGGGGACTCCACTCTTCAGGATAGGGGAGTTGCATGCTATCTTTTAACTTTGCTTTTTGTCTTGTTAGTTTACCTTTCAGTTTTTGCTTTAGTACCTTTTATCAAAAATCACAAAAATAGTTATCTTGCTTGCTTGCTACTATGGGTTCTACCAAAAACACTAAATGGGAGGAGTACACCCCTTCTTCCATTACCCCAATTACCACTGTCGGGATCTACAAAAGTAATAAACCTTGTGATTATATTAGTCTTGACGGAGGGTTATGCCCATGGCATGGTCTTCCAGGAAAAGAGTATGAGCCTCAGTTTAAAATTGCTCCTAAGCTTCCCCAAACTTGGGAAGATGTTCAAACTCTTATAATAGAGAGCGATTCAAACAAAGATGATGACACTACAATTCTGCCCAATAATGATAAAATTGATTTTGATAATTGTAGTATTTCAGAAGTTGTCACCTTTCTACAAGGAATGGCCAAAGATCCCCACACTAGCACGCTTAATCTTGCCTTCACAGAGCATATCACTAATGCTCTCATCAAAGCTAGAGAGGAGAAACTTAGAGTAGAAGCCTCCATACCTAGGAAGCTAGAGGATGGTTGGGATCCTATGATTAAAATTAAGATAAACAACTTCTCATGCTATGCTTTATGTGATATTGTAGCTAGTACCTCTGTTATGCCCAAAAGACTATATGATATGCTTAAATTGAAACCTTATGATTCTTGTTCTTTTGGTGTTCGTCTCGTTGATTCTTCCATAAAGAAACCTTTGGGGTTGATCGACGATATTCTTATCGTTGTTAATGATAATTATGTTCCCGTTGATTTTACTATTATGGATATTGAATGTGATCCTTCATGTCCAATTATTTTGGGACGTCCCTTTTTGCGCACCGTTGGTGCTATCATTGACATGAAAGAGGGTAATATAAAATTTCAGTTTCCTCTCAAGAAAGGGATGGAACACTTCCCTCGTAAGAAGATCAAGTTACCTTTTGAGTCCGTTGTACGGGCTAGCTATTCTTTTACTCTTGATAAAACTTGATCTCTATGCATTATGCCTAGCTTAAAGGCATAAAAGAAAGCGCTTTTGGGAGGCAGCCCACATGAATAAATTTTTATATTTTGCTTTTGTTGTGTCTTGATGTTGTTTACTACAGTGCATCATCATTGTATCTTTGCTTTTCATATTTGTGCCAAGTATAGCCTCTGATTGCTAGAAAGTTCAAAAGTCGTGAGGTGCTGTCCAGGAAACAGATTCTGTCCTTGGATAGAAAAATTCGTATAAAATCACCAGATCATCTTTTTCGTCTGAATTTTTTCGACAGCGTTCTCTATATAATTGTCTTTCGTGCTTCTGTTCTGAGTTTTTTGATTTGAGTTGCAGAAGTACCCTGAACAAATCAATTACTACCTGCTGTTCTGTTTTTCACAGATTCTGTCCTGTTTTGCTTTTCCTTCATTTTGCAAACCAAGAGCTTGCTTTTTCTTTGCAAAAACCTTTTGGCAATCTTGAGAAACAATAGACCTTCAAGAATATCTTTATTTCCAGCAAGGTATAATTATTTTTTTAACGGTACTAACCTCGCTAATCAGATTATGATGAGTTATGTATGAATGGAGTTTTCAAGTGTGCGAGGGAAGATGATAAAAAGATTCAGGAGTGTCAAGCGCTCAAGCTTGGGGATGCCCCCATGCACCCCCAAGAAATATTCAAGGAGACTCAAGTGTCTAAGCTTGGGGATGCCCCCGTGCATCCCCTTCTCCATCAACATTATCAGTTCGTCTTTCGTTCCGCTATATTTTTATCACTTCATGTGTTAAGTGCTATGCTTGGAGCGTCTTGCTTTTAGTTTTCTTTTTAGTTTTCATAACAAGTCGGAACTCAGCTTTCTTTATGTGGGAGAGAAACACGCTCCACTTCTACCTAGAACATAACATAGAATTTTCATGTCTATCTTTGCTGTGTGTGTTCTTTGTCTTTTAATAGCTACTATCATGCTCTGCTCTTAGTATTCATGCTTATCTTTTCAAAGAGCTTTTGTTTAGTTGGTTGCTTGAACTCTCTTTAATTATCATGCTTATCTTATTAAGAGAGTTTGCTTCCGTTGCATTGGTTAATATGTCTATGATAAAGATGCTACGTGCATAATGGCGCTTAGTAGTTCAGGTTTTCTTATGGTTAGTCTCAAATAGCAGGGGGATTCCCAATGTGTTATTGGAGTACCAACTTGATTTGTTTGCCGATGATGTGGTATGGTTTAGTATTATCTTCCTTCGAGAATTTATTTTGATTGACTTGGCGTATGCTCACGCATATTTAAGACTGTAAAGAAAGTCTGTCAAGCCTTGATGATCTTTTATTTCTGAGTAGCGATATAACTACCATGCCTGATTCAATGTTGCTTTGTCGCTCTACATGATTATGACCGTCATTGCTCTCTTAGTTGGTCGCTCCCAGTCTTTTGCTAACCTCCACTTGTACTAAGCAGACTAACCTTGCAATACATAGCTCATGGGAAAGTAGCTTAAAAACTATTGTGGTAAAGAATATGTTGCTTATGTATCTTATTTCTTATAAGTTGCTTGCTGAGCGGTAACCATGTTTCTGGGGACGCCATCAACTGTCACACTTTTGTTGAATATCATGTGAGTTGCTATGCATGTTCGTCTTGTCTGAAGGGTGATTTGCCATGGGTTGAATGAGTATGCATATTGTTAGAGAAGAACATTGGGCCGCCAACCAAAGCCATGTATCATGGTGGAAGTTTTAGCTTGGACATTAATCCTCAATCTCTTATGAGAATATGCTTATGCATTAAAGAGGAGTCCATCATCTATTTTCTATGTTGTCCCGGTATGGATGTCCTCAAGTTGAGATCTATCAAAAACGAGAAATCAAATGCGATTTATCTCCTTGGACCTTTGTACAGGTGGCATAGAGGTACCCCTTTGTGACACTTGGTTGAAACATATGTAATGCAATGATAACCCATGGAAATCCGAGCTAATTAGGACAAGGTGCGAGCACTATTGGTATTCGATGCATGAGGCTTGCAACTTATAGGATGTCTTATGCATGACACATATGAAGTACTACTACCGTTGACAAAATTGCTTCTATGTTTTCAAAATAAAAAGCTCTAGCACATAACCATTCTTTTACTTTTATGTTGAGTCTCCACCTTCTTTCTTCAAGCACCAACTACTGAGAGCATGATTGTCATTCTAAGTGTAATGTGCATTGTTCCAAAGTAGCATTGTCTTTTGCATGATTGTGATATCGTTTATTTTGAAATCATTGTATCTAGTCATCACTTAAACCTTGAAGGTGCCCCTGCATTTATGTTTTGCTTCACTAAAGGGGGCAAGCTAGATATCACTTTATCATATTTGCACATCATGTTCATTGCAAATCTTTTTGATGTTTCAATGTCATGTTGTAAAACTTTCAGTCCTTTGTGATTTTCTCATGAGGCAACTTAATTACTATAGAATCATTGTCTTAGTAAGCTTTTGTCATATGACTATAAAAAGTCCTATATGGTCAATAGCATGTCACCACAGAAATTATTCTAGTTATCATTTACCTACTCGAGGACGAGCAGGAATTAAGCTTGGGGATGTTGATACGTCCAAAACGTATCTATAATTTCTGCTTGCTCCATGCCACTTTTGGGTGATATTGCTATGATATTCATACACTTCCATACACTTTTGATCATATTTGGACTAACCTACTAATCCAGTGCACCCCAGTGCTAGTTTCTGTTTTCGGCTGTTTTTGTATTTCAGGTTTTCACATTACGAGAACTGTCAGGAAAAATCCAGAAAAATTATATAAAAAATCAGCGTTCCAAAACCTACCTTGCGCCCGAAGTACAGCCGGGGGGGGGGGCACCAGGGCCCCAGGCGCCCTGGCGGCGCGCCCCCCCTAGGCCGCGCCGGGGGGCGCCTGGGCCCCCCGAGCCCCGTCTGGTGCCCCCCTTCGGCATATATTTAGAGCGTCCTTCGAAACCCTCGGGACGGGAACTCTTTTTCGCGATCTCATCTCTGTTCCGCCGCCGCCGCCGCTTCCAAGATCGGGAGCACCAGGAGAACTCTTCCCGGCACCCTGCCGGAGGGGAGGATCACCATCGGGAGCTTCTCCACCACCATGGACGCCTCCCGGATGAGTTGTGAGTAGTCTCCCTTGGACCATGAGTCCATGACCAGTAGCTATGTGATGTTCTTCTCCCGTTCTTGTGCTTCACTAATTAGTCCTCGTGAGCTGCCCTACATGATCGAGGCACATATGTAATCCTTATGCTGTTGCTATGATGAGTTTGCTGGGATCCGATGGATTATGAGATTATGTTCAGATTGTGATTGAGTAATATATTTGATCTACCTCTTTTATATTTATGTTCATAAGTAATTCTTGCATGTTCTCCGTTGTTATTTATTGCTTTGGCCAAGTAATACGTAGTGACTCCAAGAGGGAACGTTATGCTCGATTGTGGGTTCATGCCCCTCGATGACTAGCTTGAGTGACAGAAACATGAGTCTAGGGGATGTGCTGTTGCCAGAAGCGGGAAAACAACGGTGCTTGTGCCCGCGGGTGCAAGGATTGTTTACTTTACGCAAAGTTCTTTTAATGCAGTTGTCTGTTGCTTTGAGTTTACACTATGGGTGGGGCTCGCAACTTAATACCAGCGAGATGTTCTGGATAGATATCTCAAGGTGGATGATTAGTAGTAGATATTGATGGATTTCGGTCTACTTACTTTGGCGTACCGCCCATGCTTTGAACCTCAACCTTTCTTGTAATGTAGTCAGCATTGGTTTGCGTTCGTGGTCCTGTCAATTGTCCAGCTGTAATTCGTTTACCTCACATAGCTGTTTTATCGTCTTTTGGGAGAGAGACATCACTAGTGAACATCATGAGACTCCGGTCCATATTACCATCATTGATCACATCTGCTATTTACTTTTCGCTATTATTTACTATTGCAAACATTATCTATCACTACTATCATTTGCATTTAATCCTTTGTGAACTACAAGGCCGGAGGGATTGACAACCTCTCTGTACTCGTTGGGAGCAAAGTTATTTGTATCTGTGTGCAGGTCCATGTTGATTGCTAATATCTGGCGCCGTTAGCAGTTGACACCTACTTGTTGAACCTAGGAGTCTCTGGGGATTCGATCCTTGGCATCTTTGCTAAGGGAAAAACTTCCACAACACTGCATCTCACACCTTCCACTTGGGGTAGCCAACGAGGGGCTAGAGGCCCATCAAGGAGTCCGGCGCTTACGTGGATAAGTTGTGGGTCCCTCTCTTACTGGACAAGAAGTGGGCCCGGCGCTTACGCGGATAAGTTGTGGGTCCAGCCCGTAACAGCTAATGAGGGCATTAGTTCAGCTTAAGGGCCATGTCGTGTCTGGGCTATTTAGTCACTCAAAAGTGTCGCACGAGAGCCATTCTGTCGAAAAACGTCGCACTGCGGCCAATTCCCACGAAAAACATCGCACATGAGCTATTGACCCGCTCGCCGGAGGCGGGTGCCTGGTTCTCTACGTGACGCTGCCGCCGGCCGAGGTGCCGCAATGGTTTCCCATTGCCGGACTCGCGCTCGTCACGCTCCCCTGGGCGTTCTGGATCGCCACATGCGCCTACAGTTGCTGCTGCTCGCGTTTGTCGCCTCCGGCTCAGGTGGCGGGGGCCGTGGAGCGGCAGCTTTCGAGGTCGGCCGCGGTGGTACCGCTGCCGAGCAGCACGAACATCAAGAGCGCGCTTAGCAAGAAGCACGAGCGATCTTCGGCGACGTCAACCAACGACGCGCGGCGGGTGCACTTCGGGGAGTCCATCGTTCTCGGGAAGGAGGAGAACGACGATACCTCGTCGGTGAATTCACACGAGAGCGAGGTGCCGCTCGCCTACTCCGAGTTCCCGATTTGGATATGTACAGGTAATAGATTACTCCCTCCATTCGAAAATACAGCTATGACTGCAATAGCCGGCAAATGGTTTCTTCATATTCATGTGACATTTTCTTCAGAACAACATGACCGTTTCTTTGGAGGAATCCATTTTTATTTTAAATCTGTCATCGTTTGATCCCGCGTTGCAACTAAAAATTGTCAGAAAAATGCGTTCGCTTGCCATCTCCCTCTCAAGGATCATTCACCTGTATTTCAGATATAAGTATCGTTGCACACTTCATTGTACTACAGTACGAGCAAGCATGGAGAGGGACATGCTTCTCACCATTGACCTCTCCCTTGCGATTGTTGATCAACCTTTTCTTTCTCTTGGACAATTTTTTGAGCGATGGCGTGTTGTGGTCTAGGTCCGGACAAGAGATTTGTCACCGGGGTTTCCAATGCTTAGAGCATCTACAACTGGAGACCTCATATTCTCCCCAAACGTTCGGGCGGAGAACCCATCCACTATCCGGACAGGAGAGAAGAAAAAAGCCGCCCAATCGGACCCACTTTGTATGGGCGTGTTCGTTCAGTACACAAATTACTATACCCAACCCACATTTGTTTCTCAGGAAAAAAACCACGTGTGAATAAGATACATGGGATGTCTGAGCAGTGCGCCACATAGGATGTGGCCCACAGTGGGCCACCTTTTCTCATTCTTTATTAGTTCTTTTCTCCCTTCTCTCTCTTCATCTCCACCAATCACATGCATGTGACCGCACAAATTGGGATGTGTGGTTGTTTTGTCAGGAAAGTAGAGGTCAAAGCAGACACTTTATCAGACGTGTTCACAGATGTTTGAGGGGTCAAATTTGTGCATCGTGGTTGTAGATGCTCTTACCGTGCTTAGAGGGAAGGCCGGTCCAAGAAGAGGGGGGAGGTCGATGAGAGAATCCACTAGATGAATATCCAAGGGCCTAGGCAGTCGCTGCGATTTGATGCAACAATCTCTTAAAATAGTTGAGATGGTAGAGAAAAATCATATTAAAGATGGAGAGAACAAGCATATTAATGGACTAGACAAAAGTGCAGGGTATTCTCTCTCCTCTTTGATAGTCAAATCCAGTAGATATCGGGTAGGGGATCAGAACAGGTAGCCTTGGGACGATGGTAACAGAGGCATATGATTTTACCCGAGCTCGGGCTCTCTCGAAGAGATAATACCATACATCCTATTTTGATTGTATTGATTTCGAGGGAGTACACGTTACAGGTTGATCTATCAAGAGATCGTGTGTGTGTATGATGTGTCATCTACGAGCCTCACCCCTCGGTTTATATAGATACCGAGGGTGTCTAGTGTTTACACATAGATCGGTTGCATCTAGGGTAATTGTGGTGTAGACGACCTCTAATCTTGGAGTATGCGACAAGTCTTTCGGAAGTTTTCATCTTGACGCTCTAGGCTTGATGAGTTTGGTTCACAAGTAAATTATCATGGGGGTCCTTGGCCCGGACCACATTGCCAGTAGACTACATGGCAAGAAACCCCTAGTCCAAAACACCATTGGAAACCAAACCCTTATGCACCGTGCTTTGATCTATGCGAATGTCGTTATTATTTTCATCAAGCCATTCCTCTACGACACAAATGCTATTGCTGTTCCGTTGGAATTATTTCGTCACCACTGGCTAGTAGGCGCACGAGCATGACCTCCACCGTGCTCGCCGACGGTGGAGGCCCGCACCGCCTTCCCCAGGGAGCTCGTTTGGGGGCGCTTCTTCGGTGTAATCACTTTGCGTCCACCATCGGGTGGCACCATCCGCGCGGCTAAAGAAGGCATTTCCTCGGTTCGGGTGGACCGCGTAGCGACCGGGCTGCCTCATTCCGCGCTCCATCAGCTAGAGCAGCGGCCCGGTGAACCATTGGAGAGTTAACTCAACGCTTCCACCGAGTCCAGCGCCAGATCTAATACCTGTCGGATGTGACCGTCGTTGAGAAGTTCTATGGGAACGTCCGAAATGCCAGTGTTAGTGACAACTGACAAGCTTGCCACTCGCCGGGTGCACACTCTCGCATAGCTATACCGCATTGCGTACAAGTGCACCTGGGTTGAGGAATCAGGTCCCCTCCGGGGGCTAGGTGGCGTGGGCATAACGGACACGGCACAAGGGCAGCGCTCCCGGTTGGGCGAGCGCACAAGCGAGGCCAAAAGGATGGTCCCGTTACCATCGAGGTCACCGTACAAGATGGTGCATGTCGTGAATTTTCCGTTGAAGCCGACCTCCCTACTTCGTCTATGGACTTGCGTGGAGCAGCGACAGGCTGAAGCTCTACAACCAAAGAGGGCATGGTTGGGGCAAGCGTTCCTGTCACTGCTTATAAAACATAGTGTTGCTTCCTTTTGGAAAGATGAGCGTGTTGTTGGGAGTAGTCTTGTTGGTGCATAAAGTGTACATATGGTCCGCCCAGATATCGACAAAAATCCTTGGGCTCCAAAGCTATGTGTGTGATGGGCCGTGTCCCTTATGTGCTGGATATTTTTCGGCTATACGAATAATTGCTTCTTGATACGCTTCCCAACGTATTTATAATTTTAGATTGTTCCATGCTATTATATATTCTGTTTTGGATGTTTAATGGGCTTTGTTATACATTTAACACTTTTATATTATTTTTGGGACTAACCTACTAATCCAAGGCCCAGTGCAAATTGCTATTTTTTTTGCCTATTTCAGTGTTTCGCAGAAAAGGAATATCAAACAGAGTCCAAACGGAATGAAACTTTCGGGAGAGTTATTTTTGGAACCGTATCTACCCAGAAGACTTGGAGTACACGCGAGGGAACGTGAGAGGCGGCCACAAGGGTCTAGGGCGCACCCCCACCCTCATGGGCCCCCTCTGGCTCCCCCGATGCCCTTCTTCCTCCTATATATATCCACGTACCCTGAAAACATCAAGGCAACAGAGAAAACCTAATTCCACCGCGGCAACCTTCTGTTCCCATGAGATCCCATCTTGGGGCCTATTCCGGAGCTCCGCCGGAGGAGGGATCCATCACGGAGTGCCTCTACATCAACACCATAGCCTCACCAATGAGTTGTGAGTAGTTTACCACAGACCTTCGGGTCCATAGTTATTAGCTAGATGGCTTCTTCTCGCTTTTTGGATCTCAATACAAAGTTCTCCTCGATCTTCGAGGAGATCTATTCGATGTAATATTTTTGCGATGTGTTTGTCGAGATCCGATGAATTGTGGGCTTATGATCAAGATTATCTATGAACAATATTTGATTCTTTTCTGAAATCTTTTATGTATGATTATAATATCCTTGCAAGTCTCTTCGAATCATTGGTTTGGTTTGGCCTACTAGATCTATAGTTCTTGCAATGGGAGAAGTGCTTGGCTTTAGGTTCAATCTTGCGGTGTCCTTTCCCGGTGACAGCAGGGGCAGCAAGGCACGTATTGTATTGTTGCCATCGAGGATAAAAATACGGGGTTTATATCATATTGCTTGAGTTTATCCCTCTACATCATGTCATCTTGCTTAAAACGTTACTCTGTTCTTATGAACTTAATACTCTAGATGCATGCTGGATAGCGGTTGATGTGTGGAGTAATAGTAGTAGATGCAGAATCATTTCGGTCTACTTGTCATGGACGTGATGCCTATATATAATGATCATGCCTAGATATTCTCATAACTATGCACTTTTCTATCAATTGCTCGACAGTAATTTCTTCACCCACCGTAGAATTCTGCTATCATGAGAGAAGCCACTAGTGAAACCTATGGCCCTCGAGTCTATTCTCAACATATTAAACTTATGCACACCTTTTGAGAGAGATAATTATGATTTAGAATTTATAGAATACTCTATGTGCTTCACTTATATCTTTTGAGCTAGATAGTTTTGCTCTAGTGCTTCACTTATATGTTTTAGAGCACGGTGGTGGTTTTATTTTGTAGAAATTGTTGATATCTCATGCTTCACTTATATCCTTTTGAGAGTCTTTTAGAACAGCATAGTAATGTGCTTTGGTTATGAAACTAGTCCTAATATGATAGGCATCCAGGATGAGTATAGTAAAAACTTTCATACAAGTGCATTGAATATTATGAGAAGTTTTATACTTGATGATTGTTTTGAGATATGAGGATGGTGATATTAGAGTCATGCTAGTAGAATAGTTGTGAATTTGATAAATACTTGTGTTAAGGTTTGCAAGTCCCGTAGCATGCACGTATGGTAACCATTGTGTGACAAATTTGAAGCATGAGGTATTTCATTGAGTGTCATCCTTTGTGTAGAGGTCGGGATCGCGCGATGGTTAACTCCTTCCAACCCTTCCCCTAGGAGCATGCGTGTAGTACTTTGTTTTGATGACTTGTAGATTTTTGCAATAAGTATGTGAGTTCTTTATGACTAATGTTGAGTCCATGGATTATACGCACTCTCATCCTTCCATCATTGCTAGCCTCTTTTGTACCGCGCAACTTTCGCCGGTACCATACACCTTCCTCAAAACAGCCGCCATACCTACCTATCATGGCATTTCCATAGCCATTCCGAGATATATTGCCATGCAACTTTCCACCGTTCCGTTTGCTATGACATGCTTCATCATTGTCATATTGCCATGCATGATCATGTAGTTGACATCGTATTTGTGGCTAGGCCACCATGCATAATTTTTCATACATGTCACTCTTGATTCATTGCACATCCCGGTACACCACCGGAGGCATTCATACAGAGTCATAATTTGTTCTAGTATCGAGTTGTAATATCGAGTTGTAAATCAATATCAGTGTGATGATCATCATTATTAGAGCATTGTCCCAAAGGAAAAAAAAGAAAAAAAGAAAGGCCAAAGAAAAAAAGAAAGGACCAAAAAGAAAAAAAGGGGGACAATGCTACTATATTTTTTCATACTTGTGCTTCAAAGTAGCACCATGATCTTCATGATAGAGAGTCTCTTGTTTTGTCACTTTCATATACTAGTGGAATTTTCATTATAGAACTTGGCTGGTACATTCCAACAATGGGCTTCCTCAAATGCCCTAGGTCTTCGTGAGGAAGCAAGTTGGTTGCACACCCACTTAGTTTCTTTTGTTGAGCTTTCATACATTTATAGCTTTAGTGCATCCGTTGCATGTCAATCCCTACTCACCCACATTGATATCTATTGATGGGCATCTCCATAGCCCATTGATATGCCTAGTTGATGTGAGACCATCTTCCTATTTTGTCTTCTCCACAACCACCACTCTATTCCACCTATAGTGCTATGTCCATGGCTCACGCTCATATATTGTGTGAAAGTAGAAAAAGTTTGAAAAAATCAAAGTATGAAACAATTGCTTGGCTGAAATCGGGGTTGTGCATGATTTGAGTATTTTGTGTGACGAAGATGGAGCATAGCCAAACTATACGATTTTGTAGGGATGAACTTTCTTTGGCCATGTTATTTTGAGAAGACATGATTGCTTTGTTAGTATGCTTCAAGTATTATTATTCTTATGTCAATATAGACTTTTGTCTTGAATCTTTCGGATCTGAATATTCATGCTTCAATAAAGAAAATTACATTGAAAATTATGTTGGTTAGCATTCCACATCAAAAATTCTGTTTTTATCATTTACCTACTCGAGGACGAGTATGAATTAAGCTTGGGGATGCTTGATACGTCTCCAACGTATCTATAATTTTTAATTGTTCTAGGCTATTATATATTCTGTTTTGGATGTTTAATGGGCTTTATTATACACTTTTATATTATTTTTGGGACTAACCTACTAACCCAAGCCCCAGTGCAAATTTCTGTTCAGAAAAGGAATATCAAACGGAGTCCAAATGGAATGAAACCTTCGGGAGAATTATTTTTGGAACGATATCTTTGTGAGAGACTTGGAGTACAAGTCGGAGAAGAAACGAGGTGCCCACGAGGGGGCAGGGCGCGCCCAGGGGGGCATGCGCGCCCCCACCCTCATGGGCCCCACGTAGCTCCCTCACGTGCCTCTTTAGCCTATATATAATTTCATACCCTGAAAACATCGAGGCAACAGACGAAACCCTAATTCCACCGCCGCAACCTTCTGTTCTCGTGAGATCCCATCTTGGGGCCTGTTCCGGAGCTCCGCCGGAGGGGGGATCGATCACAGAGTGCTTCTACATCTACACCATAGCCTCACCGATGAGTTGTGAGTAGTTTACCACAGACCTTCGGGTCCATAGTTATTAGCTAGATGACTTCTTCTCTCTCTTTGGATCTCAATACAAAGTTCTCCTCGATCTTCGAGGAGATCTATTCGATGTAATATTTTTGTGGTGTGTTCATCGAGATCCGATTAATTGTGGGTTTATGATCAAGATTATCTATGAACAATATTGGATTCTTCTCTGAAATCTATTATGTATGATTATAATATCCATGCAAGTCTCTTCGAATTATCGGTTTGGTTTGGCCTACTAGATCTATAGTTCTTGCAATGGGAGAATTGCTTGGCTTTGGGTTCAATCTTGCGGTGTCCTTTCCCAGTGACAGTAGGGGCAGCAAGGCACATATTGTATCGTTGCCATCGAGGATAAAAAGATGGGGTTTATATCATATTGCTTGAGTTTATCCCTCTACATCATGTCATCTTTCTTAAGGAGTTACTCTGTTCTTATGAACTTAATACTCTAGGTGCATGCTGGATAGCGGTCGATATGTGGAGTAATAGTAGTAGATGCAGAATCGTTTCGGTCTACTTGTTACGGACGTGATGCCTATATATAATGATCATGCCTAGATATTCTCATAACTATGCGCTTTTCTATCAATTGCTCGACAGTAATTTGTTCACCCACCGTAGAATTCTATTATCATGAGATAAGCCACTAGTGAAACCTATGGCCCCCGGATCTATCTTTATCATATTACTTTCCCGTCAACTAGCCAATTTCGGTTGCTGTTGCTTATTTGTTTTATTTACTTTCTGTTCTTATACCAAAAATACCAAAAATATTATCCTATCCTATCTATTAGATCTCACTCTCGTAAGTGACCGTGAAGGGATTGACAACCCCTTATCGCGTTGGTTGTGAGGTTCTTATTTGTTTGTGCAGGTGCGAGGTACTCACGCGTGGTCTCCTACTAGATTGATACCTTGGTTCTCAAAAACGGAGGGAAATAATTATGCTACTGTGCTACATCACCCTTTCCTCTTCGAGGGAATAAAACGCAAGCTCGAGAAGTAGCAACGTGCGATAAAGAATCACTCCAAAGTTGTTATCTAGCGGAGAACATAAGACGAAATTGTTTGTAGGGTACGAAACCATCTCAAAGTTAACCTTTTAGATCGATCTACCGAGCTATTCCTATAAGTGCCACAAATAGCCCCAGAGTTCGTACTAAAATAACACCAAATGATACACATCAACCAACTCTAATGTCATCTAGATACTCCAATGTCACCACAAGTATCCGTGAGTTGATTATACGATATGCATCAAACAACTTCAGATTCATAATATTCAATCCAACACAAACCTCAAAGAGTGCCCAAGATTTCTACCAGAGAAACAAGGACAAAAACGTGCATCAACCCCTATGCATAGATTACCCCAATGTCACCTCAGGAATCCGCAAGTTGAGTGCCAAAACATACATCAAGTGTTCTCAAATACATAAAAGTATTCAATCTGATAACAATAAAATCTCATATGTAAAACTCAACCCATCACAACAGGATCGAGAGGGAGAAACACCATATGATCCAACTATATTAACAATGCTCACAGTACATCAAGATTGTGCCAAATCAAGAACACGATATATATATTAAACACATATCTACTGGTACAAACCCTCAGCCTCGAGGGTGGACTACTCCCTCCACATCATGGAGACCGTCAGGATGATGAAGATGGCGTCCGGTGATGATTTCTCCCTCTGGCAGGGTGCTGGAAAAGGGTCCAGATTGGTTTTCATGGCTACATATACTTGAGGCGGCGGAAGTTCTCATCCAGGGTTATTTATGGGGTTTCTTCTATATAGAATTTTCAGTGTTGGAATCACGCGGAGATGGGTCTCGAGGGGCCCATTACCCACGAGGGTGCGCCAGAGGGTGGTGGCGCGCCCTGGTGCCTAGTGGCTACCTGCCCCACCTTCTGGTCATCCCACAAAGTTTCTAGTGCCTCTTTTATTCCAAAAAAACGTCAAAATGTTTTGTTGCATTTGGACAACTTTTATTTCTACACAAAAATACAACACCGTGGTAGTTGTGCAAAAAACAGCTTCAGTCCAAGTTAGTTCCATTCAAATCATACCAAAACCATATATAATTGTTGTAAACATGACATGAATAAAACCCTTTAAGAGTCGCGGCATGGGCGCTCCCTCGCTGCGTCCACGTCGGACTAGCTAGCGACAAAAAAAGAAAGAGCGAAAGGGTTCGCTCAGCCCCAGCACCCGTCCCCCCCCTCGCCGATTCCTCTCCCTCTTCCTCGTCTGCAGCCGCCGCCACCACACGCAGCTGGCGCCCCCACCCCTTCTCTCCTTCCCTCACAATCTTCCCACCACCAGCGAGGTCCTCCCCTCTTCCTCGCCCTAGATCGAGCAGCAGGGCCGGATCCTGCCGCCATTAGTGGATCTCACCCTCGTCACCGGCCACCGTTGCCGTGCCCCCCCCCGG
>LR738713.1:242630757-242644397 GCA_902687465.1 Secale cereale
GGGGGGGGGGGTCGGGAGCATGGCGCCGTCGAGGAGGTACAGGCTCGCACCTCATCACCGGCGGCCCTGCGCCCTCCCACGGAAGGAAGAGGAGGGCTGAGGCAGGAGCCAAACGCAACTCGTCTGTGTCGCGTTTTCGCCCAGACGCGGCCGCCCCATGCTGTGCCGGTGCCCGTCGGCCTCGATCCGACCTCGGCAGCAGGAGCTCAAGTCGATGAGCGCGGCCTCGATCCAGACTCGGGAGGAGGACATGCGCCATCTCATTCCCCATCACTTTTGGTTGCACCTTCCCGTGAGTTCCTCTTTCTAATCCCCTTCTAATTTAATTCTCGTTTTAAGTGTTCCCGCTGCCTATGGGCTATAGCTGCTGTAGGTGGTTGAATTTGTTTGGCACATCATACACATCACCATGTAGACGTTAATCAATACTGTCTCTTGGTGCTTAGTTTTCATATTTATGTTAGGTCAAGCATTTTCCACTGAACGCAAGTTCCTCTTGAAGGATGTGCTACAAAGATAGAAGGCCCTACTCACATTAGTAGGTCATAATACAGTTTAATTTGATCCTAGTGCAATTGAATATACTTAAGGTCTTAAATTTGAATATTCTCCTTTTCCATTGGCTCCTTGAAAGTTCCACTGACCACTCAGGTTGTGTAACATACATATATTTTGTCTGCTAAGTAATTGCAGAAAATCAAATTGTCAATACAACTTGTTAGTGTTAAAGGCAATCAAGAAATAGAGCGTCTGATAGAACTGTATTATGTAGGTTGTAGATATCTTGAAATATCTACCGTCTTGGTTCCATGATTGTCAAAGCTGCCATTCAAAGTGTTACCAGGTACAAATGGAGGAACAATTAAACATGTTTACACACAGGTCAGCATTAAACCACTTTTAGTTGAAATGTTCCTTCTGCATATGTACTGATGCACATGGCTCCTGCTGCAAAGTTGATTTTTTGACTGATTTGGGTGGATTCGCACGTTCGTCCTGTAGAAAAAATCGCATTCCTTGAAATTGTGGAAAGTTGCAATGATTTGGTTTTGTGCGTTGGTGGATCCAAAGACGATAAACCTGGCGGCAATCTGAACACCAGCGGACTACAACCATCTTAATCATCATGTGATTTATTTGTTTGTTGTAGATTCACCACTAAACATTCTCTGAGTTTACTTGTGGTGAATTTTAGAGAAGTAAACTACAAGTTTTGCACCTAATCACCATCTTCTCTAGGAAACACGAAGTGCTGATTGTTATTTCTTATTCCGTGTGCAGAATGTAGCATATGAATCAATCTTACGTCAACTTATATTCAAAGACCAGTTTTCAGGTTTGTTCTCCTTGGTCCTCACGGAAGAGGTTTTGCTAGCTTGATTTGTTGGCTAGCTCGCTTGATTTGGCCTCAGGACGTGTCCTTCGTCTTTGCAAAGGAAGTTTTTATGCCTTTGCTTCTTTTGTTGGATGTTTATTTTGTAGTCTATCATGTCATGTGTGTGTTGGTCTAGATGGGGTTTTCTTTTGCTCATCTACCGATATGAGATGGGCCAGCGGCACGGTAACTAGAATGGGTCTTTTTACCTGTACAATTTTTATAGGATTATCCTTGCAATATGTTTGAGCAAAACAACTCAATTTCATGTTTATATTCGGTAGAAATTAAATATGAGATGTGCTTTCGAATCTGCAGTGTTTTCAACCTGTAGGTTTAGTTTTCCGAGCTTATCCAGTTGCATATTTGAATAGAGCAGCTGAGGTCCATGTTTAAAAGGGCTCGGTTCATGTTTATGTCTGATGATCGAACATAGTTTATAATTTCTTTTTCTAAAATCTTATGGTTCTTGTAGATCGAAATGTTACAAATTCCATGGTGAATTTTGTTGTGGTGGCAGCTGCTGCTCCCAATGTTTGCTGATCAAGACGAGGGCCAACATGGACGTTTAAAACACATGCAATCAGATTATCTCCAGCGGAATGTAGGATGATTATGATCTCTTTTCAACTACAACAAATGCAGTGGTGTACTGTGTATTGATGAGAGGATCGATGATTCATGATGTTGCACAATGGTTGATATATACTCCCTCCGCCTTATATTTTGAAATAGTGGGAGTACTAGGATAATGTGAAAAAGGCAATCATGTGAAAGGTCCGAGCTTGAGATAGGTTATAATATATAGCACCTTCTTATGGAAAATACTTCAACCTATATTCAAAAATTAATTTTCAGCATTTGCTTAATTGTCTAAATCCACAGCCTCTTTCACCTCTTCAGCAATCTATTGGGAACTTATGTCTATATACATCAAGTTAATGTTTCAGTTTCTATTCGTACATATACTTTATAATAAGCTGCATGTGTACTTTGTATAGTGCTTGCTTTTCGGTTCTCTAGGTCTTTCGATCATGGCTGTGGAATTTCATATATTACTAATATATAGCTTGTATTTACTTTAGTACTACAAAAGATGAAAGCTGAGACAATTCTTAGGTCTGTCCATGCCAGGAACTTTTAATTCAATTAATCAGTTGAACTGATCAGAGTAAGCATAGTTTTCAGAGGCTGAAGTGATGAACCTTGAATCGCACTAGACGCAGCATGCACACGGGACCTGGGTTTCACCTTTCCTTTCCCAGTGCACCATACCTTGATATCGTCAGGCACCCTCGTTAAGTGGACGAAGGAATTTTGCATCAATGGCAGGGTAAAACTCAAATGATCACTGTACGTACTTTGCTGACAGAATGATATACTAATAACTCTTACTGTTATCTTTGACGACCGAGGCGGCTATGAGTGCTAGCTTTTGTATGCAAGACAACAAGAAGCTAATACAAAGAATTCAATTGAGAGTGAGTATGAATCTAAATTCTTATATTTTAGCTACGCTGAGGGATATATAGTTGGTATATATTTATTGTTTGTACCATTATTCTTGTGTATTTGATTTGCCAGACTCATATCAATTTCTTCTGGGTGCTCCATTCTAAAGTTATAAGTATAATTAGATAGGTGAATAGAATAGTTAGGGATTTCATTGATCTATGACTTGATTATATTCATGATCTTCTCATGGCAGCATGTTCAATAAAGAAAATCTTATCCTGCCCGGTGGTGCTCATTGAGAAGCAATGGTTTTGTCTGTGCAATATTTTCTCACGCTCATTGCTATTCTTTTTGCAAGACGGTTATATACCACTGATGACTGATAAACTTCCCCTAAAGCCGGTGCAGTTCTGAAACCTCTTGTATTACCTGAACAGCTAATTACATTAGTTCTGGTATAAGTATATTCTAAAGAATTGGCTTTTTAGGATCCATCTTATATCAATACATTTTCTTATGATGCGACACATGTTAGTCGAGCAATATGGTTAATTCATGTTGTCAACAATCTTCGATTTCTATAGCTGTTCTAATTCAGCGGCACATCAAGGGTATGGTTGAGGATCCATGGAGGTTGCTTCTTGACATATAGTTCCATTTATTAGTTTTAATTTTTGAGTCATGCCATAGTCGCTTCTCCAAAAATTGATGATTTGGTTGCTGGCTTCTGAATTGTAGAAGAAGCATCAACTAAACTCGTTTCCCTTTTTTTAGGTGATACTTGCCGGGATGTAGTTCCCTAAACTTATTATGATTTACAATAGCAAATGGTCACCCTCCTTAACTTTGTTTCCCAATGCGCGTAGCCAACATAGCACCGCATAGGAACGCTCTGAATCGGCCTGCCATCAGCGGGCCCCTTCTATCCCCCTCCTCCCCCCGCCTTTTTTTGCATACCAACGGGAGATGCAGTTATATCCATGTCAAATTATTTTCAGTGCATTGGTCGGAATTACAACATCCCGATAGTGTTGCGAAGCACAACTTAGGATTGTTGTCAAACAGATTCTGCAAATATCATGCCAGCCAGTTTATTTCAGTCCCACTTAAGTTCATTGTGCGCTTCTTATGGTGATGTAAAAAGCATTAGGTCTCACTTTTGTGTGTTTTGTATAATGCAAGGCTAAAAGTAACAATGCATTTGTTATATTTTCATTGCCGCTCATCTAGACTGCCTCTCTTTCACTAAACCATGCATGTAGACGTTAATCAATAAGACGGCTAGATTAGCGCACACAATCCCGCCTCAAGAGATGCGCCCAGTCTCCGAAGGACTCTGAAAGGTGTTCTTTTTATTTGGTTATTATTTAGTCGTCGCCTCATGAGGTCCCTTTTCTTTTTAGTCATACCGAAGCACTTGATGTTAGTTTATCTTCGCTTTTGAATTAACTGTAATGCATCATCTCACCCGTTTATGCTCCATAAGTGATATCCTCACTAGATGTACCTCCGCCTATGATAATTCTAGACTCAAATAATACAGTATATGTATGTTTGATCAATGTGCTACTAATAGATCCTAATTTATAGCATACACCCATACATGTACATGATGAGCGAGACAAGGATCAAACGTGACACCCGATTATGCCGAAGCAAGATAAGTGCGCATAGCCCCGCCTAGGTGGTGCCACCAGGTGGCGCCCCAGCCTCTAGTACTTCATAAATTATAGATACGTTGGAGACTTATCAGCATCCCCAAGCTTAATTCCTGCTTCTCCTAGAGTTGGTAAATGATAAAAGAAATAATTTATGAAGTGTGAATTCTAGCATTGTGCATAAGTTTGATAAATGATAATTTCAATCACTTTTCCTAGCATCATAATGACAACTCTTTCTCATAAAACTCATCACGATAAAGTAGCAATCAATTCACATGTTATGGTTCAAACAATGCATTCTCTTGAAACTTAACAACCCATGTTCTTAGTCCCCAAACAATTACAATTCAACTTATTCTCAATAAAGTCTAAGTAAGAGCTCCACATACTCAATCATCATATAATCTTCTATGATTGCTAGTACTGATAAAATAAATAATTTATGAAGTGTGAATGCTAGCATTGTGCATAAGTTTGATCAATGATAATTTCAATCACTTTTCCTAGCATCATAACGACAACTCTTTCTCATAAAACTCTTTCTCATACTATTGACTCTTGCATAAAAGTAAATACTGAAAAGTAAAAGATAGGCCCTTCGTAGAGGGAAGCAGAGGTTGTCATGCACTTTTTATTTTTGGATGCACAATCTCTTCATGCAAAGGAACGTCATGTTATACTGCCCTTATGATAGCAACCTTCAGTCTGTCACTTTTATTACTTTGCCATCACAAGTTTGTGCAATGCTTATTTTCCCTTACAATAAAAGATTAAACATATTTAGGAGCAATTTTATTGCTTTATGCACCGATGACAAATTACTTGAAGGATCTTATTCAATCCATAGGAAGATATGATGGACAATATGGCAAGAAACTGGGTTTAAGGGTTTTTGGATGCACAAGTTATCTCTACTTAGTATGAATTTTTGGCTAGCAAAAAATCCTAAGCAAACACCACATGTTGAAGGATCCATAACAATATAACTTCTATGCAAATATACACAACCATAACTCATAACGTTGTCTTCCTTGTCTAACTTTAACTAATTTGCTCAAGTTTGAAAATAATTAATGGATATTCACGATCATATAAGATGTCCAAGATAATATATTTGTATGTGAAAGTTCTCTTCCTTATACTAATCATTCATGAATTGCTTGTGTGACCAATATTGTGATTGTCAAGCTTCAATAGATTTCACTTTCTAAACCCAATGTGAAGCTACTACTAGGCATGATACAAACATATAATTTCAACTTCATGATATTCAATTAATTCAACAATTTACTCATAGGATATAAGTGATACACAAGGGTAAATAACAAACTACTCTAAAAAGATATAAGTGAAGATCAAGCGAGTAGTTAAGCAAATGGGTAGCTATTTGAGAACCCTCTCTCATTTATTAACTTTCAGATCTAAGTATTTAATTACAACATCAATAAAAACAAAATAAAATGGCATTCCAACAATAGAACACTTCATGTGAAGAAGCAAGAACTTAGGCTCAACCGATACCAACCGATAATTGTTGATGAAGAAAGGTGGGATGCCTACCGGGACATCCCCAAGCTTAGATGCTTAAGACTTCTTGAAATATTATCTTGGGATGCCTTGGGCATCCCCAAGCTTGAGCTTTTGTGTCTCATTAATTCTTTTATATCACAGTTTCCCTAAATCTTAAAAATGATAATGCTAAAGACTTAAGAGTTGATGCCTTCGGGGGCATCCCCAAGCTTGTAAGCTTGGGTCTTCCTTGAATATTACCTTGGGGTGCCTTGGGCATCCCCAACCTTAGGGTCTTGATACTCCTTATTCTCCTCATATCTATATCTCACCCAAAACTTGATAACTTCAATCACACAAAACTTAACGAAACTTTGTGAGATAGGTTAGTATAATAAAGCAAATTATTCACTTTGGTACTATCGAAGACAAGATTCATAATTGTTCTCACAGATCTCCCACTGCCCCTTATCATTTCCACAATTTATACCACTTAATATAAGCTATGAAAACACTAAAAGAAGAAAACTATGCATTAAAAATAGAATCTCTCAAAAACAGAATAGTCTGTAATGATCTGGACAATCACTATACTTCTGCAATTGCAAAATTCTAAAAATTTGGACAATGTAGGAAATTTGATATCAATCATGTGTAAAACATTCAGAAAATTATCACGTTACAGTAATTAATAGAATTTTTTGCAAACACAAAACTTTATGTTATTACACATAATCAAGTCAACTATCATCTACACTATCCCAAAGGATTTACTTGGCACTTTATTGAAACAAAAGCTATAAATATGATTACTATAGTATCTTAACCATGTGAACACCCAAAAATAGTAGGTATAAGTATTGGGTTGTCTCCCAACAAGCGTGAGGGAGTCCTGTATCCAGGGGTCCTCAGGCGTCTGTGTCGATGAAGATGGGCCGTATTGATGGGCCACAAAAGAAGAAGCAGAAGACTCTCCCCCGTATTCGGTCAGGACTCCTATGTACGTAGAAAGGCAAGCATAGAGTCCGGATGTATCAATTACTTCCTCCCCAAGTCACCCTTGTAACCCTAGGCCCTCTCTGGCGTGTGTATAAGCCAGGGGGTTTAGTCTGTAGAGGAGATCATCAACACCATAATATCCTCATAGGCTAGGCGTTAGGGTTTAGCCACTACGATCTCAAGGTAGATCAATTCTTGTAATCATATTCATCCATATTAATATAGCAGGAAGTAGGGTATTACCTTGATTGAGAGGGCCTGAACCTGGGTAAACATCGTGTCCTCAGCCTCCTGTTACCATCGATCCTCTAAACGCATAGCTTGGGCCCCCCTACTCGAGATCTGCCGGTTTTGACACCAACAATGGTGCTTTCATTGAGATCTCTGCTATGCACTCGCGATGAGCAATCGATGGATCGTCTCGTTATCAGCAATGGGATCACCCTCGGAAACAACTTGGTCATCGGCCAGGTTCTCCAGCTCGGCAGGTTCGCTGTATGCGCCCGCGTGGCCTCAGGGCCGGCCGCACTCCCTGCGGCCATCGAGCACCACCCTTATGTCGACTCCGACCACTCCGATGACGTGACCTCGGCAGATCTCTCGCACTTAAACGAGCTGCTAGATTGCATCACCACCCTGGGGCTTTCATCGCCAGAAGACCAGATCAGACCTAAATCCGGTCATGATGAGATCGATCCCATCTCGACCACTCATCTAGTGGCAGAAGTTGAGGACGGAGCCGTAGATACTCCCCCTCTTGAGATGGAGACCGTCACAGTTCGGATCTCCGAACCCATCGAGCCGAACATGCCCCTGTCAAGTGGCACTTTGTGTTTTTTGAGCTCTGGGATTGACGCCGGGCCCATGGAACGATTAGATCCTATCGAGCCCGGATCATCCACATCAGAGGTTCCCAAACCCCGAATACCACTTTGGGTCGGATCTCAAAATTACCAACACCCACCCACCCTGGGAAAAACTCTCCAATTAAATCCGGACACCCGGACATAGATGATCTCGTGAACATACATCAGCATCCCGAGGAAACGGTCAACCACTTCTGGGCCAGATTCCTACTTGTTAAAAACAAGATCATGGACTACTGCGATGACGAGGCAGTCTCCCTATTTTACCGCAACTGTACGGAGGAGGGAATCTTGAACGCCCTCAACCGACGTCGTGTTCCGAGTTTCACAGAACTGTCGCATTTAGTACAAAAGTACTACGCAGCAGAAAATACTTGGAAAGCCCAGAATACACCTCTCGAACAGTCTATATCCGGACAACACACTATTAAGGCTAAACGGACATACCTGATACGTCTCCAACGTATCTATAATTTTTGATTGTTGCATGCTATTATTTATGAAGTCTTGGATGTTTAATGGGCTTTATTATACACTTTTATATGATTTTTGGGACTAACCTATTAACCCAGAGCCCAGTGCCAGTTTCTGTTTTTCTCCTGTTTTAGGGTTTTACAGAAAAGGAAAATCAAACGGAGTCCAATTGACGAGCCAATTTTTGACGATTTTTCTGGACCAAAAGAAGTCCCCGAAGCAAAAGAGTTGCGCCAGGAGAGCCACAGGCTGCCCTCGAGGGTGGGGCCCACGCCCTGGGCAGGGGGCGCGCCCCCCTATCTCGAGGACGGCCCGTAGCTCCCCTTTACTTGGCCCCGACTCCAAAAATTCCTATAAATACTGAAACCTTCAGAAATTAACCTAGATCGGGAGTTCCGTCGACGAATGCCTCTGTAGCCACCGAAAACCAATCTACACCCGTTATGGCACCCTGCCGAAGGGGGTAACCCCTCTCCGGTGGCTATCTTCATCATCCCGGCGCTCTCCATGACGAGGAGGGAATAGTCCACCCTCGGGGCTGAGGGTATGTACAAGTAGATATGTGTTTGATCTCTCTCTCGTGTTCTTGAGATGCCACGATCTTGATGTATCGCGAGCTTTGCTATTCTAGTTGGATCTTCTTCTCCCCCTCTACTCTCTTGTAATGGATTGAGTTTTCCCTTTGAAGTTATCTTATCGGATTGAGTCTTTAAGGATTTGAGAACACTTGATGTATGTCTTGCACGTGTTTATCTGTGGTGACAATGGGATATCATGTGATCCACTTGATGTATGTTTTGGTGATCAACTTGCGGGTTCCGTGACCTTGGGAATCTATGCATAGGGGTTGGCACACGTTTTCGTCTTGACTCTTCGGTAGAAACTTTGGGGCACTCTTTGAAGTTCTATGTGTTGGTTGAATAGATGTTTCTGAGATTGTGTGATGCATATCGTATAATCATACCCACGGATACTTGAGGTGACATTGGAGTATCTAGGTGACATTAGGGTTTTGATTGATTTGTGTCTTAAGGTGTTATTCTAGTACGAACTCTATGATAGATTGAACGTTACTACAGACTCTTGAATAGATCGATCAGAAAGAATAGCTTTGAGGTGGTTTCGTACCATACCATAATCTCTTCGTTTGTTCTCCGCTATTAGTTACTTTGGAGTGACTCTTTGTTGCATGTTGAGGGCCAGTAATATGATCCAATTATGTTATCCTTGTTGAGAGAACTTGCACTAGTGAAAGTATGAACCCTAGGCCTTGCCTACTATCATTGCAATAGCGTTTATGCTCACGTTTACCACTTGCTACCTTGCTGTTTTTATATTTCCCTTTTACAAAAACCCATATCTACCATCCATATTGCACTTGTATCACCATCTCTTCGCCGAACTAGTGCACCTACACAATTTACCATTGTATTGGGTGTGTTGGGGACACAAGAGACTCTTTGTTATTTGGTTGCAGGGTTGCTTGAGAGAGACCATCTTCATCCTACGCCTCCCACGGATTAATAAACCTTAGGTCATCCACTTGAGGGAAATTTTCTACTGTCCTACAAACCTCTGCACTTGGAGGCCCAACAACGTCTACAAGAAGAAGGGTGCGTAGTAGACATCAAGCTCTTTTCCGACGCCGTTGCCGGGGAGGTTAGCGCTTGAAGGTATATCTTTAGATCTTGCAATTGAATCTTTTAGTTTCTTGTTTTATCACTAGTTTAGTTTATAAAAGAAAACTACAAAAAATGGAATTGAGGTTACCTCATATGCTTCATCTTTTTAATATCTTTTGTGAAAATGGTGGGAAGGAAAATTGTGCTCAAGTACTAGAAGAAGAATTACATAGAATTCTTGGCATAGATTATGTGCATGATGAGCATGATTGCAATGTTGTTAGTATGAATTCTTTGAATACCCATGATGCTAATGATATGCAAAGCCACAAGCTTGGGGATGCTATGTTTAATGAAGATGATATGTTTAGTCCCCCAAGTTTTGATGAGCAAATTTATTATGATGAAAGCATGCCTCCTATTTATGATGATTATATTGATGAAAGTGAATTTGGAGAGATCATTACTTTATTTAGTGATGAAACCACTATTTCGGAAGAGGTTCCAATTGATTATTAGAACAAAGTTGCTATCTATGATGAGTATTGTGATGACACATATGCTATAAAGAATAAAGATAACCATGAAACTTGTCATGATGATTTTAGTTTTCAATTGGATTATGCGTCACATGCTGGTTATATTGTTGAATTCATTCATGATGCTACAAAAAATTATTATGAGAGAGGATCATATGCTTCTACATATTGCAATAATATCAAGTTTCCTCTCTATGTGCTTAAAGTTTTGAAGTTATGCTTGTTTTCCCTTCCTATGCTAGTTGACTATCGTTCCCATAATTTGTTTGCTCACAAAATCCCTCTGCATAGGAAGTGGGTTAGACTTAAATGTGCTATTCATATGCTTCTTGATGCTCCTGTTATGTTTCAATTCTTATCTTTTATGTGAGCATCATTATGCCTAGCTAGAGGCGTTAAACGATAGCGCTTGTTGGGAGGCAACCCAACTTTTTTTTTTGCTGCTGTTAGGGAATAAATATTGCATCTAGCTTCTGATTAGATGTGGTTTCATGTTTTGTTTAGTGTTTGTGCCAAGTAGAACCTTTGGGAAGTCTTGTGTGAAGTTTATATGATCTTGCTGTGAAAAACAGAATCGTTAGCGCTCGCTAAAGTAGTCGTGGGATTTTACTGGAGCGTGCTTTTAGTTGATTCTTTTTGCAGATGATTCGTAGACAAATTCCGCAAATTTACCAATTTAGTTTGAATTTTTTGTAGTTCCAGAAGTAGGTGAACCCTGCAGATTACTACAGACTGTTCAGTCTTTGATAGATTCTGTTTTTCGTGTGTTGTTTGCTTATTCCGAAGCATCTATGAGTAGTATTGGAGGATATGAACCATAGAGAAGTTGGAGTATAGTAGGTTTAACACCAATATAAACAAAGAATGAATTTATTGCTGTACCTTTGAGTAGTGGTTTGCTTTCTTATACTAACGGAGCTCACAAGAATTTCTGTCTAAGTTTTGTGCTGTGAAGTTTTCAAGTTTTGAGTATTGCTTTGATGGACTATGGAACAAGTTGTAGCAAAGGTGTCAAGCCCAAGATGCGATTATATCCCGATCACGTGACACTTACGTGATTGGGGAACAACCGCATTTCGGGCGCTTAGCAAGATGGATATCATTACATCGTACCATTACATACATACATGGGGAATACAACAATACATACAAGTCACAAGAATACATTAACAACAATACAAGTATCCGACTACAGATACAAACATGAAAAGCACAAAGACATCCATCTGCTATCCCAGGCTGCCGACCCGGAACCTAACCCAAGACTGAAAAAGAAGAACTCCAACAAAAGAACAACGCTCTCACGTCAAGACATCGGAAACCTGCACCTGCAACTATTGTGGTAGTATCTATGAGCCACGAGGACTCAGCAATCCCATAACCATGAGTAACAAGACTATCAAAGCTTAATGGGTAGGAAGAGGTAAAGTGGTGAAGGATGCTGCAGCGGCTAAGCAAATATATGGTGGCTAACTTACGAGTACAAGAATAAGATGAGCATCTACGCAAATGGTCGCAACTAGTAGTGATCGCTAAAGATCCTGAACTACTTACGAGTCAAACATAACCCCACCGTGTTCTCTTCTCAAAGTGAAAAGAGACAGTCACGGTTACTCACACAGTTGTGTGTTTTACTTCGGATCCTCTGTCAAGTTTTCTACAACCGGACATTAACAAATTCCAATCTGCCACATAACCGCGGGCACGGCTTCCGAAAGATCATAACCCTGCAGGTGTGTCCCAACTTAGCCGATCACAAGCTCTCACGATTAGCTGAAGTGATAAATATAATATCATCACCCCTTATCTTAGGGAAAATCCGATCAGGCTCGGTATCTCGGTGCACAAGACATTTCGACAATGGTAAAACAAGTCCAGCAAGACCTCCCGGCGTGCCAACACCCTGATACTAGCCGCGCGTATCTCGTCTCAGGCCACGACCGGATGGGACAGCCTACGGGAGCCAATCCTCGAGTTTCCCCGTGGTGGCCCCACAGTCGGCCCGTTTGGGACCAACACCATCAGCACTGGCCCCCCTGCTATGTAGAAAGAATCCTCGGGTAGCGCTAACTCCCTATGCAATTTAATTATTTAATTAAGTTGTTATTATGAGCAAATTAAAACCAATGTTGGGCCTTGCTGGAGGAGTTTTATTCAAAGACGAACTGTCAAGGGGTCCCCATATACCCATCGTGTAAGGAATGCAAAATCAAGGAACATAATGCCGGTTTATCGGCGCCTAAGGTGGCATGAGTGGAACAAAACACCGAGCAAAAGGCCAAGCCTTCCACCCATGCCCAGTATATAGGTGTGTTATTAATAATAATAGATATTGTGATATTCCAACAACAAGTTCCCTCCTGGAACGATCTTCATCTTCACCTGCAACTAACAACGCTATAAGAGGGGCTGAGCAAGCGGGTAACATAGCCAAACAATGGTTTTTGCTAGGAAGGTGTCAAAGGTTAGAGGTTTCATGGCAACAAGGAGAGGCTGACAATAATGATGGGTAGCGTGACATGTAACGATAGCATCGAGACACTAAGCATGGCAATGATAGTAAAGGTATCCAAGGGTATGGTCATCTTGCCTGAGATCCCGCAAGGAAGAAGAACGGTTCCGTGAAGAAGACGAAGAAGAAGCCTTGAAGAAGAACCACGGGTAGACGAACGAATCCTCATGAACGCAACGGAACAAGCACTAACGAGAAGAAGCAAGCAACACAATAAACAAACCACTCAAGAACATGACAATATGCACTACCAAGTAGGATGCATGACAAGTCTACATATGATGCACAACAAGTATATACAGGAAGCAGAACATGGCAAGGTAGGAAGCACAGCAAAACAACACAAGTCTATATATATGATGCAATACATGGCAAGGTATGATGCATGGCAAGTCTATACAGGAAGCACAACAAGTCTATACAAGAAGCATAACAAGTCTATAGAGGAAGCATAACATGGCAAGGTAGGAAGCATAGAAAACAACACAAGTTTATATGATGCAATACATGGCAAGGTATGATGCATGAAAAATATATAAAGGAAGCACAGCAAGTCTATACAGGAAGCATAACATGGCAAGGTAGGAAGCATAGAAAGCAACACAAGTTTATATGATGCAATACATGG
>LR738713.1:242644549-242669608 GCA_902687465.1 Secale cereale
AAGTCTATACAGGAAGCATAACATGGCAAGGTAGGAAGCATAGAAAACAACACAAGTTTATATGATGCAATACATGGCAAGGTATGATGCATGACAAATCTATACAGGAAGCACATCAAGTCTATACAGGAAGCATAACATGGCAAGGTAGGAAGCACAACATGACAAGGTCGGAAGCACAACATGGCAATGATGCAAGATGCACCCAAACATCAACCAAACTCACTCCAAACATGAAAATAAGATGATATTATGAATCTACATGCAAAATCACTCAAGTTTCATATAAGGAACACTCCAAACGGAGCAACGGGCTAAAAGATACACATGAAACAAGATATAACAACAAGCTGAAGTTAACAGCCACATAGCAACTTGGAAGCAAGAAATATATATGCTACATCACTCAAACATGGTGACAAGAAGCATGGACCTGAAGTAGACATATCCTACAGCAAACAAGTCCATTGGAGCAACTCCATAGGAGGCATGGATCAATAGCAACAAGCTACAACATTTTGATCATGACACTAAAAACCCGACAACAATATTTTATAGCAACTTGAGAGCAAGAAGTAAATAAGCTACATCAACTCAAATGAGCAAGTGAGGACATGAATGGATAGGCAACACCATATACAACAAGGAATGATCAATGGCCACCCCAAAACTAACATGGATTTACCTAGGGCATCAAGCAAACATAGCATCAGGATATTACAGATTCCAGACTTAGTGAAATTTCACTAAGTGTTAAAATAGCAATAACAACATGTCATGTTTGCAAGCATGTTTAAGTCAACACAAGGCATATCATGGAAATTTAAATACACCACATCAAAGAACACATCATGGAGATTCTAAAACATCTAGGCATGTGACAAGGGAACAAACACATCAATAGCATCGAGCTCCTCAACTAGGCATCCCGTAACAAGTTTCAGAACATAACAGCCAATTGCACTTTTGCAACAGATATTAACATGGCAATATCAACTCAAACAAGCATGCTATAGCAACCAACATGTAGAGCATCTCATGATGAACATTTTGACATATCATTTGCTTCATTTGGATAAACATGCACCAAGTTATCACATCTCAAACATGGCAACAAAATAACAAGTAGCAGCAGTTTATAACAAGTAGCACTCTTGCAACAGATATTTAAGCATCTAGATGAATTCAAACAAGCATGGCACAATGGAACAAAGTGTAGAGCACAACACCACGATCATTTTGACATATCATTCACTCAATTTGGATAAGTACACACAAAGTTATCACCAGACAAAGATGCAACATTATAACAGTTAACAGGGACTTAGCAGCTTTACATAGGGAAAAAACACAACGGGCGATGGATAACTAAACGATGCTCAGGCACTGGATAGGAGGGGAGGCTCACCCATGGGCTTCGGCCTAGATCTGGAGGAGGTAGGCCGGGGAGACGGAGGCGGGCCGAGCTGGACCTGGAGCTGGGCCCTGGGGGTTGGCGCAGCCCAGGAGGCGCTGGGCGCGGCTGGGAGAGGCTGGGCCCGGTTCGGCCTGGGAAGGAGGAGGCCCGACGTGGCGCTGGATCGTTCGTCCTCCTCCTCCCGACATACAGGAAGGAGGCAACCATGGCAGTGCTGCGGCGGCGCCGGCCAAGGGAGGCCAGGAGGAGGCCCGGACAGGGGGACGGGACGGAGGCCGACGGATCCGTGGCTGCGGGATCCATTCCCGGGGTCAGAGGAGCTCGGCGGTGCTGGGACATGGAGATCGGAGCTCGACGGTGCGGGGACATGGCAGCCTGCAGAACGGGAGAGAGAGGGAGGTGAGGTCACGGTGAGAGAGAGGGAAGACAGGTGGAGGAGAGCAGGGGCAGCGACGCTCATCTGCGGCTCGCCGCCGACGGTTCGGTGGCAGGGTCGCCGGAGGAACGACGGCCGGCGCAGGGAGCACGGGGTCGAGGGGCTCCTCCCCTCGATCCGGCTCGGGAGCGAGCGAGGCGACGTGGGCCTCGTGGCCCAGATCGACCAGAGCGCGGGCTGCGGTCGGGCCCCGGTGCGGGGACGACGTTGAGGGGCCATGTGGCATCACAGGATTGGCCAGAACATGACTGGCGGCGCGGCTCTGCTAGTGGCTGCACGCCTTGTGGCAGGACGGTGGTGGCTGGGCGCTGAAATCGCGGGGAAGGTGGCTGGCGGCTGTGGGGATCCCGAGGAAGAGGCTAGAGGTAGGGGAAGGCCTAGGGGATGCCCAAAAATGGACATGGGGGTGCTTAAATAGGGAAAAGACTAGGGTTTGGGGGTTTGGAGTGGTTTTTGAGCCCTCCGGTCGTGATCCGACGGATCCGATCGTGAGGGGAGTTTAGGTTGGGCCTAGAGGATATTAGTGGGCTGTGTAGAAGTAGTTGGGCTGAGGTGAGAGGAGAGGGAGAGAGGCCCGCGAGGGTTTTCGGAGACCGAAAACGTCCGACGAAAAAACCGGCGACTAGTGCCGCTATATATATCCGTTGGGCTATCAAACGAGCTCCGAATGCGATGAAATTTGGCAGGCGGCCTGTCTACACTATAATAAGACCACATGACAAGTTTCATCCCATTCCGAGAACATTTTTTGGCCACTTATAAAATAAATATTCGGAGGCACCGCGGGCGCGTGTGAGTGTGTCTGGGCTCAGAACGGACAACGGAAAGGACGAGGGAACTCGGACGGATGCAAGTTTTGAAAACATGCTGATGCAACACACATGACGACATGGCGAGATGCAACACGCAAGCAGATGACATGGCACTGACAACGAATAACTGGCTGACACCTGGCGCACCGGTCTCGGGGTGTCACAACACTCCCCTACTAACAAGAGATCTCGTCCCGAGATCTTAGGAACGAGACGGGAGAAAAAAAGGAAGAACAAAGTTCTTCGAGGATAAAAGAGTGAAACCAAAGTATATCGAGAGGTTGAGCCACTCGAAAGAAGGGTACAACGGAGATGAACGAGATTGAAAGCTCCGATAAAATAAGCAACAAGGCATAAGAAGAGAACCAAGAGGATAAGGATATGAAGCACGGGTTGAAGGAATAAGAATGAATTCGAAACCACTCCGGTTAAAAGAGATAGAGAAAGGAATCTCCACGAAGGAATCCAGGCAGCACTCCGGCTGACAATGGAATGAAATAGCACACCGGTTGAACATGATTGGAATATGACAAGAATCTGAGAAGGTGGAACGAAAACATGACGAAATGAACAAGACAATGCCTCCGGAAGAATTGAAAAAGAATGGAATTAAAGGAATGGGGAAGAAGATGACAACTTCCATCACGAATGAATTGAAAGTGAATCATCAAGAGAAATGCTTGAACGGAGTTGTTGAGAAAATCAACAACAAAATAATAAGCTTGTTGTGGACTTATGAAAACATCTCAAAACTTGTGGTGAATTACCGCCGCAACGAAAAAATGAAGAGATGAGAATGAAGAAAGAAATGCAAAACTCCATTTCAAAAGAATATGGAGAATTATTTGCACTCGGGAGGCAAAAGAATAAAGCTTGAGCTGCTCCAGAAGAATTAGATGAATGTTTGAAGAATGAATTAAATGATGTAGAACCACCATGAAGAACTCCGGTAACGAAAGGATGATGAAGGATGAAAAAGAATAAGAATAAGCCTTGCGATGATTAGACGGGGTTCCGATGAGATAGCCGAGGAACTTGAACTCCGGAAAAATAAAAGCTGAAAGGACTTAGAACTAGAATTTATTCATCACGAATAAACTCCGAAGGAAGGAATTAAACAACTTGATGAAAAGAATAAGAATTATGTTATGCTTATCCTCCATCAATTAAGTTGATGCGAAGCAATGGATTCGCACACTACTTATTCTCCTTGAAATTATTAAAGAGGGATATATCGCAAACTTGCGAAAATCTCCATGAAACACCGGTAGAATTGGAAAGAACGAATGAATTGACATGATAGCACCGGAAAAGAACTCTTGAGCGGATCACCGTAAAGAATTGAAGCCGACTGAAGGAAAGAACAAACCACCGGGAAGAACTAAAATCGAGTGAAGAACGAGAATGCCCACCGTAAGGAATGAAATTGAAGGATGCAAGGGGACAAGCCACCGTGAAGAATTGAAATTGAGTGAATACGATGAATCGCCGGGAAGAATAAAGCACTTGAGGAAATTAGGATGACGAGAACGAAGAGATCGTGAACTGATTAAAGAATACTTGAACGAAGCACCAGAAGAATGTGAGACGAACGAAGAGGCATCAAGAAGAATATTTGGAGGACGAAGTTGAAAACTGAGAACGAAGAAATCTTCTGAAATGATGGCCTTCGGAGGAACACAATGAAAAAGAATTCAAGAAATACTCCGGATGAAGAAAAGAATTAAGGTTGAACCAATGATGAAAAGAATTAAAAGCGATCTTGGAGAAGGCATAAGACTGATGGAATCCATACTTATGTCACACTTGAAAGAATTTTGGAACACTCCGGGAAATTAGAAGAGTCAGGTAAGATCCTGGGAAAGACCTGTGGGTTATGAGCCCATCGAAGGGAGAACTCCGTTGAAAAGGAATGGAAGGAGAAGATGCACCGGAACGAATGAAAAACTCGAGTGAGGTGACAACCTCGAATTAATGGGAAGACAGACGAATATCCTAAGATTTCTTCGGAACTCCGGAATAATTAAAAGGCGAGAGGCAAACGAGCAAGGGGAATATCCGAGCCGAGGGAAAGAATATGAAGAACACCGGATACTAATAGAATTGGAACCACCGGAAAAGAAGAAGAGGTGAAGAATATCAACCGAGAGGAGAATTCTTCGGGAGAAGAAAGAGATGAAAGGTGATGAACTAGACGAGAATCCACCAGATGAAATAATTGAGGAAAGAATGCGAAGGATTTACACGAGTAAGAAGGATACTCGATTAAGGACTCCGGCTCCGAGAAGTAAAAGGGTGGGCGGGTGGGAAAAAGAAAGAACACAACGGACGGGGAAACAACATCGGTTGAAAAGAACTGAGGGTGAACTTGCAAAGAAGAAGAGGGTCGAGTCCACTTGACGAGAGATGCACCAGATGAAAGAACTGACAACGCAACGAACAAAAACTAACCACGAGATCCTAAAAAAATTTGAAGGGGAAGAGGAGTAATTCAAAATACTTACGTCAAGATTCCTCACCAGAGCGATGAAGAGACTGAGGAGTAAAACCAATTCCTACTCTCCGATATAACTAGACTCCGAAAAAGTTTTCTACTAGACTCAACAACGGCCAAACTACGATCAATCAAGGGGGCTCCTATGGTCGGTCGAGGCTCTGATACCAACTTGTCAAGCCCAAGATGCGCTTCTATCCCAATCACGTAAGTGTCACGTGATCGGGATAGAATCGCATCTTGGGCTTGACAAAAGGCCTAAGGTTGGGGATGCCCATGGCACCCCAAGTAAATTCATGATAATCAAAAGCCTAAGCTTGGGGATGCCCCGGGAAGGCATCTCCTCTTTCGTCTTCATCCATCGGTAACTATACTTGGAGCTATATTTTTATTCGCAACATGATATGTGTTTTGCTTGGAGCGTCAATTTAGTTTATTTTGTTTTGCTTGCTGTTTGAATAATATCCCAAGATCTGAAGTTCTTAAATGTTAGAGAGTCTTCACATAGTTACATAATTATTCAACTACTCATTGATCTTCACTTATATCTTTCGGAGTAGTTTGTTGTTTGCTCTAGTGCTTCACTTATATCTTTTAGAGCACGACGGTGGTTTTATTTTGAAGAAATAGATGAACTCTCATGCTTCACTTATATCTATTTGAGAGTCTATAAAAACAGCATGGTAATGTGTTTAGGCTAAAGAAACTAGTCTTCACATGATAGACATCCAAGATCAATGTAGTAAAAACTTCCACACTAAGTGAATTGAATATGATGAGATGTTGGATGCTTGATAATTGTTTTGATATATGAGGATAGTGATATTAGAGTCATGCTAGTGGAGTCATTATTAAATTGAGAAATACTTGTGTTAAGGTTAGTGATTCCAGTAGCATGCACGTATGGTGAACCGTTGTGTGACTAAGTTAAAGCATGAGGTATTTGTAAAGTGTCAACATTTGTGTGGAGGTCGGGGGTGCGCGATGGTTAACTCATACCAACCTCCCCCCTAGGAGCATGCGTTGATTGCTTTGTTTTGATGACTCATAGATTTTTGCAATAAGTATATGAGTTCTTCTGACTAATGTTGAGTCCATGGATTATACGCACTCTCACCCTTCCACCATTGCTAGCCTCTCTTGTACCGCGCAACTTTCGCCGGTGCCATAAACCCAATATATATCCTTCCTCAAAACAGCCACCATATTGTTCCTCAAAACAGCCACCATACCTACCTATCATGGCATTTCCATAGCCATTCCGAGATATATTGCCATGCAACTTTCCACCGTTCCGTTCATATGACACGCATCATATTGTCATATTGCCATTGCATGATCATGTAGTTGACATCGTATTTGTGGCAAAGCCACCATGCATAACTTTTCATACATGTCACTCTTGTTTCATTGCACATACCGGTACACCGCCGGAGGCATTCATATAGAGTCATACTTTGTTGTTGTAGTATCGAGTTGTAATGAAAGTGTGATGATCATCATTATTAGAGCATTGACCCATGGGAGGAAAGGCTAAATCTGTAAAGCCCCTCCACACACAAAAAAAGAAAGGCCAAAGAAAAAAAGAAAGGCCCAAAAAAAAAGAAAAAAGGAAAAAAAGAAAAAAAGGGAAAAGAAAAAGGGACAATTGCTACTATCTTTTTTCCACACTCGTGCTTCAAAGTAGCACCATGTTCTTCATTGTAGAGAGTCTCATGCTTAGTCACTTTCATATACTAGTGGGAATTTTCATTATAGAACTTGGCTTGTATATTCCAACGATGGGCTTCCTCAAATGCCCTAGGTCTTCGTGAGCAAGCAAGTTGGATGCACACCCACTAGTTTCTTTTGTTGAGCTTTCATTCATATTTAGCTTTAGTGCATCCGTTGCATGGCAATCCCTACTCACTCACATTGATATCTATTGATGGGCATCTCCATAGCCCGTTGATACGCCTAGTTGATGTGAGACTATCTCCCTCCTTTTTTGTCTTCTCCACAAACACCTCTATTCCACCCATAGTGATATGTCCATGGCTCACGCTCATGTATTGCGTGAAAGTTGAAAGGTTTGAAAAGATAGAGTATGAAAACAAATGCTTGGCTGAAATCGGGGTTGTGCATGATATGAATATTTTGTGTGATGAAGAGGGAGCATAGCTAGACTATATGATTATGTAGGGATAACTTTCTTTAGGCATAGTATTTTGAGAAGACATGATTGCTTTGTTAGTATGCTTGAAGTATTATTATTTCTTATGTCAATATAGACTTTTATCTTGAATCTTTCAGATCTGAACATTCATGCCACAATTAATAGAATTACATTGAAAAACTATATTGGTTAGCATTCTACATAAAAAATTCTTTCTTTATCATTTACCTACTCGAGGACGAGCAGGAATTAAGCTTGGGGATGCTTGATACGTCTCCAACGTATCTATAATTTTTGATTGTTCCATGCTATTATTCATGAAGTCTTGGATGTTTAATGGGCTTTATTATACACTTTTATATGATTTTTGGGACTAACCTATTAACCCAGAGCCCAGTGCCAGTTTCTGTTTTTCTCCTGTTTTAGGGTTTTACAGAAAAGGATAATCAAATGGAGTCCAATTGACGAGCCAATTTTTGACGATTTTTAAACCAAAAGAAGCCCCCGAAGCAAAAGAGTTGGGCCAGGAGAGCCACGGGCTGCCCTCGAGGGTGGGGCCCACGCCCTGGGCAGGGGGCGCGCCCCCCTATCTCGAGGACGGCCCGTAGCTCCCCTTTACTTGGCCCCGACTCCAAAAATTCCTATAAATACTGAAACCTTCAGAAATTAACCTAGATCGGGAGTTCCGCCGCCGAAAGCCTCTGTAGCCACCGAAAACCAATCTACACCCATTCTGGCACCCTGCCGAAGGGGGTAATCCCTCTCCGGTGGCTATCTTCATCATCCCGGCGCTCTCCATGACGAGGAGGGAATAGTCCACCCTCGGGGCTGAGGGTATGTACAAGTAGCTATGTGTTTGATCTCTCTCTCATGTTCTTGAGATGTCACGATCTTGATGTATCACGAGCTTTGCTATTCTAGTTGGATCTTCTTCTCCCCCTCTACTCTCTTGTAATGGATTGAGTTTTCCCTTTGAAGTTATCTTATCGGATTGAGTCTTTAAGGATTTGAGAACACTTTATGTATGTCTTGCACGTGTTTATCTATGGTGACAATGAAATATCATGTGATCCACTTGATGTATGTTTTGGTGATCAACTTGCGGGTTCCATGACCTTGGGAATCTATGCATAGGGGTTGGCACACGTTTTCGTCTTGACTCTTCGGTAGAAACTTTGGGGCACTCTTTGAAGTTCTATGTGTTGGTTGAATAGATGTTTCTGAGATTGTGTGATGCATATCGTATAATCATACCCACAGATACTTGAGGTGACATTGGAGTATCTAGGTGACATTAGGGTTTTGATTGATTTGTGTCTTAAGGTGTTATTCTAGTACGAACTCTATGATTGATTGAACGTTACTACAGACTCTTGAATAGATCGATCAGAAAGAATAGCTTTGAGGTGGTTTCGTACCCTACCATAATCTCTTCGTTTGTTCTTTGCTATTAGTTACTTTGGAGTGACTCTTTGTTGCATGGTGAGGGCTAGTAATATGATCCAATTATGATATCCTTGTTGAGAGAACTTGCACTAGTGAAAGTATGAACCCTAGGCCTTGCCTACTATCATTGCAATACCGTTTATGCTCACGTTTACCACTTGCTACCTTGCTGTTTTTATATTTTCCTTTTACAAAAACCCATATCTACCATCCATATTGCACTTGTATCACCATCTCTTCGCCGAACTAGTGCACCTATACAATTTACCATTGTATTGGGTGTGTTGGGGACACAAGAGGCTCTTTGTTATTTGGTTGCAGCGTTTCTTGAGAGAGACCATCTTCATCCTTCGCCTCCCTCGGATTGATAAACCTTAGGTCATCCACTTGAGGGAAATTTGCTACTGTCCTACAAACCTCTGCACTTGGAGGCCCAACAAGGTCTACAAGAAGAAGGGTGCGTAGTAGACATCAATGCCCTAGCAGGTCATCCAATAATATGCCTATTGGCAAGAAGAACAAAACTTTTTTAAGGCACAAGTCCGTACTGGACGAGCTGCTCGATAAACCTTGCCAAATACACGCAGCCCCGAACAATATCCCAAACCACTACCTTAGGGCATGTTGGGTACTCCGACAGGTAGCAAAGAGCGGTGCGACAATTCTTACCACCGCCGTATTAGGGGAGAAAACGTCGGTGTCTTTACTATCTTCGAGACGTACTCCTCAAATAACCACCGCAAGAGTGCAAATCGCTAACTTGCCGAGGTCTACCAAATTAGCTCTGGAAGCCCATGGAGCGACACGACAATTAGTTTTTCTGCCGAAGACGCACCCCGAGTCCGGTCGATCCGAGCAAGAGCAACTCTTGTACTAGACCCAATAGTGGACGGTTTTCACCTCAGTAAAGTAGTTATGGACGGAGGAAGCGGACTGAACCTCATATACGAGGAAACGCTTGCAAAAATGCAGATCGACAAATCCCGCATTGAGCACACTAACACAACCTTTAGAGGAATTATACCTAGCCGAGAAGCCCGGTGTTCGGGAAGCATTAAGTTCGATGTAGTATTCGGCACATCCAATAACTACAGGTTGGAGGAACTGCTCTTCCACATTGTTCCCTTCAATAGCGGATACCACGCCCTTTTAGGACGGGATGCTTTTTCACACTTTCAAGCTATACCCCATTATGGGTACATGAATCTCAAAATGCTAGGGCCCAATGGTGTAATCACATTAACAAGTGATCCGGATAGAGTACTCCGTGTCGAGAACAAAATGGCATCTTTAGCCTTAGAGGCATTATCCGAAGCCCTCGCGACCGAAGAATTAACTACCTTACGATCAACGGTGGACAAGGGCGATGTAATCCTCGCCAAAAGATCGAAATCTACCTCCTTCAAGCCAGCAGATGAAATCATAAAATTCCAAGTGCACCCAACGGACCCTAAAAAGACAGTGTCTATCGGGGCACAGCTGGATTCGGCGGTAGACAGCGTGTTACGCGCCTTCCTTTGGGAAAACTGGGATATATTCGCCTGGCAGCCTTCAGATATGCCAGGAATCCCACGCAGGCTGGCCCAACATAGCCTCAATATTATCAAAGGGTTCAAACTAGTCAAGCAGTCACTACGACGGTTATCCGAAACCAAAAGACAAGCAATGGGAGAAGAGCCAGCCAAGCTATTGGAAGCCGGATTCATCAGAGAAATTAAACATTCGGATTGGCTATCCAACCTCATGATGGTGCCGAAGAAGGATAAATCCTGGCGCCTCTACGTCGACTTTACAGACCTAAATAAGGCCCGCCCCAAGGATCTCTTTCCTTTGCCCCGCATTGATCAAATTATCGATGCAACGGTCGGACATGACTCGTTGTACTTCCTTGATGCTTACTCCGGATACCATCAGATAAAGATGAAGGAATCCGACCAGGCCGCAACGACATTTATCACCCCGTACGGTCCTTTCTGTTTCAAAACTATGCCCTTTGGACTAAAAAACGCTGGCGCCACATATCAACGCATGATTCAAACATGCTTAGAAAAAAATTTGGTAAGATAGTGGAGGCATATGTTGACGACGTAGTCGTTAAGACCAAACACGTAAAACTTTGGTGGAAGATCTCTACCTTACATTTGACAACCTTCGAGAATATGACATAAGGCTCAATCCGGAAAAATGTGTTTTCGGCGTTCCAGCCGGAAAGCTACTAGGGTTCATCGTATCCGATAGATGAATCGAAGCTAACCCAGCTAAAATCCGAGCCTTCTTAGAGCTCAAAACGCCAACCGACCTCAAGCGAGTGCAAAAACTAGCAGGCTGCGTAGCGGCCTTAAGCCGCTTCATCTCCAGGTTAAGAGAAAAAGCATTGCCACTTTATAGATCGCTACGGTGCACTGACAATTCGAATGGACGGACACGACCACAACTGGATTGGAAGAAATAAAAACTCTACTAGTGGGCAACCCAATCCTAGTCGCTCCCGATGTTGGCGAACCAATGCTGCTGTATATATCAGCTACTCACCAGGTAGTGAGTGCTGTACTCGTCGTCGAACGAGCCGAAGAGGGATATAAATTCCCCGGTCAAAAACCCGTATACTATGTATCCGAGGTTCGAACACTGTGTAAATCACGGTACCCCCACTATCAGAAAATTGCCTATGCGGTCTTCATGTCATCTCAGAAACGTCGACACTACTTTCAAGAGTGTTCGATCACAGTGGCATCCAAGGTACCGCTCAACGATATTATTAACAATAAAAATGCCACTGGACGCATCGCCAAATGGGCCATCGAGCTCTTACCGTTCGAAATATCTTATAAGCCACGACGGACTATTAAATCCCAGGTGTTGGCTGACTTTGTCGCAGAATGGACCGGTGCTGAACTCCCTAACGAGTACGGCTCATATTCCCACTAGACAATGTACTTTGATGGTTCTAAAATGCTAGCCGGATTGGGGGCCTGCGTAATATTGATATCTCCAACTGGGGATACAGTCCGGTACGTTCTACAAATTATGTACACGGACTCGAACAATGCGGCCGAATATGAGGCCCTATTGCATGGTTCCGCCTAGCTGTATCCATGGGCATACAAAGCCTCGAGGTACGCGGAGACTCAAACCTCGCTATCTCCCAAATAAACGGAGATTTTGATGCGAAGGATTCAAAAATGGCAGCTTATCGCAATGCTATATTGAAAATATTGGCTAGATTTGAGGGGGTTGGAATTCCATCACGTAGCCCGGGATAATAACCAGGCCAATGACGTACTCACTCGTATGGGCGCTTAATGCGACCCCATCCCGCCTAACACCTTCGTGGAAAGGCTATTTAAGCCATCAGTAACATGGCAGGACGCGGGCGGCGATAGGAATTCGAATCCAAACACACACCCGGCCAAACTTAACCCAGACGTCATCAGAGACCCAGACATGGAGATAACTTCTTCGACTCACGAGATCATGGCTGTCATAGCCTCCTGGACAAAGCCCTTCCTAGCCTACCTTAAAAGGAAGGAACTCCCTGATGACCAAAATGAGGCCCGCCACATAGTCCGGCGTTCTAAAGCCTACAAAGTTCACGAAGGTGAACTATATAAGAAAAGCATACTGGTGTTCTACAAAGGTGCATCTCCGAAGAGGAGGGAAGGAAAATTCTCACTGAAATACATGCTGGAATGGGCGGCCACCATGCCGCAGCACGGACGCTCGTAGGCAAAGCTTTTCGAGCTGGCTTTCTCTGGCCCACTGCACGAGCAGATGCCCAGACCTTAGTCCAACACTGCGTTGGCTGCCAGCTCTTTGCAAATCAAAGTCACATGCCTCCCACTGCTTTGAGAACAATCCCCATTACTTGGCCTTTTGCGGTCTGGGGGCTCGATATGGTCGGACCTCTTAAAGGGGGAAGCCATAAAAAGAAATACTTGCTGGTGATGGTAGATAAATTCACTAAATGGATAAAAGCCAAGCCAGCAAAAACAGCTGAGGCAGGTGATACGTCTCCAATGTATCTATAATTTTTGATTGTTCCATGCTATTATTTATGAAGTCTTGGATGTTTAATGGGCTTTATCATACACTTCTATATCATTTTTGGGACTAACCTACTAACCCAAAGGCCCAGTCCAGATTGCCGTTTTTTGCCTATTTCAGGGTTTTGCAGAAAAGAATATCAAACGGTGTCCAAACGGAATGAAACCTTCGTGTGAGATATTTTTGGAGAAAATCACGCACATGGGAGTTGAGAACCACGTCAGGGGAGCCTCGGGGTGTCCACGAGGGTGGGGGGCGCGCCCCCTTCCCAGGGCGCACCCCCCTTCCCAGGGCAGGACCCTCCCTCGTGGGCCCCTCGAGCACCCCCCGGTGCCCTCCTTCCTCCTATATAAGTCTACGTACCCCGAAACCATCGATAAAAGAGAGAAAAGCCTAATTCCACCGCCGTAACCTTCTGTTCCCGTGAGATCCCATCTTGGAGCCTGTTCTGGAGCTCCACCGGAGGGGTCCATCATGGAGTTCATCATCATCATCATCGCCCTCACCATGAGTTGTGAGTAGTTTACCACAAACCTTCGGGTCCATAGCTAGTATCTAGATGGCTTCATCTCTCTCTCTGGATCTCAATACAAAGTTCTCCTTGGTCTTCGAGGAGATCTATGCGATGTAATCTCTTTTTGCAGTGTGTTTGTCGAAATCTGATGAATTTTGAGTTTATGATCAAGATTATCTATGAAAAATATTTGGTTCTTCTCTGAACTTTTTATGTGGGCTCATAATATCCTTGCAAGTCTCTTCGAATTATTGGTTTGGTTTGGCCTACTAGATCTATATTTCTTGAAATGGGAGAACTGCTTGGCTTTGGGTTCAATCTTGCGGTGTCCTTTCACAGTGACAGTAGGGGCAGCAAGGCACGTATTGTATTGTTGCCATCGAGGATAAAAATATGGGGTTTATATCATATTGCTTGAGTTTATCCCTCTATGTCATGTCATCTTGCTTAAGGCGTTACTCTGTTCTTATGAACTCAATACACTAGATGCATGCTGGAGAGCGGTCGATGTGTGGAGTAATAGTAGTAGATGCATAATCGTTTCGATCTTCTTGTCTCGGACGTGATGCCTATATACAAGGATCATGCCTAGATAGTCTCCTAATTATTCGCTTTTCTAGCAATTGCTCGACAGTAATTTGTTTACCCGCCGTAAAATATCGCTATCACGAGAGAAGCCGCTAGAGAACACTATGGCCCCCTGGTCTATTCTCAACATATCAATCTACATCTACTTTACTTTTATCACTTTTATTTTCTGTTCTTATAAATCAAATATGCCAAAAATATAAACTATCATCTCTATCAGATCTCACTTTCGTAAGTGACCGTAAAGGGATTGACAACCCCTTATCGCGTTGGCTGCGAAGTTCTTATTTGTTTGTGTAAGTGCGAGGAACTCGCGCGTGGTCTCCTACTGGATTGATACCTTGGTTCTCAAAAACTGAGGGAAATACTTACGCTACTGTGCTGCATCTCCCTTTCCTCTTCGAGGGAATACAACGCAAGCTCGAGAAGTAGCAAGAAGAATTTCTGGCGCCATTGTCGGGGAGGCTTACACAAAAGTCATATACCAAGTACCTATCACAAACCCTTATCCTTCGTATTACATTTATTTGCCTCTCGTTTTCCTCTCCCCCACTTCACCCTTGCCGTTTTATTTTCCCTTCTTCTGCCGTGTGTTTATCGTTCGCTTGCTTCTTGTTTGCTTGTGTGTGTTGGATTGCTTGCTTATCACTATGGCTCAGAACAATACCAAATTGTGTGACTTCTCCAATACCAACAACAATGATTTTATTAGCACCCCGATTGCTCCTATTACCGATGCTAAATCTTGTGAGATCAATGCTGCTTTGTTGAATCTTGTCATGAAAGATCAATTCTCCGGCCTTCCTAGTGAAGATGCCGCTACCCATCTAAACAACTTTGTTGATTTGTGTGATATGCAAAAGAAAAGGGATACGGATAATGATATTGTTAAATTCAAGTTATTTCCGTTTTCACTTAGAGATCGTGCTAAAACTTGGTTTTCCTCTTTGCCTAGAAATAGTATTGATTCGTGGAATAAGTGCAAAGATGCTTTTATCTCTAAGTATTTCCCTCCTGATAAGATCATCTCTCTTAGAAACGATATTATGAATTTTAAGCAACTAGATCATGAGCATGTTGCACAAGCTTGGGAGAGAATGAAATTGATGATACGTAATTGCCCTACACATGGTTTGAATCTATGGATGATTATTCAGAACTTTTATGTGTGTGTTGGATTGCTTGCTTATCACTATGGCTCAGAACAATACCAAATTGTGTGACTTCTCCAATACCAACAACAATGATTTTATTAGCACTCCGATTGCTCCTATTACCGATGCTAAATCTTGTGAGATCAATGCTGCTTTGTTGAATCTTGTCATGAAAGATCAATTCTCCGGCCTTCCTAGTGAAGATGCCGCTACCCATCTAAACAACTTTGTTGATTTGTGTGATATGCAAAAGAAAAGGGATACGGATAATGATATTGTTAAATTCAAGTTATTTCCGTTTTCACTTAGAGATTGTGCTAAAACTTGGTTTTCCTCTTTGCCTAGAAATAGTATTGATTCGTGGAATAAGTGCAAAGATGCTTTTATCTCTAAGTATTTCCCTCCTGCTAAGATCATCTCTCTTAGAAACGATATTATGAATTTTAAGCAACTAGATCATGAGCATGTTGCACAAGCTTGGGAGAGAATGAAATTGATGATACGTAATTGCCCTACACATGGTTTGAATCTATGGATGATTATTCAGAACTTTTATGCTGGCTTGAATTTTGCTTCTAGAAATCTTTTAGATTCGGCTGCAGGAGGCACTTCCATGGAAACTACCTTAGGAGAAGCTACCAAACTCCTTGATAATATTACGGTTAATTATTCTCAATGGCACACCGAAAGATCTAATAGTAAAAAAGTGCATGCTATTGAAGAAATTAGTGTTTTGAGTGGAAAGATGAATGAACTTATGAAATTATTTGCTGCTAAGAGTGCCTCTTCTGATCCTAATGATATGCCCCACTTTGATTGAAAATAACAATGAATCTTTGGATGTAAATTTTGTTGGTAGGAATAATTTTGGTAACAATGCTTATAGAGGGAATTTTAATTCTAGGCCTTTTCCTAGTAATTCCTCTAATAATTATGGTAATTCCTACGACAACTCTTATGGAAAGATGCCTTCTAAATTTGAAACTAGTGTTAAGGAGTTTATGATCTCGCAAAAGAATTTCAATGCTATGCTTGAAGAGAAATTGCTTAAGGTTGATGAATTGGCTAGAAGTGTGGATAGAATTACTCTTTATGTTGATCTCTTTGAAACTTAGATCTATCCCACCTAAGCATGATATCAATGAGTCTCTCAAAGCCATGAGAATTTCCATTGATGAATGCAAAGAAAGAACCGCTAGGATGCATGCTAAACTAGAGGATTATATTAAAGCGTGTTCTTCTAGTTATCATGAAAATAAAAATGAAGATATGAAAGTTATTGATGTGTCTCCTAATAGATCCTTGTTTTCTAGTATAAATTTTGATGAAGGTAGGATTGGAGATGATTCTGCTTTAAGGTGTCCCAATGATTCAGAGTTTTTAGATCTTGATGCTAAAATTATTAAAAGTGGGAGTGAAGAGATTAAAACTTTGCATAGTGATGAACCCACTACTTTGGATTTCAAGGGATTCAATTATGATAATTGCTCTTTGACTGATTGTATTTCCTTGTTGCAATCCGTACTAAATTCTCCGCATGCTTATAGTCAAAATAAAGCTTTCACCAAACACATAGTTGATGCTTTGATGCAATCTTATGAAGAAAAACTTGAGTTAGAAGTTTCTATCCCTAGAAAGCTTTATGATGAGTGGGAACCTACTACCAAAATAAAAATAAAAGATCATGAATGCTATGCTTTGTGTGATTTGGGTGCTAGTGTCTCCACTATCCCAAAAACTTTGTGTGATTTGCTAGGTTTCCATAAGCTTGATGATTGTTCTTTAAATTTGCATCTTGTGGATTCCACTATTAAGAAACCTATGGGAAGAATTATTGATGTTCTTATTGTTTCCAATAGGAATTATGTGCCCGTAGATTTCATTGTTCTTGATATAGATTGCAATCCTTCATGTCCTATTATTCTTGGTAGACCTTTCTTTAGAACGATTGGTGCAATTATGAAGGAAGGTGTGACGCCCGAAGACCGACGTCCCAAAAGATTCCAGATGTTCCGGGTTCTCCCGTGTGCTTCATTTGTGCTTGTGTTATTTATTTTGCATTGCTTCATGTCATCATGCCATCATGACTTTAATTCTGCAACTCAACCAAATAAGTCGTGTGGACCTTCGGTCCATTTAAATCGAGGGTAGGATGACTTCTCTTTATAACATATCCTCCTAATATTTAGGGAGCTATATTAAATTATTCCAATTGTTTGGAATATCCAAACACACTTGCAGTTAATTCTCTTGCCTTTGTTATCTTAATTCCCGGCCTCAGACTTGTCCTCAAATTCTAGCCCATTTGGATTTCTTCTAAAGGGTTTTCTAAATTCAAATAGTTTGACTTTTATTCAAACTTATTTGAATTTTCATCTTCCAAAACCTTCCAACATTTTTTATAAATGTCCTAACATTTTTTTGAGTCCGGGAAGATAATCCCCATGCCCAATTCTTTCCTTAACGTCTTTCTTTTTCTTCTCTCTTATTCTTTTCTTCTAAAAGAATATGAGGGGGAGAGAGAGAGCTGAGTCGGGCTGCTTTTCCACCTCCAGTCCAGCCCGTTTGCACATCGGCCTCCCTAGGCCAAGCCCAGCCAGCCGCAACATGTTTCCCTCTCTAACCCTAAGTCCCCGATCCTTCCTCCTTGTTCCTTCCCTCAGCGCCGCACCTGCCTCCCTCTCGCTTGATCTCGATCCAGCGAGACCCCGCGAGCGTCGCCCCGCACCCGAGGCCTTCGATCTCTCCCTCGACCCCGCCTCCTTCTCCCTACTGTGCGACCTGCTCCTCTCCATCCCCTCGTCCCTCTCCCTCTCGTCACCTCCCACCCGCATCGCCAGAGAGAGGGCAGCGCCCCGACGCCCATGGACAGCGTCGGCCGAGCCTTCGCCCGGATCCCCCGCGCCTCTCCGCGGCCATCCCCGCCGCCGGACGGCGACGCGCCGGAGCTCGTGGGCTCCCCCGCACGAAGCCGCGCCGTGCCTCGCAGCCGCCGCCTTTGTGCTCCTCCGCGCCGACCTCGGGAGCCATCGGAGGCCGAAGCCCAGCCGGCCAGGAGCTCCACCACCAGGAGGCCGCGCGCCTCCTGCTGTTTTTCTTCCTCGCCGGAGCATGCCTGCATCGCCACCGCGCACCTCCTGCTGTTTTTCTTCCTCGCCGGAGCTGCGTCAAGCTCCCCTGCATCGCTCGCGTGCCGCTCCCTTCGTCAGATTCTCCAGCCAGATCCGGTGCTAGCTTCAGCAACCATCTCATCCCCTCGTACATGCCATGGCCTTGCGTGCTGTTTTTCAACGAGCTCCAGGTGCCATCGACCGAGGCCACCGCAGACAACTGTGCATCGCCAAGATACCAAGTACCATGACGCCGAAGGCTTCAGATCAAGTTCATCGTCGAAACGAGTACGACTACACTTGGTGGATGCGACAAGTACCTCTACCGTCGACCCCGTGTACGACTACATGAACGAACGCGTCAAGTACCACTACGTCCGACGCCGCGACAAGTACCTCTACGGAACATGAACATCTACGGAACGTGTACGACGACCGTCACCGAAGAACCATGTACCACTACCATCGCCCCGAAGATGTTCGATTCGCCAAGTACCTCTACCGTCGACCCCGAACAGCTACGGAAACGAGAACGTCTACTTCCACTACCGCCACGAGAACGACTACTTCCCTCTACGAACGTGTACCACGACCCGCGAGTACCACTACTTCCTCTACGACCTCGAACCGCCCCAAAAAGCACGCTCCGAAGGTATACCCCGAGTCGAATGCCGACGTGGTGAATGAATGCTTGTTGTGTTGTATGAGTTGTATCGAATGTTTGCATCGTGTCCGTTGCGCCCTCGTTTGCCTTGGCGGCACCCCTGGGAACCCGGTGACGGGATCACCCCACCTTTCATCTTGTTCGACTCGCTCACGCCACCTTTCTTTTGAACCGGTCTCTCCACGAGTTACCGGTACCGATATGTTGCGTGGCATCATTTTCGAATTCGTCGCTGTGGCCCCTTTCTTCCACCACGGTGACAAATACTTCATATCATCTTCATGTCAACTTTTCTTATAAAATTGCATAAAACTTGATCATGTCATCCGCATCATGTTAACAACATTAAAATGTGTGAATTGTTGTTTGCTTAAAAACTGCTAAATTTGCACATGGGGTTTTTCCGGAATTGTTGTTGTAGTTTCCGGCCTCATTTAAACTTGTTGACTTGTGTTGTTTTTCTCTGCTTCCTACCTTGCCATGTATTGCGTCCTGTATAGACTTGTCATGCATCATACCTTGCCATGTATTGCATCATATAGGCTTGTGTTGTTCTTCTGTGCTTCCTACCTTGCCATGTATTGCTTCCTGTATAGACTTGTCATGCATCATACCTTGCCATGTATTGCATCATATAGACTTGTGTTATTTTTCTGTGCTTCCTATCTTGCCATGTTTTGCTTCCTGTATAGACTTGTAGTGCATCCTATGTAGACTTGTGTTGCATCATACTTGATTGAGCATATTGTCATGTCTCGTGTGGTGTGTTTACCGTGTTGCTTGTTTCTTTCCGGTTTGCTTCTCTCGTTAGCTCCGGGTTCGTTCCGGAGTTGTGAGGATTGTTTGACTACTGCATGGACTTGTTCTTCTCCCTCGCGAAATCCCAAGCAAGATGATCATACCCTTGGATACCTTTAGTATCATTGCCATGCTTAGTTGTCTCGATGCAATCGTTACATGTCGCGCTACCCATCTTATTGTCAGCCCCTCTCCTTGTTGCCATGAAACCTCTAACCTTTGAAACCTTCCTAGCAAAAACCATTGTTTGGCTATGTTACCCGCTTGCTCAGCCCCTCTTATAGCGTTGTTAGTTGCAGGTGAAGATGAAGATCGTTCCAGGTGGGAACTTGTTGTTGGAATATCACAATATCTGTTATTATTATTAACACACCTATATACTGGGCATGGGTGGAAGGCTTGGCCTTTTGCTCGGTGTTTTGTTCCACTCATGCCACCTTAGGAGCCAATAAACCGGCATTATGTTCCTTGATTTTGCGTTCCTTACACGGTTGGGGACCCCTTGACACTTCGTCTTTGAATAAAACTCCTCCAGCAAGGCCCAACATTGGTTTTAATTTGCCTCATAATAACAACTTTATTAATTAATTAAAATTGCATAGGGGGTCGCACCCTCGTGGATTCTTCTACATAGCAGGGGGCCAGTGCTGATGGTGTTGGTCCCAAACTAGAGCCACTTGCGGTGCCACCCAGTTATCTGGGGTCTTCGGTTACTGTACGTATTGCTCATCCGGACGTGGCCTGAGACGAGATACGCGCGGCTACTATCAGGGTGTCGGCACGCCAGGAGGTCTTGCTGGACTTGTTTTACCATTGTCGAAATGTCTTATGCACCGGGATGCCGAGCCTGATCGGATTTCCCTAAGATAAGGGGTGATGATATTATATTTATCACTTTAGCTGATCGTGAGAGCTTGTGATGGGCTAAGTTGGGACACCCCTGCAGGGTTATGATCTTTCGAAAGCCGTGCCCGCGGGTATGTGGCAGATTGGAATTTGTTAATGTCCGGTTATAGAAAAGTTGACAGAGGATCCGAAGTAAAACACCCAACTGTGTGAGTAATCGTGACGGTCTCTTTTCACTTTGAGAAGAGAACACGGTGGGGTTATGTTTGACTCGTAGGTAGTTCAGGATCTTTAGCGATCGCTACTAGTTTGCGACCGTTTGTGTAGATGCTCATCTTATTCTTGTACTCGTAAGCTAGCCACCATATTATGCTTAGCCGCTGCTGCAACCTCACCACTTTACCTCCTCCTACCCATAAAGCTTTGCTAGTCTTGATACGCATGGTTATGGGATTGCTGAGTCCTCGTGACTCACAGATACTACAACACCAGATGCAGGTTCAGCCGAGAATGATGCAGGAGCTGGTTCAAGTACTTCACTGGGAGCTCGATGAAGAGAGTGGCCGTATGTATGTGACGTTTTCGACGATCAGTAGTGGTTTCTACTAGGACCTGTGGCTTTATGTTTTTGGTATCTTTCTTTTGGATCTTCGCCCGTAGTCGGGTTGTGATGTTTTGGATGATGTTATGCTTATGTAATGTATTGTGTGACGTGGCGAGTGTAAGCCAACTATCCTTTTGCAATTTCATCCCTATTTTTACATGAGTCGTGCAAAGATACCAAACTTGAGATCATTCCAGAATGGGCTTATACCTTTAAGTCGTGCCTCGACACGTAGGAGGTATAGTCCCATCCTGGGCATTACAGAAGGAAATATTAGATTCCAGTTTCCGTTAAGGAAAGGCATGGAACACTTTCCTAGAAAGAAAATCAAATTACCATATGAATCTATCATGAGAGCCACTTATGGATTGCCTTCCAAAGATGGCAATACCTTGATCTATCTTGTATCGTGCCTAGCTAGGGGCGTAAAACAATAGCGCTTGTTGGGAGGCAACCCAATTTTATATTTTTTTTGTTTTTGTTGCTGTTAGGGAATAACTATTGCATCTAGCCTCCGTTTAGATGTGGTTTCATGTTTTGTTTAGTGTTTGTGCCAAGTAGAACCTTTGGGAAGATGTGTGTGAAGTTTATGTGATCTTCCTGTGAAAAATAGAATCGTTAGCGCTCACTAGAATAGTCGTCAGATTTTACTGGAGTGTGCTATTTAGTTTATTCTTTTTGCAGATGATTAATAGACAAATTCCTCACATTTACAAATTTAGTTTGGTTTTTTTGGAGTTACAGAAGTATGCGAAACCTGCAGATTACTACAGACTGTTCTATTTTTGACAAATTCTGTTTTTCTTGTGTTGTTTGCTTATTTCAATGCGTCTATGAGTAATATTTGGAGGTATGAACCATAGAGAAGTTGGAATACAGTAGGTTTAACACCAATATAAACAAAGAATGAATTCATTGTAGTACCTTTGAGTAGTGGTTTGTTTTCTTATACTAACGGAGCTCACGAGAATTCTTTTTGTCTAAGTTTTGTGTTGTGAAGTTTTCAAGTTTTGAGTATTGTTTGATGGACTATGGAACAAAGAGTAGCAAAGGCCTAAGCTTGGGGATGCCCATGGCACCCCAAGTAAAATTCAAGGATAATCAAAAGCCTAATCTTGGGGATGCCCCGGGAAGGCATCCCCTCTTTCGTCTTCATCCATCGGTAACTATACTTGGAGCTATATTTTTATTCACCACATGATATGTGTTTTGCTTGGAGCGTCTTGTATAATTTGAGTATTTGTTTGTTAGTTTGTCACAATCATCCTTGCTGGACACACCTATTTGAGAGAGTTAAATATGGCCTAGGAATGGTTAGAACACTCTATGTGCTTCACTTATATCTTTTGAGTTGAATAGTTTTTGCTCTAGTGCTTCACTTACATCTTTTAGAGCACGGTGGTGGTAATATTTTGTAGAAATTGTTGAAATCTCATGCTTCACTTATATCTGTTTGAGAGTCTATTAAAACAGCATGGTAATGTGTTTAGGCTAATAAAACTAGTCTTCACATGATAGACATCCAATGTCAATGTAGTAAAAAATTTCACACTAAGTGCATTAAATATGATGATATGTTGGATGCTTGATAATTGTTTTGAGATATGAGGATAGTGATATTAGAGTCATGCTAGTGGAGTTATTATGAAATTGAGAAATACTTGTGTTAAGGTTAGTGATTCCCGTATCATGCACGTATGGTGAACCGCTATGTGACGAAGTTAGAGCATGAGGTATTTGTAGAGTGCCAACCTTTGTGTGGAGGTCGGGCGCGCGCGATGGTTAACTCCTACCAACCTCCCCCCTAGGAGCATGCGTTGATTGCTTTGTTTTGATGACTCGTAGATTTTTGTAATAGTTATATGAGTTCTTATGACTAATGTTGAGTCCATGGATTATACACACTCTCAACCTTCCACCATTGCTAGCCTCTCTTGTACCGCCCAACTTTCACCAGTGCCATAAACCCACTATATATCCTTCCTCAAAACAACCACCATATTATTCCTCAAAACAGCCACCATACCTACCAATCATGGCATTTCCATAGCCATTCCGAGATATATTGCCATGCAACTTTCCACCATTCCGTTCATATGACACACATCATATTGTCATATTGCCATGCATGATCATGTAGTTGGCATCGTATTTGTGGCAAAGCCACCATGCATAATTTTTCATACATGTCACTCTTGATTCATTGCACATCCCGGTACACTGCCGGAGGCATTCATGTAGAGTCATACTTGTTGTAGTATCGAGTTGTAATTTCGAGTTGTAATAAAATTGTGATGATCATCATTATTAGAGCATTGTCCCATGTGAGGAAAGGCCAATAAAAAAAGAGATGGCCCAAAAAAATATAGAGAGGGGCTAATAAAAAAAAGAGAAAGCCCCTCCAAAAAAATGAGAGAAAAGAGAGAAGGGACAATTGCTACTATCTTTTTCCACACTTGTGCTTCAATGTAGCACCATGTTCTTCATGATAGAGAGTCTCATGTTTAGTTACTTTCATATACTAGTGGGAATTTTTAATATAGAACTTGGCTTGTATATTCCAACGATGGGCTTCCTCAAATGCCCTAGGTCTTCGTGAGCAAGCAAGTTGGATGCACACCCACTAGTTTCTTTTTTTGAGCTTTCATACATACTTAGCTCTAGTGCCTCCGTTGCATGGCAATCCCTACTCACTCACATTCATATCTATTGATGGGCATCTCCATAGCCCGTTGATACGCCTACTTGATGTGAGACTATCTTCCTCCTTTTTGTCTTCTCCACAACCACCTCTATTCCACCCATAGTGCTATGTCCATGGATAACGCTCATGTATTGCGTGAAAGTTGAAAGGTTTGAAAAGATAGAGTATGAAAACAAGTGCTTGGCTGAAATTGGGGTTGTGCATGATATGAATATTTTGTGTGATGAAGAGGGAGCATAGTCAGACTATATGATTTTGTAGGGATAACTTTCTTTAGCCATAGTATTTTGAGAAGACATGATTGCTTTATTAGTATGCTTGAAGTATTATTATTTCTTATGTCAATATAGACTTTTATCTTGAATATTTCAGATCTGAACAGTCATGCCACAATTAAGAGAATTACATTGAGAAACTATATTGGTAAGCATTCCACATCAAAATTTTTATCTTTATCATTTACCTACTCGAGGACAAGCAGGAATTAAGCCCGGGGATGCTTGATACGTCTCCAACGTAACTATAATTTTTGTTTGTTCCGTGCTATTATTTATGAAGTCTTGGATGTTTAATGGGATTTATCATACACTTTTATATCATTTTTGGGACTAACCTACTAACCCAAAGGCCCAGTCCAGATTGCTGTTTTTTTGCCTGTTTCAGGGTTTTGCGGAAAAAGAATATCAAACGGAGTCCAAACGGAATGAAACCTTCGCGAGAGATATTTATGGAGAAAATCACGCACATGGGACTTGAGAACCACGTCAGGGGAGCCTCGGGGTGTCCACGAGGGTGGGGGGCGCGCCCCCTGCCTCGTGGGCCCCTCGAGCACCCCCGGTGTCCTCCTTCCTCCTATATAAGTCTACGTACCCCGAAACCATCGACAACAGAGAGAAAACCCTAATTCCACCGCCGTAACCTTCTGTTCCCGTGAGATCCCATCTTGGAGCCTGTTCCGGAGCTCCACCGGAGGGGGATCCATCACGAAGTTCTTCTTCATCATCATCATCGCCCTCACCATGAGTTGTGAGTAGTTTACCACAGACCTTCGGGTCCATAGCTAGTATCTAGATGGGTTCTTCTCTCTCTCTCTGGATATCAATACAAAGTTCTCCTTGGTCTTCGAGGAGATCTATTCGATGTAATCTCTTTTTGCGATGTGTTTGTCGAGATCCGATGAATTGTGAGTTTATGATCAAGATTATCTATGAAAAATATTTGGTTCTTCTCTGAATTTTTTATGTGTTCTCATAATATCCTTGCAAGTCTCTTC
>LR738713.1:242669618-242707168 GCA_902687465.1 Secale cereale
CTAATTCCACCGCCGTAACCTTCTGTTCCCGTGAGATCCCATCTTGGAGCCTGTTCCGGAGCTCCACCGGAGGGGGATCCATCACGAAGTTCTTCTTCATCATCATCATCGCCCTCACCATGAGTTGTGAGTAGTTTACCACAGACCTTCGGGTCCATAGCTAGTATCTAGATGGGTTCTTCTCTCTCTCTGGATATCAATACAAAGTTCTCCTTGGTCTTCGAGGAGATCTATTCGATGTAATCTCTTTTTGCGATGTGTTTGTCGAGATCCGATGAATTGTGAGTTTATGATCAAGATTATCTATGAAAAATATTTGGTTCTTCTCTGAATTTTTTATGTGTTCTCATAATATCCTTGCAAGTCTCTTCGAATTATTGGTTTGGTTTGGCCTACTAGATCTATAGTTCTTACAATGGGAGAAGTGCTTGGCTTTGGTTCAATCTTGCGGTGTCCTTTCCCAGTGACAGTACGGGCAGCAAGGCACGTATTGTATTGTTGCCATCGAGGATAAAAAGATGGGGTTTATATCATATTGCTTGAGTTTATCCCTCTACATCATGTCATCTTGCTTAAGGCGTTACTCTATTCTTATGAACTCAATACACTAGATGCATGCTGGATAGCGATTGATGTGTGGAGTAATAGTAGTAGATGCATAATCGTTTCGGTCTACTTGTCTCGGACGTGATGCCTATATACAATGATCATGCCTAGATAGTCTCATAATTATTCGCTTTTCTATCAATTGCTCGACAATAATTTGTTTACCCGCCGTAAAATATCGCTATCATGAGAGAAGCCACTAGAGAACACTATGCTTCCCTGGTCTATTCTCAACATATCAATCTACATCTACATTACTTTTATCGCTTTTATTTTCTGTTCTTATAAATCAAAAATACCAAAAATATAAACTATCATCTCTATCAGATCTCACTTTCGTAAGTGACCGTAAAGGGATTGACAACCCCTTATCGCGTTGGCTGCAAAGTTCTTATTTGTTTGTGCAGGTGCGAGGGACTCGCGCGTGGTCTCCTACTTGATTGATACCTTGGTTCTCAAAAACTATGGGAAATACTTATGCTACTGTGCTGCATCTCCCTTTCCTCTCGAGGGAATACAACGCAAGCTCGAGAAGTAGCAGCAGGGCCTGTGATAGACTTTATATCCGGTGTAGTACACCATTACGGTGTCCTGCACAGTATTATCACGATAATGGCACCAACTTCACAGCTGATGAGGTAAAAAATTGGTGCACAAAGTTAGGTATTAAACTTGATTATGCTTCTGTGTACCATCCTCAAACAAATGGTCAAGTCGAAAGAGCCAATGGTCTGATAATGAGCGGCATTAAACCCCGACTAGTGCGCTCCCTACGGGAGTCTGATAAACGCTTGGTCGAAGAGCTTGACTCCGTACTCTGGGGGCTGTGGACCACACCTAATCGGACGACCGGATACACACCTTTCTTCATGGTGTACAGCGCAGAGGTTGTTCTGCCCTGCGACATTATTCATGACTCACCTCGAGTGCGCTTGTACGAGGAGAGAGAAGCCGAGCTAGATCGGCAGGATGACCTAGATGGACTTGAAGAGGAGCGCGATACATCGCATGCCCGTTCCGCTTTTTATCAACAACAGGCTAGGCGATACCAGAGCAGAGAAGTGCGGGCCAAGACATACAACGTTAACGAACTCGTTTTACGCCTCCCGGAGAAGAAGAAGGACAAGATCAAACCAAAATGGCAGGGCCCCTTCATTATCGACGAAGTAGTCACCGGTGGAGCCTATCGCCTTCGGAATACACATGACAACCGCCATGAGCCGAACCCGTGGAACGCTGCCAGGCTCCGAAGATTCTATGGATAGTTCGGTAGCAATTTTTTCCTCCTTTCAAGTTAGGTCTTATCTCTTATCTTTTATTTTTCTCCTTCTCCTCTTTTTTACCTTTTCTCTTATCGGTAAGTATTCGGCTCACCCGAACTACCACAAGATAAGTACATCTTTGAATGTATCTACCTCAAATATACTTGGGGGCTTCTTTGACGAAGCCCATTACCAAAAAAGCTTCTTGCTTAAAATGTCGTCTGCTTTTACAGTCCTTCCTTGCCATTATATGCACCAATATGACTTAAGTTCTGGCTAAGCTGGGTTGCCTGGCTCCTGTGCTTACCCCTACGTTTCCGATTGTTCGGTAGGGTGTAAAGGGAGAACCTCTACGATTGTTACAGCCGGGTAATCCGGACATGTACCTCAGACTGGGCGAAGCCAAAAGCTAGTGCTCTTAAGGGAATAATCGGTCGGCGGATACACGACATATCGCTTTTAACGCATATATTTTAAATTATATCAGGATAGCATCCTACAATCTTTTTTTTTACAGGATCAAATGTGACACCCCGAGACTGGTGCGCCAGGTGTCAGCTAGATATTCGTCTTTGTTGCCATGTCATCTGCTTGCGTGTTGCTTCTTGCCATGTAATCATGTGTGTTGCATCAGCATGTTTTCAAAACTTGCATCCGTCCGAGCTCCCTCGTCCTTTCCGTTGTCCGTTCTGAGCCCAGACACACTTGCATGCGCCCGCGGCGCCTCCGAATATTTATTTTATGAGTGGCCGGAAAACGTTCTCGGAATGGGTTTAAACTTGGCGTGTGGTCTTATTATAGTGTAGACAGGCCGCCTGCCAAATTTCATCGCATTCGGAGCTCCTTTGATAGCCCAACGGATATATATAGCGGCACTAGTCGCCGGTTTTTTCGTCGGACGTTTTCGGTCTCCGAAAACATCCGCGGGCCTCTCCCTCTCTTCTCTTTCATAAGCCCAAGGTCTTCTACACAGCCCAACTAGGCCCAGCTTCTTCCCCTTCGCTCCGTTGCCGTTGGATCGCGATCCAATGGCTCCGGAACGATCCAAAACCCCCCAAACCCTAGCTTTTTGCTATATATAGCCTACCCCTGCCTATTTTGGAGACCCTAGCCTCCTGCCTCATTTTCCGCGCCCCACCTCTCTCCAGTCGCCACCTGACCGTCCCTTTCTTCCACCTCCCGCCGCCGGCCCGCCAAGCCCGGGCGCGGCCCGCCCGAGCCCATCTGGGCCCGGACGAGCCTGCGTGTGCGCCGCCGCCAGCGTTCGTCCCGGCAGCCGCTCCTCCCTGGCTCGTCTCTACCCTGCCCCTTCCTTGGGAGCACCCGCGCCAGTCTCCGGCGACCGGAGCCCCGTCACCGTCGGCCTCCTTCACCGCCGAGCCCCGCGCCCTGCCTCGTCGCCTCCTCCGACCGGTGCTGTCTCTCCGCCGGATCTACGCGCTACACCGCCCCGAGCTGCTTTGCCTCGCCGCTAACTGCCGCCAAGGCTCGCCGCCGGTGATGTCCCGTGCCCTGAGCGCCGGGAATGGATCCCTCGCCTCGTCCTCCGCCGGATCTGGCCCTCCCCGCGTTGCCTCGACACCTGCAGCGTCCCCCCCGCCATGCCGTTGACCGGGAGCCTCGTCCCGAAGGACGAAGACGCCGCAACCGCTGCTCCTTGCGGGCTCCTACGCTTGGCCTAGCCTCTCCCAGCCGCGCCCAGCGCCTCCTGGGCCGCGCCATGCCCCAGGGCCCAGCTCCAGGTCCAGCACGGCCCGCCTCCGTCTCCCCGGCATGCCTCCTCCAGATCTGGCCCGAAGCCCATGGGTGAGCCTCCCCTCCTATCCAGTGCCTGAGCACCGTTTAGTTATCCATCGCCCGTTGTGTTTTTTTCCCTATGTAAAAACTGCTAAGTCCTTTTCTGTCAGCTTTTTGTTGCATCTTTGCATGCCTGTAAATAATTGTGTGTATGTCCAAATTGGGTGTATGATATGTCAAAATGATCGTGGTGATATGCTCTATACTTTGTTCCATTGTGCCATGCTTGTTTGAGTTCATCTAGATGCTCTAATATCTGTTGCAAGAGTGCTACTTGTTATAAACTGCTGCTACTTGTTATTTTGTTGCCATGTTTGAGATATGATAACTTGGTGCATGTTTATCCAAATGATGCAAATGATATGTCAAAATGTTCATCATGAGATGCTCTACATGTTGGTTGCTATAGCATGCTTGATTAAGTTCATATTGCCATGTTAATCCCTGTTGCAAAAGTGCATGTGGCTGTTAGGTTTTGTAACTTGTTACGAGATGCCTAGTTGAGGAGCTCGTTGCTATTGTTGTGTTTGTCCCCATGTCAAATGCCTAGATGTTTTAGAATCTCCATGATGTGTTCTTTGAGGTGGTGCATTTAACTTTCCTTGATATGCCTTGTGTTGACTTAAACATGCTTGTAAACATGCCATGATAATCTTACTGTTTTAACACTTAGTGAAATTTCACTAAGTCTGGAATCTGTAATATCCTGATGCTATGTTTGCTTGCTGTCCTAGGCAAATCCATGTTAGTTTTGGGGTGGCCATTGATCATTACTTGTTGTATATGTTGTTGTCTATCCATTCATGTCCTCACTTGCTCATATGGGTTGTTGTAGCTTATTTATTTCTTGCTCCCAAGTTGCTATAAAATATTACTGTCAGGTTTTTAGTGTCATGATCCAAATATTGTAGCTTGTTGCTATTGATCCATGCCTCCTATGGAGATGCAGAAATGGAGTTGTTTTCTGTAGGATATGTCTACTTCATGTCCATGCGTCTTGTCACCATGTTTGAGTGATGTAGAGTATATATATCTTGCTCCAAAGTTGCGATGTGGCTGTTAATTTTAGCTTGTTGTTATATCTTGTTTCATGTGTATCTTTTAGCCCGTTGCTCCGTTTTGAGTGTTCCTTATATGAAACTTGTGTGATTTTGCATGTAGAATCATAATATCATATTGTTTTCATGTTTGGAGTGAGTTTGCTTGATGTTTGGGTGCATCTTGCACCGTTGTCATGCTTGTCTTGTTTTGCTCATATCTTTTAGGCCGTAGCTCCGAATTAAACAAACTTTATATGTAACTTGACTAGAATTTCATGTAGATCATGATGGTGCATGTTATATTGCTGTTTAACAACTTTAACTTAAGGTTTGTGCAGATCTGTACTAATTTCAAACTATGCACATGAGGGCTTACCAGATTTGTCTTAAGTAGCTTCCGGCCTCATTTAAACTTGTTGTTCTTATGTTGCTTCTCTGTGCTTCCTACCTTGTCATGTTTTGATTCCTGTATGGATTTGTCATGCATCCTACCTTGCCATGTTATGCTTTCTGTATAGACTTGTTGTGCTTCCTGTATAGACTTGTCATGCATCATACCTTGCCATGTATTGCTTCCTGTATAGACTTGTCATGCATCATACCTTGCCATGTAATGCATCATATATATACTTGTGTTGTTTTGCTTTTCTTCCTACCTTGCCATGTATTGCTTCCTGTATATATTTGTCATGCATCATACCTTGCCATATAATGCATCATATATAGACTTGTGTTGTTTTGCTGTGCTTCCTACCTTGCCATGTTTTGCTTCCTGTATAGACTTGCTATGCATCATATGTAGACTTTTGATGCATCATACTTGGTAGTGCATATTTTCATGTTCTTGAGTGGTTTGTTTACCGTATTGCTTGCTTCTTCTCGTTAGTGCTTGTTCCGTTGCGATCGTGAGGATTCGTTCGTCTACCCATGGTTCTTCTTCACGGCTTCTTCTTCGTCTTCTTCATGGATCCGTTCTTCTTCCTTGCGGGATCTCAGGCAAGATGACCATACCCTTGGATACCTTTAGTATCATTGCCTTTGCTTAGTTGTCTCGATGCTATCGTTATATGTCGCGCTACCCATCATTATTGTCAGCCTCTCCTTGTTGCCATGAAACCTCTAACCTTTGAAACCTTCCTAGCAAAACCATTGTTTGGCTATGTTACCCGCTTGCTCAGCCCCTCTTATAGCGTTGTTAGTTGCAGGTGAAGATGAAGTTCGTTCTAGGAGGGAACTTGTTGTTGGATTATAACAATATCTATAATTATTATTAACACACCTATATACTGGGCATGGGTGGAAGGCTTGGCCTCTTGCTCGGTGTTTTGTTCCACTCATGCCACCTTAGGCGCCGATAAACCGGCATTATGTTCCTTGATTTTGCATTCCTTACACGATGGGTATATGGGGACCCCTTGACAGTTCGTCTTTGAATAAAACTCCTCCAGCAAGGCCCAACATTGGTTTTTAATATGCTTATAATAACAACTTAATTAATTAATTAAATTGCATAGGGAGTTAGCGCTACCCGAGGATTCTTCTACATAGCAGGGGGGGCCAGTGCTGATGGTGTTGGTCCCAAATAGAGTCGTGTGCGGCGCCCCCTTGGAAACTTGGGGTTTGGCTGCTGTACGCTGTGCTCATCCGTTCGTGGCCTGAGATGAGATACGCGCGGCTACTATCAGGGTGTCGGCATGCCGGGAGGTCTTGCTGGACTTGTTTTACCATTGTCGAAATGTCTTGTGCACCGGGATGCCGAGCCTGATCGGATTTCCCTAAGATAAGGGGTGATGATATTATATTTATCACTTCAGCTGATCGTGAGAGCTTGTGATGGGCTAAGTTGGGACACCCCTGCAGGGTTATGATCTTTCAAAAGGCGTGACCGCGGTTATGTGGCAGATTGGAATTTGTTAATGTCCGGTTGTAGAAAACTTGACAGAGGATCCGAAGTAAAACACACAACTGTGTGAGTAACCGTGACTGTCTCTTTTCACTTTGAGAAGAGAACACGGTGGGGTTATGTTTGACTCGTAGGTAGTTCAGGATCTTTAGCGATCACTACTAGTTGCGACCGTTTGCGTAGATGCTCATCTTATTCTTGTACTCGTAAGTTAGACACCATACATATTGCTTAGCCGCTGCTGCAACCTCACCACTTTACCTCTCCCTACCTATTAAGCTTTGATAGTCTTGTTACCCATGGTTATGGGATTGCTGAGTCCTCGTGGCTCACAGATACTACAACAACAGTTACATGTACAGGTTTCCGATGTCTTGACGTGAGAGCCATGATCGTTGTGTTGGAGTTCTTTCTTTTTCCTTCTTCAGTCTTGGGTTAGGTTCCGGGTCGGTAGCCTGGGATAGCAGATGGATGTCTTATGTTTTTCTTGTTTGTATCCGTAGTCGGATACTTGTATTGATGTTGTTGTATCCATGTGAATTGTATGTATTGTTGTATCCCCCATGTATGTATGTAATGGTACGATGTAATGATATCCATCTTGCTAAGCGCCCGAAATGCGGTTGTGCCCCAATCACGTAAGTGTCACGTGATCGGGATAGAATCGCATCTTGGGCCTGACATCAAAAGCCTAGGCCTGCATATGTATGCATGCTGACCCAGGGAAAGGAACCCCTAACGGAACTATTCTCTCTGGAAGATGTTTCTTACGTTAAATAGTAATATAACATAACTCTCCGAAAACAATTTGTCTATTCAAGCAATTATGACCGGATTGCCTAGTTTCCGAACATATCACGTGTTCACCACAGATATAGTATTCGAAAACACTCCAGCCTTTGGGTTTATGGACATTAAAGCAGAAGGTCGGCCATGACAACCTTTTTTATAAATTCGGCGGGAGGTAAGTTTGATGGTAAAAGTACATTGATACATAGAATCAAACGACTACTCTTTTTCTATTCCCTCTATAAGGCTGTCTAGTCTACAGTCCTGTTGGGAAAACTTGGTAGCTGTCTCTACTTGGTCATATACCAAGTTCAAGGGGATTTCTTGCCCATCGGATCCTCGAGGTCCCACGCGGGCTATATGATTCGGATCAAGACGGGTGCAGCGTGTCTTCACCATGGCCTAGGCTTCTCGAGCACCCATGGGGCATGCTGACGCTTTCCATAGTTCGAAGCAGCGTCGAGCCCCTTTGAACAAGTCCGCCAAGTCCTCCATAGTTTCTGGAGGGGAATCGCCCGGTCATAAAGCCTTGGCCATATTCTTCATGGCCTTCCGAGCTCGCTCGTGGACCCTGGAAAGCTCTTGCAGCACGTCACCCTCAAAACTGGACACTTCCCTTTCGGGCTACCCAGTTAACAAACCTGCAGGAAATTTTTTATGACAAACTTTCAAACTAAGGGACTATAAGGAGAGCTAGGTATAAGGGACATACTGAACATGCCGCCTTTTAGCCTCCGGTTCACTTCTAAGGCACTTGAGAGTTGGGCTCTTACGTCCTTTAGCTCCTGTTCCAGCCTAACATTTTTATCCGGCGCTTGGTTTCTTTTATCTATGTCTTGTGTCAATACGCGCTTACCAGTAGTTGTTTCCCCTTCGGCAAATTTTTTGTCCACGAAAGCAGTCCTTAGCTCCCTCTCCATTTGGTCGGTCTGCCCTGTTGCTATATTACAATTAGTATGTACTTAACGACTCAGTGATCAGCACAAATATCATATTGTCCGGACACCATTATTCTTACCACCAGCATCCTTTCTAGATTTCTTTGAATTCTCTAATTCCGTGGTGACAGTCGTTAGCTTTGTCTGACACTCTTCCAGCTCTTTGCATAAGGCATTATTCTTTCCTTGAAGCAACTGCAAAAAACACAACAATCCTCAAATCAGTTGTACCAACTTGTAATGCCCAGGAAGGGACTATATCTCCTACGTGTCGAGGCACGACTTAAAGATATAAGCCCATCCTAGAATGATCTCAAGTTTGGTATCTTTGCACGACTCATGTAAAAGAGGGATTAAATTGCAAAAGGAGATAGTTGGCTTACACTCGCCACTTCACACAATACATTACATAAGCAATACATCATTCAAAACATCACAACCCGACTACGGGTGAAGAACCAAAAGAAAGATACCAAAAAACCATAACGCCACAGGTCAGGATCGAATCCTAGTAGAAACCACTACTGAACGTCGAAACGTCACAAGCAAACGGCCACAAGCTTCATCGAACTCCTAGTGAAGAACTGATCCAACTCCTGCATCAAACTCGGCTGAACCTGCATCTGGTGTGGTGAAGTAACTGTGAGCCACAGAGGACTCAGCAATCCCGTTCCCGGGTAACAAGACTATTTAAGCCTTGGGTGAGGATAAGGCTGAAGAAAGAATATGAGGTGAAGGAAAAACAAGAGTCTGCAGCAGCAACTAGCACTAACTTACGTAATAGAGAGCGAGAAGAGAAGTGCATCGGTTGAAAGATGATCACGAAGTGATCCTAACTAAAGCCGGTCAAACATAACCCCATCGTGTTCAACTCCCGAATCCCTATTCGGAAATTGACAGTCACGGTACACACGCTGGTAGTGTATTAGAAACATTGTGTCAAGTTATCTACAACTGGATATTAACAAGCTCCCATCTGCCACATAACCGCGGGCACGGCTTTCGAAAGGTCAAACCCTACAGGGGTGTTCCAACTTGGCCCATCACAAGCCCACGATCCGCGGAGTCGCAACTCCATAGGTGGGAAGACCCGAGTATTCTCGGAATCCCGTGCTCAAGTTAAACCGAAATAAGGTAAGGCTAATCCAGCAAATCCTCCCGGCGTGCCGACACCCTGATAGTAGCCGCGCGTATCTATTCTCAGGCCACGACCGGATGAGCACAGCGTACAGTGGCCGAAATACCCAAGTTGCCAAGGGGGGCCCCGCACATGACTCTAGTTTGGACCAACACTCAAATCGAGCACTGGCCCAGGGGGGTTGAATTAAGATAAAAGGGGTAGCTAGTCCCATTCAAGTTTTATTAGTTTGTTATTAGGAAAATAGTACCAATGTTGGGACTTGCTGGAAAAGACTTAGCACTTAGCGGTTTATCAAGGGGGTCCCATACACCCCAACCGTGTTAGGAACGCATAATCAAGGAACATAACACCGGTTTATACGGTTCCTAACGGCATGAGTGGAACAAATCACCAAGCAAAAGGCTTAGCCTTCCACCCTTGCCAATATATAGATGATTTCATTTTTAAGCATTTATATAGTGTGATATAACCCAACCAAACTTCAACATGAAGCAAGCATCTTCAATCTTCACCTGCAACTAGCAATGCTATAAGAGGGGCTGAGCGAAGCGTACTTAGCGAAGCAACGGTTTGCATAGGTAGGTTGGTTAGACATGGCAATTGGTTACAAGTAGGAGGCTGACAAGAAGAACATGGGCATCGAGGCAAAACTATAGATCGAGACTACTAGCAATAGGCAAAGATAGTAATGGTATCCGGGTTCGGTCATCTTGCCTGGGATTCCACAAGGGAGAAGAACGGATCCATGAAGAAGACGGAGCAACAGTCGAGCGGATCCTCACAACTCCGGAACGAAACCGAAGCTAACAAGAGAAGCAACTGGAAAGGAAGAAACAACACGGTAAACACACAAGCATAAACATGGCATACGATGCACATCCAAGTATGATGCATGTCCGGTTTAAATATGCAAGGCATGGCAAAGTGCACAAACAAATACTACAAGTTAAGTGGAGATCAATATGCAACGAGTTGCATATTGACGAGACACCACATTAAAATATTTAGTTGACTCTCATTATTTACAAGACAAGATTAAAAGTTTGTTAACATGGCAAGAGGTGAAGCAAAAAGAAACTACACTATTTAGGCATTTTAAATGAGGCCGGAAAATAACAACAACATATCCGGAAAATCCCCATGAGCATGTTTAATAATTATAAGCAAACAACAATTAAGCATTTTAGTGTTGTTAACATGATGCGGATGATATGATCAAGTTATGCAATTTTTATTATAAGGTTAACATGAAAAAGATATGAAGTGTTGTCATCGTGGTGGAATGAAAAGGGTGCCACGGCAACGATCCGAAAATGATGCAACGCAACATCTCGGTTCCGGTAACTCGTTGAGAGTCCGGTGCAAAAGATGGATGGCGTGAGCGAGTCAAACGAGATGAAAGGTGGGCGATCCCGTCACCGGGTTCCCACGAGTCGGCGACGAGGCAACCGAGGAACATGACAAAAGGTCGGAACGGGCACGGAGCACACACGGGGAACATTTCATACAACACAAGCAAGCATCTCACGGGCCACGTCTCGGGGTTATACCTTCGAAACATGCGTTTCGGGACGGTTCGAGTTCGTAGTGGAAGTAGTGGAACACGGTTCGTAGAGGAAGTAGTCGTTCACGGGGTGTAGTGGAAGTAGATGTTCCGTTCGGAGAGGAAGTAGACGTTCTCATTTCTTCATCGAAGGTAGTCGTTCTTGTAGCGGTAGTTGTACTCGGGCGACGGTAGTGGTACTCGTTCCGTTCGATCTTGCCGGTCTCGTCTCGAGTCGTAGATGTACATGCCGTCGAGGTACTTGAGGGTTCCGATGGCTCCGGCGTGGGTAGTGGTACTCGTCGTTTCGCCGTGTAGGGGTACTTGACATATCGCCGTGTAGTCGAACTTGACGGACGTCGTCGTCGTGGTACATGAGGGTCGTCGAGCGTAGGGGTACTCAAGTCGTAGAGGTACTTGAATCTTCGGTCTCGAAGAGGTACTTGGTCGGGTCGCCGGTAGTCGTACACGGGTCATCTGTCAAAAATTACAGCACAGGCACACCAAACAAAAACAAAACACAACACAAACAGCCTCGGTCACGGCTTGAGGCAGCAGAGGAGGCAGCAGGAGACGGCGCCCTGGAGGAGAGGCCACGGCGTGCGAGGCGACGCGGTGGCTGCGCCCTGGAGGTCGGACGAGCCGGGCGCCGCTCGGGGCTGGAGGCACCCATGGCGAGGAGAACGAGCTGGAGGCGCGGCCTCTGGTCGTACGAAGACGGCGGCGGGCCTCGGTGCTGGAGGATGGCTGAGGTGAGCTGCAGGGCACCTCGAGGACGGAGGCTGCTGCCTGGGTCGCCGAGGTCGGAGAGGAGGGAGCGGGCTCGGTGCTGGAGGGCCAGAAGACGGGCGCGAGGAGGAAGGCCTCATGGCCGCGGCTGCGGACGGGACGCAGCGGCCATGGCGCTGCTCGGGGCGCTGGAAGGAGCTCGCGGATGGAGCCTGGAGGCGGGGGTCTGGCCTCTGGACGAGGAGAGTGCCTGGACGGAGGGAGCCGCAGGCCCCAGGCTGCTGGGCGTCGGGGCCAGGCGCTGCAGATCCTGGCCAGAGGGAGGTCGGCCGGCGGCGACGCAGGAGAAGGGCGCGTCGAGGGGGAGCCGCTCGGCCTCGCGGCGGACGGTCGATGCTGGAGGGCGCCTCGGCCTGAAGAAGGGAGGAACGGGCGCGTCGCGTCGAGGTGGCCGGCGGCTCGGCTCGGAGGAGGAGGAGGGAGGGAGCCTGGCCGCGGCGAGCTTCGGACGGCGCAGGTCGGCTGCGTCCTGGGGTCGAGGAGGGAGAGGTTCGGGCGAGCGAGGGGGAAAGTGCGGGCAAGGGAACGAGGAAAACGGGACGAGGGGCTCGGGCATCTTGCAGCGGAGGGATCCAGAGGGAGAGGAGTGAGGGGAAAACTCGGGCTAGGGTTTCAGGGGGATGCGGGCTGGGCCTTGAGGCCGGCTGGGAAGTGTGGGCCGGGAGAGAGGCGGTTGGTGGAAGTCCTAGAGGCCTGGGCCAAGAGAGAGGAGGTGTTGGGCCGGCTGCTCCACTAACTGCTGCTGAAACTTTTAGCAGAAGAGAGAAATAAAAGAGAAGGACGAAAGGAAAAAAAAAGGAGGGTTAGGGTCAAAGTTGCAAAAGGGGTTAATATTTTTCTCGGGCTCATAAAAAGAGCACGGTCCGAGAAAAATAGAAAAGGCGTGATTGGAAAATAATAATTCAAACATATTTGAATTTAATTCAAATAGTTTGAACTAAGACTTGAATATTGAAGTGTCCAAAAATGTTCCAATTTTCGAAGGAACCTCGAAACAACGGAAAAGAATTATTGTCAAGATTTTTGAAGGTGAAACTCGAAGTGAAAAGACATGGGGAAATTATGCAAGTGTGTTATGGTGATTCCGAAGCAATGGAATAATTAATAAATATAGCTCCCTAAATATTAGGAGGCTTTTATATGTTATAAAGAGAAGTCATCTTCCCTCGATTTAAATGGACCGAAGGTCCACACAATTTATTTAGGTTGAGATGCAATAATAAAAATAACATGATGGCATGATGACATGATGCAATGCAAAATAAATAAATAACGCAAGCACAAAAGAACACACGGGCAACCCGGAACATCTGGAATCTTCTGGGACGTCGGTCTCGGGCGTCACAACTCTCCCACACTAACAGAGGATCTCGACCTGAGATCCTAGAGATATCACTGGGTAAAAACAAAAAAGAAGAGGTAAAACAAAGTTGCTTCTTTGACAGACGAGTGAAAACCAAAGAACCTTGAGAGGTTGAACAAATTGAAAGAAAGAAAGAATGCAACGGAGATGAACGACGATGAAAACTCCGTTAGAAAAGAGGAACAAGGAACATAACAAGAACCTTGTAGGTTGAAAGACATGAAGCAAGCGCTTACGAACCAAAAGAATGAGAAACCGCAATGGTATAGCCAAGGAATAAGAATGACAGAATTCGGACAACACTCCGTCTGAAAATGGAAGGAATTAACAAGAGTTCGAGGAGAAGTGATGATACTTGATGAAAACAATAGCATATTGACACCGAAACAATTAAAAAAAATGGCACAAGGGGTAAGAAAGATTCAGACAGCACTCCGGTTGAAAAGAGAAGAAAAGCTAGATAAAAGACGGAACTTGAATGAAGAATACAACACTCCGGTTAAATGGACTACAAAAGAAAAGAACATGATCTTGAAAAGAAAACAAGATGATGGTTTGGAGAGAGCAACATCACAAAGCCTCCGGAATGAAAGAATATAGAATATAGTTCAATGAAAGAAATGAACGGAGAAATGTATGACAACTTCTCTCAAAATGAATTGAAAGAGCATCCTTACGAAGAAGGGTTGAACGTGGTTGATGGAAAAAATCAACACGAAAAGAATAAGCTTGATGTGGGCTTATGGAAAACATCTCCAAATTAAGAGGTGATAACCAGCCACTAACGAAAAACAATTGATTTGATTGAGATCAACAAGGAGACGATAAACTTATTTCACCAGAAGGATAAATGAAGAACTTGGGTCATTTATGAGCACCATAATAGCAACAATTCTCAAGGAAAGCTTTTAGGTGAAATACAACCCAAGATAACTCTAATGAATAAATGCAGGGTTGGAAAGATCTCTTGAACAAAGAAAAAATGATGGTTTTAAATATCTCATTCTTGATAACTCGTGAATCATGAAACATGAAGGAATTGTCAAGAATGACATAACACCATCTGAAAAGATAAGGTAGAATGGATTGCCCTTGGAAAGCATGATGAAGAATGCTTGAGCTCCAACAAGAATCTTGATGAAGACTACGAGGATGAATTAAAACATGATGAACCACCATGAAGAACTCCGGTAAAGAAAGCATGAGAAGTGAAAGATGAAAGAATAAGATTCAAGGCATGCGGTGAATTAGATGGAGCTTTGGAATGATATAATTGAAATAACTTGGAGCTCCGGAAAACAAGATGAACAACCTAGAACCGAGAATAAGATATGATGAACAAGCTCCAGACAAAAGAATTAAATCACCTTGAAGGAATAAGAATAAGAATTATGTCATGCATCTCCTTCACCAATTAAATTGATGACAACCAAGGATTTGGCATACTACTTATTCTCGTTGCAAAGAATTAAAGATAGATCTCGCACAAGCTTGGGTAAATCTTCAACGAACCACCGGTAGGATTATGAAAAGAACAAATGAATTAAAACGATAACAACGGAAGGGTAAACTTGAAAGAACCACCGTAAGAATATGAAGATGAATGAAGAGACATCAATGAAGAATATTTGGAGGACGAAGTTGAAAACTGAGAACGAAGAAATATTCTGAAATGATGGCCTTCGAAGGATCACAATGGAAAGGATTCATGAAATGCTCCGGACGAGTATGAAAAGAATTCCTCACAATCGGAACAATAATGAGGATGGCAAGAAGCTAGAACCACGAATCTTGTGAGAACAGCCAAGATTTAAGAGAAACACTTCTCCGATCTTCAAATGTTGAGAATGAAGACGAGAAATGCCATGAAGAATTATTGAGCACTCCGGAATGAAGAATTAAAAAGGATGAAACAACGATGAAAAGAATTGAAAGCGATCTTGGAGAGGCATGTGACTGATGGGAATCATTCTTACGTCACACTTTGAAAAGAATTTGAGTATAACTCCGGAAAAGAAGAGTCAGGTAAGATCCTGGGAAAAGACCTGTGGGTTAGGGCCCACTCAAAGAAATCACCGTTGGAAAAAGATTGCTAAAGAGATATTGCACCGGTTGAATTAAAAAGGCTTGAATAAGATAACAACCCTCAAAAATTGCTTGAACGGGTTAAGAATGGAATTATGAATCTTCAGCACTCCGGATATGAATAGCAAGAGGAGAATGATTAATTGGTGCACCGGAATAAGAAAGCATTGTGAAAAGAGGAAAAGGATAAGATCAACACCGAATTCTTGAATTACATCCACCGGAAGAATTAGAGAACAAAAGAATGATGAACTTGATGCTCTTGAGCATCTTCACGATAATTCACCGGATAAGAACATTGAAGGAAAAGAATGAAGAAACATCACATGAATAAAATGGATACTTCATCAGAGAATTTCTGGCTCCAAGAAGAAGAAGGGTGGGAGGGTGGGGAAAACAAAGACAACTTGGGATGAATGAAACAGACAAATCGTCGGATTTCTCAACGACGTCTGTATGGAATAACTTGAAGAGAAGGCACACCGGTTGAAAGGATTAACATGAAGATCTTGATGGTCAAGAAGAATTAGCACTCCCATAGAAATATGAGAACACCGATTAGGAAAGGTATGTAATCAACATTTGACATCGAAGCAACTCGAATACCAGAATCAAAACAAAACAAAGGATAGATATGTAGCAACAGAATCTTGACAATATCATCCGAGCAAAGAATGAACTAATGAATTCCATAGTTACATCAACTTGTCGAGAAGCCACTAGGGAGAACAAAAGATAAAATAAAAAGGAACAAGGATCAGATAGAACAAATACAAGATAGAAGCTTCGTTCGACATCTTCGTGCTGAAAGCTCATGGAATGTGTTACAAAAGGGTTTTGCAATCCCCGGATCAGCATAGCCAAGGACCCTTTAAGATGCAACTCCCGATCAGAACAAGTACATAAAACCACTTCACTCAATGTAGAACCCCAAACTTCATATCGTGCATCCGTTGGAAGAATGCCTAGAACTACTAGATGAACCCACCTATAGATTTCCGAAAGTTTCCAGTTATGCAATCAGGTGTTGGGGATACACGGGAAGCACCACGCAATCAACTCTAACCCTACATCCAGGTGTATCCATCTTTCAACACATAACCAGTCTTTCTCGGAAACTGTGTACCTCGGACCTTCGAAAAGCATCCACTATAACAAGCTATGGCAATACTCTCGAACTACCTCCCCAGTACTGGGTGATGTCGGGGTTATCTTGCCACTGGCCGTATAGGAGAGATTTTCGATGTCGGCCGTCTTAAGTATTTAGTACTGCCGCGATATGCTTGTGTCAATGATACCCCGAAGCTCAACTCCCCGGGAACAGGAGGCATCGAGAACAATATCCTTGTCACAAGAACATCGAAACAATCCCAGAATACTCGCGGGATCCTAAAAAAATTTGGTGCAATTTTTGAAAGTAGAAGAGGCAAGAGTAATCGTCAGGAGTCCTCACCAGAGAGAAAAGAGATGAGAAGCAAAGAAATCCTACTCTCCGATATAATATAGGACTCAAAAAGTTTTCAGTGTGTGCCTAGACTCAACCGTCAACGATTCGATCAATCAGTGGGGGCTTCTAGGTCGGAGCAGGCTCTGATACCAACTTGTAATGCCCAGGATGGGACTATATCTCCTACGTGTCGAGGCATGACTTAAAGATATAAGCCCATCCTAGAATGATCTCAAGTTTGGTATCTTTGCACGACTCATGTAAAAGAGGGATTAAATTGCAAAAGGAGATAGTTGGCTTACACTCGCCACTTCACACAATACATTACATAAGCAATACATCATTCAAAACATCACAACCCGACTACGGGTGAAGAACCAAAAGAAAGATACCAAAACAACATAACGCCACAGGTCAGGATCGAATCCTAGTAGAAACCACTACTGAACGTCGAAACGTCACAAGCAAACGGCCACAAGCTTCCTCGAACTCCTAGTGAAGAACTGATCCAACTCCTGCATCAAACTCGGCTGAACCTGCAACTGGTGTGGTGAAGTAACTGTGAGCCACAGAGGACTCAGCAATCCCGTTCCCGGGTAACAAGACTATTTAAGCCTTGGGTGAGGATAAGGCTGAAGAAAGAATATGAGGTGAAGGAAAAACAAGAGTCTGCAGCAGCAACTAGCACTAACTTACGTAATAGAGAGCGAGAAGAGAAGTGCATCGGTCGAAAGATGATCACGAAGTGATCCAAACTAAAGCCGGTCAAACATAACCCCACCGTGTTCAACTCCCGAATCCCTATTCGGAAATTGACAGTCACGGTACACACGCTGGTAGTGTATTAGAAACATTGTGTCAAGTTATCTACAACCGGATATTAACAAGCTCCCATCTGCCACATAACCGCGGGCACGGCTTTCGAAAGTTCAAACCCTGCAGGGGTGTTCCAACTTGGCCCATCACAAGCCCACGATCCGCGGAGTCGCAACTCCATAGGTGGGAAGACCCGAGTATTCTCAGAATCCCGTGCTCAAGTTAAACCGAACTAAGGTAAGGCTAATCCAGCAAATCCTCCCGGCGTGCCGACACCCTGATAGTAGCCGCGCGTATCTAGTCTCAGGCCACGACCGGATGAGCACAGCGTACAGTGGCCGAAATACCCAAGTTGCCAAGGGGGCCCCCGCACACGACTCTAGTTTGGACCAACACTCAAATCGAGCACTGGCCCAGGGGGGTTGAATTAAGATAAAAGGGGTAGCTAGTCCCATTCAAGTTTTATTAGTTTGTTATTAGGCAAATAGTACCAATGTTGGGACTTGCTGGAAAAGACTTAGCACTTAGCGGTTTATCAAGGGGGTCCCATACGCCCCAACCGTGTTAGGAACGCATAATCAAGGAACATAACACCGGTTTATACGGTTCCTAACGGCATGAGTGGAACAAATCACCAAGCAAAAGGCTTAGCCTTCCACCCTTGCCAATATATAGATGATTTCATTTTTAAGCATTTATATAGTGTGATATAACCCAACCAAACTTCAACATGAAGCAAGCATCTTCAATCTTCACCTGCAACTAGCAATGCTATAAGAGGGGCTGAGCGAAGCGTACTTAGCCAAGCAACGGTTTGCATAGGTAGGTTGGTTAAACATGGCAATTGGTTACAAGTAGGAGGCTGACAAGAAGAACATGGGCATCGAGGCAAAACTATAGATCGAGACTACTAGCAATAGGCAAAGATAGTAATGGTATCCGGGTTCGGTCATCTTGCCTGGGATTCCACAAGGGAGAAGAACGGATCCATGAAGAAGACGGAGCAACAGTCGAGCGGATCCTCACAACTCCGGAACGAAACCGAAGCTAACAAGAGAAGCAACCGGAAAGGAAGAAACAACACGGTAAACACACAAGCATAAACATGGCATACGATGCACATCCAAGTATGATGCATGTCCGGTTTAAATATGCAAGGCATGGCAAAGTGCACAAACAAATACTACAAGTTAAGTGGAGATCAATATGCAACGAGTTGCATATTGACGAGACACCACATTAAAATATTTAGTTGACTCTCATTATTTACAAGACAAGATTAAAAGTTTGTTAACATGGCAAGAGGTGAAGCAAAAAGAAACTACACTATTTAGGCATTTTAAATGAGGCCGGAAAATAACAACAACATATCCGGAAAATCCCCATGAGCATGTTTAATAATTATAAGCAAACAACAATTAAGCATTTTAGTGTTGTTAACATGATGCGGATGATATGATCAAGTTATGCAATTTTTATTAAAAGGTTAACATGAAAAAGATATGAAGTGTTGTCACCGTGGTGGAATGAAAAGGGTGCCACGGCAACGATCCGAAAATGATGCAACGCAACATCTCGGTTCCGGTAACTCGTTGAGAGTCCGGTGCAAAAGATGGATGGCGTGAGCGAGTCAAACGAGATGAAAGGTGGGCGATCCCGTCACCGGGTTCCCACGAGTCGGCGACGAGGCAACCGAGGAACATGACAAAAGGTCGGAACGGGCACGGAGCACACACGGGGAACATTTCATACAACACAAGCAAGCATCTCACGGGCCACGTCTCGGGGTTATACCTTCGAAACATGCGTTTCGGGACGGTTCGAGTTCGTAGTGGAAGTAGTGGAACACGGTTCGTAGAGGAAGTAGTCGTTCACGGGGTGTAGTGGAAGTAGATGTTCCGTTCGGAGAGGAAGTAGACGTTCTCATTTCTTCACCGAAGGTAGTCGTTCTCGTAGCGGTAGTTGTACTCGGGCGACGGTAGTGGTACTCGTTCCGTTCGGTCTTGCCGGTCTCGTCTCGAGTCGTAGATGTACATGCCGTCGAGGTACTTGAGGGTTCCGATGGCTCCGGCGTGGGTAGTGGTACTCGTCGTTTCGCCGTGTAGGGGTACTTGACATATCGCTGTGTAGTCGAACTTGACGGACGTCGTCGTCGTGGTACATGAGGGTCGTCGAGCGTAGGGGTACTCAAGTCGTAGAGGTACTTGAATCTTCGGTCTCGAAGAGGTACTTGGTCGGGTCGCCGGTAGTCGTACACGGGTCATCTGTCAAAAATTACAGCACAGGCACACCAAACAAAAACAAAACACAACACAAACAGCCTCGGTCACGGCTTGAGGCAGCAGAGGAGGCAGCAGGAGATGGTGCCCTGGAGGAGAGGCCACGGCGTGCGAGGCGACGCGGTGGCTGCGCCCTGGAGGTCGGACGAGCCGGGCGCCTCTCGGGGCTGGAGGCACCCATGGCGAGGAGAACGAGCTGGAGGCGCGGCCTCTGGTCGTACGAAGACGGCGGCGGGCCTCGGTGCTGGAGGATGGCTGAGGTGAGCTGCGGGGCGCCTCGAGGACGGAGGCTGCTGCCTGGGTCGCCGAGGTCGGAGAGGAGGGAGCGGGCTCGGTGCTGGAGGGCCAGAAGACGGGCGCGAGGAGGAAGGCCTCTTGGCCGCGGCTGCGGACGGGACGCGGCGGCCATGGCGCTGCTCGGGGCGCTGGAAGGAGCTCGCGGATGGAGCCTGGAGGCGGGGGTCTGGCCTCTGGACGAGGAGAGTGCCTGGACGGAGGGAGCCGCAGGCCCCAGGCTGCTGGGCGTCGGGGCCAGGCGCTGCAGATCCTGGCCAGAGGGAGGTCGGCCGGCGGCGACGCAGGAGAAGGGAGCGTCGAGGGGGAGCCGCTCGGCCTCGCGGCGGACGGTCGATGCTGGAGGGCGCCTCGGCCTGAAGAAGGGAGAAACGGGCGCGTCGCGTCGAGGTGGCCGGCGGCTCGGCTCGGAGGAGGAGGAGGGAGGGAGCCTGGCCGCGGCGAGCTTCGGACGGCGCAGGTCGGCTGCGTCCTGGGGTCGAGGAGGGAGAGGTTCGGGCGAGCGAGGGGGAAAGTGCGGGCAAGGGAACGAGGAAAACGGGACAAGGGGCTCGGGCATCTTGCGGCGGAGGGATCCAGAGGGAGAGGAGTGAGGGGAAAACTCGGGCTAGGGTTTCAGGGGGATGCGGGCTGGGCCTTGAGGCCGGCTGGGAAGTGTGGGCCGGGAGAGAGGCGGTTGGTGGAAGGCCTAGAGGCCTGGGCCAAGAGAGAGGAGGTGTTGGGCCGGCTGCTCCGCTAACTGCTGCTGAAACTTTTAGCAGAAGAGAGAAATAAAAGAGAAGGACGAAAGGGAAAAAAAGGAGGGTTAGGGTCAAAGTTGCAAAAGGGGTTAATATTTTTCTCGGGCTCATAAAAAGAGCACGGTCCGAGAAAAATAGAAAAGGCGTGATTGGAAAAAAATAATTCAAACATATTTGAATTTAATTCAAATAGTTTGAACTAAGACTTGAATATTGAAGTGTCCAAAAATGTTCCAATTTTCGGAGGAACCTCGAAACAACGGAAAATAATTATTGTCAAGATTTTTGAAGGTGAAACTCGAAGTGAAAAGACATGGGGAAATTATGCAAGTGTGTTATGGTGATTCCGAAGCAATGGAATAATTAATAAATATAGCTCCCTAAATTTTAGGAGGCTTTTATATGTTATAAAGAGAAGTCATCTTCCCTCGATTTAAATGGACCGAAGGTCCACACAATTTATTTAGGTTGAGATGCAATAATAAAAATAACATGATGGCATGATGACATGATGCAATGCAAAAATAAATAAATAACGCAAGCACAAAAGAACACACGGGCAACCCGGAACATCTGGAATCTTCTGGGACGTCGGTCTCGGGCGTCACACAACTGCTTTATGTCTCGGGGGTTACTAGCATGGAAACATCAAAATGTACACTTACCCGCATATCTTTGGAAAGCCGGCGAGTGGCTCCAGTGAGTCCGTCTTGAGCAGCTCGGATATAAGCATCTACAGAGCTGAGAACGCCTCCTCAGAAAATGCTGGGTCACGCATGGCTGCCTTTTGCTGTCGGTGAACCATCGCAACCTCCACTTCGGAATTAGTAAATGACATTCCATCCGAATACTCTTGGAGGGGGAAATCTAGCACTGAATCCACATTAACCCTTGGTGGGCCGGATGCCGGATTGGCTGGAGCTTGATCTGCATGATTTCCGGAAATAGTCCGGTGTGTATTCCTCCTAACAGGAAAAATAAAGCGGAAAGTTGAATACCGACTTCACCACCCAGCGTGTGTCAAAACGAACATACCTCTTTGAAGGTTCGCTGGTGTTCGCGGTCCTCTTTCAGTTCAAGGTCTCACCCGATGCAGGCGTCGCCCTCTGGGATGACGTTCTTCGCACAATTCGGCCTGAGGAGCGCCGCCCCTTTTGAGCATGGAAAAGTGTGGTGGGTAAGGCGCACTGGGAATCTTCTCTTTGATGAGATATGTCCTGGGTACTTACGTGGGAAGAAGGAATGAGGCCAGGGTAATCGGACACAATAGCCACCATGGTGCCCTCACGACAGGCTTGATAGAAGACTCTCTCTTCTAGCTCTATGCCTATGTCCGGATCTTCATCATATCCGGGGCCTGCATTTTTGAATCGGTCCTCTGGCTGTGGGGCGGGACTATTAATCCCCTCGATAACCTTCCTCCACTCCTGTAGGGAAAAACCGGATTCAGTCCGGTCAATACATCATAACAAAGAAAAATGGGCAAATATAGCAGTCATGAGAGAGACTTACCCAGTCAGGAGGATTGTACATAGAAAAACCCTCCTGGCACTTCAAACGAAGGAAGTCTTGCTTCTCTCCCTTATAAAGACCTTCCAGGATGACGACTAGAGCGGCAGGGTCGCCCGGACCCGGGCGTAAGCAGCGTGAGGCATCATTCACGCCATTATAATGCCACATCGGAAATCCTTTAGCTTGGAGCAACTGCACGCATCACTTTATTGAAATCACCATCACCTCAATTATAGACAGCCCCGAACTGGCGAGCAATTTGATCTTGCCGGCCAGTCTGCTAACCTCCGCTCTCTCTTCTTTTGAGGGACTGCGGGGACACCGGTTGAAAAGGTTCTTTGGCGGAGCACTGGAATATTTGGGAAGGCCTTGCCGAACTGGATCTGGCAGGGCAACGTCCTCAATATAAACCACTCTGAAGGCCACTCTTCGGATGCCTTCTTTGGGGTACCGGGCAGATAGGATGTCCCTGCTATGCGCCATACTTCAGTGCTACCAACTTCAAATATGGATCCCTTTTCTGAGCGAGGGACAAGGCAGAAGAATTTCTGCCACAGCTCAAAATGAGGCTCGCAGTCCAGGAATAGTTCGTATAAAGTGACAAATCCCGCAACATGCAGGATAGACCCCGCTGTAAGATCATGTAATTAAAGACCATAGAACTCCAGGGGTACCCTAAGGAAGGGGTGGATGGGGAAACCTACACCGCTTCAAAGGAAAGGGATAAAACATACCCGCTCTCCATCAGAGGGGTTGGGAAAGCTCTCTACGAGGGCTTGATTGTCGATGGAAGTTAGTCCGGCCCGGACGGGGCCTAGATCCTCGGGAGGGAGATATCCCTGCGCTTGAAGTGTTCTCAGGTGCGCATGGATACGAAACAACTTTTCCAATCACCTGCTCGAGGGCCGTGAGGGCGCGAGGAAGAGCTTGGGGCGCTGGCCATGTTTAAAGATTTTTTGCAGGCACTAGGGTTTCTTCCGCGTGGAATGGAATGGAGAGGCAACTGAGATCTAATCTCTTATATAGGCGCCTTCCCTACACAGCCAAGGGGGTAATTGCGAAAATACCCAGACAGTTCGCATTCGTTGGGCATGTGTAAGCCATGGCGACGGCGGCGAGGAAACAACGAAATACAATATTAAAAGAAGCCGAACTATCATCCAGAAGGACTCACCTCGCATGACCGAAGACATGAAGCCGGACACAATCTCGTCCTTGAAGGCAAGTCCAGGGGCTACTGAGGGAGTCCTGTATTTAGGGGTCCTCAGGCGTCCGGGTCGATGAAGCTGGGCCGTATTGATGGGCCACAAAAGAAGAAGCAGAAGACTCTCCCCCGTATTCTGTCAGGACTCCTATGTACGTAGAAAGGCAAGCGTAGAGTCCGGATGTATCAATTACTTCCTCCCCAAGTCACCCTTGTAACCCTAGGCCCTCTCTGGCGTGTATATAAGCCAGGGGGTTTAGTTTGTAGAGGAGATCATCAACATCATAATATCCTCATAGGCTAGGCATTAGGGTTTAGCCACTACGATCTCGAGGTAGATCAACTCTTGTAATCATATTCATCCATATTAACATAGCATGAAGTAGGGTATTACCTCGATCGAGAGGGCCTGAACCTGGGTAAACATCGTGTCCCCAGCCTCCTGTTACAATCGATCCTCTAAACGCATAGCTTGGCCCCCCCTACCCGAGATCTGCCAGTTTTGACACCGACAAAGCGCTTTTCTTTAATGCCTTTTTAGCTAGGCATGATGATTTCAATGATGCTCACATAGAAGTAAATAATTAAAATATAATGGGAGCATCCCGAAACATATGAGTAGCACATTTAAGCCTAACACACTTCGTATGCATAGGGATTTTGCAAGGAAACAATTTATGGGAGCAAGAATCAACTAGCATAGGAAGGCAAACATGCATAACTTCAAGATTTTCAACACATAGAGAGGAAACTTGATATTATTGCGATATGTAAAAGCACATGTTCCCCTCTCGTAATAATTTTCAGTAGCATCACGAATGAATTCAACAATATAACTATCACATAAAGCATTCTTTTCATGATGTACAAGCATAGAAGTTTCATTACTCTCCACATAAGCAAATTCCTCTCATTCATAATAGTGGGAGCAAACTCAACAAAATAACTATAATGTGATATTTGATTGGAATAATCCAATTGAAAATAAAAATCACGATGACAAGTTTCATGGTTATCATTATTCTTTATTGCATAGATATCATCACAATAATCATCGTAAATAGCAACTTTGTTGTCATAGTCAATTGAAACCTCTTCCGAGATAGTGGAATCATTACTAAATAAAGTCATGACCTCTCCAAATCCACTTTAATCATTATAATAAGATTCAACACCCTAAAAATAGTGGGATCATTACCTATAGTTAACACTCTACCAAACCCACATTCATCAATATAATTATCATAAATAGGAGGCATGCTTTCATCATAATAAATTTTCTCATCAAAACTTGGGGGACTAAAAATATCATCTTCATCAAACATAGCATCCCCAAGGTTATGGCTTTGCATATCATTAGCATCATGGATATTCAACGAACTCATAATGACAACATTGCAACCATGCTCATCATTCATGTATTTTATGCCAATTTTTTTATAAAATTATTGTTCCATCAGTTGAGCACAATTTTCCACTCCATCATTTTCAAGAAAGACATGATAAAGATGAATAATATGAGGCAACCTAAATTCCATTTTTTGTTGTTTTATTCTATAAACCAAACTAGTGATAAAACAAGAAACTAAAAGATTCAATTGCAAGATCTAAAGATATACCATCAAGCAATCACCACCCCGGCAACGGCGCCATAAATGAGCTTGATGTCTACTACGCAATTTTATTCTTGTGGACTCGTGTGAAGCCTCCAAGCGCAGAGTTTTGTAGGACAGTAGCAATTTTCCCTCAAGTGTATGACCTATGGTTTATCAATCCGTGAGAGGCGTACATACATGAGTTGAGTGCAAAAACATACATCAAATGTTCTCAAATCCATAAAAGTATTCAATCCGATAACAACGAAATCGCAAAGGTAAAACTCAATCCACCATAACAAGATAGAGAGGGAGAAACACCATATGATCCAACTATATTAACAAAGATCGATGTACATCAAGATCGTGCCAAATCAAGAACACGAGATATATATATATATATATATATATATATATATATATATATATATATATATATATATATATATATATATATATATATATATATATAGAGAGAGAGAGAGAGAGAGAGAGAGAGAGAGAGATTAAACGCATAGCTATTGGTACAAACCTTCAGCCCTAAGGGTGGACTACTCCCACCTCATCATGGAGACCGACGGGATGATGAAGATGGCCTCCGGTGATGATTTCCCCCTCCGGCAGGGTGCCGGAACAGGTTCCAGCTTGGTTATTCGTGGCTACAGAGGCTTGCCGCGGTGGAACTTCTCATTTACGGTTATTTCTAGGGGTTTCTGTATATATAGGATTTTTCTGCGTTGGAATCACGTGAAGATGGGCCTTGAGGGGCCCACTATCCACCAGGGCGCTCCAGAGGGGGGGTGCCGCGCCCTGGTGCCTAGTGGCCACCTCCCCCACCTTCTGGTCCTCCCACAAAGCTTCTAGTGCCTCTTTTGTTTAAAAATCATCAAAAAGTTCTACTGCATTTGGTGAACTTTTATTTCTGCACAAAAAACAACACCACGGTAGTTCTGCTGAAAACAGCGTCAGTATGGGTTAGTTCCATTCAATTCATACCAAAACCATATAGAATAGTTGTAAACATGTCATGAATACTTCATAAATTATAGATACATTGGAGACATATCAATGAGGCGACCAACTGACGATCCTTCTTGGCAAGCTTTTGCTCAAGGTTTCGAATGATTCCTGCGAGGTGGTCTTTCTTGGCAACAATGGCTTCAATCTCAGACTGATGTTGCGCTGACATCGCTCGAAAAGCAGCCTCCATGTCTTGCTGAGCCTCCTCCACCCGTGAGGCAAGCTAGGCCTGGAACTCGCCCTTCGCTTTCTGCAAAGCAGTCTCTAGGTTGCATTCATGGGACTAAAGCTCATCCTCGTGGTATTCTTGAGATATCCTCTACTGATTCAGAGAGACCTCGAGGACCGAGAGTTCCGCCTACTTCTTCTCCACCTCAATATCCCAGGAGGCTTTCTCCAAAATGAAGGCCACGTCCCTCGCTACTAAGTTCGTCTCAAGCTGGGCCAACTGATACACCTTAAGAATGTAAGTTGCTAGAACTCCTTTACACACTTCTGCAAGCCTGCCTCTAGCTTCTCAATGTGTTGGTAATGGTGAAGGAGCTCTTCCTTGCGACGCTGATGCCGAGATGAAAACTTGTTGAAGCCCCTCACCACCATCTCGAAGAACCTCTTGTCTTCAGGGTCATCTCGAGCATCCCTCCCTCACCGAAACATCAGGGTCTTCGGGATCACGAGCTCGTCAATAACCTCGGCCTCCGCTTCGCCTGATCTAGGGGCATTGTCTCCCGCATGTGATGCAGTCCCTGGGTCACCCGAGTTTCCCATGCTAGGATGGCTGGGCTCTGGCGGGGTGGTGCCCTGGGTGGGATCGTTCATGGGAGGCACCTCCGAGCAGATGCGTTGACGTCCTTAGTCTCCATCTGGTCCGTCCCCGTATGGGGCAAAACAGGAGGCATACCCGTGTCCTGCTTAGCATCAACATCAACCACATGCTCTACTCTCCCCGTTGGGTGCTTTGCTTGTGCTAGTATCTATAATTTTTGATTGTTCCATGCTATTATATATTCTGTTTTGGATGTTTAATGGGATTTATTATACACTTTTATATTATTTTTGGGACTAACCTACTAACCCAAGGCCCAGTGCAAATTGCTGTTTTTTGCCTATTTCAGTGTTTCGCAGAAAAGAAATATCAAACGGAGTCCAAACGGAATGAAACCTTCGGGAGAGTTATTTTTGGAACCGTATCTACCCAGAAGACTTGGAGTACATGCGAGGGAACGAGAGAGTCGGCCACGAGGGTCCAGGGCACACCCAGGGGGGGCAGGCGCGGCCCCCACCCTCGTGGGCCCCCTCTGGCTCCCCCGATGCCCCCTTCTTCCTATATATATCCACATACCTTGAAAATACCGAGGCAACAGAGAAAACCCTAATTCCACCGCCGCAACCTTCTGTTCCCGTGAGATCCCATCTTGGGGCCTGTTCCGGAGCTCCGCCGGAGGGGGGATCTACCACGGAGTGCTTCTACATCAATACCATAGCCTCACCAATGAGTTGTGAGTAGTTTACCACAGACCTTCGGGTCCATAGTTATTAGCTAGATGGCTTCTTTTCTCTTTTTGGATCTCAATACAAAGTTCTCCTCGATCTTCGAGGAGATCTATTCGATGTAATCTTTTTGCGGTGTGTTTGTCGAGATATGATGAATTGTGGGTTTATGATCAAGATTATCTAGGAACAATATTTGATTCTTTTCTGAAATATTTTATGTATGATTATAATATCCTTGCAAGTCTCTTCGAATTATTGGTTTGGTTTGTCCTACTAGATCTATAGTTCTTGCAATGGGAGAAGTGCTTGGCTTTGGGTTCAATCTTGCGGTGTCCTTTCCGAGTGACGGCAGGGGCAACAAGGCACGTATTGTATTGTTGCCATCGAGGATAAAAAGATGGGGTTTATATCATACTGTTTGAGTTTATCCCTCTACATCATGTCATCTTGCTTAAAGCATTACTATGTTCTTATGAACTTAATACTCTAGATGCATGCTGGATAGCGGTCGATGTGTGGGGTAATAGTAGTAGATATAGAATCGTTTTGGTGTACTTGTTACAGACGTGATGCCTATATATATAATGATCATGCCTAGATATTCTCATAACTATGCGCTTTTCTATCAATTGCTCGACTGTAATTTGTTCACCCACAGTATAATTCTGCTATCATGAGAGAGGCCACTAGTGAAACCTATGGCCCCCGGGTCTATTCTCAACACATTAATCTTCCATCTACTTTACTTTGCTTTATTTACTTTCTATTCTTATACCAAAAATACCAAAAATATTATACTATCCTATCTATCAGATCTCACTTTCGTAAGTGACCGTGAAGGGATTGACAACCCCTTATCGCGTTGACTGCGAAGTTCTTATTTGCTTATGCAGGTGCGAGGGACTCGCGCATGGTCTCCTACTGGATTGATACGTTGGTTCTAAAAAACTGAGGGGAATACTTACGCTACTGTGCTGCATCACCCTTTCCTCTTCGAGGGAATACAACGCAAGCTTGAGAAGTAGCAAGAAGAATTTCTGGCGCCGTTGCCGGAGAGGCTTATGCAAAAGTCATATACCAAGTACCTATCACAAACCCTTATCCTTAGCACTACATTATTTGCCTCTCGTTTTCCTCTTCCCCACTTCACCCTTGCCGTTTTTCTCGCCCTTCTTTTTCCGTGTGTTTACCGCCCGCCTTGCCTTGCCGCCATGGCTAGCACGCCTATCATTATCAATACTCCCGAGAGTCGGGTTCTTAATTTTAAACAAAGGGAGGAGGAAAATTTAAAAGATGCCTGGTATAGAATTTGCCATGCTCAAAATAGATCTACTAGGAAGCTTTCCACTTCTATGCTTCTTCGCAATTTTTATGTTGGCATAACCCCGTGGAATGGATATATTCTTGATACCATTACCGGAGGGAATTTCTTGGGTAGCCATACTTTTGATTCTTATAATGCTATGACAGAATTGTTTGGGCCACCACCTCTTCTTGTTAATGGAACTTTTTTAACTTTGGAACATGTTATGCAAAGGCTTGAAATTATTGAAAACAAAGTTGCTACTGCAGAGTTGGTTGAGAGTTTGGATAAAAAGATACACAACCAAATTACCCAGCATGGATCTAAGATAGGAATTAATCTTAATTTTTTAAAGAAAAAGAACCTATAGTTAAAGAGAGAATATATCAAGATTCCACTAGAATCGATAAACTTGAGGATATTATCACTAATGTAGGGTCTGCTCTTTCTGCTGTGAAAATTACTTCGAATCCTTCTACCACTAAATTGGCCAAGTTTATGTATGTTCCTAAAAATAAGGGTGAAACATCTAGTAAGGAAATTGCGGATCTTAAATCCATAAGTGTTGACCCCAACTTTCTCACTTTTGCAAGGGAACCTTCTGCTACAAATGAATTTCTTGATTTCTTGCCTACAAGTTTGATTATCAATAGGAACAAAGAAGTTCCTAAGAGTTATAAGTGCTTAATCAAAGAGTTGCCTACCAAAGATGGCAATACCTAGATCTATTCTTGTATTGTGCCTAGCTAGGGGCATTAAACGATAGAGCTTGTTGGGAGGCAACCCAATTTTATTTTCTTTGTTTTGGATTATGTATAGGAATAAATATTGCATCTAGCTTCTGTTTAGATGTGATTTTGTGTTTTAATTAGTGTTTGTGCCAAGTAGAACCCTTGGGAAGACTTGTGTGAAGTTTATGTGATCATGCTGTAAAAAACAAAAACTTCAGCGCTCACAAGATTGGCTATAATTTTTTACTGGAAAGTGCTTTTTAGTTGATTCTTTTTGCAGATGGTTAATAGACAAATTACTCACTTTTACCAATTTGTTTCAATTTTTTTGGAGTTATAGAAGTATTCGAAAGTTACAGATTACTACAGACTGTTCTGTTTTTGACATATTCTGTTTTTCGTGTGTTGTTTGCTTATTTTGTCGAATCTATGCGTAGTATCGGGGGGTATGAATCATGGAGAAGTTGGAATACAGTAGGTTTAACACCAATATAAACAAAGAATGAGTTCATTACAGTACCTTTGAGTGGTGGTTTGTTTTCTTATACTAACGGAGCTCACGAGATTTTTGGCTAAGTTTTGTGTTGTGAAGTTTTCAAAATTTGAGTATGGCTTTGATGTACTATGGAAAAAAGAGTGGCAAGAACCTAAGATTGGGGATGCCCAAGGCACCCCAAGGTAAAATTCAAGGACAACCAAAAGCCTAAGCTTGGGGATGCCCCGGGAAGGCATCCCCTCTTTCGTCTTCATCTATCGGTAACTATACTCGAGACTATATTTTTATTCACCACATGATACGTGTTTTGCTTAGAGCGTCATGTATGATTTGAGTCTTTGATTTTTATTTTGCCACAATCAACCTTGCTGGACACACCTTTTGAGAGAGATAATTATGATTTATAATTTATTAGAATACTCTAGGTGCTCCACTTATATCTTTTGAGCTAGATAGTTTTTCTCTAGTGCTTCACTTATATCTTTTAGAGCACGGTGGTGGTTTTATTTTGTAGAAATTGTTGATCACTCATGCTTCACTTATATCCTTTTGAGAGTCTTTTAGAACAGCATGGTAATGTGCTTTGGTTATGATACTAGTCCTAATATGATAGGCATCCAAGATGGGTTTAGTAAAAAATTCACATAAAGTGCATTGAATACTATGAGAAGTTTGATACTTGATGATTGTTTTGAGATATGAGGATGGTAATACTAGAGTCAAGCTAGTAGAGTAGATGTGAATTTGATAAATACTTGTGTTAAGGTTTGCAAGTCCCATAGCATGCACGTATGGTAACCGTTGTGTGAAAAATTTGAAGCATGAGGTATTTCATTGAGTGTAATCCTTTGTGTGGAGGTCGGGATCGCGCGATGGTTAACTCCTACCAATCCTTCCCCTAGGAGCATGCGTGTAGTACTTTATTTTGATGACTTATAGATTTTTTTCAATAAGTATGTGAGTTCTTTATGACTAATGTTGAGTCCATGGATTATACGCACTCTCGCCCTTCCACCATTGCTAGCCTCTCTTGTACCGCGTAAATTTCGCCGGTACCATACGCCCACCATATACCTTCCTCAAAACAGCCACCATACTTACCTATCATGGCATATCCATAGCCATTCCGAGATATATTGGCATGCAACTTTCCACCGTTCCGTTTGTTATGACACGCTTCACCATTGTCATATTGCCATGCATGATCATGTAGTTGACATCGTATTTGTGGCTAGGCCACCGTGCATAATTTTTCATACATGTCACTCTTGATTTGCACATCCTGGTATACCGCCGGAGGCATTCATAGAGAGTCATACTTTGTTCTAGTATCGAGTTGTAATATCGAGTTGTAAATCAATATAAGTGTGATGATCATCATTATTAGATCATTGTCCCAAAGAAGAAAAAAAGAAGAAGGAAAGGCCAAAGAAAAAAAAGAAAGGCCCAAAAAAAAAGAAAAAGAAAAAAAGAAAGAAAAAAAAGGGACAATGCTACTATCTTTTTCCACACTTGTGCTTCAAAGTAGCACCATGATCTTCATAATAGAGAGTCTCTTGTTTTGTCACTTTCCTATACTAGTGGGAATTTTCATTATAGAACTTGGCTTGTATATTCCAACGATGGGCTTCCTCAAATGCCCTAGGTCTTCGTGAGCAAGCAAGTTGGATGCACACCCACTTTGTTTCTTTTGTTGAGCTTTCATACATTTATAGCTCTAGTGCATCCGTTGCATGGCAATCCCTACTCACTCACATTGATATCTATTGATGGGCATCTCCATAGTCCATTGATACGCCTAGTTGATGTGAGACCATCTTCCTCTTTTATCTTCTCCACAACCACCACTCTATTCCACATAGTGCTATGTCCATGGCTCACGCTCATATACTGCATGAAAGTTGAAAGAGTTTGAAAAAAAAATTAAGTATGAAACAAGTATTTGGCTGAAACCGGGGTTGTGCATGATTGGAACATTTTGTGTGATGAAGATGGAGCATAGCCTAACTATATGATTTTGTAGGAATGAACTTTCTTTGGCCATGTTATTTTGAGAAAACATGATTGCTTTGTTAGTATGCTTGAAGTATTATTATTCTTATGTCAATATGAACGTTTATCTTGAATCTTTCGGATCTGAACATTCATGCCACAATAAAGTAAATTACATTGAGAATTATGTTGGTTAGCATTCCACATCAAAATTCTGTTTTTATCATTTACCTACTCGAGGACGAGTAGGAATTAAGCTTAGGGATGCTTGATACGTCTCCAACATATCTATAATTTTTGATTGCTCCATGCTATTATATATTCTGTTTTGGATGTTTAATGGGCTTTATTATACACTTTTATATTATTTTTGGGACTAACCAACTTACCCAAGGCCCAGTGCAAATTGCAGTTTTTTTGCCTATTTCAGTGTTTCACAGAAAAGGAATATCAAACGGAGTCCAAACGGAATGAAACCTTTGGGAGAGTTATTTTTGGAACCGTATCTACCCTGAAGACTTGGAGTACACGCAAGGGAACGAGAGAGGCGGCCACGAGGGTCCAGGGCGTGCTCGGGGAAGCAGGCGCGCCCCCACCCTCGTGGGCCCCCTCTGGCTCCCCCAATGCCCTCCTTCCTCCTATATATATCCACATACCCTGAAAACATCGAGGCAACAGAGAAATCCCTAATTCCACCGCCGCAACCTTCTGTTCCCGTGAGATCCCATCTTGGGGCCTGTTCCGGAGCTCCGCCGGAGGGGGGATCTACCACAGAGTGCTTCTACATCAACACCATAGCCTCACCAATGAGCTGTGAGTAGTTTACCACAGACCTTCCGGTCCATAGTTATTAGTTAGATGGCTTCTTCTCTCTTTTTGGATCTCAATACAAAGTTCTCCTCGATCTTCGAGGAGATCTATTCGATGTAATCTTTTTGCGGTGTGTTTGTTGAGATCCGATGAATTGCGGGTTTATGACCAAGATTATCTATGAACAATATTTGATTCTTTTCTGAAATCTTTTATGTATGATTATAATATCCTTGCAAGTCTCTTCGAATTATTGGTTTGGTTTGGCCTACTAGATCTATAGTTCTTGCAATGGGAGAAGTGCTTGGCTTTGGGTTCAATCTTGCGGTGTCCTTTCCCAGTGACAGCAGGGGCATCAAGGCACGTATTGTATTGTTGCCATCGAGGATAAAAAGATGGGGTTTATATCATATTGCTTGAGTTTATCCCTCTACATCATGTCATCTTGCTTAAAGCATTACTCTGTTCTTATGAACTTAATACTCTAGATGCATGCTGGATAGCGGTCGATGTGTGGAGTAATAGTAGTAGAAGCAGAATTATTTTGGTCTACTTGTTACGGACGTGATGCCTATATATAATGACCATGCCTAGATATTCTCATAACTATGCGCTTTTCAATCAATTGCTCGACAGTAATTTGTTCACCCACCGTAGAATTCTGCTATCATGAGAAAAGCCACTAGTGAAACCTATGGCCCCCAGGTCTATTCTCAACATATTAATCTTCCATCTACTTTACTTTGATTTATTTACTTTATGTTCTTACACCAAAAGTACCAAAAATATTATACTATCCTATCTATCAGATCTCACTTTCGTAAGTGACCGTGAAGGGATTGACAACCCCTTATCATGTTGGCTGCGAAGTTCTTATTTGTTTGTGCAGGTGCGAGGGACTCCCTCGTGGTCTCCTACTGGATTGATACCTTGGTTCTCAAAAGTTGAGGGAAATACTTATGCTACTGCGCTTCATCACCCTTTTCTCTTCGAGGGAATACAACACAAGCTCGAGAAGTAGCAAACATACCCGGGGTCGTTGTCTAAACATGCTCATATTCATCGTGCTGGGGGGGGGGTTAGTCTGCAATGGTTGCGAGGTCACCATCCTCTTGGGATTTTTGAGCGGCTGTCTCGGAAGGGTCCACATGCATGGTGTCATCACGATTCCCTACAAAGGCATCAATAGCAATGCCAGAGTCAGCTCCGGGACCAAGGGATGAACCGACTTTCTTCATCCTCTTTGGCTTGCTTAGCCAGACACTACCTACAATAAGAGGAATATAATCTTAGTCTGGCAACAAGAGTTGGACGAAGTGACAAAGGAATTGCATGAAGGAGGGTTAAACTATACACATCATCCTCCCCTCCTTCATTAGAACCAAAGGATATGGTCGTTTTCCATATATGGCTCCCAACTCCAATTGGTGCCGCTGAGACGAAGGCCTAGACACTCCTAAAAAGGATCCCTCCATCACTGAAGAGGTACTAGCTCGCTCTAGTGCGTTCCTCACGGAGCGCGGGTGAGACAGATGCACTTGGTCTTCATTGTCATCTTCCAACTCCTCTACAATAGGGCAGGGTGCACTCGACACAACAGTTCGGCCTCCCCTGACCAGGTGTTTCCAGCATCTAGGAGCTGGGGCCGCCGGTTCTTCCTCTACTGGACCCACCTCTCGGGAAAGCTAGGCTACGGCCACCGTCCTTCTTATCAGCTCTACCTCATCTGGCTCATCGGGTGGATCATGCCTTCCTCCACTCTGGCCGCCGCCTCATCCAACCCACTGCGCCAAGCCATCACCTCTTCAGGCATCAAGGATTTGGAGCGCAGCAACATGCTCGAGGCATTAAACCCCGACATCATTGCCACAATGTAATCATGGGCGGTGTTGTTGCACAATGGGAATACCCCTTTTGGAAACATAGTTCTAGGGCTAGCGCAGGAACAACTGCTTGAGCAATCCACATAGCTGCGTCATCTTTAATTTATGACGAAGCCACGGCCTAAGGCGCATGGTGTCAGCAGGGCCGTTGAACAACCAAGCATGGCGGGTTCTCTGTTGTAGAGGAGCAATCTGCCGCAAGAGAAAAATCTGCATAAACCATCTCCATGTTCAGTTTGGAGGCTCCTATCAGGCCCAAGATGCGATTCTATCCCGATCACGTGACACTTACGTGATTGGGGCACAACCGCATTTCGGGCGCTTAGCAAGATGGATATGATTACATCATACCATTACATACATACATACATGAGGGATACAACAATACATACAATTCACATGAATACAACAACATCAATACAAGGCATCCGACTACAGATGCAAACATGAAAAACACCGACATCCATCTGCTATACCATGCTGCCGACCCGGAACCTAACCCAAGACTGAAGAAGAAGAAGAAGAAAGAACTCCAACAAAACGATCATTGCTCTCACGTCAAGACATCGGAAACCTGCACCTGCAACTGTTGTTGTAGTAACTGTGAGCCACGAGGACTCAACAATCCCATAACCATGGGTAACAAGACTATCAAAGCTTAATAGGTAGGAAGAGGTAAAGTGGTGAGGTTGCAGCAGCGGCTAAGCAAAATATGGTGGCTAACTTACGAGTACAAGAGTAAGATGAGCATCTACGCAAATGGTCGCCAACTAGTAGTGATCACTAAAGATCCTGAACTACCTACGAGTCAAACATAACCCCACCGTGTTCTCTTCTCAAAGTGAAAAAAGACAGTCACGGTTACTCACACAGTTGTGTGCTTTACTTCGGATCCTCTGTCAAGTTTTCTACAACCGCACATTAACAAATTCCAATCTGCCACATAACCACAGGCACAACTTTCGAAAGATCATAACCCTGCAGGGGTGTCCCAACTTAGCCCATCACAAGCTCTCACGATCAGCTGAAGTAATAATAATTATTACCCCTTATCTTAGGAAAATCCGATCAGGCTCGGCGTCCCGGTGCACAAGACATTTCGACAATGGTAAAACAAGTCCAGCAAGACCTCCTGGCGTGCCGACACCCTGATAGTAGCCGCGCGTATCTCGTCTCGGGCCACAACCGAATATGTGATCCTACGGGAGCCAATCCTCGAGTTTCCCCGTGGTGGCCCCACAGTCTCCCCGTTTGGGACCAACACCATCAGCACTGCCCCCCTGCTATGTAGAAGAATCCTCGGGTAGCGCTAACTCCCTATGCAATTTAATTAATTAATTAAGTTGTTATTATGAGCAAATTAAAACCAAAGTTGGGCCTTGCTGGAGGAGTTTTATTCAAAGACAAACTGTCAAGGGGTCCCCATATAGCCAACCGTGTAAGGAACGCAAAATCAAGGAACATAATGCTGGTTTATCGGCGCCTAAGGTGGCATGAGTGGAAAAAAACACCGAGCAAAAGGCCAAGCCTTCCACCTGAAGGAAATATGCCCTAGAGGCAATAATAAAGTTATTATTTATTTCCTTATATCATGATAAATGTCTTTTATTCATGCTAGAATTGTATTAACCGGAAACTTAGTACATGTGTGAATACATAGACAAAACAGTATGTCCCTAGTATGCCTCTACTAGACTAGCTCATTGATCAAAGATGGTTATGTTTCCTAGCCATAGACATGAGGTGTCATTTGATCAACGGGATCACATCATTAGGAGAATGATGTGATGGACAAGACCCATCCGTTAGCATAGCACTATGATCGTTTAGTTTAACTGCTATTGCTTTCTTCATGACTTATACATGTTCCTATGACTATGAGATTATGCAACTCCCGAATACAGTAGGAACACCTTGTGTGCTATCAAACGTCACAACGTAACTGGGTGATCATAAAGATGCTCTACAGGTGTCTCCGAAAGTATTCGTGGTGTTGGTATAGATCAAGATTAGGATTTGTCACTCCGAGTGTCGGAGAGGTATCTCTGGGCCCTCTCGGTAACACACATCATAATAAGCCTTGCAAGCAAAAGACTAATGAGTTAGTCACGAGATGATGTGTTACGGAACGAGTAAAGAGACTTGCCGGTAACCAGATTGAACTAGGTATAAAGATACCGACGATCGAATCTCGGGCAAGTAACATACCGTTTGACAAAAGGAACAACGTATGTTGTTATGCGGTTCTGACCGATAAAAGATCTTCGTAGAATATGTAGGAGGCAATATGAACATCCAGGTTCCGCTATTGGTTATTGACCGGAGATGAGTCTCGGTCATGTCTACATAGTTCTCGAACCCGTAGGGTCCGCACGCTTAACGTTTGATGACGATCGGTATTATGAGTTTATGAGTATTGATGTACCAAAGGTAGTTCGGAGTCCCGGATGAGATCACGGACATGACGAGGAGTCTCGGAATGTCCGAGACATAAAGATTGATATATTGGACGGCTATATTCGGACACCGGAAGTGTTCCGGAAAAGTTTCGGATTTATCGGGAATGCCGGAAGGGGTTACCGGAACCCCCTACGAGAGGGGATGGTCCATAGTGGGCCTAAAGGGAAAGAGAGAGGCAGCCCATAGGGCTGGCCGGCGCCCCCACCTAGGGTTCCTAG
>LR738713.1:242707330-242748887 GCA_902687465.1 Secale cereale
GGGGGCGCCACCTCTCCTATTCCTTTCCCCCTTCTTCCTTTTGGTGAATCCTACTAGGATAGGATTGCAATCCTATTCCTAGTAGGACTCCTTCCCTAGCCGCACCAGGAAGGGCCGGCCGGCCTCCCTCCCCTGCTCCTTTATATACGGGGGCAGGGGGGCACCCAAAGACACACAAGTTGAATTGTTTTAGCCGTGTGCGGTGCCCCCCTCCACAGAATCACACCTCGGTCATACCGTCGCGGAGCTTAGGCAAAGCCCTGCGCCGGTGAACACATCATATCCGTCACCACACCGTCGTGCTGACGAAACTCTCCCGTGAAGCTCAACTGGATCAAGAGCTCGTGGGACGTCATCAAGCTGAACGTGTGCTGAACGCGGAGGTGCCGTACGTTCGGTGCTTGATCGGTTGGATCGCGAAGAAGTTCGACAACATCAACCGCGTCACTTGACGCTTCCGCTCCCGGTCTACGAGGGTACGTAGACACACTCTTCCCTCTCGTTGCTATGCATTTGGTAGATAGATCTTGCGTGATCGTAGGAAAATTTTAAAATACTACGTTCCCCAACAGTGGCATCATGAGCCAGGTCTATGCGTAGATGATATGCACGAGTAGAACACAATGCGATTGTGGACGATAATAGTCATACTGCTTACTAGCATGTCATACTTTGCTTCGGCGGTATTGTGAGATGAAGCGGCCCGGACCGACATTACGCGTACGCTTACGCGAGACTGGTTTCACCGTTACGAGCACTCGTTTCTTAAAGGTGACTGGCGGGTGTCTGTCTCTCTCACTTTAGCTGAATCAAGTGTGGCTATGCCCGGTCCTTGTGAAGGTTAAAACAACACATACTTGACGAAACATCGTTGTGGTTTTGTATGCGTAGGTAAGAACGGTTCTTGCTAAAGCCCGTAGCAGCCACGTAAAACTTGCAACAAACAAAGTAGAGGACGTCTAACTTGTTTTTGCAGGGCATGTTGTGATGTGATATGGTCAAGACATGATGAGTTATACGGTTTTGTATGAGATGATCATGTTTTGTAAAGTTATCGGCAACTGGCAGGAGCCATATGGTTGTCGCTTTATTGTATGAAATGCAATCGCCATGTAATTGCTTTACTTTATCACCAAACGGTAGCGATAGTCGTAGAAGCAATAGTTGGCGAGACGACAACGATGCTACGATGGAGATCAAGGTGTCGCGCCGGTGACGAAGGTGATCATGACGGTGCTTTGGAGATGAAGATCAAAAGCACAAGATGATGATGGCCATATCATGTCACATATTTTGATTGCATGTGATGTTTATCTTATTATGCTTCTTATTTTGCTTAGAACGACGGTAGCATTATAAGATGATCCCTTACTAAATTTCAAGGTATAAGTGTTCTCCCTGAGTATGCACCGTTGCGAAAGTTCGTCGTGCCGAGACACCACGTGATGATCGGGTGTGATAAGCTCTATGTTCAAATACAACGGGTGTAAGCCAGTTTTGCACACGCAGAATACTCGGGTTAAACTTGACGAGCCTAGCATATACAGATATGGCCTCGGAACACTGGAGACCGAAAGGTCGAGCGTGAATCATATAGTAGATATGATAAACATAAGATGTTCACCATTGAAACTACTCCATCTCACGTGATGATCGAACATGGTTTAGTTGATTTGGATCACGTGATCATTTAGATGACCGGAGGGATGTCTATCTAAGTGGGAGTTCTTAAGTAATATGATTAATTGAACTTTAATTTATCATGAACTTAGTCCTGGTAGTATTAGCATATCTATGTTGTAGATCAATAGCTCGCGATGTTGCTCCCCGTTTATTTTTCGTATGTTCTTAGAGAAAACTAAGTTGAAAGATGTTAGTAGCAATGACGCGGAATCGTTCCGTGATCTGAGGATTATCCTCATTGCTGCACAGAAGAATTTTGTCCTTGATGCACCGCTAGGTGACAGACCTATTGCAGGAGCAGATGCAGACGTTATGAACGTTTTGACAAAAGCTCGATATGATGACTACTTGATAGTTTAAGTGCACCATGCTTTACGGCTTAGAACCGGGACTTCAAAAACGTTTTGAACGCCATGGAGCATATAAGATGTTCCAAGAGTTGAAATTAGTATTTCATACTCATGCCCGTGTCGAGAGGTATAAGACCTCTGACAGTACTTTGCCTACAAGATGGAGGAGAATAGCTCAACCAGTGAGCATGTGCTCAGATTGTCTGGGTACTACAACTACTTTAATCAAGTGGGAGTTAATCTTCCAGATAAGATAGTAATTGACAAAGTTCTCTAGTCACTATCACCAAGTTAGTAGAACTTCGTGATGAACTATAATATGCAAGGGATGACGAAAAGGAATTCCCAGCTCTTCGCGATACTGAAGTAGGCGAAGGTAGAAATCATGAAAAAACATCAAGTGTTGATGGTTAACAAGACCACTTGATTCAAGTAAAGGGCAAAGGGATAGAAGGGGAACTTCAAGAAGAATGACAAGCAAGTTGTCACTCCCGTGAAGAAACCCAAAGCTAAACTCAAGCCTGAAACAAGTGCTTATACTGCAAAGGAAATGGTCACTAAAAGTGGAACTGCCCTAGATACTTGGCGGATAAGGAGGATGGCAAAGTGAACAAAAGTATATTTGATATACAGATTATTAATGTGTATTTTAATAGTGTTCATAGCAACCCCTCGGTATTTGATATTGGTTCAGTTGCTAAAGAGTAGTAACTCGAAGTGGGAGTTGCATAATGAACATAAACTAGTTAAAGGATGAAGTGACGATGTGTATTGGAAGCAGTTCCAAGATTGATATGATCATCATCGCACACTCCCTATACTTTCGGGATTAGTGTTGAACCTAAATAACTGTTATTTGGTGTTTGTGTTGAGCATGAATGTGATTTGATCATGTTTATTGCAATACGGTTATTCATGTAAGTTAGAGAATAATTGTTGTTCTGTTTACATGAATAAAACCTTCTATGGTCATACACCCAATGAAAATAGTTTGTTGGATCTCGATCGTGTGATACACATATTCATAATATTGAAGCCAAAAGATGCAAGGTTAATAATGATAGTGCAACTTATTTGTGGCACTGCCGTTTAAGTCATATTGGTGTAAAACGCATGAAGAAACTCCATAATGATGGACTTCTGGAATCACTTGATTATGAATCACTTGGTGCTTGCGAACCATGCCTCATGGGCAAGATGACTAAAACTCCGTTCTCCGGAACTATGGAGCGAGCAACATATTTGTTGGAAATCATACATATTGATGTATGCGGACCAATGAGTGTTGAAGCTCGCGGCGGGTATCGTTATTTTCTGACCTTCACTGATGATTTGAGCAGATATGGGTATATCTACTTAATAAAGCACAAGTCTGAAACATTTGAAAAGTTCAAAGAATTTCAGAGTGAAGTAGAGAATCATCGTAACAAGAAAATAAAGTTTCTATGATCTGATCGTGGAGGAGAATATTTGAGTTACGAGTTTGGTCTCCATTTGAAACAATGTGGAATAGTTTCACAGCTCACGCCACCCGGAACACCACATCATAATGGTGTGTCCGAACGTCGTAACCGTACTTTATTGGATATGGTGCGATCTATGATGTCTCTTACCGATTTACCACTATCGTTTTGGGTCATGCATTAGAGACAGCTGCATTCACGTTAAATAAGGGCCTCATCTGAATCCGTTGAGACAACGCCTTAAGAACTGTGGTTTGGCAAGAAACCAAAGTTGTTGTTTCTTAAAGTTTGGGATTGCGATGCTTATGTGAAAAAGTTTCAGCATGATAAGCTCGAACCCAAACCGGAGAAGTAAATCTTCATAGGATACCCAAAAGAGACTGTTGGGTACACCTTCTATCACAGATCCGAAGACAAGATATTCGTTGCTAAAAATGGATCCTTTCTAGAGAAGGAGTTTCTCTCGAAAGAAGTGAGTGGGAGGAAAGTAGAACTTGATGAGGTAATTGTGCCTTCCCCCGGATTGGAAAGTAGTACATCACAGGAAATTGTTCCAGTGATTCCTACACCAATTAGTGAGGAAGTTAATGATAATGATCATGAAACTTCGGATCAAGTTTCTGCTGAACGTCGTAGATCAACCAGAGTACGTTCCGCACCAGAGTGGTACGGCAACCCAGTTCTGGAAATCATGTTACTAGACCATGATGAACCTACGAACTATGAGGAAGCGATGATGAGCCCAGATTCCGCAAAATGGCTTGAAGCCATGAAATCTGAGATGGGATCCATGTATGAGAACAAAGTGTGGACTTTGGTTGACTTGCCCGATGATCGGTAAGCCATCGAAAATAAATGGATCTTCAAGAGGAAGACCGACGTAGACGGTAATATTACTGTTTACAAAGCTCGACTTGTTGCGAAAGGTTTTCGACAAGTTCAAGGAGTTGACTACGATGAGACTTTCTCACCTGTAGCGATGCTTAAGTCCGTCCGAATCATGTTAGCAATTGCCGCATTTTATGATTATGAAATCTGGCAAATGGATGTCAAAACTACATTCCTGAATGGATATCTCAAAGAAGAGTTGTATATGATACAACCAGAAGGTTTTGTCGATCCAAAAGGTGCTAACAAATTATGCAAGCTCCAACGATCCATCTATGGACTGGTGCAAGCATCTCGGAGTTGGAATATACGCTTTGATGAAGTGATCAAAGCATATGGTTTTATACAGACTTTTGGAGAAGCCTGTATTTACAAGAAGTGAGTGGGAGCACTACAACCTTTCTGATAAGTATATGTGAATGACATATTGTCGATCGGAAATGATGTAGAATTTTCTGGAAAGCATAAAGGAGTGTTTGAAAGGAGTTTTTCAAAGAAAGACCTCGGTGAAGCTGCTTACATATTGAGCATCAAGATCTATATAGATAGATCAAGACGCTTGATAAGACTTTCGATGAGTACATACCTTGATAAGATTTTGAAGTATTTCAAAATGGATCAGTCAAAGAAGAAGTTCTTGCCTGACTTGTAAGGTGTGAAGTTGAGTAAGACTCAAAGCCAGACCACGGCAGAAAAATATAGAGAGAATGAAAGTCATTCCCTATGCCTCAGCCATAGGTTCTATAAAGTATGCCCTGTATACCAAAAATGTTGTGTACCTTACCATGAGTTTGTCAAGGGGGTACAATAGTGATCCATAAGTAGATCACTGTACAGCGGTCAAAATTATCCTTAGTAACTGGATGACTAAGGAAATGTTTCTCGATTATGGAGGTGATAAAGAGTTCGTCGTAATGGGTTACGCCGATGCAAGCTTTGACACTAAATCCAGATGACTCTAAGTATCAATCTGGATGCGTATTGAAAGTGGGAGCAATTAGCTAGAGTAGCTCTATGCAGAGCATTGTAGACATAGAAATTTGCGAAATACATACGGATCTGAATGTGATAGACCCGTTGACTAAACTTCTCTCACAAGCAAAACATGATCACACCTTATTACTCTTGGGTATTAATCACATAGCGATGTGAACTAGATTATTGACTCTAGTAAACCCTTTGGGTGTTGGTCACATAACGATGTGAACTATCGGTATTAAATCACATGGCGATGTGAGCTAGATTATTGACTCTAGTGCAAGTGGGAGACTGAAAGAAATATGCCCTAGAGGCAATAATAAAGTTATTATTTATTTCCTTATATCATGATAAATGTCTTTTATTCATGCTAGAATTGTATTAACCGGAAACTTAGTACATGTGTGAATACATAGACAAAACAGTATGTCCCTAGTATGCCTCTACTAGACTAGCTCATTGATCAAAGATGGTTATGTTTCCTAGCCATAGACATGAGTTGTCATTTGATCAACGGGATCACATCATTAGGAGAATGATGTGATGGACAAGACCCATCCGTTAGCATAGCACTATGATCGTTTAGTTTAACTGCTATTGCTTTCTTCATGACTTATACATGTTCCTATGACTATGAGATTATGCAACTCCCGAATACCGTAGGAACACCTTGTGTGCTATCAAACGTCACAACGTAACTGGGTGATCATAAAGATGCTCTACAGGTGTCTCCGAAAGTATTCGTGGTGTTGGCATAAATCAAGATTAGGATTTGTCACTCCGAGTGTCGGAGAGGTATCTCTGGGCCCTCTCGGTAACACACATCATAATAAGCCTTGCAAGCAAAAGACTAATGAGTTAGTCACGAGATGATGTGTTACGGAACGAGTAAAGAGACTTGCCGGTAACGAGATTGAACTAGGTATAGAGATACCGACGATCGAATCTCGGGCAAGTAACATACCGATGACAAAAGGAACAACGTATGTTGTTATGCGGTTTGACCGACAAAGATCTTCGTAGAATATGTAGGAGCCAATATGAGCATCCAGGTTCCGCTATTGGTTATTGACTGGAGATGAGTCTCGGTCATGTCTACATAGTTCTCGAACCCGTAGGGTCCGCACGCTTAACGTTTGATGACGATCGGTATTATGAGTTTATGAGTATTGATGTACCGAAGGTAGTTCGGAGTCCCGGATGAGATCACGGACATGACGAGGAGTCTCGGAATGTCCGAGACATAAAGATTGATATATTGGACGGCTATATTCGGACACCGGAAGTGTTCCGGAAAAGTTTCGGATTTATCGGGAATGCCGGAAGGGGTTACCGGAACCCCCTACGAGAGGGGATGGTCCATAGTGGGCCTAAAGGGAAAGAGAGAGGCAGCCCATAGGGCTGGCCGGCGCCCCCACCTAGGGTTCCTAGTTGGACTAGGATTGGGGGGGGGGCGCCACCTCTCCTATTCCTTTCCCCCTTCTTCCTTTTGGTGAATCCTACTAGGAATAGGATTGCAATCCTATTCCTAGTAGGACTCATTCCCTAGCCGCACCAGGAAGGGCCGGCCGGCCTCCCTCCCCTGCTCCTTTATATACGGGGGCAGGGGGGCACCCAAAGACACACAAGTTGAATTGTTTTAGCCGTGTGCGGTGCCCCCCTCTACAGAATCACACCTCGGTCATACCGTCGCGGAGCTTAGGCGAAGCCCTGCGCCGGTGAACACATCATATCCGTCACCACGCCGTCGTGCTGACGAAACTCTCCCGTGAAGCTCAACTGGATCAAGAGCTCGTGGGACGTCATCAAGCTGAACATGTGCTGAACGCGGAGGTGCCGTATGTTCGGTGCTTGATCGGTTGGATCGCGAAGAAGTTCGACAACATCAACCGCGTCACTTGACGCTTCCGCTCTCGGTCTACGAGGGTACGTAGACACACTCTTCCCTCGTTGCTATGCATCTTGTAGATAGATCTTGCGTGATCGTAGGAAAATTTTAAAATACTACGTTCCCCAACACCACCCATGCCCAATATATAGGTGTGTTAATAATAATAATAGATATTGTGATATTCCCAAAGCATCAAGTTCCAACAAGGAACGATCTTCATCTTCACCTGCAACTAACAACGCTATAAGAGGGGCTGAGCAAGCGGGTAACATAGCCAAACAATGGTTTGCTAGGAAGGTGTCAAAGGTTAGAGGTTTCATGGCAACAAGGAGAGGGGCTGACAATAAAGATGGGTAGCGCGACATATAATGATAGCATCGAGACACTAAGCATGGCAATGATAGTAAACGTATCCAAGGGTATGGTCATCTTGCCTGAGATCCCGCAAGGAAGAAGAAAGGATCCATGAAGAAGACGAAGAAGAAGCCTTGAAGAAGAACCACTGGTAGACGAACGAATCCTCACGAACGCAACGGAACAAGCACTAACGAGAAGAAGCAAGCAACACGGTAAACACACCACACGAGACATGACAATATGCTCAACCAAGTATGATGCAAGACAGTTCTATATAGGATGCACTACAAGTCTATACAGGAAGCAAAACATGGCAAGGTAGGAAGCACAGAAAAACAACACAAGTCTATATATGATGCAATTCATGGCAAGGTATGATGCAAGACAAATCTATACAGGAAGCAATACATGGCAAGGTAGGAAGCACAGAAAAACAACACAAGAACATGACAATATGCTCAAGCAAGTATGATGCAAGACAAGTCTATATATGATGCAATACATGGCAAGGTAGGAAGCACTGAAAAACAACACAAGTCTATATATGATGTAATACATGGCAAGGTATGATGCAAGACAAGTCTATATAGGAAGCAATACATGGCAATGTAGGAAGCACAGGAAAACAACACAAGAACATGACAATATGCTCAAGCAAGTATGATGCAAGACAAGTCTATATATGATGCAATACATGGCAAGGTAGGAAGCACAGAAAAACAACACAAGTCTATAGATGATGCAATACATGGCAAGGTATGATGCAAGACAAGTCTATATAGGAAGCAATACATGGCAAGGTAAGAAGCACAGGAAAACAACAAAAGAACATGACAATATGCTCAAGCAAGTATGATGCAAGACAAGACTATATATGATGCAATACATGGCAAGGTAGGAAGCACAGAAAAACAACACAAGTCAACAAGTTTAAATGAGGCCGGGAACTACATATAACAAATCCGGTAAGTCCTCATATGCATAGTTTGAAATTAGTCTAGATCTGAACAAACTTAAGTTAAAGTTGTTAAACAGCAAGTTAACATGCACCATGATGATCTACACAAAATTCTAGTCAAGTTTCATATAAAGTTTATTTAATTCGGAGCTACGGCCTAGAAGATATGAGCAAAACAAGACAAGCAAGGCAACGATGCAAGATGCATCCAAACATCAAGCAAACACACTCCAAACATGAAAACAACATGATATTATGATTCTACATGCAAAATTACACAAGTTTCATATAAGGCACACCCAAAACGGAGCAACGGGAAAAAAGATACACATGAAACAAGATATAACAACAAGCTGAAGTTAACAGCCACATAGCAACTTTGGAGCAAGAAATATATACTCTACAACACTTAAACAAGGTAACAAGAAGCATGGACATGAAGTAGACATATCCTACATCAAACAACTCCATTGGAGCAACTCCATAGGAGGCATGGATCAATAGCAACAAGCTACAACATTTTGATCATGACGTTAAAAACCTGACAGTAATATTTTATAGCAACTTGGGAGCAAGAATTAAATAAGCTACAACAAGCCAAAAGTGCAAGTGAGGGCATGGATGGATAGACAATAAAATTTACAACAAGGAATGATCAATGGCCACCCCAAAACTAACATGGATTTGCCTAGGGCAGCAAGCAAACATAGCATCCGGATATGACGGATTTCAGACTTAGTAGAATTTTCACTAAGTGTTAAAACAGTTAAGTTGGCATGGCATGTTTACAAGCATGTTAAAGTCAACACAAGGCATATCATGGAAAGTTAAATGCACCACAGCAAAGACCATATAATGGTGCTTCTAAAACATCTAGACATGTGGCATGAGGACAAACACATCAATAGCAAAGAGCATGTGAAATCAGCATCTCATAACAAGTTTCAGCTCTTAACAGCCAAATGCACTTTTGAAACAGAGATTAACATGGCAATATGGACTCAAATAAGCATGCTACAGCAACCATCATGTAGTACACTTCACAAGGAACATTTTGACATATCATTTGCATCATTTGGATAAGCATGCGCCAAGTTATCATATCTCAAACATGGCAACAAAATAACAAGTAGAAGCAGTTTATAACAAGTAGCACTCTTGCAACAGAGATTAGAGCATCTAGATGAACTCAAATGAGCATGGCACAATGGAACAAAGTGTAGAGCATCTCACCACGATCATTTTGACATATCATACACTCAATTTGGACATGTACACAAAAAGTTACCAGCAGTCAAAGATGCAACATTATAACAGTTTTTCAGGGAACTTAGCAAAAAAACAACACCTCGGGAAACAGACATGTCCGAAGTGGGCGGACACTTCCGACGGACTGGGGTCCACATGGCAGTGAGAGGGGCGGACACGTCCGGCTCCAAACGGACGTGTCCGTCGGCAGCGGTGGCGCGGGGCCCACCAGTCAGCTGCACCGGAAGCGGAGTGGGACGGGCGGCTCACGGCGGATAGGGGACCTGCCCGATCCAGACGCGCGGGAGGCCAGCGTCGGCGGTGGCAGAGGGACGAATCAGCGGCGGCGACGAAGAGGCACGGCGGGGCGTCGGCCGGCGGCTCGCGAGAGGACTTGAAGGGGCGACCGGAGGACGACGGGGCGGCGCGGATCCGGCCAGCTCCATGCCGGATCTGGCAAAGGGCGAGGTCGGCGGCGACCTTCGAGGCGGCGGCGGCTGCGGTCCGGTGAGGCGGGGCGAGGGAGGCAGAGGGGCGCAGGGCGCACGGCGGCGGGCTGTAGGGCGCACGGCGGCGGGGAACGGCGACCGGCGGCGGGACGCTGAGGGAGGAGCAACGGGAGGAGCTGGGGAGCTCGGGCCCGGCGGGGCCCGGTCGCGGCCCGGGGCAGGCTCCCCGCGGGCCTGGCAGCTGGAGGCGCTAGAGAGGGCCACGTGGCGGCGTGCCAATGGCTACAGGCGGCGGGGAGACTGAGGTGGCCCAATCAGGGGGCTGCCACTTGGCGGGAGTGAGGTGGAGGGCGCTGGTTGTGGAGGAGGAGGGGGTTGGCTGCGCGGAAATTGATGCAGGGGGAGGCTAGAGGTAGGTGGAGACTAGGGATGCCCAAAATGACATGGAGGGGTAGTTTTATAGGGAAAGGGCTAGGGTTTGAGGGTTTTGAAGCGTTTGAGAGCCCTCCGATCGTGATCCGACGGATCCGATCGCGAGGTGAGGTAGGATGGGCCTAGGGGAGGTTAGTGGGCTGTGTAGGAGGGGTTGGGGAGAGAAGATAAGAGGCCCGCGGAGGTTTTTGGAGACCGAAAACGTCCGACGTTTAAACCTGTGACTAGTGCTGCTATATATATATATATCTGTTGGGCTATCAAACGGCCTCCGAATGCAATGAAATTTGGCAGGCGGCCTGTCTACACTATAATAGGACCACATGCCATGTTTCACCCCATTCCGAGAACATTTTCCTGGCCACTCACAAAATAAATATTCGGAGGCACCGCGGGCGCGTGCAAGTGTGTCTGGGCTCAGAACGGACAACGGAAAGGACGGGCGGACTCGGACGGATGCAAGTTTTGAAAACATGCTGATGCAAGCACACAATGACATGGCAAGATGCAACACGCAAGCAGATGACATGGCAACGAAGACGAATAACTGGCTGACACCTGGCGCACCGGTCTCGGGGTGTCACAGCTCCCCAGGACTTGATATGCTGAATGGGCCGAACCGAGAGATCATCAAAATGGGATCATCCCCTTCTAGATAGTTTTCAGATCCAGTGTCTCTTGAGGAAGAGCATAGAAGTGTAGAGACCACAATCCCAATGGATTGAAGTGTATGTGCTTAAGTGTCATCCCTGGATCGGTATGCTGACACACACAGTACTCGAGGAATTATAACAGAGTTTCAATCACACACTTATTACATCGAGATCCTCATAAAGAGTATTATTTCAAAAATATGGCTGAAGGCCAACTAATAAGATACTCCGGAAGCTTCGAAGATAAATGAGTCCATCAACTTGACGGCAAACACTGAGTGCATGACAACGACCTATCGCACATTAATCCTCGTCTGAAAACTCTGCAACATGAGACGTTGCAGCCGTGTAGGTCAGCACATGGAATATGCTGGCAAAGTCACACAGTAGCAGTAATGATGCATAAATATCTACCACTACATGCATAATTGGCTGGTGGGGCTGTAAGGTTTATATTCTGCATAAAGCTAATTTTTCCCTACAATAAAGGAATAAATTTTATTTACTACTAAGTTTAATTAATCAATATTGAGAAGGTTCCTCCATCTCAATCCCAAAATCACCAATTCATTAGTAACCCAATAGTTTATTAATATAGAGTGTTGAGATCAACCAATAATTCAAATACCAGGATACTCAAGATGTCCATAACGAGGGACACGACTAATCATGATTAGTTTGTACACTCTGCAGAGGTTGCACACTTTCCCCACAAGACTCGACCGCATCCATGATCGGAAGATCAAGACATAGCCTTTCAAAAGCATTAACTCTTTACTCATGGTAGACCGGTATACCTACTTTCCCCTACATCTGCTAGTCGACCACTAAAAGAGATCAGACAACTTACTCAACTATGCTAGAGCCCATAATGGCTTGTGGTTGCACACAGAAGTTTCTAGGCATGAATAATTATATGATCCCTTTGAGCCTGGGTGGCATTCCATAGGATAATCACATGGTTCCTCGACGTCTCCTAGGACAACATTGAATTCTCCAGGTGCCCTGCAACCAATCCACCTAGATGTGTATTAACGTTGCCAGCTTACAATTTCCCTTAGTTGTTACTCTTGCAACTTTCATGAATCTCACATACCAATCCACATCTACGAGCATGGCTAAGCAATAGGTAACAAAGCGTATATTCCCAGGCTGATCACAAGTCATATGTTCCTACCTCATGAACTACAAAGCATAACCATATGTATCCAAGTCCTACTCATGCAAATCTTTGAGGGTACAACTAATGCAATAAAAACTGGGTATTGAAGAGTATGATCAAAGTGTAACTTGCCTTGCTGATGATCGTTAAACCCTAGAGACTCGTAGTAACAAGCTTCGCACTCCGGAAATTCTATCGCAAGCAAACAATAGCATACATAAGCAATCATGCACAAGATTCAAAGAAAAGATCTCGGAAAACTTCAAAAACAAGCAAATAACTCTTGCAGAAGATTTTTTTTTGAACGTACCAAAATAATGTGGATTAGATTTTAATAGAAAGTTTAGGTTAAGAGCTTTGATTTGCAAATATAATCAACTCTAACGGAGTTACGAAACTCAAGATACGATCAAAAGAAGTTCAAATTCAAATATGTTTGAATTCAAAATTTAAAACTTTCAAAAAACAAATTTGAGTTGGTTTTCTGGATAGTTGAGATCACACTGAAGATTTTGGCGTTGGCTTCATATAATTCAGACAAACGAGTAAAACGTAATGATCGTTTGAAAATTTGGGACTAATCTGTAAAACTTTTATTCACGAATAGGTCCTTGATGAAAAATGACAGAAACAGAAAAATCTATCGAACGAATGTTCGCTAATTAGATCTAAACAGGGGACGTTCGCTAAAAAAAATGAAAACCGGTTTTGAAACGGAAACCGAAACCTTAAAAAAATAAACCGGACCGGGACGGTTTTAGTGGCGGTTTTTACCGTCAGGATCGGCGGTTTCGGCGAGTCCGGTGAGCGGTGGCGGCTCCGGCGGCGGCGGCGGGCGACTCCGGCAAGGGGGGGGGTGGCGGTGCGGGCTTGGCAAGGGGCGACGGCGGCTAAGGCGAGGCAGCGACAGCTGACGAGGTGGAGAGTGGGGCGGCGGCGGCTGACGAGGTGGGGAGAGGGGCGGCGACGACAATATTTATAGGGGCCGGGGGGCATTGCTTGTCGGAGGGGGCAAGCCGAGGAGGACTCCTCCTCGGTCACGACGGCGGCGACGACGACGTGCCATGGCTGGACACCTGTCGGGGGTCAGCGACGACGGCTGGCCTGGCCTGGCGGGCGAGCGGGGCCGGCCCAGAATTTTTTTTAATAACATTTTTCCGAAAATACAGAAAAAAGTAAAACATAATAATATATTTTTGAAAATCACAAAAAAATCAGACATAACTAGGGCCTTATTAATGACCTTGTGAACATTTTTCTGGGCCTAAATGACTAAAATAAAAACAAACTTTTTAGTATTAATAAAATAAATATTTCTGCAATAACAAATCCGATAAATGTATTTTTACTCAAAATTCAATTTCCAACATTTTTATTCTATTTTTGAAGAAGTCATATTATCTTCTCTCACTACTTAAAAATAGTGAAAATGAAAATTGGCAAAATTTTATTTGATCCAACCCCACTTTGGAAAGAGATAAAATTGTGGGTCCTTTTTGGGAAACTTCCAACTCTCTCACTTAGGTCCTTGAGTTGCTTAAAGTCTCTTGGATCAATATCCAACAAAATTCAAATTCAAAATTCTCAAATAAGAATGCATATGAATGACCTATATGTTAACATCCAGATTGTAAATTGGGATGTTACAAACCTACTCCCCCTTAAGGTGAATCTCTCCCTCGAGATTCGGGTTGGCTAGCAAAAAGGTGTGGGTGGTCTTGTCGAAGGTCGTCCTCTCGTTCCCATGTCGCTTCATCCTCTGTATGGTGACTCCACTGAACTTTGCAAAACTTGATGACCTTGCTGCGGGTAACTCGGTTGGCAAACTCGGGAATCTTGACTGGCTTCTCCTCATAAGTCAGGTCACTCTCTAGCTGAATTGCTTCCATGGGCACTTTATCTCGTAGAGGAATATCGGCCATCTCTGCGTGGCACTTCTTCAATGGGGAAAAGTGAAACACATTGTGGACTCCGGACGAAGTTTCAGGTAACTCCAACTGATACGCAACTTATCCTCGGCGTTCCAAAACTTTGTACGGTCCCACAAATTGGGGTGCCAATTTACCTTTAACTCCAAAATGCTTAACACCTCGAAGTGGAGACACATGAAGATATGCTATATCTCCGACTTTGTAGGTTACCTCTTTGCGTTTAGTATCGGCATACCTTTTATGTCTGGACTGGGCTATCTTGAGTCTGTCACAGATCAACTTGACCTTCTCCTCTGAATCTCTGACTAAATCGGGTCCAAACAATTTGCGGTCTCCGGGTTCATCCCACATCAATGGTGTCCTGCACCTTCTTCCGTATAAAGCCTCGAAAGGGGCCATCTGCAGACTGGTTTGATAACTGTTGTTGTAAGAGAACTCTGCGTAAGGCAAGTTGTCATCCCAACTAGATCCATAATCTAGCGCACAAGCTCTCAACATGTCCTCCAGAATCTGATTGACTCTCTCTGTTTGTCCATCTGTCTGTGGATGAAAGGCTGTACTGAACTCAAGCCTAGTACCCAAAGTTTCATGCAACTGCTTCCAAAACTTCGAGGTAAGTTGTGTTCCTCTATCTGATACGATGGTCCTCAAAACTCCATGCAGACATATGATCCTGGTCATGTATATCTTGGCCAACTTAGCACTCATGTAAGTGGTTTTCACGGGGATGAAATGGGCTATCTTAGTCAAGCGGTCAACTATAACCCAGATTGAATCGTACCCTGATCGTGTCTTGGGTAGTCCTGTGATAAAATCCATTCCGAGCTTGTCCCACTTCCAATCTGGTATCGACAATGGCTGTAGTAACCCTGCTGGTTTCTGGTGTTCTGCCTTAACTCTCTGACAGACGTCACATAACGCTACATACTTGGCAATGTCCTTCTTCATACCGGTCCACCAGAAATTTTGCTTCAAATCCAAATCCATCTTTGTGTTGCCTGGGTGTATCGCCTAAGGCAAATCATGAGCTTCCTGAAGAATCAACTTCCCGATCTCCGGGTCATTGGGCACGTATATATGCTCTTCGAACCACAGTGTTCCACTTTCATCCTCACGGAATCCTTCTGCCTTTCCTTGGTTCATTCTGCCTTTTATTCTTCAATACCTTTGTCCGTCTTCTGGGCTTCTCGAATCTTTCCCAACAAAGTGGACATAATCTCCATTGTGGCAACAAAACCTCTTGGAACTATCTCCAACTATAAGTCTCGAAGATCCTGTGCTAACTCCTGGGGAAAACCCCCGATTATGATAGTATTAACATAACTCTTATGGCTCAAAGCATCTGCCACGACATTGGCTTTCCCTGGGTGATAATGCAATCTCATGTCGTAATCCTTTATGACCTCCAGCCATCTCCTTTGCCTGAGATTTAACTTCTTCTGCGTGAGTATGTACTTCAACTCTTATGATCCGTGTAAACATCACAACGGTTTCCAATAAGAAAATGTTTCTAGGTCTTGAGTGCGTGCACTACGGCTGCTAACTCCAAATCGTGCGTGGCATAATTCAACTCATGGGGTCGAAGCTGGAGTGAGGCATATGAAACAACTCTTCCTTCTTGCATGAGAACGCCTCCATGTCCTTGACGAGAAGCATCGCAATACACCTAAAAATCCTTGCGTATATTCGGGAGAATCATCACTGGGGCTATAACGAAACATTTCTTCAACTCCTGAAAACTGGCCTCACATTCTTCGGTCCAATTGTACTTAGATTCCTTATTCAACAACTCCGCCATGGGCTTCGCAATCTTGGAGAAATTCTTAATGAACCTCCGATAATATCCTGCGAGTCCAAGAAAACTGCGAATCTCTCCAACTGAGGTGGGTGCTTTCCACTCGGCAACGGCCTCTACCTTGGAGGGGTCTACTGCTATACCATCTCCTGATATAACATGTCCGAGGAATCCAACTTCCTTCAACCAAAACTCGCATTTGCTGTTCCCTGAGCTTCTTGAGAACCAAACACAAATGCTCTTTGTGTTCTTCTTCATTCTTCGAGTAAACCAATATGTTATCAATGAATACCACCACAAACTTATCCAAGAACTCGATGAACACCTTGTTCATCATACTCATAAAGTACGCAGGGGCGTAAGTCAAACAAAATGACATAACCGTATACTCATAAAGCCCGTACCTCGTGGTAAAAGCTGTCTTAGGTATGTCATGTTCTCGGATCTTAAACATATGATATCGAGATCGTGAATCAATCTTAGAGAAAACTTTGGCTCCTTGCAACTGGTCAAACAAATCATTGATCATTGGCAGAGGGTACTTGTTCTTGATCTTCACCTCATTCAGTGCACGATAATCCACAACCATCCTTAATGAACCATCCTTCTTCTCTACTAGGAGCACTGGGGCTCCCCAAGGTGAAGAACTTGGTCGGATATAACCTTTCTCCATTAACTCCATGATTTGTTTCTTAATCTCCTCCAAATCATTTGTGGGCATCCGGTATGGTTTTCTTGGATATTGGTCCGGCGCTTGATAACAATTCAATCAAACACTCGATGTCTCGATCTGGCGGCATGCCTGGTAATTCCTCTGGGAATACATCGGGGTAATCCTTCACAATTGGTACTTCCTCATGGACAACTCCCGAGAGGGCATTCACTTGCATCCTCTGGGGCGTGTGTCTCGACACGTACTTGATCCTTTTTCCTTCTGGGGTGCTGAGGAGAATATATTTACTGGCACAAACTATGTTTCCCTCATCCTTGGATAGACAATCCATACCTACGATTACACCCAAACCCTAGGATTCGAAAACAATGTGGTCGGTGGGAAAAACATGTCTCCCAATAGTCAAGGGAAATCGATAACATCCTCGACTAGCCATCTACTCTACTCTAGGGGAACTCACTAACATAGGCAACTTAAGGGCTAAGGTTGGCAAATTATACCTTTCCACAAAACCCCTTGATATGTATGAATGCGATGCACTAGTGTCAAAAAGAACAAGGGCTATAAATGCATTAACCAAAAATTTACCGACCACTGCGTCGGGCTGCTCGTTAATTTCCTCCACATTGATGTGATTCACCTATCCTCTGGTGAAGGGATTGGGCTTCTTTCCTGAGCTTCCATTTCCATTCCCATTCTTTGCATCTGGACACTTAGTGGCGTAGTGTCCGGTCTTCCCGTACTTGAAACAAGTAATGCGACTCATATCTTTCTTAGCGGGGGTTGATGGGGTGGAACGGCTCTGACTGTTGTTTCCTCCATTCCCATTGCCATTCCTGGGGCCACTATGGTTGTGTGAATTTCCTCCATTGTGAGAATGGCCTCCATGGTTATGTCTTCCATGGGTGGGATGAGTATGTCCTCCTGAGTACGGGGAATAGCGGGGCTTCTGCTGAGTTCCAGAGTTATACTTTACCTCTACATACTTCCGCTTGCGGCTGTCTATCTGCTGCTGCTTGCCTTCAATCATGATGGCCCTGTCTACCAGCCTGGTAGTTGTTGAAGGTTTCTACCATCAGCTACACACTCAGCTCAGCATTAAGTCCCTCGAGGAACTTCACCCGCTTCGCGGCATATGTGGCCACGTTATCAGGGGCATAGCGAGCTAACTGCCTGAAGACATCCACGTACTACCCTACGATACGGTTTCCTTGACACAAGTTGTGAAACTCACGCTTCTTCAGGCTCATGGCTCCAACTGAAACATGTGCAGTGCGGAAGGCTTGCTGAAACTGATCCCAAGTAACAGTGGCAAGGGGATAAGTGGCGGTGTAGTTCTCCCACCAAGCGGCTGCTAGTCCCTCAAACTGATGTTCGGGAAAGCGCACTCTCTCTGCATCTGTGCATCCGATAGTTGCTAGCTCTCTTCCCATCTTGCGGAGCCAGTCATCTGCAAAAATCGACTCGATGCTACCAGAGAACACCAGCGGATTCAACCTTAGGAAACGGGTCAGGTTGTCAGCTGGGGGAGGGGTTGTTGTTGTTGTTGTTGTTGTTGTTGTTGTTGCCTTGGTTCTGGACAAGTAGTTGCATCAAAGTGTTCTGCTGCTGGACTAACTGAGTGAGCTCTGGTGGGAACACGAATCCGGGCTCACATCTCGGAGGCATCTGATGGGTTAGAGGGATGAGAAATATAATAGAAAGAAGTGTAAGGAAAGATTTCACTACCCATATGCACATGAGACAAACATATTCATATCACACCACTCAATTTTCAAACAAGATTCACACAATTGATCCTAAGCTGCTATTACAAAACTCGCGAACGATCCTAACTACTTTTGAGAATACTAATAAAGTGGTCATCTAAAAGCTTTGATCGGCAGAAGGCTCCATAATATCCGCTCCAGCTTCGTCTTCGTAATCAGCACTGTCTTCATCACTGTCGGTGTCATCTAGTATGATGTAGTATTCCGAACGAATGCCTATCTCTGGTTCTGGCTTCACCACGGGTGCTCCTATCTTCTTCTTCAGTTCTTCATTTTGCTCCAGTAGCATGGCAATGTCTTCTTCATATCCATTGCGTGTTGTCCTGAGTTCTTACTCTAGCTTGATATTCTATGTCATAACCCTCTTGGTCTTCAGCATGAGAGCGCACATTTGATTCTCATAGCGTCGGATGTGCTAGTCCATCTTCTGTATGAATGCCGCAATGGATTTATCATTCCTGGTGCCCATTGCTGATCTCAGCGTCCACAAATCTGTTAGGTGGTGTCTTCAAGATCCTTGTTGTAGACTTCACAAATACGCCCAAAGGTGATGTGCGCTGCCATACTCTTTCCTAAGCTCCAAGTTGGTGCATCAAAGACAAGCTCAGAGGGGTTCCGTGACTGGTGCAATAGTCCTCCCAGGAACACATACTTCAATCCTCCAGCGCTCCTGTTCTAGTAAAGTTGCAGTGAAGGTTCCAGTGAAACTTGGTATTCCGATGTGCAGGTACCTCGTGAATTCAAGTGTCATTTGAAAGGGGTGTCGTCATCGGGCTGAGTAAACTTGTCCCTGGGGTCCAAAATTTATAGAGTAGAAATAGAGAAGGATTAGAAATGAGTATAGAAGAGTATCCAGTGGCTTTTCCTAGTGCTCATGTCCTACAATCAGCGTGTGCTCTGATACCATCTTGTAGCGACTACGATCCCAATGGATTGAAGTTGCTGTGCTTAAGTGTCATCCCTGGATCGGTATGCTGACACACACAGTACTCGAGGAATTATAACAGAGTTTCAATCACACGCTTATTACATCGAGATCCTCATAAAGAGTATTATTTCAATAATATGGCTGAAGGCCAACTAATAAGATATTGCGGAAGCTTCGAAGATAAATGAGTCCATCAACTTCACGGCAAACACTGAGTGCATGACAACGACCTATCACACATTAATCCTCGCCTGAAAACTCTGCAACATGAGACGTTGGAGCCATGTAGGTCAGCACATGGAATATGCTGGCAAAGTCACACTATAGTAGCAATCTCTATTATCTAAAAGAAATGTAGTGTTTCGTTTCCCCTCTTACGTCGATCCTTTCGTCGATCTCACCTCCACCAACGCTGCCGCTCGTAAGAAAAAATTATCCAAGGAAACCGCAGCCATGCAGAATTTGTATTTGGAAATATCCAGCATACCTCCGCGCCTTCCACTTCCAGTACGTCGGGATCCCCTCGTCCCTTCTCCTCCCTCGCAACGCACCGCCAGCCCTCCATGCTATTTCTCATGGTTGCCTCCAAGGGGCTCCTCCCCTACGGGGGCTCCTCAAGGCCTTCCCCAATTAATTTTGCACTCCTTGGCCGCCTCGTTGCCGCGCTCATCCTCACCCTTATCCTTGCCTCCATGGCCAACCCCCTGTTCCCGCTCACCGTCGATGTCCTCTTAGTAGTGCTCCACGTCTGCATCCGACAAGGAAGGAGGAGACGAGGATGAGGAGGCTAATGGGGTCATGGTGGAGAAGGAGGGGGATGGCGATGTTGACCGGGTCGAGGCGCCGCTCCATGCCCAGGGAAACCAACCCATAAGTCCTAAACACTAACAATGGTCGAATACACCACTAGTATTTCTTAATCAAATTCTGATCTTCTTTCATCCGCTATAGAGATTTGGAGCTTACCTAGCATGCAACAGATTGGTTTCCCTTGTGTATAGACATATTTATTATTACTGCTATATAAACAGATTACGATTTAGTTGGACTGAATCTGTCGGCGTCCTAGGAACCAGGGTACCCAGACTTTCCTGTCTGCGGGCCGCAGCGCGCTCCTGCCACGGCCTAGTACGGCCCAGCTGATCGACCAGCTGCCCAAGACTCTCACGAGGGGGCTAGACCTCGCGAGGAGAACAACATCAAGACCCCCTCAAGAGCGGCCTCGGCAAGGTGCTCCGAAGGGGCGAAGATTCCAAGGCCAAGCCTGCCTCAGGAGAAGGCATCGACGTAAGCAGTGACGCACCGCACCAGCGGGTGCCAGGGCCCGCCAGCGGCGCAGTTGCCGTTTCGGTGCAAAGGAGGCAGCGCAGGCGCAGGTTCACGAGGAGCGGGACAAAGGTTTCCCTTTTGGTGCAACAAGACCGAAGACCGCAAGGACGACAGGGAGGATGTCACCACCGAGCCCACCACCGCGTCACCGCCTGATCCTTTTGTAGGCGAATACTGCTTTTGTCAGGGTAGGAACGTCCTTGTGTTTCCGCTCAAAAATGGCCGTTGTGGGATCCCTTCCCGCCTAAACATTTCGAGGGAAGAGGACCCTTGCCGCCTATATAAGTAGCTAGGATCCCCACTATGAGGGACAAGTCAAGCAGATCCATAAACTCAGCCACCACGCAAAGGAGTAAGAACTCTTGCCTCCCGACCCTCCTGAGCTCCCCGCCTGAGCTCAGGAACCACTGTACTAGCTCATATTCTAGCCCTCCTGAGGCCAATCTACCAAAGCAGGAAGTAGGGTTTTACACCACAAGGTGGCCTGAACCCGGGTAAACTCTTGCGTGCTTCACTTGTTGTTTGCTTGAATATCTTCACAAGGCGAGGGCGAGACGCTAGGTAGACATGAGTGGGAGAGATCTTCGTTCACGCCCCTGTGTACGAACTTCTTGGGTTTGCGGAGCCCGTAATCCGACATTTGGCGCGCCAGGTAGGGGGCGTGTCAAGATCTTGCCTCTCCGACGACCTCGTCCCGTTCTCGTCGCCGACTTCGCTCCACAGCCATGGTGGACACACGGCGAGCTCGCGCCACCCGCCACGCCGTGAACGTCGCTCAGACGGCGCCCGCGGGCAACGGTGCGCCGCTCCGCCCCAACTCGCCGGTCGCAAACGCCGCCACCGACTCGACCGTCCACGAGCAGCATGACTCATCGCTGCCACCGTCCGTGCGGCACGATGGCCGCACGACGACTTCTTCACCCTCACCAGCCACGGCGTCGTCCTCCCTAGTCTGCCGCGGGCCAGTCTATCAGCAGCCTGCGCCGTTGATGGCGCGGGAGCTCTTGCGCTATTGCCCAGCAGATGACCTCTATGACGAGTGGCTCCACCGCATCACCGAGCTCGTCAACGCCGCTGGGGAAGCACCTGCACCAACGCACTCCTCCCATCCCCCGTCGCCCCTGGCGGGGAACGAAGGCCACGGAGTCTCGGCTCCACCTCCACTCTATGACGCCGGCCAGGAGGTCCGGCGCGAGGCTCCGCGGCATGAGAAGCCCCGCACAGCCCATGCGCGCGACGAGGAGAGCTGCCAGGTGATTCCGGATCTCCAGGAAGGGGCTCGCGGGCCCCCTGGCCCGCAGCGTCAGGACCGCGCGTCGCAGGAGGTGGTGGTGCCAGCGCCCCAAGAACCAGCACCACAGGCGCAGGGGGCGCGTGCGATCATGAGCATGGCTAGATGTCGTGCCTTAGCTCCAGAGCTACGGCGCCTCGTCTGTCCCGGCAAGTTCAAGTCGGACCTGCCCCCGTGCTACGACGGCACCACCGACCCCATGGAGTTCCTCCAACTCTACGAGCTGAGCATCGAGGCGTCCAATGACACTGAGCAGGTCACGGCTCTCAAGGATGGCGCACGCTCCTGGCTCCTGAACCTCCCCGTGGGATCCATATCCTCCTGGGGGGAGCTTCGTGAGCGTTTTGTTGCCAACTTCCAAGGCACCCGCGACCGAGCCCCGGCGGCTGCGGATCTGCGCCGCGTGAGACAGCAGCCGGGTGAGACCCTGCAAAAGTACATCCAACGCTTCAACACCATGCGCCTCCGAATCCCTAGGGTCTTGGACGAGGCCATCATCTCGGCGTTCTCCGGTGGCGTCCGTGACATCAGGACGAGGGAGGAGCTCGCCATCCACGAGGACATGTGCACAACCCTCGAGATGTTCAAGCTCGCGGCAAAGTGCGCCAGGGCGGAGGAAGGACGCCTCTCCCTCCAGGAGCTGCCTGAGGCGGAGGCGGACGACAAGAAGACCAAGGCCAAAGAAGCAAAGCACAAGGGGCCCGCTGTGCTGGCTGCGGAGCCAGAAGTGAAGCGTGGCTGTGGCTACGACAACCCCCCCAAGAGACAACCGTCCATACTACGTCTTCCACAATGTCCACAGCCACAACACTAATGACTGCCAGGAGCTCAGGGCGATGCGTGGCGGGCGCGTCATGCAGCGCCCTGAGCGCGACAACCGGGGCTACGGCCGTGGAGGAGGCCGAGGTGGAGGACGTTGGGGCGGCAGGAACTCACGTCAAGGGTGGTGCGAATAGCCTCGTGAAGACCACTGGCAGGAGCAGCCTCGTGACACAGCCTCGTGAGGGTCGCCCTCAGGGTAATGGAGGCCTTCCTCCGCTGCCACCACTGCTAAGAAGGAACGACAACGACCGTCGGGGAGATGGAGCAGGGGGCTTCCAGGAGCCGCGTGCAGTCGCATGCATCTTGGGAGGAGCCCATGCTCTGGCTTCCCATCGCATCTTCAAGCAGTTCGCCCGTGAGGTGAACGCGGCGCTTCCCAGGCCTGACGCCGCGTGCAACCTCAGGTGGACCAAGAAAGTCATCACCTTCGACCCCAAGGACCAGCTCAAGTGCACCGCAGCCCCAGGCGCTCTCCCGATGTTCTGCATCCCGACCATCTGCAACGTCCTCATGACCAAGACCCTCATCGACGACGGAGCAGGACTCAACGTCCTCTCCGTCCAGACCTTCGAGACATTCCAGGTCCCCTACGATCAGCTCCACCCGACCAAGCCATTCTACGGAGTCACGGATGGCTCCACACTCCCGATGGGGCAGGTCCGCCTTCCCGTCACCTTTGGTGACCGCGACAACTATCACACCGAGCTCATCGATTTCGACGTCGCCAACATCCACCTCCCATACAATGCCATCCTTGGGTATCCTGCCCTCGCCAAGTTCATGGCGGCGACCCATCACGGCTACAACGTCCTCAAGATGCCCGAGAGTGGCGGAGTCATCACGATCGCCTCCGACGAGAAAGAAGCAGTGCGTTCCCTGGAGCGCGCCTACCAGACTGCGGCGGTCGAATACTCCGATGAGGATGGAGCCATCCTCGCCCTGCAGACCGCCCCCAAGAATAAGAAGAACCTACTCGTCAATGGACCTCAGGACGTGGGGGCTCCTGACGATTCCGCCTCAGGGCTCACGCCTGCCGATGAGGCGCCCTCCACCCTCGCATAGGGAGGCGCACCCGACGCCCCTCTCAGGACGGGCTCGGGGGCTCTCCTCTGGAGCGTCTCCGGCCTAACCAGCGTCTCGAGGGAGGTGTTCGGGCACCACCTGCAGGCGTGTCTTGACGCGTGTTTTTGCGAGCCTAGCGTGGACCGCACAGCGCTGGGGGCTCAGGACTTTATCGACCACGTTACCAAAGAACTTTAGTACGCAAGGTTCATCCGCGGTGGGCGTAACGGCACAACTCCAAGCTCACCTTCCCGCAGCCCGAGCGACCGCTTCCGCGTCTGCATTGACGTCGTGGGTCTCAACCGAGCCGCCTCTTTAGAGCCCTTCTGGCCGATGGCGGTCGGCCGGAGGAGCGCCCTCCCCTGCAGCTACGTATGCACGCTCTTCGGCTTCCGCAACGCAGCAGCCAAGTTCCAGCACCTCACGCGGCAGGCCTTGGGGGGCTCGGGAGGCTCAGTGGCAGGCGGTCCAGATGGAGCGAGAACCGGACCCACGCGACCGCTGAGAGCCTCTGGAGCCCCTAGGCCTCAGGAGCCCGACGATCTTCAGGAGCGACCCGCATGGTTCGCGTATTCAGCTACCCCATCTCTTGTTCGAGAAGTATCATGTGACGCTTCAGGTATCCAATCGAGGGTGCCCCCCGGGCTACATCAACCTCGGGCTGCTGGGGGCTATTCCCCCGCAGTTGTCTCCTTTTTGTGCAAAGGCTAGTTGCTTCTTTCTATTCGCATTATCTGCATGCTTGGCGTTCTCACCGCCACTAAGGTCATGAGCCCTTGTGAGCCCACTCGCGACCGCCCCATGATTAAGGACTGACACGGCGTCTGTGCTCGGGTCCATCCCTGCAGCGTCGTTAAACCCAAGGGCTGAGCTCTGTCTCGCGAGCCATTCCCGCGACGTCACCTCCCGTGGTCCTTGGTGCCTTGTTTTCGCATGGGCTAATCATGGATGGGTAAGTAGGGACCCGTGGCAGGTGCCTTGCTCACGCGCGAACCGCATGCCGGTTATTTTTCTTTTGGACCGTTGCTTGAGAAGACTGGGCACGACATCTGTGCTTGGGTCCATCCCTGCAGCGTCGACAAATCCAGTGGCTGAGCTGTGTCTCGCGAGCCATTCCCGTGACGTCACCTCCTGGGGTCGCTGGTGCTGCAGGCGGGTCTCGTGAGTGATGCGTAAGCTCACGAGAACTTCCTCAGAGTCGTTCAGCTCGTCCTGAGGAGGGCCCATATACACCTTGGCTGTCCTGTCGTGCAAGCCGCGTGTCAGGACGGGGATGTACAGGCCCCGGAGTCTCTTCCGGTGGGAGGCTCCCTCCCATGGTCTAGTGGATGTGCCATGCTCCGCGCTGGCAGAACCAACCGAGGAGCGGTTATGCCCACGAACCAGTGGAAGAACCAAGCTTCGTGCTGGCCGCTACGACCAAGGCGCGGTTATGCCCACACTCCACGCAAGTGTGGTAGCTCTATGCTCCGTTCTAGTTATAAACAGCTTAGGGCGACCCCCAGTGGTAGCACCAACCTCAGGGAGCTTTTCAGCTCACGACGCTCACAGCTTCTCCTTGGATGGCTGTCGCGAGGGGGGCTAGGCACGGGGGCTATGCTCAGGTCACGCCTGGCAGACGCCACCCTACCAGGTGCCGAGACACCTGGCCTTCTCGCGCCCCCATCCCAGGCGAAGGCTCGTGAGCAAGGTATGGTGCTCGTTCTCCCTCATGAGAGTCGTTCGTACGTCAAGGGGGACCCCTGGGCATCGCGACCCAGGGGCCTCACTAGCCATGTAGCCCCTCTTCCCTTGAGTCTAGTTATTACGATAACCCCGGTCACCTGGAGGGCTCAATGGCGATCGAGGTATGCGCGGGCTATGCCCTGCCGACGCAGAACACAAACGGGATCGCTTGAACGTCAAGGGGGACCCCTGGGCATCGCGACCCAGGGGCCTCGCTAGCCACTCATCCCTTGAGTCTAGTTATTACGATAACCCCGGTCACCCGAAGGGCTCAACGGCGATCGAGGTATGCGCGGGGTTGGGCCCTGCCGACGCAGAGCACCTAAGAAAACATGAAAGGAAGCAAGCACAGTAATCATCAAGTTATTACAATAATACCAAGTTTTTTAAATTCAAACAAAGTTCTTACGCCTCCCCGAGGCACTCGCACTTCTCTCTCTAGACAGGAGCAGATCAGGCATCACCAAGCGCACCATCACCGGTCTCCGCCTCTTCGGCTGCGATAACGGTGGCCTGGGGGAACGCCTCCACCAGCTCCGTGACCTTCGCCCCCAGGGCCTCGGCAGCCGCGCCCTTTATGCTTGGTGGCCTGGGAGCGACTGCCACCTCCTTGTGAAGATAGCCCGGGCACAGAGCCTCACCCCGAGGGAAAGGTGAGAGAAAATCAAGTGCCACTGCCTCCTGACCAAAAGGGATCGCTAAGATAAGTTTTCAATGCCGCACCTACTCGCGCACCTACACCTCCACCCACTGTGATCACGAACCCGCTGGGGCATGAAAGCCCTTCTCGACAGCCCTGGTGGACGATTGCCTGCACGCCAAGAGGGACCTCCCGAGCATCGCGCCTTGGGGGCTCCTGCCGGACCCTGGGTCACTCACCTCCTGGCCTTGACCACGGCATAGCGACCTCGCATACCAGCGTAGGATGAGGCTTGTCTAGGGACTGGGTCTCGCAGGCGTAGGGCCCTAAGCTACCGCGGGGACAGAAGGAAGGGGAAGTCATGCTCCAGCAGAGGGCCTCATGAGGAACACAAGTTTATAACGCCAGATAATAGCTAAAGTATTACAAGGATTTACACGCCCTCATGGGGCCGTCCATGTTGTCCCGCAGGGACCAAGCTAAGAGGGTCGCTCTCGACGAATACGGCTTGAACTCCTTCAACAACGACGGCGCCGGGAGGACGATCTTTCCTTCCGGCGATAGGAGCAGCGACTTGGCGGCTCGTAGCTCTCGTTGGAGCTCGAGGCCTTCTCAGGGGTAGCGTAACTGCTACCGGAGGAATCGGAGGCGCAACCGATGGCGAGCGCCTCGCCCCCGGCCTTGCTGCCCTGGCGGCATGGGGAATGGTCGCCAGCGAGCCCGTCCCCCACGACACACGACAGCCGACAGCCGGCCGCCCCGAAGACCTTGAAGGTCATCGTGCCCATCCCGTCCAGCGTGAAATGAAGAATGTGCCTCCCAGCGGGGGCTCAGGCGCGGCGCACCATGCCCCAACCCCAGGTCATGAAGACCTAGCCAGAGGAGACCACCTCCACGTCGGCATACGAAGGGGGAAGGTGGCACCCGTCGTGCGCAGCTGCATCGTCACTCGGCCGCGATCCGGGAGCACCTCCTTCAGGAATGGAGGAAGGAGGATCCAAGAATGCGGAGGGGCTCCCGCCCATACGATGAACTCGCAGGCATTGTCCTCGGTATGGGACGGCAGCAGGGCGAGAAGTCGCCCGTCCCTTCGGGCGGCTGACTGCGCCACCCTTGTCGCCGTACCCGCTTCGTCCGCCTATCGCCAGAGCACCTAAGGGAAGCGGAAATCCTGGCGGCACCTGATGACCCTCAACCGTAAGGGATCTGTTGCAGCGTTTTCGATAAGTAAGAGTGTCAAACCCAACGAGGAGCAGAAGGTATTGATAAGCGATTCTGAGCAAGAAATTACTGCAAGCACTGAAAGATAACTTTTAGGGCTTTTCTCGATATAAGCAACAGGAATGTAAAGGCAAGTAATGTAAAAGGTATTGAGAGTAACAAGTGGCCCAATCCTTTCTTAGCAAAGGAGAGGCCTAGCAACTGAACTTATAAAGACTAAAGCGTTCTTGAGGACACACGGGAGAGGTAGTCATGTGCTTTCGCCATATTCCGTATCGATACTATGATATGTGTTGATAAGTGTTGAGTGGGTGGATCTATGCTAGTGCACTCTCTAGACTAAGATGAATGCACTCTTATGATTAAACACCTTGCAAGCATCCGCAAATACAAGATAGAATTTAAGGCAAAAGCCTAACCATAGCAATACGATCGAGGATCCATTATTCCCTTATGCAAAAGCGTGCGAATTGGGGTTCAGGTTTCTGTCACTCCGGCAACCCACCATAAGCATTCTTTATACACAATGTATTCTCCTAGGTCCTTAATAAGGCAAAGTGTTGAGTGTTCGACTCACGCAACGCCACTAGTAGAATGACAACGCAACTTAAGTACCAAACAACACATATTACTTCAACAGCATATGACTACTAACAACAAGACTTTCCCCATGTCCTCAAGAACTAAGGTAACTACTCACAAGACATAAAAGAGATCATGATCAGTGGGGATAAATATGTGATAAACAATCTGGACATAATAATATTTATCCAACAAAACTCAATAGCATTCACCACAAAGTAGTAATCAACACCAATGGAGTAGAGAGGATAGGTAGTACGAGTTACAACACGAGTTGCAATGGTAAGATGAGATTTGGATGAAGATGGTGATGGTGCTGGTGTTGGGGATGATGTTGATGATGATCTCGATGATGCCCGTGACGATGGTGATGACGATGGCGACGATCTCCCCTTCCGGGAGGTGATCTCCCCGGCGGAATCTGCCCACCGGAGGTGCCCTTTTCTTCTCTATAGGTTTCCGCCTCGAAGCGGCGGCGGAACTTCGTAAAAAGTCCCGTGCCTAGGGTTTTCGGAGGACGGAGAACATATATGCAAAAGGGGGCGACCAGAGGTGGGCCAGGGGCTCCAGGCGCCCCCCCGGCGCGGCCAGGGGTGGCGCCCCCAGGCCGCCTGGGCACCCTGTGGCCCCCCTCTGACTCCCCTTTTGCATGTCTTCGTTATTTGTCTGAAAAATACCTCCCGTCAATTTTCAGGTAATTTGGAGGTGTTCTTCTTCAGCAACTCAGCATCCACTTTTTCCTGCTGAATCCTGCGTCTGTTGTTCCGGTATCGGAAAGTTGCAAACTGTGTAAAATAGACCAAAACAACATAAGAACATCATCATAACGTGAAATATATCAATGAATAAGGATAAATTATAATACAAAATAGTGATGCATTTTGGACGTATCAACACCCCCAAGCTTAGACCTCGCTTGTCCCCAAGCGAATATGAACTCGGTAAACCTGTCCACAAGTTTAGAGAGTGAAGTGTCGATAAATAGAATACGGACAAGAAGCATCATAGTCTCTTCACCAACTCAAATATCCTCAGCAACAATCTTCAACTCATAAGTCTCTTATGAAAGAGTGTTAACACTCATATTCAAAAGTAGGACCAATGGAAACTCATTATATCATGGCAAACATGTCCTTTGGTCAAAGAACAACAAATAATTTTAACTTTTGCTCTTATATTTTGATGGGATTAATTGAAGCTTTTTGGAATAACATGTTAATAAGCAAGAGGTGAAAGTGTTAACACAAAGGAAGATATTTGCCTCAGCTGGGTATGGCAAACAACTTACTTATCAGATGATAATGTCAACAAGGATATGATATGACAAATCTTAATGCAACTTTATATGAATGAATCCTTATCAACATCAAACGTCTGCTCTCTTTGGGAAATAGAGGAAAGTAGGAATAACTAACTCATCTTAAAATTAAAAGATAGGCCCTGCTCTAGGGTAGTAGGGAAAACTCATGTGCTATCCTCAAATCAAACAGAATGAAAATAAGTTTTTGAGAGGTGCATGATTCATCAACGAATGCTAATAGATAACTCAATTACTTCTTGAACTGGACAAGTTTCGAGGAACGACTCCCGTATGAGGATGATAACATCCTCTTATTCTCCTTTGTTTATCACTGCCAAATTTTTCTGATTTCTCATGAACAAAGCGTGAAGGAGGGTTTGTTTGTTATATTATTTTTAAGCCGGACGCACTCAATGCCAGTTCCTTTTCGTATTATGGGTTTGCACATTATACATGCAATCCCGGGGTGAAGCTTGTCCAACTCAAAAAGGTCATGAATTAGCTACTACTTCCTCATGAGCTAAAGCAGAGGCACAAAATAAAAGATTTTGAACATTTAAGGATAACACATAAATTATATACTTTAGGAGGTGGTAGTGGAGTACCACGAGTAGGTAGGTATGGTGGACTCATATGGAAGGTATTGGCTTAAGGGTATGGACGCACAAGCAGAATTCCGCTTAGTACAGAGTTAGGCTAGCAAAGGTTTTGAGAGAGCAGACAATTGATGATGACTAAGATGCAAAGCAATATAAAGCATGAACATTGAAATAAGCATAACACATCAAGTTGTCTTCCTTGTCAACATAACACTTCAAGCATAATAACATAAAGGTTTTGGCTATGTTGATACTTTAAGAAAATCATGCTTGTTGTTATGACCAAAGCTATGTTTGCCAAGATTAAATAAAGTTTCATAGCCATACCTGACATAAGGTCAATACTCCCCATAAGAATCATCATATAAGGTCGATTGCGTGAAGAGAATACCGAGTGCAGCAAAAAGGAACCGATAAACTTCTCATTAATATTCCATCATAAACGACTCCACACACACGGATACAATTCTTCACCAAAGGGGCGATAGACCTCAATGCACACACCTATCTCATATAATAACCTTCCTAGACATGATACGACTCTACTTGACTTCTGAAAGACAAAAGGTAAAAGATAAAGATACCGGGCACTCCCCCAAGCTTGGAACAAGCCAAGGGAATGCCATTACCACGGAGATTTCACCCATGCTTGTTGGCGTTATTCACGTAGTCCTTGGCGAAACGCTTCCATGGATATCTTGCTAAAGTCTCTTGTGAGAGGCTCATCTCCTGAATCCTGCATTCAGCACCCAAACTCATGCGCATAAATCTTAGTTCATACTCATAGTTCTGGTTATATAAATCATCAATTTTCCCTTGTAGCTATATAATTCTGTCTTCAGATGCGGCGATTCTTTCCCAAATCTCCTTCATCTCCTTCAGAAAGTAGTTCTTCAGCTCGTTGGTGATGTCAAAGTTAGCTTCGACACCACGCTCGGTCATCTTCTTGTACTCGAAGACTTCCTGCTCCACTTCTTCCAGCCTGGCCTGGACGCTCCCCTCCTTGATAGGTCCCTTCAGATCTTCTTGGTGAAGGACGCCTTCCTTTATCTGAACAACCTGAGGGTGCTTCTTCACCTCGGCGAGGTAAGGGTTGATGACGTTGACGACGAACGTGTCCTTGGGGGAACTTGGAGAAGCCATGGCACCTAAATTTAGCTGAAAGATTTCCTGGCAGAAACAGATCAAAGAGAAAACACGCGAAATCGCAAGATACGTTGCCGGAACAACCTGGGCAAATATATAGGAAAAATTTATGCACAGAAAGGAAGGTAACGGACCAAAGCAGGGTCGGAGACGGGCTCCAGGGTGTCCAGGCGGCCTGCCGGCGCGGCCCGGGGGGGGGGGCGCTAGGGGGGCGCCTGGACTCCCTGGTGGTCGTCTCCGGCTCCACTTCGACTCGGAATTTGACTAATTTTACAAAAACTCGTAATACGGAACTTTTATGATGGTTTGCAGTGTTTTCTTACCGTACTACATACCTTTTCTTTATTCTGCTTCTGCTGGCGTCTGAAACAGGGCTACAACATGTTCTTCGTGGGTTGTTGTGTATATTATATTCACATCAACATCGACAGGGTCTCCTGCTATGTAATGTTTAAGTCTTTGCCCATTCACAACTTGAGGTTTGGTGCCTTCAAAATTATTAATCTTAATTGTACCAGACCGATAAACTTCTTCAATATGAAATGGTCCTTCCCACCTGGAAAGTAGTTTACCTGGAGAAAACCTGAAACATGATCTAAACAACAAAACTTTATCACCAACATTAAATTCACGTTTCAGAATCTTCCTATCATGCCACCTTTTTACCTTTTCCTTGAACATTTCAGCGCTCTCGTAAGCTTCACTTCTCCATTCATCTAGAGAAGTCAAGTTCATGAGACGCTTATCACCAGCTAGTTTTGGGTCAGCGTTAAGCTCTCTAACAGCCCAGAAAGCTTTGTGCTCTAGCTCTAATGGCAAATGGCAAGCCTTGCCGTATACCATCTTATAAGGGGACATGCCCATGGGGTTTTTGTAAGTAGTTCTATATGCCCACAAAGCATCTCCTAATTTATTTGACCAATCCTTCCTATTTCTGTTTACTGTTTTCTGCAAGATCAACTTAATCTCTCTATTGGTGAGCTCAACTTGCCCACTAGTTTGAGGATGATACGGTGAAGCAATTCTATGATTAACATCGTATTTAGCCAGAGCTTTTCTAAAAGCTCCGTGCGTGAAGTGTGATCCTCCATCGGTCATGAGATACCTTGGTACACCAAACCTAGGAAAAATTACATCTTTAAGCATTTTCAAAGATGTTTTGTGATCAGCACTTTTAGTGGGGATTGCTTCAACCCACTTGGTCACATAATCAACAGCTACTAAAATGTGAGTGTACTTGTGCGAAGAAGGAAAAGGACCCATAAAATCAAAACCCCAACAATCGAAAGGTTCAATCACTAGTGAGTAATTCATAGGCATCTCATTCCTTCTACTAATGTTACCAACTCTCTGACATTTATCACAAGCTAAAACATAATTTCTAGCATCTTTAAAGAGAGTAGGCCAATAAAAACCTGATTGAAGAACCTTATGTGCAGTCCTCTCACCGACATGATGTCCTCCATAGGGACTATCATGACACCGTCGGAGAACGTCCTTCTGCTCATGTTCCGGAATGCATCTTCTCACGATCCCGTCGGGACCTTCTTTGAAAAGATGTGGGTCATCCCAAAAGTAGTGTCTCAAATCATGAAAGAACTTCTTCCTCTGCTGAAATGTTAGACCTGGAGGCAAATACTTCGCAACAATAAAATTAGCATAATCTGCATACCAAGGGTCGGAAAGAGGTTGTATTTTTACAACGGCAAGTTGCTCGTCTGGAAAACTATCGTTAACTGGGATGGGGTCATGCGGTATATCTTCCATTCTTGAAAGATTGTCCGCTACTGGATTGTCTTCCCCTTTCCTATCAACAATATGCAAATCAAATTCTTGGAGAAGGAGTACCCATTTGATAAGCCTTGGCTTGGCATCCTTCTTTTTCATAAGATATTTAATGGCAGCATGATCAGTATGAATAATAACTTTGGAATCAACAATATACTGCCTAAACTTATCACAAGCAAAAACTACAGCTAAGAATTCCTTCTCAGTAGTAGCATAATTTCTTTGAGCACTATCAAGGGTTTTACTAGCATAATGTATAACATTCAATTTCTTATCAACTCTTTGTCCTAAAACAGCTCCAACAGCAAAATCACTTGCATCACACATAATCTCAAAAGGTAAATTCCAGTCAGGTGGTTGTACTATAGGAGCGGTTATTAAAGCTTTCTTAAGGACTTCAAAAGCTTCCTTACAATTTTCATCAAACGCAAAAGGAACATCCTTCTAGAGAAGATTAGTGAGGGGTCTCGAGGTTTTAGAAAAGTCTTTAATAAATCTTCTATAAAAACCTGCATGACCGAGAAAACTGCGAATACCTTTGATGTCCCTTGGATAGGGCATCCTCTCAATAGCTTCGATCTTGGCTTTATCCTCCACTTCAATTCCCCTTTCGGAAATCTTGTGACCAAGAACAATTCCTTCATTAACCATAAAGTGGCACTTCTCCTAGTTGAGTACCAAATTTGTCTCCTCGCATCTCTGCAAAACTTTATTAAGGTTGTGAAGACAATGGTCAAATGAAGTTCCATAGACGGAGAAATCGTCCATGAAGACTTCCATAATATCCCCGCAGAAACCATGAAAGATAGCAGACATACACCTTTGAAAAGTAGCAGGGGCATTACATAAACCAAAAGGCATACGTCTGTAAGCATAAGTACCAAAAGGACAAGTAAGTGGTCTTCTCTTGATCGACAGTGTTAACATGAATTTGAGAGAAGCCAGAATAACCATCAAGATAACAAAAGTGGGTATTTTTGGATAACCTTTCAAGCATTTGGTCGATGAACGGCAACGGGTAGTGATCCTTCCTGGTTGCCTTGTTCAACTTCCTGTAATCAATACACAATCTATATCCAATAATAATTCTCTGAGGTATTAGTTCATTTTTATCATTCGGAACCACAGTTGTACCTCCTTTCTTAGGAACACAATGTACCGGACTTACCCACTTACTGTCAGCTATAGGGTAGATAATACCTGCGGCTAGAAGCTTGAGAATCTCAGTTCTCACGACATCCATCATCTTCGGGTTCAACCGTCGTTGATGATCAACAACTGGTTTAGCATCGGGCTCAAGGTTGATAGTATGTGAAAGTGCAACTAATCCCCGGGTGGTTTTGGTAATTAATAACAACATATATATCATTGAACTAATATTTACTTGAGAATCATTTCAGAAAAGTTCGATGATATGGGTATGGAAATGTCTGAAGAAGTGGACCCCTCAAAATGCTAAGACAAGCATTGGCAAAAGCTCAAGACTCTATTTTTGGTTTAGTGATCAAAGATCACATTGAGTCCATAGGAAAAGCCAATACTATTAAAAGGGGATGAGGTTGTGTTAATGATCTAGTTGCTCAAGTGCTTGGTGATCTAGCTCCCTCAACTATCAGCACTCTTCACTACTCAACACACTCATAAGTAATCTCGGACAAACCGATTCTGCAAACTCAGTCCCACCGAGATGAACCACCTCAGTTATTCCTCCAAACCCTAATTTCTCGGTCCATCCAATTTTGAGTTTCGGTCTCACCGAAAATGGACTGCCAACCTTCTGTAACCAATTGACATCACTTCGGAATATCCGAGTTGTTATTTTCGGTCCCACCGAGATGGCAAGTTCCAACCTTTGACTCACTTCGGACACACCGAGATGGTATTTTCGGTCCCACCGAAAATCCCAACGTTCACTATATTTGAACTTTCGGTCTGACCGAGTTTTCACTTCGGTCTCACCGAGATTGGTCAAATGTGTGTGTAACGGTTGGATTTTGTGTGGAGGCTATATATACCCCTCCACCCCCTCTTCATTCGTGAGGAGAGCCATCAGAAAGTACCACCACTTCTACCATACACTTTCTGAGAAGTGAACCACCTACCCTTGTGTTGAGATCAAGTCATTCCAATCCTACCATATGAAACTTGATTTCTAGCCTTCCCAAGTTGCTTTCCACTCAAACCTTTCTTCCACCACAGCCATATCAGTGAGGAGAGTTGAGTGTTGGGGAGATTATCATTTGAAGCACAAGAGCAAGGAGTTCATCATCATCAACACCGTCTATTACCTTTTGGAGGGTGGTGCCTCCTAGATTGGTTAGGTGTCGCTTGGGAGCCTCCGTCTTCGAGATGTGGAGTTGAACCAAGAAGTTTGTAAGGGCAAGGAGATCGCCTACTTCGTGAAGATCTACCCCGAGTAAGGCTAGTCCTCCGTGGGCGTAGGCCATGATGGAATAGACAAGGTTGCTTCTTCGTGGACCCTTCGTGGGTGGAGCCCTCCGTGGACTCGCGCAGCCGTTACCCTCCATGGGTTGAAGTCTCCATCAACGTGGATGTACGATAGCACCACCTATCGGAACCACGACAAAAATCTTCGTGTCACCAAACTGCGTTTGATCTTCTCCACCTCTCTTTTACATGTGCAGTTTACTTTCCGCTGCTTATACTCTAGAATTGCATGTGTAGGGTGATACTTGATTTGATCTTAATTGTGAAACTGCCAAAAACTTTGCATGACCTAAAGGCAGATTTTTTATATTGTCAAGTAGTCTAATCACCCCCCCTCTAGACCTACTTTCGATCCTACAAGTGGTATCAGAGCTTTGGTCTCCATTGCCTTGGTTTCCATTGCATTGGACTCCATAAGCTTGGTTTCACAACCTAGGAGAGTATGGCGTCTAGTGAGGGTAATTATCGTAGAGGTCCTTACTTTGATGGTACAAATTTTGCTAGTTGGAAGCATAAAATGAAAATGCATATTCTTGGTCATAACCCAGCCGCATGGGGCATTATTTGTGTTGGTATGCAAGGTGAATTCTTCGAGGAAGGAAAAGTTCCGGATCGCGAAGCTACACCGGAAGAGTTGCGGATGTTGCAAAACAATGCTCAAGCTTGTGACATTCTCTTCAATGCTTTGTGTCCCGAAGAGTTCAACAAAATCAGCCGTCTTGAGAATGCTAAAGAGATTTGGGATACTTTGGTTGAAATGCACGAAGGTACTGAATCTGTGAAGGAATCAAAGCTAGATATTCTTCAAGGTCAACTTGACAAGTTCAAGATGAAGGATGGTGAAGGAGTCGCTGAAATGTACTCTAGGCTTGCTCTCATCACAAATGAGATTGCTGGCTTAGGAAGTGAAGAAATGACCGACCGATTCATCATCAAGAAGATTCTAAGAGCTTTGGATGGAAAATATGACACCGTGTGCACTTTGATCCAAATGATGCCAAACTACAAGACTCTCAAGCCAACTGAAGTCATTGGAAGAATTATTGCTCATGAGATGACACTTAAGGATAAGGAAGAGCTTCACAACAAGTCAAGTGGTGCGTACAAAGCTACAAGTGATGCTCCCACAACCTCAAGTGACAAGCTAATTTCCATTGAAGAGATAAGCCTAATGGTCAAGAACTTCAACAAGTTCTACAAGAATAGAGGCAAAGAAAGAAGCTCAAAGTCTAGATCATATGTTGAAAAGAGATCTTCTAGTCGTGATCGAAACTGCTACAATTGTGGAAGACCCGGACACTTCTCAAATGAGTGTACGGCTCCCCACAAGAGAAGAGAAGAATCTCCAAGAAGAAGAGCAAGAGATGAGTCACCTCGGAGAGAGAGAAGGAGCAGAGATGATCGTTATGAACGAAGACCCTCTCGGAGAAGCAAGGATTCGGAGAGGAAAGACAAGTCATCAAGGAGCTACACAAGAAGAAGACATCAAGCTCATGTTGGTGAATGGGTCTCCGGCTCCGACTCTGACAATCAATCCGATGGAAGCTATCACTCCGACTCCGACTATAGTCAAGATGAAGGTGTTGCCGGACTTGCACTAGTATCCTCCAACTCAAACTCCTACGACTTATTTGACTCACCAAATGAGGGAATTGGAAGATGCTTCATGGCTAAAGGTCCCAAGGTAACACACGCTGAATTCATTGACTTTGATAGTGATGAGGATGACTTGCTTGGTGAAGATGAGCTCTTGCATGATAAATCTAGTGAGCTTAGTAATGATGAAAATGCTAGTAGTCTTTATAGTCGAGAAGAGTCGAATGACAATGCTATGAAGGAGATTGAGCGTCTAACTAAAGAACTAAACACTCTTAAGTTAGCTCATGAAACAACTCAAGAAGATCATAGAGAGCTCCTAAGATCTCATGAGAAGCTACGCTTCGAGAAGCTCACTCTAGAGCAAGAACATGAGTTTCTAAAAGCGATCAATGACGATCTTCGAAAGAAGAGTTCTTCATATCTTGCCAAACGACTTCTCTTGTCTAATTTCTTGCCACCTATTAAGACTAAGCATGACAAACATAAGAAAAATTCTTCCTCTAGTAGTAACAATGATAATGTTAAATCAAATGTTGTTACTTCTAGTAGTTCTCTTGATTCCACTAACAATGTTTCAAGCCAAGTTACACTTGAGCAAGAAAATAGCTTATTGAAGGAAATCATAGAGAAAGGTGTCTACAAGAGTCTTGCCGGAAGCAAGAACTTTGAGGAGATTGTTCGCAAACAAGGAAGACACCGGAAGAATCAAGGGATTGGTTTTGAGCGAAAGTTCAATGCCGAAGGTGTTGAGTGGGAAGAAGGTCAATACCCTACTCCACAGTTTGTTTCACAAAAGGAGAAGTATGATCCTACTTCTTCCAATGTGGAACAAGCTCAAGATGACCTTCCACCACAAGACCACAAGCTAAAGGCCAAGGACAAGCTTCAAGAGGAGATTGATGCATTCTTTGAAGCACCTCAAGTCATGGTCAAGTGGGTTCCCAAGGACACATCAAGTTCTACTTCGTCAAGCTCAACTACAACACCAAGGATTCCCATCAAGATGATGTGGATCCCAAAGAAGAAGAACTAGTAGGTTCTTGAGGGTGACTCCGCCAACAAACTTCACTCATATTCTTTTTGGCAAGAACTTGTGCAATCAACTTCCACATCATGCACTAGTTCATGGAGTCACAAACCCTCTTGTTGGTAAGTCAAGGGACAAGGTAATCATTGCTTTCATGGACATCATCTTTTGTGTACTTCACTCTATGTCTATGGATATTCTTGTTTGTTCCTTGTGGGACTAACCCATGTAGGTATTGAAAGTGCCCTAATCCAAAGGATTGCTCCCAACTCTTGATGATCTGCATCAACATTGAGCATCCACATCTTCAACATCTACATGAAGTCTTCTACGACAACCCAAGGTTAGTTTGACCCTTTAAAAGGGGTTCTCACATCTAGGGGGAGCTTTGCTCTAAAAATTGAGCTAAAGCATCTCCAAATGATGTGAACACATAAATGCTTTATGTAAAAGTGGTAACCCCACTTGTGCTTAAACGATGAGTATGACCTATGATCAAATGTTCTCATTTGACTCCTAAGTCAATATACTCATATATAGATGACCTAGTCATCGACAAATTGTGTGCTAGAGTGATTGGTTGTGCATGTTTGACACATATTTCAGTTGCTATCTTATTGTGTGAGCATGTTGAATGCATGATTTCATCCATTCAAGGACATCCATTTGTTGTTTTGATTGTTTTGATTTTTCTGGCCAAATGGATGGACAAGAATGCCTAAGCACCTTTCCCTAGCTATCTATGCTTTCTTGTCTCAAATTCTATTCATGCTCATATCACAAGCTTGAACAAGTCTTTTTCGGACAGTCCGAGTGAGGAGCACTCGGAACCACCGATTCGTCTAAGGCTGACTTCCAAAACCTTCTAAGTCCATTTCGGTCTGACCGGCTTCTCAATCTCGGTCCAACCGAAACGCTTAGACTGATCTAGGTTTCATCTCGGTGAAACCGAGTTCAAACTCTCGGTCTGACCGATATGCGTAACTGCACAGCAGTTATACATCTCGGTGACACCGAGTTTTTCAACTCGGTCCCACCGACAGCATGGGGTTATATATACCTGAGGGCTGCGCGCGATTCAATTCTTCAAACCGTTCGCCCCCAATACCCCTGCTGCCGTCGCCCTGGTCTACGGATCGTCGCCGTCGTCGCCTGTGCGCCCTCGCCGCAGGTCTCCGCCGCCGTCAACGGTAATCATCTCCACCGTTGCCGCCGTAGAGGGACACCACCAAGTTAGGGTGTGTCCCGATCCCTTTTCGTGCTCCCCTTCCGATTCTTGCACGATAGGCTTGCCATGATTCAATCCACGTTTGAGATGTTCCCTATACATTAGTTCAGATCTTCTAGTTTTGAGGAAAATTCTTAGGTTTAGGTTTCCACGGAATGCATCTCGGTGAAGCCGATTTTTGAAACTCGGAATGACCGATTTGGCCTCTGGCCATTGCACTGCATAATTCGGTTTAACCGAGTTGTGCCAATCGGAACGACCGAAACGTAGTTTCAGTGAAACCCTAAGTTATCGGTAGGACCGAAACCCATTTCGGTCTGACCGAAAGTGGTGTGTAGGTTTCTGTTGAGCACTTCGGTTGCACCGAAACATGAAATCGGTTTGACCGAAATACATTCTGTGAAAACTCAAAACTAAGTCTTGAACTCATTTTTTTTGCAAAAACCCCTGCAGTTGTGATAACTCTTCTACTCTGCCTATACCTTATCTTTTCACAGGTTTTTCAGCCATGTCAGATGTCAGTGACAGCCAGAACAGGTCTGAATCACCGTTTGCTGAAATTCCAGAGGCAGATACAAGTCCTGCTAGCAGCTCCAGTGATGATGGTGAGAGGAGCACCCCTAGTGGTTTGCCTCCTGCAGCCACTAGAACCAGGAAGAAGAGAACTTCTGATGATGAGGACTCTGACTTTGTTGCTGAGGAAGTTACCTCCAAGCCAAAGAGGAATGTGGTTGCCAAAGAGCACCAAGGGCAGCAGTCAAGGAAAGGCACAAGCAAAGTGAAGCAGTCAGCAGTTGCAAAGAAGCTCAACTTGGAAGAGCCTGCTCCAAGCAAGGTGAAGAAGACTTCCAAAAGGAAGAGGGTAGTATATGCTGAACCTCAAGTTGATGCTGCAGAAGAAGAAGAAGAAGAAGCACCCCAGCCTCCTCCTCAGAAAGCTAAGTTCATGGGTGATGCTATTCGGGCTCAAGCCTCCTCTAAGCCCAAGAAGCCTGCTCAAGCCAAGGCAGCTCCAGCCAAGCCCAAGAGAACAACCAGAAGCATTCCAGCTTCTGAGAAGAACAAAGGTGAGATGCCACCGTCTGAATCAGATGAAGAGCATGTGTTGCTTAAGCTCCGTCCCAAGTTGCCACTCCACAATGATGCTCATCCTCAAGCTGAGGACATGAAGGCAAGGAAGGACAAAGGTCTCAGGCTATGGAGACATTCTGATCCATATGCTGTAAGGAGAAGGACTGCTGTGGACCCCAGATTCCACACTAGAGAGCAGCAGGATTTCTATGAGACCGTGCTGATGGATAAGAAGCCCATTGTTGCTGACACCAGGTATGTTGACTGGAAGTACATTGACAGTGAAGAGCACCGGGACTTCTTTCCCCATGTGCATGAGAGCTTTACTGCATGTGGAGTTGCTGATTTTGTGGGTCAAGAGCTGACAGCTTGGAATGACGAGATGATCATGCAGTTCTATGCCACAGCCCACTTCTATCCTGATGGCAAGATCACCTGGATGACTGAAGGTCAAAGGTTTTCTTCGACTGTTGAAGAATGGGCAGAACTTCTGAACGCTCCAGTGCAGAGAGAGGACGACATTGATGTCTATGGGATTCCTAAGAAGAGTCATGATTCCATGAAGAACATGTACAAGGAGATCCCGGCTGCTGATTTGGAAGGATGGAAGCTTGGCTCAGTGTACTATCTCCAGGCAGGTCTGACCACCACTAACACTATTCTGAGGCATACATTGATGCCTAAGTCTGGAGACCACTGGATGATTCGAGGCTATTCTATCAACATGCTGCACATTCTCGATGAGAAGGCACCTTTTAAGGTGATGGACTTGATGGTAGAGACCATTAAGAGGACTGCAGCTGACCAGAAGAGGTCGTGTGGGTTTGCTCCGCAGATTCAGATGCTCATCAACGCCAAGTTTGGCACGGGCAAATTCATGTTGGATAGGAAGCACTTGCCACTGCAGCCAGAGCATGAGGACAACGTAGTTGTGATGGATGAAGAGGATCCTACCTCAGTTGAAGGACAGGCCAAAATCGAAGCTGCGAAGAAGGCTAAAGCTGACAAAGAGGCAGCAGCAGCAGCTAAGCCAAAGAGCTTTGGAGAACAAATTCTTGAAGCTACCCAGAG
>LR738713.1:242748897-242814298 GCA_902687465.1 Secale cereale
CTGCTGCCGTCGCCCTGGTCTACGGATCGTCGCCGTCGTCGCCTGTGCGCCCTCGCCGCAGGTCTCCGCCGCCGTCAACGGTAATCATCTCCACCGTTGCCGCCGTAGAGGGACACCACCAAGTTAGGGTGTGTCCCGATCCCTTTTCGTGCTCCCCTTCCGATTCTTGCACGATAGGCTTGCCATGATTCAATCCACGTTTGAGATATTCCCTATACATTAGTTCAGATCTTCTAGTTTCGAGCAAAATTCTTAGGTTTAGGTTTCCACGGAATGCATCTCGGTGAAGCCGATTTTTGAAACTCGGAATGACCGATTTGGCCTCTGGCCATTGCACTGCATCATTCGGTTTAACCGAGTTATGCCAATCGGAATGACCGAAGCGTAGTTTCAGTGAAACCCTAAGTTATCGGTAGGACCAAAACCCATTTCGGTCTGACCGAAAGTGGTGTGTAGGTTTCTGTTGAGCACTTCGGTTGCACCGAAACTTGAAATCGGTTTGACCGAAATACATTCTGTGAAAACTCAAAACTAAGTTTTGAACTCATTTTTTTTGCAAAAACCTCAGCAGTTGTGATAACTCTTCTACTCTGCCTATACCTTATCTTTTCACAGGTTTTTCAGCCATGTCAGATGTCAGTGACAGCCAGAACAGGTCTGAATCACCGTTTGCTGAAATTCCAGAGGCAGATACAAGTCCTGCTAGCAGCTCCAGTGATGATGGTGAGAGGAGCACCCCTAGTGGTTTGCCTCCTGCAGCCACCAGAACCAGGAAGAAGAGAACTTCTGATGATGAGGACTCTGACTTTGTTGCTGAGGAAGTTACCTCCAAGCCAAAGAGGAATGTGGTTGCCAAAGAGCATCAAGGGCAGCAGTCAAGGAAAGGCACAAGCAAAGTGAAGCAGTCAGCAGTTGCAAAGAAGCTCAACTTGGAAGAGCCTGCTCCAAGCAAGGTGAAGAAGACTTCCAAAAGGAAGAGGGTAGTATATGCTGAACCTCAAGATGATGCTGCAGAAGAAGAAGAAGAAGCACCCCAGCCTCCTCCTCAGAAAGCTAAGTTCATGGGTGATGCTATTCGGGCTCAAGCCTCCTCTAAGCCCAAGAAGCCTGCTCAAGCCAAGGCAGCTCCAGCCAAGCCTAAGAGAACAACCAGAAGCATTCCAGCTTCTGAGAAGAACAAAGGTGAGATGCCACCGTCTGAATCAGATGAAGAGCATGTGTTGCTTAAGCTCCGTCCCAAGTTGCCACTCCACAATGATGCTCATCCTCAAGCTGAGGACATGAAGGCAAGGAAGGACAAAGGTCTCAGGCTATGGAGACAGTCTGATCCATATGCTGTAAGGAGAAGGACTGCTGTGGACCCCAGATTCCACACCAGAGAGCAGCAGGATTTCTATGAGACCGTGCTGATGGATAAGAAGCCCATTGTTGCTGACACCAGGTATGTTGACTGGAAGTATATTGACAGTGAAGAGCATCGGGACTTCTTTCCCCATGTGCATGAGAGCTTTACTGCATGTGGAGTTGCTGATTTTGTGGGTCAAGAGCTGACAGCTTGGAATGACGAGATGATCATGCAGTTCTATGCCACAGCCCACTTCTATCCTGATGGCAAGATCACCTGGATGACTGAAGGTCAACGGTTTTCTTCGACTGTTGAAGAATGGGCAGAACTTCTGAACGCTCCAGTGTAGAGAGAGGACGACATTGATGTCTATGGGATTCCTAAGAAGAGTCATGATTCCATGAAGAACATGTACAAGGAGATCCCGGCTGCTGATTTGGAAGGATGGAAGCTTGGCTCAGTGTACTATCTCCAGGCAGGTCTGACCACCACTAACACTATTCTGAGGCATACATTGATGCCTAAGTCTGGAGACCACCGGATGATTCGAGGCTATTCTATCAACATGCTGCACATTCTCGATGAGAAGGCACCTTTTAAGGTGATGGACTTGATGGTAGAGACCATTAAGAGGACTGCAGCTGACCAGAAGAGGTCGTGTGGGTTTGCTCCGCAGATTCAGATGCTCATCAACGCCAAGTTTGGCACGGGCAAATTCATGTTGGATAGGAAGCACTTGCCACTGCAGCCAGAGCATGAGGACAACGTAGTTGTGATGGATGAAGAGGATCCTACCTCAGTTGAAGGACAGGCCAAAATCGAAGCTGCGAAGAAGGCTAAAGCTGACAAAGAGGCAGCAGCAGCAGCTAAGCCAAAGAGCTTTGGAGAACAAATTCTTGAAGCTACCCAGAGAATTGAACAACGCCTGGCCAGCATTGAGCAATCTCAGGAGAGCCTAGAGAGGATTGTCGAGGACAAGATCCACGCTCTGGACGTGAAGCTGACTGAGATTCAGGTGTCTGTCAACAAGCTTGAGGCAGACATGGAGGAGACAAGGCAGGAGAGAGCAGAGCTTATGCAGGATGATCTAGTCCAGGACTCTCATCGCCAGACTGCTCAGGTTCCCAGAGGATCCAGATCTGCAGCTATCCCAGTGACAGACTCCAGGGCTACCACTTCAGCACCAGCTACAGCTCCAGCAGTTGCTCCAGCTCCAGCATCCACTCCTCCACCGCAGACATCAGCAGAAGTCTTCACTGATGCAGCTATCTCTACACCGACATCTACCCAGACGGGAGCCGCCAGCAGAGCCCGCAGTGACGCTTAGCTCTATACCTTTTCGAACTTTTTGGTAACTTGTTGCCAAAGGGGGAGAAATTGTTATAGATCATAGGGCTTCGAGAGAGAGAGTGCTCTTTCGTCTTTTCGTTCTTTTGCCGGTTTTTCTTTGAGATACAGTGATTTCTTTTGGTTCCTGAAACTTTAAGTGTGCTTGCTACTAAGTTTGATGCTACCTTAATGAGTGCTTAGTCATACTATGCTTTAATGTGTGCTTATTGCTTATCCTATGCTATTCCTTATTGTATGGCTATTTACTCTTGTCTTGGTGATTGAGTGCATTTTACTCATTCTTATCATTTTGTGCGCTCCACCAAGATGTATGTGACATGGAAGAGTGACCCATAATCCTAATCGATTGTGCATTTGCATTCAAACACAAATTTTAAATAATGCACAAATTTAGGGGGAGCTCTTGTTTATCACATACTTCTCAAAGCGACGATATCATTCATTGATTATATCTTTTGTCGAAGCTTTGATCTATATGTTGTCATCAATTACCAAAAAGGGGGAGATTGAAAGTGCAACTAATCCCCGGGTGGTTTTGGTAATTAATAACAACATATATATCATTGAACTAATATTTACTCGAGAATCATTTCAGAAAAGTTCGATGATATGGGTATGGAAATGTCTGAAGAAGTGGACCCCTCAAAATGCTAAGACAAGCATTGGCAAAAGCTCAAGACTCTATTTTTGGTTTAGTGATCAAAGATCACATTGAGTCCATAGGAAAAGCCAATACTATTAAAAGGGGATGAGGTTGTGTTAATGATCTAGTTGCTCAAGTGCTTGGTGATCTAGCTCCCTCAACTATCAGCACTCTTCACTAATCAACACACTCATAAGTAATCTCGGACAAACCGATTCTGCAAACTCAGTCCCACCGAGATGAACCACCTCAGTTATTCCTCCAAACCCTAATTTCTCGGTCCATCCAATTTTGAGTTTCGGTCTCACCGAAAATGGACTGCCAACCTTCTGTAACCAATTGACATCACTTCGGAATATCCGAGTTGTTATTTTCGGTCCCACCGAGATGGCAAGTTCCAACCTTTGACTCACTTCGGACACACCGAGATGGTATTTTCGGTCCCACCGAAAATCCCAACGTTCACTATATTTGAACTTTCGGTCTGACCGAGTTTTCACTTCGGTCTCACCGAGATTGGTCAAATGTGTGTGTAACGGTTGGATTTTGTGTGGAGGCTATATATACCCCTCCACCCCCTCTTCATTCGTGAGGAGAGCCATCAGAAAGTACCACCACTTCTACCATACACTTTCTGAGAAGTGAACCACCTACCCTTGTGTTGAGATCAAGTCATTCCAATCCTACCATATGAAACTTGATTTCTAGCCTTCCCAAGTTGCTTTCCACTCAAACCTTTCTTCCACCACAGCCATATCAGTGAGGAGAGTTGAGTGTTGGGGAGATTATCATTTGAAGCACAAGAGCAAGGAGTTCATCATCATCAACACCGTCTATTACCTTTTGGAGGGTGGTGCCTCCTAGATTGGTTAGGTGTCGCTTGGGAGCCTCCGTCTTCGAGATGTGGAGTTGAACCAAGAAGTTTGTAAGGGCAAGGAGATCGCCTACTTCGTGAAGATCTACCCCGAGTAAGGCTAGTCCTCCGTGGGCGTAGGCCATGATGGAATAGACAAGGTTGCTTCTTCGTGGACCCTTCGTGGGTGGAGCCCTCCGTGGACTCGCGCAGCCGTTACCCTCCGTGGGTTGAAGTCTCCATCAACGTGGATGTACGATAGCACCACCTATCGGAACCACGACAAAAATCTTCGTGTCACCAAACTGCGTTTGATCTTCTCCACCTCTCTTTTACATGTGCAATTTACTTTCCGCTGCTTATACTCTAGAATTGCATGTGTAGGGTGATACTTGATTTGATCTTAATTGTGAAACTGCCAAAAACTTTGCATGACCTAAAGGCAGATTTTTTATATTGTCAAGTAGTCTAATCACCCCCCCTCTAGACCTACTTTCGATCCTACAGTATGTTGACAGATAGATGGACTAATCCCCTTAAGGTCATCAAGGGTATAGCCAATTGTGCCTCGATGTTTACGAAGTACTTCCAATAATCGCTCTTCTTCATATCCTGAAAGGTTAGAATTGATAATAACAGGATATACTTTCTTTTCATCTAAATAAGCATACTTGAGCGTATCGGGAAGAGGTTTAAGATCGAACACCGGGTCTTCTTTTGGTTTTCATAAAATTCCCAAAGGTTCAACCGGAAGGTTGTGCTTTAGGATAGTAGGTTGCCTCAAGAATATTTCATCTAGTTCATTTCTTTCCTGCATATGCAAATCATTCTCGTGGTCCTCCATGTATTGCTGCAAAGGGTCATCAGGGGGAATAGCAATAGAGGCAATAATTTTATCATCCCTAGGTAAATCAGTACCACGAGGCTACTTAGAGAACTTAGAAAAATTAAATTCATATGGCTCACCATCGAATTCAACAGAAACTTTACCTTTCTTGCAATCTATTATAGCTCCACAAGTTCTAAGAAAAGGTCTACCAAAAATGATGGGACAAAAATTGTCCCTGGCTGAACCAAGTACCAGAAAGTCGGTAGGGTATTTTACCTTTCCACATAGGACTTCAACGTCCCTCACAATTCCGATGGGAGAGATAGTTGATCTATTTGCAAGATGAATAGTAACATCAACTTCTTCAAGTTCACAAGGGGAAATCTCACCGATGATTTCTTCATAAAGTGAATAAGGAATAGCACTTGCACTCGATCCCAAATCGCATAGCCCATAATAATTGTGATCTCCTATTTAACAGATACCACCGGAGTACCTGAAATTGGGCCTTTGTTCTTGGCTGTGACAAGGTTAGTGGAAACAGCACAAAAAGTTATATTGGAATCCAAAACATCATCAGTAGCAAGGTCTTTAATCAATGCAACTTGAGGATCGACCCTGATCTGGTCCTCAGGTTCATCAACTCTTCTCTCACTATTATTTATTATGCCTGTCACAAGAGAGTGTTCCTTTATCCTCGTGGGAAAAGGAGGCTTTTCATATATAACTGCAGGCAAAATAGGGTCAGCAACAAAAATATCAATAGGTGGTTCTTTAAAAGGTGCATGGTGCTGGTCTCTATTCTTTTTAAAAGAATCAACGTGAGAGGCAAAATTCTTACACAAATCAATCACTAGATGGGAATCAAGACCAATCTTAGAGCAAAAAGTATTGAAGTAATCAGTTTCCACATAGCTCTCAATATAATCATGTTCATAATTTATAGCGGGTTCAATACCTTTATCAATTTCCCAATCTTCGGTATTCCTCGAGATTCTTTCAAGGAGATCCCACCTTTCTTCAACACTCTTCTTCTGAAATACCCCACTAGAGGAGGCATCCAGCATCTCCTTATCATGACGAGAAAGCCTGGCATAAAAATTTGTAAGTATAATTTCCTTGGGAAGCTTATGAATTGGGCATTTGAGCATTAGAGACTTCAATCTCCCCCAAGCTTGAGCAATGCTTTCTCCGTCACGAGACCTAAAGTTATATATATATAATTCTTGTCTCGATGAATTTCATGAAGAGGATAATACTTAGTATAAAAGAGAGACATAAGCTCCTGCCAGTCCAGCAAGTGTGAGTTATCGAGAAGCCCATACCAATCTGAAGCTTTATCTATAAGTGATACAACAAACAATTTCCTCATGACAAACTCCCTCGATACACCTGCAAGCTTAAATAATGAGCATAGTCGTGACAAATATAGCAAGTGTTCACCGGGATGTCTGTCTCCTGCATAACGATTAGCCAAAACATAATTGATAATGCCAGCTGGTATTTTATAAGGCACAATTTCAGTAGGGGGAGGATCAACCACCACAGGTGTGGGGCGTCTTCCCGCAAGCAACGCTCCAATAATAGGGTTATCCATAAGGACAAAGAGCAGCAATAGCAAAAATAAAAACAGAATTATAAAAAGACTTTCTTACCAGTTTCACTTTACCAATAGCGCTACGCTCCCCGGCAACGGCGCCAGAAAACGTTACTTGATGACCCTCAACCGTAAGGGATCTGTTGCAGCGTTTTCGATAAGTAAGAGTGTCGAACCCAACGAGGAGAAGAAGGTATTGATAAGCGATTCTGAGCAAGAAATTACTGCAAACACTGAAAGATAACTTTTAGGGGTTTTCTCGATATAAGCAACAGGAATGTAAAGGCAAGTAATGTAAAAGGTACTGAGAGTAACAAGTGGCCCAATCCTTTCTTAGCAAAGGAGAGGCCTAGCAACTGAACTTATAAAGACTAAAGCGTTCTTGAGGACACACGGGAGAGGTAGTCATGTGCTTTCGCCATATTCCGTATAGGTACTATGATATGTGTTGATAAGTGTTGAGTGGGTGGATCTATGCTAGTGCACTCTCTAGACTAAGATGAATGCACTCTTATGCTTAAACACCTTGCAAGCATCCGCAAATACAAGATAGAATTTAAGGCAAAAGCCTAACCATAGCAATACGATCGAGGATCCATTATTCCCTTATGCAAAAGCGTGCGAACTGGGGTTCAGGTTTCTGTCACTCCGGCAACCCACCATAAGCATTCTTTATACACAATGTATTCTCCTAGGTCCTTAATAAGGCGAAGTGTTGAGTGTTCGACTCACGCAACACCACTAGTAGAATGACAACGCAACTTAAGTACCAAACAACACATATTACTTCAACAGCATATGACTACTAACAACAAGACTTTCCCCATGTCCTCAAGAACTAAGGTAACTATTCACAAGACATAAAAGAGATCATGATCAGTGGGGATAAATATGTGATAAACAATCTGGACATAATAATATTTCTCCAACAAAACTCAATAGCATTCACCACAAAGTAGTAATCAACACCAATGGAGTAGAGAGGATAGGTAGTACGAGTTACAACACGAGTTGCGATGGTAAGATGAGATTTGGATGAAGATGGGGATGGTGCTGGTGTTGGGGATGATGTTGATGATGATCTCGATGATGCCCGTGACGATGGTGATGACGATGGCGACGATCTCCCCTTCCGGGAGGTGATCTCCCCGGCGGAATCTGCCCACCGGAGGTGCCCTTTTCTTCTCTGCAGGTTTCTGCCTCGAAGCGGCGGCGGAACTTCGTAAAAAGTCCCGTGCCTAGGGTTTTCGGAGGACGGAGAAAATATATGCAAAAGGGGGCGACCAGAGGTGGGCCAGGGGCTCCAGGCGCCCCCCCGGCGCGGCAAGGGGGGGGGGGGCGCCCCCAGGCCGCCTGGGCACCCTGTGGCCCCCCTCTGACTCCCCTTTTGCGTGTCTTCGTTATTTGTCTGAAAAATAGCTCCCGTCAATTTTCAGGTAATTTGGAGGTGTTCTTCTTCAGCAACTCAGCATCCACTTTTTCCTGCTGAATCCTGCGTCTGCTGTTCCGGTATCGGAAAGTTGCAAACTGTGTAAAATAGACCAAAACAACATAAGAACATCATCATAACGTGAAATATATCAATGAATAAGGATAAATTATAATACAAAATAGTGATGCATTTTGGACGTATCAGCGCCCGCGTGCACCATGTGCGGGCATCCGCCGGTCTCAGGGGCGCTCTTGGAGAATCACGGCGCCTCTTCTTCGGGGGAGCCGCCCAGGCTCTTCCCCTTCTCCGCGGCCGAGAACCTACGTATCGGCGCCATGGAAGCCCTCGGAGAAGTGGGAGGAGCAGGGATTGATCTGCAACAGTCAAGTGAGAGACGTGGTGCCTCACCCCCTGTTTATAGGCCAAGAAGATCAATCGCCAGCCACTCACGCGCGACCATAATGGCCCCGCCGCTCGCGCCAAGGAGTTGTCAAGTCGCATGGTTGCCGAGATTGCGTGGGAAGTGGAGTCGCCCACGTCCCATCCAACTGTCACGCGCCAGCCTGGCCCGCAGCCTTTTTGGGGCCTGCGGTGCTTCGTCCTCGGCTAATGCTTTGCCGCGAAGCCAACTCCGCGTGTGCCTTGGGCCCGGGGGCTACCGTCGGCGTCCTGGGAACGAGGGTACCCAGACTTGCCTGTCTGCGGTCCACGGCGCGCTCCTGCCACGGCCTTGTACGGCCCAGCTGATCGACCAGCTGCCCAAGACCCTCGCGAGGGGGCTAGACCTCGCGAGGAGAACAACGTCAAGACCCCCTCAGGCGCGGCCTCGGCAAGGTGCTCCGGATGGGCGAATAATCCAAGGCCAAGCCTGCCTCAGGAGGAGGCAGCGATGTAAGCAGTGACGCACCGCGCCAGCAGGTGCCAGCGCCCACCAGCGGCGCAGTTGCCATTTCAGTGCAAAGGAGGCAGCGTAGGCGCAGGTTCCCGAGGAGCGGGACAAAGGTTTCCCTTTTGGTGCAACATGACCGAAGACCGCAAGGACGACAGGGAGGATGTCACCACCTAGCCCACCACCGCGTCACCGCCTGATCCTTTTGCAGGCGAAGACTGCTTTTGTCAGGGTAGGAACGTCCTTGTGTTCCCGCTCAAAAATGGCCGTTGTGGGATCCCTTCCCGCCTAAACATTTTGGGGGGAAGAGGACCCTGGCCACCTATATAAGTAGCTAGGATCCCCACTATGAGGGACAAGTCAAGCAGATCCATAAACTCAGCCAGCACGCAAAGGAGCAAGAACTCTTGCCCCCGACCCTCCTGAGCTCCCCTCTTGAGCTCAGGAACCATTGTACTAGCTCATATTCTAGCCCTCCTGAGGCCAATCTACCAAAGAAGGAAGTAGGGTTTTACACCACAAGGTGGCCTGAACCACGGTAAACTCTTGCGTGCTTCATTTGTTGTTTGCTTGAATCTCTTCACTAGGCGAGGGCGAGACACTAGGTAGACATGAGTGGGAGAGATCTTTTTTCACGCCCCTGTGTTCGAACTTCTTGGGTTTGCAGAGCCCGTAATCCGACAGAATCCTTCTTATATTCACAAAGATATTTGGCGGCTTGGCAGATGTGCCTGGTTTCCACCATCGTGAGGCATCGCAGCCCCACCCCTAGGTCCCTGCACCGAAGGAGAGAGCATGTAGAAGTCATGCCACAGCTGGCTTGATGTGCAATACCGACGTTGATGTGTCTACCTGCCACCGGCCGGATGTGTTGTGCACCCGTCATCACCCGTCATCTGATACACAGTACAACCTAATGCATGTACAACCTTACATAGTACAGCCTGATGCATGTACAACCTCTCGCTGGATTTGGTATCTTTCGATTATTATAATCCTAATGCTAAAGGGTGTGTGGCCATGTGTGTTTTGAACACAATGCTAATATACATGCAGATATAGGAGATGAAGAAAGTAAAATGTTGATTTTATCAGGCTCTCCATGAATGGTGCACGGATTTGATTGGTGGACATTGAAAACGAAACAATGAAACCATTCATTCTACACATTGCACATTTATGATTTCAGTTACATTGTACTGCTCGATTCACGCAAGTAAAGGTTAGGTAGGATCCATGCATATTGATTTGTAAAACTCACATGTCTGCTTCATGTAACAGTATGGGCCCATGATAGCATAGTGGACTTTAACTCTCCAGGAGGATTTACATGTAAATCCTCAGAGTTGGTTTATACTAGAAACTTTCACTTTGTTGGCGTTGATAACATCAAGAGAAATTGGGAATCAGTTGGTCAGGAAACATTATTTCTATCTTTCACTAGACAACACCGCAAACGAGTACACTTTTGCTAGATATCTACCTTTCCTTGTTAGCGAGCAATTAAGGATATAATCCAAGAAAAAATTGAACCAATGGAATGATGAGTACATATGCACTCATCACCTAAATCCAACTACGATAGTCTAGGATCATAACTGATCTAGACTAGATAGTCGTGGTACCTCTGTAATGCCCAGGATGGGACTATATCTCCTACGTGTCGAGGCACGACTTAAAGATATAAGCCCATTCTGGAATGATCGCAAGTTTGGTATCTTTGCACGACTCATGTAAAAGAGGGATTAAATTGCAAAAGGAGATAGTTGGCTTACACTCGCCACTTCACACAATACATTACATAAGCAAGACATCATTCAAAACATCACAACCCGACTACGGGCGAAGATCCAAAAGAAAGATACCAAAACAACATAAAGCCACAGGTCTGAATCGCCCCTAGTAGAAACCACTACTGATCGTCGAAACGTCACCAGCATACGCCCACGCTCTTCATCGAGCTCCCAGCGAAGTTCTGATCCATCTCCTGCCTCAAACTCGGCTGAACCTGCATCTGGTGTTGTAGTATCTGTGAGCCACGAGGACTCAGCAATCCCATAACCATGGGTATCAAGACCAGCAAAGCTTTATGGGTAGGAAGAAGTAAAGTGGTGAGGGTGCAGCAGCGGCTAAGCATAATATGGTGGCTAACTTACGAGTACAAGAATAAGATGAGCATCTACGCAAACGGTCGCAAACTAGTAGTGATCGCTAAAGATCCTGAACTACCTACGAGTCAAACATAACCCCACCGTGTTCTCTTCTCAAAGTGAAAAGAGACAGTCACGGTTACTCACACAGTTGTGTTTTTTACTTCGGATCCTCTGTCAAGTTTTCTACAACCGGACATTAACAAATTCCAATCTGCCACATAACCGCGAGCACGGCTTTCGAAAGATTATAACCCTGCAGGGGTGTCCCAACTTAGCCCATCACAAGCTCTCACGATTAGCTGAAGTGATAAATATAATATCATCACTCCTTATCTTAGGGAAAACCGATCAGGCTCGGCTTCCCGGTGCACAAGACATTTCGACAATGGTAAAACAAGTCCAGCAAGACCTCCCGGCGTGCCGACACCTTGATAGTAGCCGCGCGTATCTCGTCTCAGTCCACGTCCGGATAGGTGAGCCTACGGGAACCAATCCTCGAGTTTCCCCGTGGTGGCCCCGCAGTCTCCCCGTTTGGGACCAACACCATCAGCACTGGCCCCCCCCTGCTATGTAGAATTAAGAACCCGAGGACGCGACCCCCTATGAAAATTTAATTAATTAATTAAGTTGTTATTATGAGCAAATTAAAACCAATGTTGGGCCTTGCTGGAGGAGTTTTATTCAAAGTCGAACTGTCAAGGGGTCCCCATCCACCCATCGTGTAAGGAACGCAAAATCAAGGAACATAATGCCGGTTTATCGGCGCCTAAGGTGGCATGAGTGGAACAAAACACCGAGCAAAAGCCCAAGCCTTCCACCCATGCCCAGTATATAGGTGTGTTAATAATAATAATAGATATTGTGATATTCCAACAACAAGTTCCCTCCTGGAACGAACTTCATCTTCACCTGCAACTAACAACGCTATAAGAGGGGCTGAGCAAGCGGGTAACATAGCCAAACAATGGTTTTGCTAGGAAGGTTTCAAGGTTAGAGGTTTCATGGCAACAAGGAGAGGCTGACATAAAAGATGGGTAGCGCGACATGTAACGATAGCATCGAGACAACTAAGCATGGCAATGGTAGTAAAGGTATCCAAGGGTATGATCATCTTGCCTGGGATTCCGCAAGGGAGAAGAACAAGTCCATGAAGTAGACGGAGCAACATAGTCGAGCGAATCCTCACAACTCCGGAACGAAACCGAAGCTAACAAGAGAAGCAACCGGAAAGAAGCAAACAACACGGTAAACACACAAGCATAAACATGGCATACGATGCACATCCAAGTATGATGCATGTCCGGTTTAATTATGCATGGCATGGCAAAGTGCACAAACAAAACTACAAGTTAAGTGGAGCTCAATATGCAACGAGTTGCATATTGACGAAACACCACTTTTAATTATTTAATTGACTCTCGTTTATTTACAAGACAAGATTAAATGTTTGTTAACATAGCATGAGGTGAAGCAAAAACAAACTACACTATTTAGGCATTTTAAAAGAGGCCGGAACAACAACCAACAATTCCGGAAAACCCCATATGCATGTTTAGTAATTTTAAGCAAACAACAATTTAAACATATTAATGTTGTTAACATGATGCGGATGACATGATCAAGTTTTATGCAATTTTTATTAAAAGTTGACATGAAGATGATAAGGAGTTTTTGTCACCATGGTGGAAGGAAAGGGCGCCACGGCAACGATCCGGAAATGATGCAACGCAACATCTCGGTTCCGGTATCTCGTTGAGAGACCGATGCAAAAGAAAGGTGGCGTGAGCGAGCGAAACAAGATGAAAGGTTGGGTGATCCCGTTACCGGGTTCCCACGGGTCGGCGACGAGGCAACCGAGGAGCATGACAAAAGACTAAACAGGCACGGTGCACACAAGGGAAAACATCTCATACAACACGAGCATTCGTCCACGGGTCATCGTCTCGAGGTTATACCTTCAGAATGTTCGTTTCGGGGCGGTTCGAGTCGTCGAGGGACGTAGTGGTACTCGCGGTCGTAGAGGAAGTAGTTATTCCGTAGAGGTACTCGTTATGTAGCCGTTCTCGCGATTCATAGAGGAAGTAGGCGTTCACGTTCGGAGAGGTACTTGATGAAACCAACATCTTTGGGGCGACGGTAGTTGTTCACTCGACGGCCTTCAGCGACGGTAGTCGTACACGGTTCGTAGGCGTTCGGGTATCCGTAGATGTACTTGAGGGGTCATCGTGGTACTTGTCGTAGGGGTTCTTGTCGCATCGTCGAGCGTAGTGGTACTTGTCGCGTCGTCTTGTGTAGTCGTTCCCGTTCATAGATGTTCATGTCGTCGTAGCCGTTCGGGTCTTGGAGCTTGATGAAAACCACAGACACAGACTCGTGAATGCAAAACGAAGCAGGACCAAGGAGCCTCGGGTGGACAGCAGCAAGGTAGGGCAATCGAGGTAAGAGCAGCGGGGAAGTCAATGCAGGGCTGCGCATGGCCCGAAGCAGAGGAGGTCGCGGCGGGGACGCGGGATCCGGCCGGCCGGCTGGTGCGGGGCGTTGATGGCGATGTGGCGAGGCAGACCAGAGCAAGCCGGGGCTGGGCCCGGGCTCGCGCGACGACGGGCGTCCAGCAAGGGAGACGGGGAGGCGCAGGACCTGCCGAGCGGACGAGGCTGGCGGTGACTGCGCGCGATGGAGGAGGACCAGGCGGGTCGGCTGGGTGCCATGGCAGGCGGCGGGTGAGGTAGCGAGCGCTGGGGCTCGGGGAGGGACGGCGTCGAGGCTGGAATGGAGGATCCTGGCCGGCCCGCGGGGCGCCAGGCGCGGACGGAATGCGCCGGTCATGGGGACGCCGCGCGGCTGAGGTCTGGCGCGGGCGCGACCGAGGACTTGGCGAGGAGGCTGGCCGGCGGTTGGAGAAGGCCTGCGCGGCGACGCTGCCTGGCCGAGGCTGAAGGCGACGCAGGGCGTCCACGCGAGGGAGACGGAGATCGGTGGGAGAGCAGAGGGGATCGAGGGAAACGGGGGAAAGGGAGAGGTGCGGGTCGAGCGCTGGGAGATGCTGGCGGCGCGAGGGAGGAAAGAAGGAGCGATGCGATGCGGTCCGGCTAGGGTTTTTCGGGAGCGGTCGGGCTTGGAGGCTGGCTGGGCCTTGGGCCAGGTAGGTGGAGATGGGAAAAACAGAGGCCTGGGCTGCCGGCTGCTCTTCCTTTAACTGATTTTTTTAGCAGAAACCAAATAAGGAGAAGAAAAGAATGAGGAGGGGGGTTAGGGAAATAGTTAGCACAAGGGACTAATTTTCTCGGGCTCATAAAAATGAGCACGGTCCGAGAAAATAGAAAAAGGCATGATCGAGATATAATTCAAACATATTTGAATTTAATTCAAAAGAGTTTGAACTAAGACTTGATTATTGAAGTGTCCAAAAATGTTGAGGTTTTTGGAGGAACCTCGATAAACGAGAAAAGAAATATAGGGAAGGTTTTTGACGGTGAAACTTTAATTAAGAGGCATGGGGAAAATTATGCAGGTGTGTTGGGTTAATTCCAAACAAATGGAATATTTTTTTTAATATAGCTCCCTAAATATTGGGAGGACATATGTTATAAAGAGAAGTCATCCTTCCCTCGATTTAAATGGATCGAAGATCCACACGATTTATTTTAGTTGAGATGCAAAAATAAATATGACATGAAGGCATGATGACATGATGCAATGCAAAAATAAATAACACAAGCATAAAAGAAACACACGGGAAAACCCGGAACATCTGGAATCTTCTGGACTTCTGGGACGTCGGTCTTCGGGCGTCACAACTCTCCCACACTAACAGAGGATCTCGACCCGAGATCCTAGAGATGGCACCGGGTAGAAACGAAAAAGAAGAGGTAAACAAAGTTGCTTCTTGGACAAACGAGTGAAACCACGAACCTTGAGAGGTTAAACAAGTTGAATAAGAGTACAATGGAGATGAACGAAGATGAAAACACTCCGTTTAGAAAAGAGGAACAAGGAGCGTTACGAGAACCTTGCAGGTTGAAAGACATGAAACAAAGGCTCATGGATGACGAAAGAATTTCAAAACCACTCCGGTTAACCAACATTGAGAAGGAAAAAGAACGAAATAATTTGGACAGCACTCCGTCTGAAAATGGAAGGAGTAACATGAGTTTGAGGAGATGGAGTGATACTTGATGAAATCAACAGCATATTGCCTCCGGAACAATTGAAAGAATGGCACAAGGGGTAAGAAAGATTTCAGATATCACTCCGGTTGAGAAGATAGGAAAAACTTGATGAGATGAGAGAATTTGAATGAAGAATACAACGCTCCGGATAAATGGGCAAGCAAGGAAAGAATATGATCTTGATAAAAACGAGATGATGGTCAAAGAGAGAGCAACATCACAATGCCTCCGGAATGAAAGAATAGCATATAAATCAATGAAAGAAAAGAATGGAGAAGAAAAAGACAACTTCTCCGACAAATGAATATGAAAAATATCCTTACGAAGAAGGGTTGAATGGAGTTGTTGGAAAAAATCAACAACGAAAACGCATAAGCTTGATGTGGGCTTATGGAAAACATCTCAAAATTAAGAGGTGACAACTAGCCACTAACTTAAACAATTGATTTGATTGAGATCAACAAGGAGACGAAAGAGTTATTTCATCGGAATGATAAATGAAGAAGTTGGGTCATTTATAAGCACCATTATAGCAACAATTCTCAAGGAAAACTTTTAGGTGAAATACAACCCAAGATTACTCCAACGAAAAAATTGAAGGGTTAAAAGGATCTCCTGAACAAAGAAAATGATGTGTTTAAATATCCCATTCCTGACAACTTGTGAATCATGAAACATGAAGGAAAAATGTCAAAAATGGCATACCACCATCTCAACCAATAAGGTAGAAAGAATTGCACTTGGAAAGCATGAAGAATAATGCTTGAGCTCCAACAAGAATCTTGATGAAGACTTCGAGGATGAATTAAAACATGATGAACCAGCATGAGAACTCCGGTAATGAAGCATGAGGAGTGAAGATGAAAAGAATGAGATTCAAGGCCTGCGATGAATTAGATGGAGCTTTGAAATGATATAATAGAAATAACTTGGAGCTCCGGAAAACAAGATGAACAACTTAGAACCGAGGATATGATATGATGAACAAACTCTGGAAAAAGAGATTAATCACTTCGAGGAAATAAGAATAAGATTTACTGTATGTTTATCCTTCATCAAATTAAATTGATGACAAACAACGGATTTGGCCTACTACTTATTCTTCTTGAAAAGGATTGGAGATAGATATAGCCAAACTTGAGAATAATCTTGAACGACTCACCGGTAGGATTATGAAAAGAACAAATGAATTAAAATGATAACAACGGAAGGGTAATCTTGAACGAACCACCGTAAAAATATGGAGACGAACGAAGAGGCATCAATGAAGAATATTTGGAGGACGAAGTTGAAAACTGAGAACGAAGAAATCTTCTGAAATGATGGCCTTCGGAGGATCACAATAGGAAGAATTCATGAAATGCTTCGGACGGGTATAAAAAGAATTCCTCACTATCGGAACAATAATGAGGATGGCATGAAGCTAGAACCACAAATCTTCAAGCGAACGGGCCAAGATTTAAGAGAAACTCTTCTTCGGTCTTCAATTGTTTGGAATGAAGACGAGAAATGCCATGAAGAATTTTGAGATACTCCGGACGAATGACAAGAGGAAGGTGGAGCTAAAGATGGAAATAATTGAAAACAAGCTTGGAGAAGGCATGTGACTGATGGAAATCATTCTTATGTCACACTTTGAAAAGAATTTGAGTATAACTCCGGAAAAAATTGGAAGAGTCAGGTAAGATCCTGGGAAAAGACCTGTGGGTTAGGGCCCACTCAAAAGAAATCACCGTTGGAAAAGATTGCTTAAGAGATATTGCACCGGTTGAATTAAATGGCTTGAATAAGATAACAATCCTAAAAAAATAGCTTGAACGGATTAATAATGGAATTATGAATCTTCAGCACTCCGGATATGAATAGCAAGAGGAGAATGATTAATTGGTGCACCGGAATAAGAAAGCATTGTGAAAAGAGGAAAAGGATAAGATCAACACCGAAATCTTGAATTACATCCACCGGCAGAAGAAACGAGAACGGAGAATGATGAACTTGAAGCTCTTGAGCATCTTCATGATAAATCACCGGATAAGAACATTGAAGGAAAGAATGAAGAACTTCATATGAATAAAAGGATACTTCATTAACAATTATGGCTCCATACGAAAAGGGTGGGAGGGTGGGGAAAACAAAGACAACTTGGGATGAATGAAACATACAAATCGTCAGATTTCTCAACGACGTCCGTAAGGAATAACTTGAAGAGAAGGCACACCGGTTGAAAAGGATTACCAAGACAAGCTCGATGATCAAGAAGGACTAGCACTCCCATAGAAATATGAGAATACCGATTAGGAAGGTATGGAATCAACATTTGACATCGAAGCAACTCGAATACCAGAATCAAAACAAAACAAAGGATAGATATGTTGCAGCATAATCTTCACAATATCATCCGAACGGAGAATTGAACGAATGAATTCCATAGGTACATCAACTTGTCGAGAAGCCAGTTGGAGAACAAAAGGTAAATAAGAAAAACAACAATGTGCAGATAGAACAAACACAAGATAGAAGCTTCGTCCCACATATTCGTGCTGAAAGCTTATGGAACGTGTTACAAAAGGGTTTTGCAATCCCCGGATCAGCATAGCCAAGGACCCTTTAAGATGCAACTCCCGATCGGAACAAGCCCATAAAACCACTTCACTCAATGAAGAACCCCGAACTTCATATCGTGCATCCGTTGGAAGAATGCCTACGAGCTACTAGATGAACCCACCTATTAATTTCCGAAAGTTTCCAGTTATGCAATCAGGTGTTGGGGATACAGGGGAAGCACCGCGCACTCAACTCTAATCCTACATCCAGCTGTATCCATCCTTCAACACATAACCAGTTATCTCCGGAAACCGTTTACCTCGGACCTTCGAAACGCATCTACTATACAAGCTATGGCAATACTCCCGAACTACCTCCCCAGTACTGGGTGATGTCGGGGTTATCTTGCCACTAACCGTATAGGAGAGTTTTTGATGTCGGTCGTCTTAAGTATTCTAGAACTGATGCGATATATTTGTGACGACAACACCTCGGAGCTCAACTCCCCGGGACACTGCCACAACCCCTAATGACAGGAGGCATCAAGAACAATGTTCTCGTCACAAAGACATCGAAACAATCCAAACAATACTCGCGAGATCCTAAAACAAAATTGGTGCATTTTTGAGAGTAGAAGAGATAAGAGTAATCGTCAGGAGTCCTCACCAGAGTGAAAAGGGATGAGGAGCAAAAGAAATCCTACTCTCCGATATATATATAGGACTCAAAACATTTCAAGTGTGTGCCTAGACTCAACCGTCAACGATTCGATCAATCAGTGGGGGCTTCTAGGTCGGAGAAGGCTCTGAATACCAACTTGTAATGCCCAGGATGGAACTATATCTCCTACGTGTTGAGGCACGACTTAAAGATATAAGCCCATTCTGGAATGATCGCAAGTTTGGTATCTTTGCACGACTCATGTAAAAGAGGGATTAAATTGCAAAAGGAGATAGTTGGCTTACACTCGCCACTTCACACAATACATTACATAAGCAAGACATCATTCAAAACATCACAACCCGACTACGGGCGAAGATACAAAAGAAAGATACCAAAACAACATAAAGCCACAGGTCTAAATCACCCCTAGTAGAAACCACTACTGATCGTCGAAACGTCACCAGCATACGCCCACGCTCTTCATCGAGCTCCCAGCGAAGTTCTGATCCATCTCCTGCCTCAAACTCGGCTGAACCTGCATCTGGTGTTGTAGTATCTGTGAGCCACGAGGACTCAGCAATCCCATAACCATGGGTATCAAGACCAACAAAGCTTTATGGGTAGGAAGAGGTAAAGTGGTGAGGGTGCAGCAGCGGCTAAGCATAATATGGTGGCTAACTTACGAGTACAAGAATAAGATGAGCATCTACGCAAACGGTCGCAAACTAGTAGTGATCGCTAAAGATCCTGAACTACCTACGAGTCAAACATAACCTCACCGTGTTCTCTTCTCAAAGTGAAAAGAGACAGTCACGGTTACTCACACAGTTGTGTGTTTTACTTCGGATCCTCTGTCAAGTTTTCTACAACCGGACATTAACAAATTCCAATCTGCCACATAACCGCGGGCACGGCTTTCGAAAGATTATAACCCTGCAGGGGTGTCCCAACTTACCCCATCACAAGCTCTCATGATTAGCTGAAGTGATAAATATAATATCATCACTCCTTATCTTAGGGAAAACCGATCAGGCTCGGCTTCCCGGTGCACAAGACATTTCGACAATGGTAAAACAAGTCCAGCAAGACCTCCCAGCGTGCCGACACCCTGATAGTAGCCACGCGTATCTTGTCTCAGGCCACGTCCGGATAGGTGAGCCTACGGGAACCAATCCTCGAGTTTCCCCGTGGTGGCCCCGCAGTCTCCCCATTTGGGACCAACACCATCAGCACTGGCCCCCCCTGCTATGTAGAATTAAGAACCCGGGGACGCGACCCCCTATGAAAATTTAATTAATTAATTAAGTTGTTATTATGAGCAAATTAAAACCAATGTTGGGCCTTGCTGGAGGAGTTTTATTCAAAGTCGAACTGTCAAGGGGTCCCCATCCACCCATCGTGTAAGGAACGCAAAATCAAGGAACATAATGCCGGTTTATCGGCGCCTAAGGTGGCATGAGTGGAACAAAACACCGAGCAAAAGCCCAAGCCTTCCACCCATGCCCAATATATAGGTGTGTTAATAATAATAATAGATATTGTGATATTCCAACAACAAGTTCCCTCCTGGAACGAACTTCATCTTCACCTGCAACTAACAATGCTATAAGAGGGGCTGAGCAAGCGGGTAACATAGCCAAACAATGGTTTTGCTAGGAAGGTTTCAAGGTTAGAGGTTTCATGGCAACAAGGAGAGGCTGACATAAAAGATGGGTAGCACGACATGTAACGATAGCATCGAGACAACTAAGCATGGCAATGGTAGTAAAGGTATCCAAGGGTATGATCATCTTGCCTAGGATTCCGCAAGGGAGAAGAACAAGTCCATGAAGTAGACGGAGCAACCTAGTCGAGCGAATCCTCACAACTCCGGAATGAAACCGAAGCTAACAAGAGAAGCAACCGGAAAGAAGCAAACAACACGGTAAACACACAAGCATAAACATGGCATACGATGCACATCCAAGTATGATGCATGTCCGGTTTAATTATGCATGGCATGGCAAAGTGCACAAACAAAACTACAAGTTAAGTGGAGCTCAATATGCAACGAGTTGCATATTGACGAAACACCACTTTTAATTATTTAATTGATTCTCGTTTATTTACAAGACAAGATTAAATGTTTGTTAACATAGCAAGAGGTGAAGCAAAAACAAACTACACTATTTAGGCATTTTAAAAGAGGCCGAAACAACAACCAACAATTCCGGAAAACCCCATATGCATGTTTAGTAATTTTAAGCAAACAACAATTTAAACATATTAATGTTGTTAACATGATGCGGATGACATGATCAAGTTTTATGCAATTTTTATTAAAAGTTGACATGAAGATGATAAGGAGTTTTTGTCACCGTGGTGGAAGGAAAAGGCGCCACGGCAATGATCCGAAAATGATGCAACGCAACATCTCGGTTCCGGTATCTCGTTGAGAGACCGATGCAAAAAAAAAGGTGGCGTGAGCGAGCGAAACAAGATGAAAGGTGGGGTGATCCCGTTACCGGGTTCCCATGGGTCGGCGACGAGGCAACCGAGGAGCATGACAAAATACTAAACAGGCACGGTGCACACAAGGGAAACATCTCATACAACACGAGCATTCGTCCACGGGTCATCGTTTCGGGGTTATACCTTCGGAACGTTCGTTTCGGGGTGGTTCGAGTCGTCGAGGGACGTAGTGGTACTCGCGGTCGTAGAGGAAGTAGTCATTCCGTAGAGGTACTCGTTATGTAGCCGTTCTCGCGATTCGTAGAGGAAGTAGGCGTTCACGTTCGGAGAGGTACTTGACGAAACCAACATCTTCGGGGCGACGGTAGTTGTTCACTCGACGGCCTTCGGCGAAGGTAGTCGTACACGGTTCGTAGGCGTTCGGGTATCCGTAGATGTAGTTGAGGGGTCGTCGTGGTACTTGTCGTAGGGGTTCTTGTCGCATCGTCGAGCGTAGTGGTACTTGTCGCGTCGTCTTGTGTAGTCGTTCCCGTTCGTAGATGTTCATGTCGTCGTAGCCGTTCGGGTCTTGGAGCTTGACGAAAACCACAGACACAGACTCGTGAATGCAAAACGAAGCAGGACCAAGGAGCCTCGGGTGGACAGCAGCAAGGCAGGGCAATCGAGGTAAGAGCAGCGGGGAAGTCAATGCGGGGCTGCGCATGGCCCGAAGCAGAGGAGGTCGCGGCGGGGACGCGGGATCCGGCCGGCTGGCTGGTGCAGGGCGTTGATGGCGATGTGGCGAGGCAGACCAGAGCAAGGCGGGGCTGGGCCCGGGCTCGCGCGACGACGGACGTCCAGCAAGGGCGACGGGGAGGCGCAGGACCTGCCGAGCGGACGAGGCTGGCGGTGACTGCGCGCGATGGAGGAGGACCAGGCGGGTTGGCTGGGTGCCATGGGAGGCGGCGGGTGAGGTAGCGAGCGCTGGGGCTCGGGGAGGGACGGCGTCGAGGCTGGAATGGAGGATCCTGGCCGGCCCGCGGGGCGCCAGGCGCGGACGGAACGCGCCGGTCATGGGGACGCCGCGCGGCTGAGGTCTGGCGCTGGCGCGAACGAGGCCTTGGCGAGGAGGCTGGCCAGCGGTCGGAGAAGGCCTGCGCGGCGACGCTGCCTGGCCGAGGCTGGAGGCGAGGCAGGGCGTCCACGCGAGGGAGACGGAGATCGGTGGGAGAGCAGAGGGGATCGAGGGAAACGGGGGAAAGGGAGAGGTGCGGGTCGAGCGCCGGGAGATGCTAGCGGCGCGAGGGAGGAAAGAAGGAGCGATGCGATGCGATCGGGCTAGGGTTTTTCGGGAGCGGTCGGGCTTGGAGGCTGGCTGGGCCTTGGGCCAGGTGGGTGGAGATGGGAAAAACAGAGGCCTGGGCTGCCGGCTGCTCTTCCTTTAACTGATTTTTTTAGCAGAAACCAAATAAGGAGAAGAAAAGAATGAGGAGGGGGGTTAGGGAAATAGTTAGCACAAGGGACTAATTTTCTCGGGCTCATAAAAATGAGCACGGTCCGAGAAAATAGAAAAAGGCATGATCGAGATATAATTCAAACATATTTGAATTTAATTCAAAAGAGTTTGAACTAAGACTTGATTATTGAAGTGTCCAAAAATGTTGAGGTTTTTGGAGGAACCTCGATAAACGAGGAAAGAAATATAGGGAAGGTTTTTGACGGTGAAACTTGAATTAAGAGGCATGGGGAAAATTATGCAAGTGTGTTGGGTTAATTCCAAACAAATGGAATATTTTTTTAATATAGCTCCCTAAATATTGGGAGGACATATGTTATAAAGAGAAGTCATCCTTCCCTCGATTTAAATGGATCGAAGATCCACCCGATTTATTTAAGTTGAGATGCAAAAATAAATATGACATGAAGGCATGATGACATGATGCAATGCAAAAATAAATAACACAAGCACAAAAGAAACACACGGGAAAACCCGGAACATCTGGAATCTTCTGGACTTTTGGGACGTCGGTCTTCGGGCGTCACAACCTCTTTCAGTACAATACCATATTTGTGTAGTCTCTCAACACATGTAAAAAGATTTCTCAATGCAGTAGTGCGCTAACTAAAAGAATTGTTTTGAAAGGGCTATTTTGGATTTTTGTTGTGCGTCTAGAATAGCAGTTCTGATGTGCTTTCTACACATATTTGCCACATTTATTAATACACCCAGTTATTTTTTTATGATCTTAGAAATATAACTTGACGTAGCTCTGTAATTGGATCCAGAAGGTTCCCCTTGTTAGGAATATAAGCTGAAATTTACTCATCGCACCCTGCAATTTTTTTTACTCATCGCCTTGATCTATAATTCAAGGTGCATTCATGGCTTGGTTCAAAACGAATATAGAACAACTAGCTGCACTTTTGAACACCTATCCTTTTTCTGGTCCAGAGAATGAGCAACTTCTATGTCAAGGATGGAGAAGATAGGGCTGCAATTGAGGCTTATCAGGACATACGTAGTAGAAAAATTACAGTATGAAGGTCGCCCCACGTCATGGAAGTGAACATTGAGAATAAGTATCTTATTTAACATTATAGTTTGATCCTTTGTGGATTATGAGATCTCAACTACCACTTGAGACTATATTTGATATCAATATATTTGTTAGACTAATGATGTTAATCAGTCTCATGTTGCTAAGATATGTAAGCAATTGTCAAGTAAAAAGGAACAATAAATGCATACGCATATTACCTTCCTACAAAACATATGAAAATAATACAAAATATCCATTTGTTGTTTGTCTCGTGTGTTAGTTTTTTTTCCATAAAATTGGTCGTCAAACATATGTGTGTCAAATCAACAGACCTATGAATTTGTGATACCATAAAATTAATAGAATATATTCATGCACATAAAAATGTCTGAATCTATTGAGTAGTTGAGGGTGGAAGGGATTAAATGAGAGAGGGAGAGGGGGAGTTTACGTGACACAATCAAAAATGGTAGACACGCCTTGTCAATATAAGCACATTGCGAAATATGCCAACCCGGATGGTTATGTGTTTGAAATTCAAAGTGTGTGTGGATGGGCGTGGAGAGGGAACTGCGAACATTGATCTGGATGGCTGATATAGTGTGTGGAGAGCAAGAAAAAATAATAACAATTCGCCTAATGTGCATCAGCAGGATCCTAAAACTATATGTTAGACAAGATTGGCGTTGAACAACTGGAAGATTCATGAACAACTAGAATATGTATGTTTCCGTTGCAACGCATAGGCAATTAACTAGTGATGAATAAATATCTACCACTACATGCATATTTGGCTGGTGGGGCTATAAGGTTTATATTTTGCATAAAGCTAATTTTTTCCTACAACAAAGGAATAGCTTTTATTTACTACTAAGTTAAATTAATCAATATTGAGAAGGTTCCTCCATCTCAATCCCAAAATCACCAATTCATTAGTTACCAAACCGTTTATTAATATAGAGTGTGGAGATCAACCAATAATTCAAATACCAGGATACTCAAGATGTCCATAACCGGGGACACGGCTAATAATGATTAGTTTGTACACTCTACACAGGATGCACACTTTTCCCCACAAGACTCGACCGCATCCATGATCGGAAGATCGAGACATAGACTTTCGGAAGCATTAACTCTTTACTCTGGGTAGACCGGTACACTTACTTTCCCCTACATCTGCTAGTCCACCATTGAAATAGGTCACACAACTTACTCAATTATGCCAGAGCCCATAATGGCTTGTGGCTGCACACAAAAGTTTCTAGGCACGAATAATTATATGATCCCTTTGAGCCTAGGTGGCATTCCATAGGATGATCACACGGTTCCTCCAGGGTCTCCTAGGACAACACTGGATTCCAGATGTGCCCTACAACTAATCCACCTAGATGTGTATTAATGTTGCCACCTTAAACTTTCCCTTAGTTGTTGTTACTCTCGCAACTTTCATAAATCTCACATACCAATCCATGTCTACGAGCATGGCTAAGCAATAGGTAACAAAGCTGAAGGAAATATGCCCTAGAGGCAATAATAAAGTTGTTATTTTATATTTCCTTATACATGATAAATGTTTATTATTCATGCTAGAATTGTATTAATCGGAAACTTGATACATGTGTGAATACATAGACAAAACAGAGTGTCCCTAGTATGACTCTACTAGACTAGCTCTTTAATCAAAGATGGCTAAATTTCCTAACCATAGACATGTGTTGTCATTTGATGAACGGGATCATATCATTAGGAGAATGATGTGATGGACATGACACATCCGTTAGCTTAGCACAATGATCATTTATTTTTATTGCTATTGCTTTCTTCAGGACTTATAGATGTTCCTCCGACTATGAGATTATGCAACTCCCGAATACCGGAGGAAGACCTTGTGTGCTATCAAAGATCACAACATAACTGGGTGATTATAAAGATGCTCTACAGGTGTCTCCAAATGTGTTTGTTGAGTTGGCATAGATCGAGAATAGGATTTGTCACTCCGAGAGTCGGAGAGGTATCTTTGGGCCCTCTCGGTAATACACATCATAAGCTTTGCAAGCAAATGGCTAATGAGTTAATCACGAGATGATGTATTACGGAACGAGTAACGAGACTTTCCCGTAACGATGTTGAACTAGGTATGATGATATCGACGATCGAATCTCGGGCAAGTAACATACCCATGACAAAGGGAACAATGTATGTCGTTATGCGGTTTGATCGATAAAGATCTTTGTAGAATATATAGGAGTCAATATGAGCATCCAGGTTCCGCTATTGGTTATTGATCGGAGATGTGTCTCGGTCATGTCTACATAGTTCTCGAACCCGTAGGGTCCGCACGCTTAACCTTTAATAACGATTTGTATTATGAGTTATGTGATTTGATGACCGAAGTTTGTTCGGAGTCCTGGATGAGATCACGAACATAACGAGGAGTCTCAAAGGTCGAGAGGTAAAGATCGATATATTCGAAGGCTATGTTCGGACATCGGAAAGGTTCCGAGTGATTCGGGTATTTTTCGGAGTACCGGGTGATACGTCTCCAACGTATCTATAATTTTTGATTGTTCCATGCTATTATTTATGATGTTTACGATGTTTAATGGGCTTTTCATACACTTTTATATTATTTTTGGGACTAACCTACTAACCCAAAGGCCCAGTCCAGATTGTTGTTTTTTACCTGTTTCAGGGTTTTACAGAAAAGGGATATCAAACGGAGTCCAAACGGAAAAACAGAGAAAACCCTAGTTCCACCATCGTAACCTTCTGTTCCCGTGAGATCCCATCTTGGGGCCTGTTCCGGAGCTCCGCCGGAGGGGGGATCTACCACGGAGTGCTTCTACATCATTATCATCGCCTCACCATGAGTTGTGAGTAATTTACCACAGACCTTCGGGTCCATAGCTAGTATCTAGATGGCTTCTTCTCACTCTTTGGATCTCAATACAAAGTTCTCCTCAGTCTTCGAGGAGATCTATTCGATGTAATCTCTTTTTGCGGTGTGTATGTCGAGATCCGATGAATTGTGGGCTTATGATCAAGATTATCTATGAGAAATATTTGGTTCTTCTCTGAACTCTTTATGTATTATTATAATATCCTTGCAAGTCTTTTCGAATTATTGGTTTGGTTTGGCCCACTAGATCTATAGTTCTTGCAATGGGAGAAGTGCTTGGCTTTGAGTTCAATCTTGCGGTGTCCTTTCCGAGTAATAGTAGGGGCAGCAAGGCACGTATTGTATTGTTGCCATCGAGGATAAAAAGATGGGTTTTATATCATATTGCTTGACTTTATCCCTCTACATCATGTCATCTTGCTTAAAGCATTACTCTGTTCTTATGAACTTAATACTCTAGATGCATGCTGGATAGCGGCCGATGTGTGGAGTAATAGTAGTAGATGCAGAATCATTTCGGTCTACTTGTCTCGCATGTGATGCCTATATATAATGATCATGCCTAGATAGTCTCATAATTATTCGCTTATCTGTCAATTGCTCGATAGTAATTTGTTTACCCGCCATAGAATATAGCTATCATGAGAGAAGCCACTAGAGAACACTATGGCCCCCGGGTCTATTCTCAACATATCAATCTACACCTACTTTACTTTTTCCGCTTTTTACTTTCTGTTCTTATAATAAAAAATACCAAAAATATCAAACTATCATCTCTATCAAATCTCACTTTCTTAAGTGACCGTAAAGGGATTGACAACCCCTTATCGCGTTGGCTGTGAAATTCTTATTTGTTTGTGCAGGTGCGAGGGACTCGCGCGTGGTCTCCTACTGGATTGATACCTTGGTTCTCAAAAACTGAGGGAAATACTTACGCTACTATGCTGCATCTCCCTTTCCTCTTCGAGGGAATACAACGCAAGCTCGAGAAGTAGCAAGAAGAATTTCTGGCGCCGTTGCCGCGGAGGCTTACGCAAAAGTCATATACCAAGTACCTATCACAAACCCTTATCCTTCACATTACAAATTTTGCCTCTCGTTTTCCTCTCCCCCACTTCACCCTTGCCTTTTTATTTGCCCGTCTTCTGCCGTGTGTTTACCGTTCGCTCGCCCTCATGGCTGAGATGGGGGACAATTTTATCGAGAAGGGTAGCAATGTCTAGGGCAACGTCTATGTTGACTCCCCGGATGAAACTACCACTTTAAATATTAAGAAGTTCCGGGTTGGTAGTGGTAATATCATTGGAAAAGGAGTTCTTCAAGACTTCTTTACTTGTGCCGGTGCTGTGCCCACTATGGGTGGCTCTATTCTTCACAAAACTAGTAGCCTTGCGGATGCTGTATCTATGCTCATAGTTGAAATTGAAAAGAAATTTATCCATATGCATCCCTGTACTCAGAGAATCTTTTTGGAGTTTTCCAATATTGAGCATTCTTTTGTTAAGCGTGCAGCTACTATCTTTTTGGCTCATGAATTTAGATTTATCATGAAAGAGGCCAAAGTAAAATTTGCTCATTACGGGGTAGATGTCGGTCGACCTCCCATAGAGGCTATCTTGGTTAATCAAGAAGACATAATGCGGTTGCGATCTCCTGATCATGCTGCTTTTAATGAAAACCTTAGAAAAAAGGTTCCTACCGATGTCTTGGTTGACAGAATTTCTGAGATTAATGATGATTTTGCTATTCAAAACAATGGGTTAGGCTTCTCCCTTGAGCGAAGGCTTATGACCTTCTGCCAAAAGAATGCCTATAATGATGAATTGGTTGTTCACTAGAAAGGGCCAAAAGAGGAACCTATTCCTCCTGAGATTGATGTGGGGGACTTTTGTCCCATAAAATTTAGCCCTTTTGATTACTTTTGCTTGCCACAAAGGAAGCTTGCTGCTGAACATAGGGAATATGAGATGAGCTTTCGCGACATATCGTATCATTGTGGCATTCCCTAGATCTATCCATGTATCGTGCCTAGCTAGGGGCGTAAAATGATAGCGCTTGTTGGGAGGCAACCCAATTTTTTTTGTTTTTGCTTTTGTTTAGGAATAAATATTGCATCTAGCTTTTGTTTAGATGTGGTTTTGTGTTTAGTTTAGTGTTTGTGCCAAGTAGAACCATTGGGAAGACTTGTGTGAAGTTTATGTGATCATGCTATGAAAAACAGAATCGTTAGCGCTCGCTAGAATGGTCACCAGATTTTACTGGAGTGTGCTATTTAGTTGATTCTTTTTGAAGATGATTAATAGACAAATTCCTCACGTTTACCAATTTAGTTTGAATTTTTTTGGAGTAACAGAAGTATGCGAAACGTGCAGATTACTACAGACTGTTCTGTTTTTCATAGATTCTGGTTTTCGTGTGTTGTTTGCTTATTTCAATGCATCTATGAGTAGTATTGGGAAGTATGAACCATAGAGAAGTTGGAATACAGTAGGTTTAACACCAATATAAACAAAGAATGAATTCATTGAAGTACCTTTGAGTAGTGGTTTGCTTTCCTATACTAACGGAGCTCACGGGATTTTTGTCTAAGTTTTGTGTTGTGAAGTTTTCAAGTTTTGAGTATTGCTTTGATGGACTATGGGACAAAGAGTGTAAAGAGCCTAAGCTTGGGGATTCCCAAGGCACCCCAAGGAAAATACAAGGACAACCAAAAGCCTAAGCTTCGGGATGCCCCGGGAATGCATCCCCTCTTTCGTCTTCATCCATCAGTAACTATACTCGGAGCCATATTTTTATTCACCACATGAGATGTGTTTTGCTTGGAGCATCTTGTATAATTTGAGTCTTTGCTTGTTAGTTTGCCACAATTATCCTTGCTGGACACACCTATTTGAGAGGGTTAAATATGGCCTAGGAATTGTTAGAACACTCTATGTGCTTCACTTATATCTTTTGAGTTGAATAGTATTTGCTCTAGTGCTTCACTTATATCTTTAAGAGCACGGTGGTGATAATTTGAAGAAATTTTTGAACTCTCATGCTTCACTTATATCCATTTGAGAGTCTATTAAAACAGCATGGTAATGTGCTTAGGCTATAAAACTAGTGTTCACATGATAGCCATCCAATATCAATGTAGTAAAAACTTTCACTCTAAGTGCATTGAATATGATGAGAAGTTGGATGCTTGCTAATTGTTTTGAGATATGAGGATAGTGATATTAGAGTCATGCTAGTGGAGTTATTATGAAATTGAGAAATACTTGTCTTAAGGTTAGGGATTCCCTTAGCATGCACGTATGGTGAACCGCTATGTGACGAAGTTAGAGCATAAGGTATTTGTAAAGTGTCAACCTTTGTGTGGAGGTCGAGGGCGTGCGATGGTTAACTCCTACCAACCTCCCCCATAGGAGCATGTGTTGATTGCTTTGTTTTGATTACTCGTAGATTTTTGTAATAAGTATATGAGTTCTTATGACTAATGTTGAGTCCATAGATTATACGCACTCTCACCCTTCCACCATTGCTAGCCTCTCTTGTATCGCGCAACTTTCGCCGATACCATACACCCACTATATATCCTTCCTCAAAACAGCCACCATACCTACCTATCATGGCATTTCTAGAGCCATTCCGAGATATATTGCCATGCAACTTTCCACCGTTCCGTTCATATGACACACATCATATTGTCATATTGCCATGCATGATCATGTAGCTGACATCGTATTTGTGGCAAAGCCACCATGCATAATTTTTCATACATGTCACTCTTGATTCATTGCACATCCCGGTACACCAGCGGAGGCATTCATATAGAGTCATACTTTGTTCTAGTATCGAGTTGTAATATCAAGTTGTAATGAAAGTTTGATGATCATCATTATTAGAGCATTGTCCCATGTGAGGAAAGAGTAAATCAATAAAGCCCCTCCACACAAAAAAAAGAAAAAAGGAAAGGCCAAAGAAAAAAAAAGCCCAAAAAAAAGAAAAAAAAGGGAAAGAAAAATTGACAATTGCTACTATCTTTTTCCACACTTGTGCTTCAGAGTAGCACCATGTTCTTCATGATAGAGAGTCTCATGTTTAGTCACTTTCATATACTAGTGGGAATTTTCATTATAGAACTTGGCTTGTATATTCCAACGATGGGCTTCCTCAAATGCCCTAGGTCTTTGTGAGCAAGCAAGTTGGATGCACACTCACTAGTTTCTTTTGTTGAGCTTGCATATATATTTAGCTCTAGTGCATCCGTTGCATGGCAATCCCTACTCAATCACATTGATATCTATTGATGGGCATCTCCATAGCCCGTTGATACGCCTAGTCGATGTGAGACTATCTTCCTCCTTTTTGTCTTCTCCACAACCACCTCTCTATTCCACCCATAGTGCTATGTCCATGGCTCATGCTCATGTATTGCGTGAAAGCTGAAAGGGTTGAAAGAATAGAGTATGAAAACAAGTGCTTGGCTGAAATCGGGGTTGTGCATGATATGAATATTTTGTGTGATGAAGAGGGAGCATAGCCAGACTATATGATTTTGTAGGGATAACTTTCTTTAGCCATAGTATTTTGAGAATAAATGATTGCTTTGTTAGTATGCTTGAAGTATTATTATTTCTTATGTCAATATAGACTTTTGTCTTGAATCTTTCAGATCTGAACATTCATGCCACAATTAAGATAATTACATTGAAAAACTATGTTGGTTAGCATTCCACATCAATAATTCTGTTTTTATCATTATCTACTCGAGGATGAGCAGGAATTAAGCTTGGGGATGCTTGATACGTCTCCAACGTATCTATAATTTTTTATTGTTCCATGATGTTATTTATGATGTTTTGGATGTTTAATGGGCTTTGTCATACACTTTTATATTATTTTTGGGACTAACCTACTAACCCAAAGGCCTAGTCCAGATAGTGTTTTTTTGCCTGTTTCAGGGTTTTATAGAAAAGGGATATTAAACGAAGTCCAAACGGAACAATAGAGAAAACCCTAGTTCCACCACTGTAACCTTCTGTTCCCATGAGATCCCATCTTGGGGCCTGTTCCGGAGCTCCGCCGGAGGGGGGATCTACCACGGAGTGCTTCTACATCGTCATCATCGCCTCACCATGAGTTGTGAGTAGTTTACCACAGACCTTCGGGTCCATAGCTAGTATCTAGATGGCTTCTTCTCTCTCTTTGGATCTCAATACAAAGTTATCCTCGGTCTTCGAGGAGATCTATTCGATGTAATCTCTTTTTGCGGAGTGTTCGTCAAGATCCGATGAATTGTGGGTTTATGATCAAGATTATCTATGAGAAATATTTGGTTCTTCTCTGAACTCTTTATGTATGATTATAATATCCTTGCAAGTCTCTTCAAATTATTGGTTTGGTTTGGCCTACTAGATCTATAGTTCTTGCAATGGGGGAAGTGCTTGGCTTTGGGTTCAATCTTGCGGTGTCGTTTCCCAATGACAGTAGGGGCAACAAGGCACGTATTGTATTGTTGCCATCAAGGTTAAATAGATGGGTTTTATATCATATTGCTTGAGTTTATCACTCTACATCATGTCATCTTGCTTAAGGCGTTACTCTGTTCTTATGAACTCAATACACTAGATGCATGCTGGATAGCGGTCGATGTGTGGAGTAATAGTTCTAGATGCATAATCGTTTCGGTCTACTTGTCTCGGACGTGATGCCTATATAATGATCATGCCTAGATAGTCTCATAATTATTCGCTTTTCTATCAATTGCTCGACAGTAATTTGTTTACCCGCCGTAGAATATCACTATCATGAGAGAAGCCACTAGAGAACACTATGGCCCCCGGGTCTATTCTCAACATATCAATGTACACCTACTGTACTTTTTCCGCTTTTACTTTCTGTTCTTATAATAAAAAATAACAAAAATAAAAAACTATCATCTCTATCAGATCTCACTTTCGTAAGTGACCGTAAAGGGATTGACAACCCCTTATCGCGTTGGCTGCGAAGTTCTTATTTGTATGTGCAGGTGCGAGGGACTCGCGCGTGGTCTCCTACTGGATTGATACCTTGGTTCTCAAAAACTGAGGGAAATACTTACGCTACTGTGCTGCATCTCCCTTTCCTCTTTGAGGGAATACAACGCAAGCTCGAGAAGTAGCAAGAAGAATTTCTGGTGCCGTTGCCAGGGAGGCTTACGCAAAAGTCATATACCAAGTACCTATCACAAACCCTTATCCTTCAAATTATAATTTTTCGGAGTACCAGGTGATACGTCTCCAACGTATCTATAATTTTTGATTGTTCCATGCTATTATTTATGATGTTTTGGATGTTTAATGTGCTTTGTCATAAACTTTTATATTATTTTTGGGACTAACCTACTAACCCAAAGGCCCAATCCAGATTGCTGTTTTTTGCCTGTTTCAGGGTTTTTACAGAAAAGGGATATCAAACGGAGTCCAAACGGAACAACAGAGAAAACCCTAGTTCCACCGTCGTAACCTTCTGTTCCCGTGAGATCCCATCTTTGGGCCTGTTCCGGAGCTCCACCGAAGGGGGCATCTACCATGGAGTGCTTCTACATCATCATCATCACCTCACCATGAGTTGTGAGTAGTTTACCACAGACCTTCGGGTCCATAGCTAGTATCTAGATGGCTTATTCTCTCTCTTTGGATCTCAATACAAAGTTCTCCTCGGTCTTCGAGGAGATCTATTCGATGTAATCTCTTTGTGCAGTGTGTTTGTCGAGATCCGATGAATTGTGGGTTTATTATCAAGATTATCTATGAGAAATATTTGGTTCTTCTCTGAACTCTTTATGTATGATTATAATATCCTTGCAAGTCTTTTAGAATTATTGGTTTGGTTTGGCCTACTAGATCTATAGTTCTTGCAATGGGAGAAGTGCTTGGCTTTGGGTTCAATCTTGCGGTATCCTTTCCCAGTGATAGTAGGGGCAGCAAGGCACGTATTGTATTGTTGCCATCGAGGATAAAAAGATGGGCTTTATATCATATTGCTTGAGTTTATCCCTCTACATCATGTCATCTTACTTAAGGCATTACTCTATTCTTATGAACTCAATACACTAGATGCATGCTGGATAGCGGTCGATGTGTGGAGTAATAGTAGTAGATGCAGAATCATTTCGGTCTACTTGTCTCGGACGTGATGCCTATATATAATGATCATGCCTAGATAGTCTCATAATTATTCGCTTTTCTATCAATTGCTCGACAGTAATTTGTTTACCCGCCATAGAATATCGCTATCATGAGAGAAGCCACTAGAGAACACTATGCCCCCCGGGTCTATTCCCAACATATCAATCTACACCTACTTTAATTTTTCCGCTTTTACTTTCTGTTCTTATAATCAAAAATACCAAAAATATCAAACTATCATCTCTATCAGATCTCACTTTCGTAAGTGACCATAAAGGGATTGACAACACCTTATCGCGTTGGCTACAAAGTTCTTATTTGTTTCTGCAGGTGCGAGGGACTCACGCGTGGTCTCCTACTAGATTGATACCTTGGTTCTCAAAAACTGAGGGAAATACTTATGCTACTGTGCTGCATCTCCCTTTCCTCTTCGAGGGAATACAACGCAAGCTCGAGAAGTAGCACCGAGGAGTTACGGGAATTCACCGGGAGAAGTAATGGGCCTTATTGGGCCATACGGGAAGAGGAGGAGGCAGGCCAAGGGGAGATGGTACCCCCCATGGGTCCGAATTGGACTAGGGGAAGGGGGCGGTGCCCCCTTTGCCCTTTCCTACCCCGTCTCTCTTTCCCTCTTTCCTTCTCTACTCCGAAAAGGAATGGGTTTCGTACTAGGACTTGGAAGTCCTAGTAGGTCTCCCTACACTGGGCGCGTGCTACTTCTCGAGCTTGCGTTGTATTCCCTCGATTAGGAAAGGGAGATGCAGCACAGTAGGGTAAGTATTTCCCTCAGTGTTTGAGAACCAAGTTATCAATCCAGTAGGAGACCACGCGCGAGTCCCTCGCACCTGCACAAACAAATAAGAACTTCACAGCCAACGCGATAAGAGGTTGTCAATCCCTTTATGGTCACTTACGAAAGTGAGATCTGATAGAGATGATAGTTTATATTTTTGGTATTTTTAGTTTATAAGAATAGCTAATAAAAGCATAAAAAGTAAAGTAGATGTAGATTGATATGTTGAGAATAGACCCGGGGGCCAAAGTGTTCTCTAGTGGCTTCTCTCATGATAGCGATATTCTACGACGGGTAAACAAATTACTGTCGAGCAATTGATAGAAAAGCGAATAATTATGAAACTATCTGGGCATGATCATTGTATATAGGCATCATGTCCGAGACAAGTAGACCGACTCTTGCCTACATCTACTACTATTACTCCACACATCGACCGCTATCCAGCATGCATCTAGTGTATTGAGTACATAGGAACAGAGTTACGCCTTAAGAAAGATGACATGATGTAGAGGGATAAACTCAAGCAATATGATATAAATCCCATTTTTTATCCTCGATGGCAACAATACAATACGTGCCTTGCTGTCCCTACTGTCACTGGGAAAGGACACTGCAAGATTGAACCCAAAGCCAAGGCTTCTCCCATTGCAAGAACTATAGATCTATAGGCCAAACCAAACCAATAATTCGAAGAGACTTGCAAGGATATTATGATCACACATAAAAAGTTTAGAGAAGAACCAAATATCTTTCATAGATAACCTTGATCACAAACTCACAATTCATCGGATCTCGACAAACACACCGCAAAAAGAGATTACATAGAATAGATCTCCTCAAAGACCAAGGAAAACTTTGTATTGAGATCTAGAGAGTGAGAAGAAGCCATCTAGATACTAGCTATGGACCCGAAGGTCTGTGGAAACTACTCACAACTCATGGTGAGGGCGATGATGATGACGATGAAGACCTCCGTGATGGATCCCCCTCCGGTGGAGCTCCAGAACAGGCTCCAAGATGGGATCTCACGGGAACAGAAGGTACGGCGGTGGAATTAGGGTTTTCTCTCTGTTCACGGAGGTTTTGGGGTACGTAGACTTATATAGGAAGAAGGAGGGCACCGGGGGACGCTCGAGGGGGCCACGAGGCAGGGGGCACGCCCTGGGAAGGGGGCGCGCCCCCACCCTCGTGGGCCACCTCTTGATCCCGTGACGTGGTTCTCAAGCTCCGCGTGCGTCATTTTCTCCAAAGATATCTCTCGCGAAGGTTTCATTCCGTTTGGACTCCGTTTGATATCCTTTTTTTGTAAAACCCTGAAACAGGTAAAAAACAACAATCTGGAATGGGCCTTTGGGTTAGTAGGTTAGTCCCAAAAACGATATAAAAGTGAATGATAAACGAAAATGCCAAACGGAGACCGAGCTCCATGGAGGCCTTTATTTGAAAACTTTAAAATTCAAACTTTTTAGTTTCACAAAATTTTGAAAATAAATACACATATACCTAGATACATAATGTATATGTGTGCAAATTTTCAGGTCGAAATACATTAAAATTTGTGCTACACAAAAAGACAAATCTAGGGCCTTTTAGCATATGTACCGTTCATCTATAAAGTCCATGATTTTGGTTTTTTTGTACAGCTTGCAATTCAAGGTATTTCATCCTGAAATTTTTCACACATACACTTTACATCCTTGCATACATGTGTACTTTTTTTCAGAATTTTTTGAAACTAACATTTATGAATTTTGAACTATTCAAAATAAAGGCCTCCATGGAGCTCGGTCTCCAAAATGCCCTACTCAATGATAAAGCCCATTAAACATCCAAGACTTCATAAATAATAGCATGGAACAGTAAAAAATTATAGATACGTTGGAGACGTATCAAGCATCCCCGAGCTTAATTCCTGCTCGTCCTCGAGTAGGTAAATGATAAAGAAATAATTTTTGATGTGGAATGCTAACCAATATAGTTTTTCAATGTAATTCTCTTAATTCTGGCATGAATGTTCAGATCTGAAAGATTCAAGATAAAAGTCTATGTTGACATAAGAAACAATAATACTTCAAGCGTACTAACAAAGCAATCATGTCTTCTCAAAATACTATGGCTAAAGACAATTATCCCTACAAAATCATTTAGTCTGGCTATGCTCTCTCTTCATCACACAAAATATTCATATCATGCACAACCCCGATTTCAGCCAAGCACTTGTTTTCATACTCTATCTTTTCAAACCTTTCAACTTTCACACAATACATGAGCGTGAGCCATGGACATAGCACTATGGGTGGAATAGATGTGGTTGTGGAGAAGACAAAAAGGAGGGAGATAGTCTTACATCGACTAGGCGTATCAACGGGCTATGGAGATTCCCATCAATAAATATCAATGTGAGTGAGTAGGGATTGCCATGCAACGGATGCAGTAGAGCTAAATATGAATGAAAGGTCAACAAAAGAAACTAGTGGGTGTGCATCCAACTTGCTTGCTCACGAAGACCTAGGGCATTTGAGGAAGCCCATTGTTGGAATATACAACCCAAGTTCTATAATGAAAATTCCCACTAGTATATGAAAGTGACTAAACATGAGACTCTCTACAATGAAGAACATGGTGCTACTTTGAAGCACAAGTGTGGAAAAGAAGATAGTAGCAATTGTCCCTTTTTCCTTTTTTTGGGCCTTTCTTTTTTTCTTTGGCCCCCGCTTCGGTGAGTAGCCGCCCCTCTAAGTCCCCGCCCGGTGCATGTCTAAGCTATGTTGTGCTCACGTCGTTTTTTTACTAAGTCCCTGTACATTGTAAATATGTGTGCATCTTTGTGTAGCTGTAACTTTTTGTGTGCTTATCCAAATGATGCAAATAATATGTCAAAATGATCGTTGTGATATGCTCTTCATATTGTTCCATTGTGGCATGCTCGTTTGAGTTCATCTTGATGCCCTAATCCCTGTTGCAAGAGTGCTATATGTTTAAAACTGCTGGTAACTATAATTTTGTTAGCATGTTTGAGATGTGATAACTTTGTGCATGTTTATCCAAACGGAGCATATGATATGTCAAAATGTTCATTGTGAAGTTCTCTACATGATGGTTGCTGTAGCATTCATGTTAGGTGCCATGTTGCCATGTTAATCTCTGTTGCAAAAGTGCATGTGGCTGATAAGTGCTAAAACTTGTTGTGAGATGTTGTTTTGACTTGCTCATTGCTATTGGTGTGTTTGTCTTCATGCCACATGTCAATATGTTTTAGAAGCAAAACATATGGTCTTTGCTGTGGTGCAATCCACTTTCCATGATATGCCTTGAGGTGACTTAAAAAAGCTTGTAAACATGCGATGCCAATGTTGCTGTTTTATACTTTGTGAAAAACTGCTAAGTCTAAATCTATTAAACCTGATGCTATGTTTGCTTGATGCCTCACTCAAATCCATGCATGTTTTAGTATGTCAAATGATCATGTCTTGTTGTCCATGTTATTTTCTATCCATTCATGCACTTAATTGCATATATGGCCTGCTGTAGCTTATTTATTTCTTGCTCTCAAGTTGCTATAAATTTACCTGTCAGGTTTTTATCAGCATGTTCAATTTGGTGAAGCTTGTTGTTATTGATCCATGCCTCCTATGGAGTTACTCCAATAGAGTTGTTTGATGTATAATATGTCTACTACATGTCCATGATCTTTATATACTTAGTAGAGTTGATATGCTTGTTGTTTTGTGCCTCCAAAGGCAGCATCTTGATGATATTTTTGCCTTCCCAGATTTTGACAAAGTCTGGATAAATCTATTGCAACTTGCCATGCTTGTTTAATTGTGTTCCTGGAAGCTTTTGGGTGTATTCTAAGTTCATGCTTGTTAAGTATCATGTCTATTTCACTTCCTTGCCTCTTGTTATCATGTTTGGGTGCTGTAGCATATATATACCTTGCTCGAAAGTTGCTATGTGGCTGAATTTGGACAGCTTGTTGTTATATCTTGTTTCGTGTGTATGTGTTGAACCGTTGCTCCGTTTTGAGCGTGCCCTATATGAAACTTGTGTGATTTTGAATGTAGAAGCATAATATCATGTTGGTTTCATGTTTGGAGTGTGTTTCCTTGATGTTTGGGTGCATCGTGCATATTTGACATGCTTGTCTTGTTGTGATCATATCTTCTAGGCCGTAGCTCCGAATTAAACAAACTTGATATGTAACTTGACTAGAATTTCGAGTAGATCATCATGGTGCATGTTAACTTGTTGTCTAACAACTTTAACTTAAGGTTTGTTTAGATCTGGACCAATTTTGAAATGTGCATACGAGGACTTATCGAAGTTGTTATATGTTGATTCCGGCCTCATTTAAACTTGTTGTTTTGTGTTGTTCTTGTGTGCTTCATCCCTTGCCATGAATTGCATCATATAGACTTGTCTTGCATCATACTTGGTTGAGCATATTGTCATGTTCTTGTGTGGTGTGTTTACCGTGTTGCTTGCTTCTTCTCCCTAGTTCTTTTCCATTGCGATCATGAGGATTCGTTCGTCTACACTTGGTTCGTCTTCGAGGATTCTTCTTCATCTTCTTCATGGAATCGTTCTTCTTCCTTGCGGGGTTCCAGGCAAGATGGCCATCGCCTTGGATACCTTTACTATCATTGCCATGCTAGTTGTCTCGATGCTATCGCTGTATGTCATGCTACCCATCTTTTATTTGTCGGCCCCTCTCCTTGTTGCCACGAAACCTCTAACCTTTGACACCTTCCCAGCAAACCGTTATTTGGCTATGTTACCGCTTGCTCAGCCCCTCTTATAGTGTTGTTAGTTGCAGGTGAAGATGAAGATCGTTCCATGTTGGAACTTGCTGTTGGAATATCACAATATGTCTTATATATATTAACACACCTATATACTGGGCATGGGTGGAAGGCTTGGCCTTTTAATCGGTGTTTTGTTCCACTCATGCCGCCTTATGAGCCGATAAACCGGCATTATGTTCCTTGATTTTTGCGTTGCTTACACGGTTGGGTATATGGGGACCCCTTGACAGCTCGTCTTTGAATAAAACTCCTCCAGCAAGGCCCAACATTGGTTTTAATTTGCCTCATAATAACAACTTAATTAATTAATTAAATTTGCATAGGGGGTCGCACCCTCGAGGATTCTTTTCTACATAGCAGGGGGGGCCAGTGCTGATGGTGTTGGTCCCAAACGGGCAGGCTGCGGGGCCACCTGGGGGAAACCCGAGGGCTGGTTTTACTCGTAGGATGTCCCATCCGGTTGTGGCCTGAGACGAGATACGCGCGGCTACTATCAGGGTGTCGGCACGCCGGGAGGTCTTGCTGGACTTGTTTTACCATTGTCGAAATGTCTTGTGCACCGAGATTCCGAGCCTGATCGGATTGTCCCTAAGATAAGGGGTAATATTATTATTATCTCTGCTGATCGTGAGAGCTTGTGATGGGCTAAGTTGGGACACCCCTGCAGGGTTATGATCTTTCGAAAGCCGTGCCCGTAGTTATGTGGCATATTGGAATTTGTTAATGTCCGGTTGTAGAAAACTTGACAGAGGATCCAAAGTAATACACACAACTGCGTGAGTAACCGTGACTGTCTCTTTTCACTTTGAGAAGAGAACACGGTGGGGTTATGTTTGAATCGTAGGTAGTTCAGGATCTTTAGCGATCATTATTAGTTTGCGACCGTCTGCGTAGATGCTATTCTTATTCTTGTACTCATAAGTTAGCCACCATATTATGCTTAGCCGCTGCTGCAACCTCACCACTACACTTTTCCATACCCATTAAGCTTTGATAGTCTTGATACCCATGGTTATGGGATTGCTGAGTCCTCGTGGCTCACATATACTACAACAACAGTTGCAGGTGCAGGTTTCCGATGACTTGTGAGAGCGTTGTTCTTTGAGTTGGAGTTCTTTCTTCTTCTTCTTCTTCAGTCTTGGGTTAGGTTCCGGGTCGGCAGCCTGGGATAGCAGATGGATGTCGTTGTGCTTTTCATGTTTGCATCCGTAGTTGGATGCCTTGTATTGATGTTGTTGTAGTCATGTGACTTGTATGTATTGTTGTATCCCCATGTATTTATGTAATGGTATGATGTAATGATATCGATCTTGCTAAGCGCCCGAAATGCGGTTGTGCCCCAATCACGTAAGTGTCACGTGATCGGGATATAATCGCATCTTGGGCCTGAAAATATTGAACAACCTTCTGCAGCTATTCAGATGCGACTCGTCGCTAGCTTTAATTTGAGTACTTCTGGAGCCAAAACAGACTTCTTATAAGGAAGATATGCATGTTTTACTGAATAGTGCAAAAAACATATTCCAATCCAAATTTAACTATGAGATTGACTCTAATGGATCTAAATTTTGTCTTTTTCCTTTTTTTTCTCCTCACACTTTTTTCTTTTTTCTTTTTCTCTTTTTTTTCTCACACACTTTTTTTTCTTTTTCTTTCTCTCCTCTTTTTTTTTTACTTTTATTCTCTGTCTTTTTTTCTTTCTGCCTCTTTCCAAGACAAACTAGATAAGATGCATATTGGATCAAGCAAAGATGCGAATTACTTCAAGTATGATTGTGACAATGAACGATGGGTAGCACGAGGTGGAAATTGATGGATGAGGTGGTGGACAACGAAAGGGATAACGGTGCAGCGGTGACGTGACTAATGTGAACAGAACTCGAAACTCTAACGAACTAGACACTAAGACCAGAAACTCGATACGACAATGCAACCGATAATTCAATAATGCAAACAATGAAAAGAAAATTGCAAATGCTCAGACTGGCTAGGAAAAAGGATGAATAGATCTAACTTTTTTTGTGGCTTTTCCTTGGACAATAGGTAAGAAAATAAATCTAATCATGGAATAACTGGAAATTCTCACCGAGCAACCTAAAAACTGATACCACTTGATAGAGGCGAGGGGCTGATATTTCGATGAGATGATAACTATCGATTTGGTGGAGTCGACTTTGATGATCCGACTACAAACGTGCACGACTTTGCGCCTTAGCAATCGCTAAACCAATCTCCTGGGGTTACTGACGAATCCAGAAGCACAATCAGCCTGACCACGAAGGTCTATTCCTGCATGCAATCAAAGAACAAACAAGAATATGATAAAGAAATCTGAATATTGCAAATATAGACGAAGTATTGATAAAGATGGGGATCCGTAAGCGTCTTAGTCTGGTCGTTGGACACAAACGAAGTACACGAAGTTGCAATGGCTAACTTTTGACTAAACAAATCCCAAATAAAAATCTACTAGATGGATCTACTTATATAGGAGCATGGGGTGGCGGCCAAGGAGGTGGGAGGACGTCCCAAGGCAGCCTAAAACTAACCCTAGGTCGTACAAGGCTCATGGGCCCAAGTGGAGGTGATGCAACACCTTTGGACTTGTAGTTTAACTCGGATTCTGCTGCAGCATCAGATTGTTTTGTCGATATCTCAACGCTCCGGATGAATTTGAAGGTGAATCCAATTGGTTTGGAAAGTGTACGAAATCTTGTTTCCAACAAAAAAAGAATCACCAATTCGGAATCCGTATGAAGGAGTTCTTGCCGTTTTGAGTCAGGTATGTCTGTGCAGTCTGAATCTGGATGCAGAACGTGAGAGACTTGGACTCTATCTTCTCTTGGCCCAAAAGTGACGTGAGAGAACTTTTTGAACAACACCTAAACTTCTCTTTTTACCTTATCTTCATATGTGGATTGTACAAATGTTCCATACACCTGGAATTAGACATGGCACAAAAGTCTGTGAAGTATTTTTGTCCTGGATGACATAAATAAATTGTTGCGTAGTTTGCATTAGAAATCACCTCACAAATATACATGTATGCAATATTTTTGGTCGTATGCAAGGTAGTCATGTCCTCATCAGCTTGAGCTATGTAGGTATGTATTACAATAAATTCTAGATCTACTATGTAATATTATTACATGTGGTTTATTCTTGATATTACATCTTGTACTCTATGTGCTAGTTATTGATACAAGTAATAGCACAGTGACCACAGAGACTCAAATCTTACCAGGTTCGGTCGTTACATGTGACAAGCTTGAGGAAGGTGCCCCAGTATCGTATCGCCCCTACGTATATTATCTTCACCAGTTTTTAGTTCGATGCTTAGTCATTCCATGGTCTAGTTAAAAAAACATTATTGTGATGTATTTTCACGTGCTAGTTTCATGATCCATCTATCTATGTAATCGAGATGAGAGTTATATAATAAAGATTAGTTTGAGTTTAGCTTCTTTACTTTTATGTTTCAATCAAAATAAAGGAAATAATAAAAAAGACCATATTCTAATCTTATGGAAAGTAATGACATTACATAAGGAGAAGTATAAGTTGTAAAATTTATTGGAAGTTGACAAACAAAGCATTGGTTAATGATGAAATGCATGAAATAATTAATAAGGGAAGAGAAAATTCGCATGCAAATACACTTTCTTGGACATATTTTATGATTGTGAGCCCCCATTAAATATTTTATGCTAGGTTGTTGACATTGGACAAGGAAGACAACATAATGAATTATGTTTTCTTATATTCACATAGAAGTTATTTGTCATAGATCCTATAACTTGTGGTGCTATCCCAACACATTTGCTAGCAAAAAATCCGCACCATGTAGAGATACTACTTGTGCATCCAAAAATCTTAAAACCAATTTCATGTTATGAGAGTCCACTATACCCACCTACGGACACTACTAGGGAAAATCTTAATAGTAGCGCGTGTTGGAGGCATAGTAGTGGTGAGGGGGGGGGGCGCTACTGATAAGGCGCTACGGCTAATGTTCAGTAGTAGCACGGGTTGGGGCGCGCTACTACTGTACTGCATAGGAGTAGCGTGTTTTCCATTCAGGCGCTAGTACTACTACTTCCTAGCAGTAGCGTGTTTCTCCTCCCAACGCTACTAATACACCTCCCTAGTAGTAGCGCTTTCTAAGCTACCAGCGCTACTGGTAAAGTTTGCCATTTTTTTCTTCTACATATTGCTGCTGTATTTGTATTTGTTTATAGTAGTCTCGTCATGATCATGATGAGTTATTATTTTAGCGATTGAAAAAGGCATGGATTAGATTCAAGTGGAGATAACATGGTGCATATCCAAAGTACTACTAATCCAAACTTGATCACTTTAGTTGATTAGTATGATCAAGTTTGGATTAGTAGTACTTTCGATCTGCACCACATGTTGCCTCCACTTGAATCTAATCCATGTTTATTTCACCCACTAATATATATGTATATATATAAAATAACTGATCATGCTCATAATGATATAACAACTAAGCATCAACATCATTAATAAGAACTCATCATCGTTATCATAATAACAAGTCATAATCATCACCATCATAGTCATCTAATAACTTCTACTCGTTATCATAATGAAAAGTCATACTCATCATGATCATAGTCATCTAATAACTCATCATTTTTAACATAATAACAAGTCGTACTCATCATCATCATAGTCATGTAACCAACCCTCCTTAATTGTTCTTAGCACATGATCATGAGTATTAGCTAGGACCTAATAGGCCCTAATGCTCCATTATGTTGAATGGTGAATATCATGTCACCAATTCTTGCCCTTTGCACAATGTTGCTTCCAAGAAGCTCCCTATGATTGTCCATACATTTTTCCATTCTTTTATTGTCATGTCTTCATCGGTTTTAGAAATCCGGTATGCACAACGGTGAAGCCTAGGACGATGTAGCCATAAGCTAATAACATCAAGCCGACCTTTCAAAAACATCAGATCAGTCACACAATCCTTCGGGATTTTCTGTTAAAAACATAATAATAACATCATAGTTAGCAATGTAGTTTAGCTTTAGAAGAGTTTATGCAAAAGATGCATGGATGTCGTAATAGTAAAAAATCTTACCATGCCATCTCCATGGATGTTACCGTAGTTCAACACGTGCACTAGTGACACGTATTGACCATACTGTGTAGGAGTTTCATAATTGATATTGTAATTCTCAACATCAATAATAAATGAGATAAGATGATCTTTCTCCTCATAAGTTAATTCAGCGCCATCAGTGTAGTAGGTTATGTCTACCATCCGCCATACATTTTTTGAAGAATCAAAATAAGCTCTCAATGGAAATAAGCTCTCAACTGTTTTGAAATGAACAATATAAATTACTTGATAAATATGTTTGAGAAACTCGCATAGAGGTAGAAGTGGAAGCATATCAACAAGGACCGAAATGTCGATATTAGCTTCATCAATATTATCTTCATCGACATTATCTTCGTCCATGTCATCTTCCGAATCACCAAGATCGAAGGTGATATTCATACCTTCCTGAAAGTCACATGCCTTGCACAATGCTTCCCATTTCGAGCAACCAAAATGGGATACGCTCTCCGAATTGTATAGCTTGACAGCAAAATCATAACCATGATGGGTCCTGAGATGAACTAACTTTGTCTCCATATTTTCATGATCTTCAAAATTCAGATGCTCCAAGACATAGCGTCTTGCATGGCATGGGATAAGCTAGTCGAATTGTAAAAGAAGGAAATTACACATTGAAGAAGCAGAATTCAGTGCTTAATTACGAAAAAGCTTGTCGTTGCGAACCATTTCAACATCGATGGTCTCGTCGAGGTTAATACTGAAGCATCGACCGTCTACCAGGTGAGGCATGTCGCACAGACCTCGGTCGTCGCCGTAGTAGTCGCACTCCAGGATCCTATCGTCGTCATCAGACATTTTCTATGTTCATAATTCAAAGATTAAACTTCTAAAGTCAACCCAAAATGTTGTTTAATGCTCTTTCCGACATTTCCAGCACACTCGATATTTCCTATATTATAGCAGAAGCCATGCCAAAATTGACGGAAACATCCGGCATGACCTTTGCTAAAAAATGACATATCGAGCGCTTGAAATTTGCCAGAACGTATATTAATCAACACTTAGGCAAAACATATGCCACTCGGAGGTTTTCCCTGCAAACATGGCCACTTGGGCAAGCACATATCCTTTGTGAGCAACACTAGATATACATGTTTATATCTACATCATATGAGCATTCAAACTTGATGGTCATTGTATTTCAATGGTTGAAAATATGAAAAAAAACATTTCAAAATATATTATATATAATCCTAACATAACTAAATTTTCCAATATAGGCCTCTCTCTCTCTAAACTATTTCTATTAACCACTTACTAGATAAACTAGTTAAATTAACCACTTACAAAATAAACTAGTTCTATTAAGCACATACTAAATAAACTAGTTCTATTAACCACTTACTAAATAAACTAGTTCTATTAACCACTTACTAAATAAACTAGTTCTAATAACCAATTACTAAATAAACTAGTTCTATTAAACACTTACTAAAATTTCTATTGCGCTAGTTCTACCCTAAATTTTATTACTACAAACTCTATTACTAAATTTAATACCTAAAAACCTCTATTCTTAAAATTTCAAAAACAGAGGGAGGTGGAGGGTATAGGAACGAAGGGAGGAGGTGGACATATGAGGCAGGGAGGATAGGACGGACGAGTCAGGGAGGGAGGTGGGAGGGAGGAGGCGGGAGTGAGGAGGGAGAGGGAGGGAGGGATCGGGAATGGGACGGGGAGGGGAGGGAGGTGGAAGGAGGAGGGATGGAGGTACTACTTCGGTGGAGGAGGAGCAGGAGCATCGGCACCGGCGGACGACAATGGTGCTCGGGGACGGCCGAACGTCGATGGCGGTGGACGACGACGGTGGTCGGGGAGGGCCGAACGTTGGTGGCAGCGGACGACGGGGTGTGTGGGAGAGTGAGAGTGGGAGTGGAGAGGGGGAGAGTGAGGGGCGACCGGTGGAGAAGATAGGATGGGTTCAGCAGTAGCGCGTGTTATGGGAAAGCGCTACTGCTAAACTACCTAGAAGTAGCACGTTTTAGGGGAAAGCTCTACTACTACACTTAGCCTGGCGGCAACGGTGGGGCAATTCTAGTAGTAGCGCCTTTTATGTACGTCGCGCTGCTTCTATGTCTATAGCAGGAGTGCCTTTTGTGGACATGCGCTACTGCTAAGTAATAGTAGTGCGTTTTTTTATCAAGTGCTACTGCTAAGGTTCTGTGTATAAGGTTTTCCCTATTAGTGAATAGGATCGTTCAAATAAGTTGTCATCGGTGCATAAAGCAATAAAAATTGCTTCTAAATTGTTTGATCTTTTATTGTAAAGAAAAATAAGCATTGTACGAACTTATGATGGCAAAGTAATAAAAGCGACGGACTTCATAATAAAGGTTGCTATCATAAGGGGCAATATAACATGACGTTCCTTTGCATTAAGAGATTGTGCATCCAAAGACAAAAAGCGCATGACAACCTCTGCTTCCCTCTGTGAAGGGCCTATCTTTTACTGTTATGTATTTACTTTTAATGCACGAGTCAATAGTGTTCTTCTCTATTCCTTTTTATTTTTCTCTTTTGCAAGCGTCATGTGCTGGAGAAAGATCTAGGCACATATACCCAGCTCGATATGAGTGATCATGAGTTAATATTGTTGACATCACCCTGGAGGTGAATATGTTTGGAGGTGAAATATAAGCCCCTATCTTTCTATGTGTTTGGCAGAATTTTTTTGCTCCATATATATGTTGTGAATGTTAGCAATCACAGAAGACTAAAAGATTGTTGAGTATGTGTACTTGCTAAAAATCTCTGACATGAGACCCTTCGTGAAAATATGATGAATTGCAATTGCATTGTTGACTGAGAACATAGTTTGTTAGCTTTTAAGAAAGTTTATGCCTTACACTTCGATCTTGTTATGAATTGTTACTTGTTCATGAGAAGTTATATGATAATAAATATTGATGTTATAATGTTGAGCATGATGCTACTATGTTTGTGTTTTGTTTTCATCGACACCCCTCTCTCTCTCTCTACACATCTGGACATGATTTTCGATATCGGCTTTCGCTTGAGGACAGTCGAGGTCTAAGCTTGGGTTAGTTGATACATCTGTTTTGCATCATGTTTTCTGACTGTTATTTATAGTGTTTTTGACCATTATAACACCTTCTGGAGTAATTCTAAAGCCTTTTCTCTGATAATATGCAAGGTTTACACAAAGAGGGAGATTGCCAACGGTTGGAATTTTGGACCTCAAAAAGCTATGTCAGAGATACCTATTCTGCACATCTCCAAATGAGCTGAAATTTTACGAAGATTTATTTTGGAATATATAAAAAATACTGGAGAAAAGAAATAACAAAGGGGGCCACCCAGGTGGGTAGTGCAACCCCTGGCCAGCCTCCGGTGCCCATCTTCTGGTATATAAGGCCATTCTCCCTAGAAAAATAAGGAGCGGACTTTCGGGACGAAGCGCCATCTTCTTAAGGCGGAACTTGGGCAGGAGCACTTTTGCTCTTCGGTGGAGAGATTCCGCAGGGGATACTTCCCTTTGGGCGGGGGGGATCGGAGCCATCATCATCACCAACAACCTTCTCATCATGGGAGGATCAATCTTCATCAATATCTTGTCTAGCACCATCTCGTCACAAAACCCTACTTCATCTCTTGTGTTCAACCTTTGTATCAAATCCTCAGATTAGTACCTGTGGGTGACTAGTAGTGTTGGTTACATCTTGTAGTTGATGCTAGTTGGTTTATTTTGTGGATGATAATATGTTGAGATCTATTATGCTATATAATACCGCTCTAATCGTGAACATGAATATGTTTTGTGAGTAGTTACATTTGTTCTTGAGGACATGGGAGAAGTCTTGTCATAAGTAATCATGTGATTTGTTATTCATTCGATATTTTGATGATATGTATGCTGTTGATTCCCTTAGTGGTGTTATGTGAACCTAGACTGCATGACACTTTACCATCTCTCCCCCATGCCAAAGTGTCCCATTAATCCTCCTCCATGCGCCTCCTACAACAACAACAAAACGAACGGAGCTAGCTGGAATGCATAGCTTGTTAGCACGAAATACAAATCCATCATTAACGACGAACTTATTCCATGTTCTCCCTTCTTTACAATTCTGCAATACATCTATAAATTCAACATCGTGCACATATTGATCTTTGATGGTCTCCAAACCAAATGTTTTAAAGTCAAGTTGTCAAAGCATAGTATAATGATGAGACAATGCATCGACAATAACATTTTCTTTGCCCTTCTTGTGTTTAATGACATAAAGGAAAGTCTCTATGAATTCAAACCGTTTATCATGTCTACGGTTTAGTTTTGCATGACTTTTAATATGCTTCAAAAATTCATGATCATACAAATTCTTTGGGCCATAAAAAATGTTGCCATGTTTCCAAAGTCCAAACAAGAGCATATAATTCCTTATCATAAGTAGAATAATTCAAACTAGGCACACTCAATTTTCCATAAAAGTATGCAACAGGTTAACCATCTTGTAGTAACACACCTCCTAATCCAATTCCACTAGCATCACCTTCAAGCACATAAGTCTTATTAAAATTAGAAAGTTAGAGTAAAGGAGCATGTGTCAACTTATCTTTCAATACCATGAAGGCTTCTTCCTGTGCGGTGCCCCAAACAAAAGGCACATCCTTCTTCTTAAGCTCATTGAGGGGTGCAGCAGTGGTGCTGAAAGCTCTCACAAAACGCCTATAGAATCCAGCGAGGCTAAGAAAAATCCTCACGTGTGTGAGCATTTTGGGCTGCGGCCGAAACTCAATAGCTTAAATCTTAGCTTTATCAACTTCAATTCCCTGTGAAGTAACAACATAGCCAAGAAAAGATACTCGGTCGATGCAAAAGGTGCACTTCCCAAAGTTACCAAACAAACGTGCATTATGTAGCGCAATAAAAATAGCACATAAATGTTCCAAATGTTCATCCAAAGACCTGCTATAAATTAGTATATCATCAAAGTAGACTACCACAAAGCGTCCAATGAAAGCACGTAAAGCTTCGTTCATTAATCTCATGAAAGTGCTAGGTGCATTAGTTAACACAAAGGCATGACTAACTACTCATATAAGCCGAATTTTGTTTTAAATGTTGTATTCCATTCATCTCCCAATTTCATTCGAAATTGATGGTATCCACTACGAAAATCAACTTTGGAGAATATTGTAGAGCCACTCAATTCATCAAGCATATCATCTAACCTAGGAATAGGATGACGATAACTATTAGTAATATCATTAATGCCTCTACCATCAACACGCATATGCGATGTACCATCCTTTTTTGGAACTAGTATAATAAGAACATCACAAGGACTAAGAGATTCGCGTATATAACCATTGTCGAGCAGCTCCTGTACTTGATGCATATTCTCCTTCATCTCCTCTCAATTGTTATGGTATGGCTCACGGTGGGGTAGCGATGCAGCGGGAATTAAATCAATTTGACGCTCAATCCCTCGAATAGGTGGTAATCCTGGTGGCACGTCTTGTGGAAAGACGTCAGCAAACTCTGGCAAAATGTTAGTGATAGCAGGAGGCAAAGAGGAAGGCACGTCCTCGAATAAAAATAATGCCTCTTTGCAAAAGTATAGCAAACAGATTTCCTGGAAATCTTAATCATCAATATCAGATTTGGTGGTAAGTAAACATCCACTTCTCAATTTAATTTCAGAAGCAAAATGCGATGATGGTTTATTACTAGGTTTCATTTGTTGCTCAATCTATTTAGCCACAATTTGATTTTCACTCTTATTTTTCTCCAGTTTTGCTTTAATAGCTCTATTAACATCATCTTTCAAAATAGAATGAGGAGACATAGGAAGCAAAGTAATATGTTTATCCTTATGAACAAGAGTATAATGAGTGTTTCTACTATGGTGTACGGATTTTTTATCAAATTGACATGGTCTACCAAGTAAAAAGGAACATGCTTGCATGGGTACCACAGCACAATCAACATAATCAGCATATGTAGTGATACTAAAATGCACAGGAGCAGTACGTGTTATCATAACCTTGCCTCTGTTGTTAAACCATTGGAAGTAGTAAGGATGCGGATGTGGTCTAGTGAGAGATGGTTTCTCCAGCATCTCCATGGTAGCCAAGTTGTTGCACCTCCCTCATCATTGATGCGGACAGAACGTTCCTTCACAACTCCCTTTGTATGGGACAAATTGTGCGTCTCATTTTGCTCAGTTTGTGTGACCTGCACACTCAGAACATGTTGGGAAACTAAAGTTTCATAGCTGGAAGCGTCTTCAGTAGCCAGGTATTGCGTCTCTTGTTGAGAACCATCTTCACCGTGCTCTTCACGCGCAACAAGAGCCAGATTCTCGTCATCATAATTAGTAGGGGACTCATACCCACCATCCTCAGTAATGACCATGACATGCTGAGATGTGCATTTGCTCGCATAGTGACCACGACCAGTGCAACGATGACATATAACATCATGTGTTGGCCCTGTGATGCCATGGATGAAGAAGAGCTCTGCACAGGACCGGAAGGCGTACTCTTGGCTGATGGTGGCAGTGTTTGTTTGCCTTTATCATGATTATAAGTCATAGATGAAGTAGGCGGTGGTGCAGCCGGATAAGTGGAAGTAGATTATGCACGCGCTGTCCATGATGGAGGTCGTCCTGCACAAAAATTTGTTCGCGCCAATACATGTCAATCATGCAGTTCACATTCAGCTTTACAAGCAAGATGAAATAAACAAGTGATACTATTATACTCATTATACTATAGAATGGTCTGAATCTCTTTATTTAAGCCACTAATAAAACGTGCAAGCATAGCTTCATTATCCTCAACAATACCACATCAAATCATGCAAGTTTGTGATTCCTGATAATATTCCTCTACAAAAAAAGTTGTTTCAAACGCTACCATTTTTGGAGTAATTCACGTTGATAATATGGTGGAACCCAACGAGTACGCATAGCAATTTTCAAAGCAGTCCTAGTAGTAGGAATATTATCATGATATAATCTACAATGTTAAGACCACCAAATAGAAGCAAAACTAGTGAATTCACAAATAGCAACAACACGTCTATCCTCAGGATATTGTAAGCATGTGAAACATTGTTTGGTTTCTATCTCCCAAGTAAGATAGACATCAGGAATGTATCTACCCTCAAATGGTGAAATAGTCAATTTTAGTTCAGGAATATGGTCATAATCTCGTACCTGAGGTGGTGGTGCAGCCCTACCATTATGATGATATGGATGAGGAAGATCTGGTGGTGGTGCTGGTGGTGGTTGCACGTACTTATAATTTTGATCAACCTCATCCTCATAATAGTCCTCCTCGGCAGCAGCAGCCACAGAAGCATCAACAGTTGGTGCAGCGGCACCAGAAGTTTGCACGGGCCCAAGGGGAATGCGCTGCGCTCGACCTACTGTATCACGACGTGGAGGTGGCATCTTGTATATTTCTCCCAAGGCTTCACGCACTCATTATGGTGGCTTCAAAGTCCTAAATCATCACATGTAACTCTGTTCTTGTTCCCCTTGCGCATGCCATCATCTCCATGCTTGATCTTGCTACAATATTCATCCTTCTTGTCCAAGCTAGGCTCTTCATTTGTAAGCAAGAGAAATGTATCCAAATTAGGCAGTATCATATTCTCATGAACATTAGAATCATTACCAAGAAACGAAAGTACCTGGTAATTTAATTGGCGTGCGCGAGCTCTAATAATTGGTCATGTATATGTATCAGTTGGGGCTGTGTGTGTAACCTTGTTAGTGATGTCCTCATCATCCTCCCCTTCTCGAATTGAAGTCATCCTCGACGAAAGCTCATCTTCCTCACCCAAGTAAGGCTTCAAATATGCAATGTTAAATGTGGGACTAACCGAAAATCTGCAGGCAGCTCTAGTTTATATGCATTATCACCTATTTTCTTTAACACCTTAAAAGGACCATCAACACGTGGCATTAGCTTTGACTTGCGCAAATTAGGAAACCTATCCTTACGCAAATGTAACCAAACAAGATCTCCAGGTGCAAAGACAACACATTTTCTACCCTTATCTCCAACAAGTTTATATTTAGAATTCATGCGCTCAGTATTTTCCTTAGTTAAATCATGCATTTTTAAGATCAATTCATCACGTTGTTTAGCATCAAAATTAACCTTCTCCGAAGATGGAAGAGGAAACAAATCAATAGGTGCACAAGGTAGGAAACCATAGACAATTTCAAAAGGGCACATCTTAGTAGTTGAATGCAACGAACGATTATAAGCAAATTCAATATGAGGCAAGCATTCTTCCCACATTTTCTTGTTATTATTCAAAACAGCCCTAAGCATAGTAGACAAAGTTCTATTTACTACTTCAGTTTGTCCATCAGTTTGGGGGTGACAAGTAGTACTAAAAAGTAGTTTAGTCCCCAACTTAGCACATAAACATCTCCAAAAGTGGCTAAGAAATTTAGTATCATGATTTGAAACAATAGTATTTGGCACACCATGCAAGCGAATAATTTCACGAAAGAACAAATCAGCAACATTAGCAGCACCATCACTTTTATGACATGGTATAAAGTGTGCCATCTTCGAGAACCTATCCACGAAAACGAATATGCTATCCCTCCCCTTCTTTGTTCGAGGTAAACCCAAAACAAAGTCCATAGATATATTTTCCCAAGGAATACTAGGGACATGCAAAGGCATATATAAACCATGAGGATTGAGTCGTGACTTAGCTTTTTGACATGTAGTGCAGCGAGCAACAAAACGCTCAATATCCCGTCTCATCTTTGGCCAAAAGAAATGTGTAGCAAGTACATCCTACATCTTCTTCACGCCAAAGTGTCCCATTAATCCTCCTCCATGCGCCTCCTGCAACAACAAAAGACGAACAGAGCTACATGGAATGCATAGCTTGTTAGCACGAAACACAAATCCGTCATTAATGACGAACTTGTTCCAAGTTTGCCCTTCTTTACAATTCTTTAATACATCTTTAAATTAAGCATCATGCACATATTGATATTTGATGGTCTCGAAACCAAATATTTTAAAGTCAAGTTGTGAAAGCATAGTATAACGACAAGACAATGCATCAGCAATAACATTTTCTTTCCCTTCTTGTGTTTAATAACATAAGGGAAAGTATCTATGAATTCAACCCATTTAGCATGCCTACGGTTCAGTATGGCTTGACTTTTAATGTGCTTCAAAGATTCTTGATCATAATGTATAACAAGTTCTTTGGGCCATAAATAATGTTGCCATGTTTCCAAAGTCTGAACAAGAACATATAATTCCTTATCGTAAGTAGAATAATTCAGACTAGGCCCACTCAATTTTTCAGAAAAGTATGCAATAGGTTTACCATCTTGTAATAACACGCCTCCTAATCAAATTCCACTAGCATCACATTCAAGCTCAAAAGTCTTATTAAAATCAGGAAGTTGGTGTCGGTGTACAAAAGTAGGGGCGCTCTTTTATACCCCTTACTTGTGCACGGGCAGTCAGGGCCACGCCTATGACCAAACATAACAGAGCAGAGGAGGGAATCCAGAGACACAAAGTTACCGGAGCAACGCCAAGACGGTGGCATGAGAGGACCAACCAAGGAGACATGCTCTCCCCCGACAAGGACTCTTGCCAGGGCGATTCACCCAAACGCCTCCGTCGCCGCCACCCTTGCGCCTAGGAGCTCCAACATCATCAACAACATTGGAACCAAGGCTTGGGAAGTGCCCACGCGATGGCATGCAGATCTTTGTGAAGACAAAGGTCTATGACTCCCAAGTTAAGAACCAGAAGACACGACGATCGCGAGGCTCCTTGCTGAGGATGCCCACGAGGCCCCAGCAAGGCTCCTTGCCAAAGACACCCCGGAGCCCAGCAAGCCTCTTGCCGAGGGACACTCACAGAGGCCCCGGCAAGACCCTTGCCAGAAATAGACGCAAGACTGCGGCAAGCCCTTGCCGTCCCGCCGTCGCCCCAGCTCGGCGGCCAACCCACTAGCCCAGGCAGGTACCCACGTGGCGGTACGTGGTTCCTAGTCCAGCTAGTAAAGCACCTACGTGGTGGCATGCAGATCTTTGTGAAGGCCCTACCACCACGCCACCTCAACTGCCCGCCCCGCTGGCCTGGATGGGCGTCGCGACCAGACAGAGCGGCCAAGGACGGGACGGGCCTCACTTTCGTCCCCGATAAAGCAAGAGGACATCTAAGGGGTGCATTCAATGCGTCTTGTCCCGTAATGGCATAAGATAAGCCTATGAACTATACACCTTTCCAACCTCGAGAGATAGACAGGCACCGTAGCTAGTTCAAGAACTCAAGAACACTCAAATATACACCAAAGCAGGGCTAGGGTATTACGCATCCTCTCGGCCCGAACCTGGGTAAACGATTTTTGTACTGACTCTTAGACCCGCTCTTTGCACAACCTCGCGCCCGCCAACCGTAGAAGGGATTCCAATGATCCCATAGGTGTCGTTTCGTACCGACAGTTGGAGTAAAGGAGCATGTGTCAACTTATCTTTCAATAACGTGAATGCTTCTTCCAGTGCAGTACCCCAAACAAAAGGCACATCCTTCTTTGTAAGCTCATTGGGAGGTGCAGCAATGGTGCTGAAATATCTCACAAAACGCCTATAGAATCCAGCGAGGCCAAGGAAACTCCTCTCATGTGTGATCGTTTTGGGCTGCGGCCAACTCTCAATAGCTTTAATCCTGGCTTTATCAACCTCAATTCCCTGTGGAGTAACAACATAGCCAAGAAAAGATACTCGGTCAGTGCAAAAGGTGCACTTTCCAAGGTTACCAAACAAACGTGCATCATGTAGAGCAATAAAAACATCACGTAAATGTTCCAAATGTTCCTCCAAAGATCTGCTATAAATCAATATATCATCAAAGTAAACTACCACAAATCGTCTAATGAAAGCACGTAAAACTTCATTCATTAATATCATGAAAGTACTAGGTGCATTAGTTAACCCAAAAGGCATGACTAACCACTCATATAATCCAAACCTAGTTTTAAATGTTGTTTTCCATTCATCTCCCAATTTCATACGAATTTGAAGGTATCCACTACGCAACTAAACTTTGGAGAAAATAGTAGAGCCTCTCAATTCATCAAGCATATCATCTAGCCTAGGAATAGGATGACGACAATGAATAGTAATATTATTAATGCCTCTACAATCAACACACATACGCGATGTACCATCTTTTTTGGGCACTAGAATAATAGGAATAGCACAAGGACTAAGGGATTCGCGTATATAACCTTTGTCGAGTAGCTCCTTTACTTGACGCATAATCTCCTTCGTCTCCTCTGGATTGGTACGGTATGGTGCGCGGTTGGGTAGCGATGCACCGGGAATTAAGTCAATCTAATGCTGAATCCCTCGAATAGGTGGTAATCCCGGTGGAAAGTCTTGTGGAAAGACGTCTGTGAACTCCTGCAAAATGTTAGTGACAGCAGGAGGCAAAGAGGAAGGCACATCCTCGAATGAGAATAATGCCTCTTTGCACATAAAAGCATAGCAAACAGATTTGCTGAAATCTAGATCATCAATATCAGATTTGGTGGCAAGTAAACATCCACTTTTTAAATTTAATTTCAGATGCAACATGAGATGATGGCGTGTTATTGGGCTTCATTTGTTCCTCAAATTCTTTTGCCACAATCTGATTTTCAGTCTTATTTTGCTCCTGTTTCGCTTTATTAGCTTTATTAATACCATCTTTCAAAATGGAATCAGGAGACATAGGAAGCAAAGTAATACGTTTTTCCTTATGAACAAGAGTATATTGATTGTTTCTACCATGGTGTACAGAATTCTTATCAAATTACCATGGTCTACCAAGTAATAAGGAACATGCTTGTGTGGGTACCACATCACAATCAATATAATCAGCATATGTAGAGATACTAAAAAGCACACGAACAGTACGTGTTACCTTAACCTTGTCGCTGTTATTGAACCATTGGATGTAGTAAGGATGTGGATGTGGTCTTGTGGTGGGAGATAGCTTCTCCACCATCTCCATGCTAGCCAAGTTGTTGCAACTCCCTCCATCTATGATGACCCGAACAGAACGTTCCTTCACAACTCCCTTTGTATGGAACAAATTATGCCTCTGATTTTGCTCCGCTTGTGTGACCTGCACACCCAAAACACGTTGAGCAACTATACATTCATACATGTCAGCATCTTCAGGAACCATGTATTGCTTATCATTTTCAGAATCATCTCCACCGTGTTCTTCACGTGTAATAAGAGCCAAACTCTCCTCATCATAGTCACTAGCGGACTCATAACCACCATCCTTAGTAGCAATCATGACTCACTGAGATGGGAATTTTCTCGCATAGTGACCACGACCAGTGCAACGACGACATATAACATCATGTGTTGGCCCTGTGGATGCCATGGATGAAGAAGAGCTCTGCGTAGGACCGGAAGGTGTACTCCTGGATGATGGTGGTGGTGCCTGTTTTCCTTTATCACGGCTTGAAGTGATTGATGAAGTAGGCGGTGGTGTAGCCAGACGTGTCGAAGTAGAGGATGCACGTGGTGTCCATGATAAAGGTCGACCTGCAGAAAAATTAGTTTGCGCCAAGGCCTGTCGATCATGCACTTCACGTTCAGCTTTGCAAGCAAGATGGCATAAACGAGTGATATTATTATACTCCTTATACTCTAGAATTTTCTGAATCTCTCTATTTAAACCACCCATAAAACATGCAAGCATAGCCTCATTATCCTCAACAATACCACATCTAATCAGGCTAGTTTTTCATTCCTGATAATATTCCTCTACATAATTTTTTCCTTGTTTTAAATGCTGCAATTTTTGAAGTAATTCACATTGATAATATGGTGGAACCCAACAAGTAAGCATAGCCGTTTTCAAAGAAGCCCAAGTAGTTGGAATATTATTCGAATATAATCTACAATATTCAGACCACCACGCACAAGCAAAACTAGTGAAAGCACAAAGAGCAGCAGGAACACGTCTCTCGTCGGGATATTCTACGCATGTAAAACGTTGTTCGGTTTCTAACTTCCAAGTAAGATATATATCATCAACATATCTACCCTCAAATGGTGGAATATTCAATTTCAGTGTAGGGAGATGGTCATGATCTCGTACCTGAGGGCGTGGTGCCGCCCTACCATTGCGATTATTTGCATGTGGACGACCTAGTAGTGGTGGTTGCACGTAGTTCAAATTTTGATCAACCTCATCCTCGTAATATCCCGCATAATTGTCCTACTCCTCAGCAGGAGCCATAGAAGTGTCAACAACATCACCAACATTTTGGCCAGGCTCAAGAGGGACACGGCTCGCTTGGCGGAGGACTGTTTCGCGATGTGAAGGTGGTTGTTGTTGTTGTTGTTGTTGCAATGGTGTAGCAGGAGGAGGTAGACACGCAGACACTTTCTTTTTTAGCGAATTTGGCATCCAACTTGGTGTCAATTAACTTCTCAATGCCATCCATCCTCGCTAGTGCGTCGCCAAAACTGGTCATCACATCTTCTACCTGTTGACCCATCATTTGCTGAAATTTATCATGCAACTCCTTGTTCGTCATGTTCTCCCAGTCAGTCTCGTCAACTTGTGATCCTGGCATGGTTAGCAGCAACAGAAACACGCAAAAATATGATCCTACAGACTACTAGAAAATGGTGGTGGTGGAGCGTCACAAATCCCTCAAGCAAATCTCAAATTCTTACCAGTTCTTACCCAGCAGCAGGTGGTGATCGGCAACTGTGGTAGTCAAAACTCTCAAAGCTTGGATAAAGAGATTACCAGGGAGAGTTAAACACACGACGTAGATGTATGTGTAGCAAAAAGGGTCAGCAATAACCAATTCAGAGATGCAAAGTTGAATAAATGCTCAACGACGATACTGTGCTGGTCCTAGGCTAGACCATACTAGAGACGCGAGCCTAGAACACTAAAAAAATCACGGCGCTGCACGTAATCAAGGGGAAAGCACACTCTGAAAAAAAAATTGCCTCTTTTTTTGCGCTCCTTTTTTTTGCCGAAAAATCACTATAATGGCGAGTGTCTCAAAACTCTTCCCAAGTCAAACTAAGATGATATGAACGAAATTTTTTTGATGAATTTTTATTTTTCGTAATCGGGGCAGCGACGATGAAAAATTGCGGTCAAAAAATAGTATGATGACACGTGTCTCAAAAGACTCAAAAAAGCCTAAAAATAGGATAGGGAAAAATATTTTGACCTGTCAAAATTTTGGCCTAAAAATTGCCTGGGGTCTCTAGACTCTTTTTTTTCGAGACCTACTCAGGCAAGGAAACATGAAACCGAAACTAGATGGATCTCGAAAACTAATCTAAAATGAAAAGAACTCGGATTGGTGGTGGATATATGGTGGTAGAATATGACAGCGGTGGTAGTATATGGCAGCGGTTGTGGTATATGGATCCGGATTGGTGGTGGTATATGGATACGGATCGGTGGTGGTAAGTGGCAGTGGCGATGAAGATGTTGCGGCGGCGGCGTGACAACTTATGACCAGAACTCGAAACTCTAAAAGACTAGACGCTAAGACCAGCAACTTGACACGACGATGCAACCGCAAATTCAACAAAGCAAAATACTGAAAAGACTATGCGAAGGCTCAAACTGGTTCAGATATGATGAACTAACCCTAATATTTTTTTGGCTTTTTCGTGGACTATAGGTACGAAGAACAGACTCGATCTGATCTACGAAAACTGTAAAATCTCACCGAGCAACCTGGAAATCTGATACCACTTAATAGAGGCAAAGGTGTCCCATCTTTTGATGAGATGGTGATTATCGCTTTCGGAGGAGTAGACTTTGAAGATCCGACTACGAACATGCAAAGATGTCGCGCCTTAGCAATCGCTAAACCAACTCCGAGAGGTTATTGACCACGCCGGAGGACGATCAACCTGACCATGAGGGTCTATTTCCTGCAAGCAAACGAAGAACAAGCAAGAAACTGAGATTGCAATCTGGATATTGTGAATATAAGAGGAAACCTTTATTGATCAAGGTTGGGTTATGTGACGTCTTTGTCTGGTCATTGAACACAAACGAAGTACGCGAAGTTGCAGCTATGGCGAACTTTAATCTAAACAAAACCCAAAGTCTAAACAACGCCCTAAGGGTTGTATATATGGAGGAAGATGGGGGGAATTTCATGGCCCTTGGAGGAGGGGTCCGAAACCAACCCTAACTCTTGTTTCCCCAAACATACGGACTCTAAAAACAACCTATACTCAAGTATTTTGAAATTACATGGGCCTGGCCCAATAATAAGATGACGCAGCACCTATAGTAGCATCTGGACGAAATTTATGAAGTGGCATCTTATATATTTTGTCCAAGGCTTCACGCACTCATTATGGTGGCTTCAAAGTCCTGAAATCATCACTTGTAACTCCGTTCTTGTTCCCCTTGCGCATGCCATCATCTCCATGCTTGATCTTGCTCCAATATTCATCCTTCTTGTCCAAGCGAGGCCCTTCATTTGTAAGCAAGACCAATGTATCCAATTTAGGCAGCATGATATTCTCATGAACATTAGAATCATTACCAAGAAACGAAAGTATGTGGTTTTTTAATTGGCGTGCGCGAGCTCTAGTAATTGGTCCTGTATATGTATCAGTTGGGGCTGTGGGTGTAACCTTGTTAGTGATGTCCTCATCAAAAACACACAAAAATAAGATTCTACAGTCTACTAGAAAGTGGTGGTGGTGGGTGTCACAAGACCATCAAGAAAATCTAAAATTCTTGCAAGTTCTTACCCAGCAGCAGGTGGGGATCGGCAACCGTTGTTGTCAAAACTGTCGGTGTTTTGGGAACCAGGGTGCCCATACATGCCTGCCTGTGGCCCACCGTGTGGCTCCATCAACGGCCTGGTACGAGCCATCTTCAGCATCAACAAGACAAGACCCCCGCTAATGCAGAGCATCCCAAGGTCATCCCCATGGACCTACCATCACCTCACGAAGTGCCTCAAGGACCAATGACACATGCCCATGCAAGAGCTCTCGCGACCGAGGTGACATCTCTCCTAGTCCAACTTCCATATGAATCATGTGAGACATGGCTACTACCTCAGGAGGATGTGTTTTGTGTGCTCAGGTACCAAAAAGACCCGATCGGAGAGGTTCATGAAGATGGACAAGTCCCCGAGCTCTTGGATGAAGCACTGCATCGAGTGAAACCAGAGAAGGTCCCAGGCCCCGGACATCCGGCACCCTGGCACGGACATCTGGCCACTAGACCACCATCTACAGAAGAGCCCACGCAGCTGCTACAAGGCCCGGACATCTGGCCAGGCCCCGAACATCCGGCCCCGAGCCCGGAAATCTGGCGCCACCATACAAGCATACCCGTGGCTTGCCCAGACATCCGGCGCCATGGGACAGCCCGGATATCCATCCGTACGCCTGGACATCCGGCCCATGATGCCTGCGTGGATTTCGTCTGGGCCGTGGCCCATGTATGCCTTCGCCTCGCTAGACTATATTTACTCCTGCACCTACCGCTTTCTAGGGTTAGCATTGTGATAGCTCAAAACCTAGAGCCTTACTCATCCACTAGTGGTTCATCTCCTCGAGAGTGACTGCGGCCCCTCTACGGAGAAGATCCACACGGATTCAAGACCTCCTCCGGAGAAGATATGATGCGGAGCATCCCAAGGTCATCCCCATGGAACTATCATCGCCTCACCAAGTGCCCAAATGACCAATGACACGAGCCTGTGAAAGAGCTCTCGAAGCCGAGGTGAATTCACTCCTCTTTCAACTCCCTTTCGATTCACATGAGACATGGCTTCTACCTTCATTGTAAACTCTATGCATATTCAGATACTTGGATGAAGGCCACGGAACAGCTCTACATGTTGGACAAGGTGGAGGGATCGACAAGTACAAGGAACAAGAAGAAGTGTCGTTGAATATGCTACATGCACCGGACGTCCGGCTCTTACCGGACAACCGGTCTCCTCTAGGCTTCGGACGACCGACAAACACCGGACGTCCAGCGACTCCAAGACGACCGGATGACCGGAAGCCACCGTACGACCGTGACATCCATCACAGAACCGGAATCGGGGAATATTGCCGAAAATCCGAGGCACACCAGACGTCCGGTCCCTCCCGAGCCACCGGACGTCCGGTGACCCAGCGGACGTCCGGCCTGTCTGCCTGCGTGCAGTAAAGGGCCGAAGCCCGTGTACCCTCTCGCCCCCTAGACTATGTATACCCTTTGACTTCCTATTTTCTAGGGTCAGCATTGTGATAGCTCAAAACCTAGAGCCTTTCTCATCCACTAGTGGTTCATCTCCTCAAGAGTGATTGCGGCCCCTCTTCGGAGAAGATCCACATGGATTCAAGACCTGCTTCGGAGAAGATCCTACGGAATACCAAGACCTCCTCACGGAGAAGACTATTGCTACTTGTATCATCCATTGTTGACCGTGGATCGTGTATCTCTTTATGTATCCAGATCTAGCACTTGTGTGATTACTTTCTTGTTGATTTGAGTGTTCCTCTTACGCTTCCCTCGTAATTTCCCCTTTGTGTTCTTCGTGTTTATCGTGGGGTCCCCTCCAATACGTGAAAGATTGGCCTAGATCGGGTTAGCCCCGCATCATATGGTATCATGAGCCACACTTGAAAGAATTTCGGAGCACTCCGAGAAAATTAGAAGAGTCAGGTAAGATCCTGGGAAAAGACCTGTGGGTTATGAGCCCACCGAAGAGAAAACACCGTTGTAAAGAATTGAAAGGAGATGATGCGCCGAAACGATTGAATGACTCGAATGAGGTGACAACCACAAATTAATTAGAACACATACGAATATCCTGAGATGCTTTCGAAACTCCGGGACAATTAAACGGCGAGAGGCGAACGAGACAAGGGGAAATATCCTAGCCGAGGGAAAAGACTATGACAACACTGAATTCTTGACTTGAATCCACCGGGGAAGAAAGAGATGAAGAATGTCGAACGAGAGGAGAATTCACCAGTTGAGGAAAAGGGTGGATACTCGATTAAGGACTCCGGCTCCGAGAAGAAAAAAGGGTGGGCGGGTGGGTTAAAGAAAAACCACATCGGACGGGGAGACAATGTCGGTTGAGAACGAACTGAGGATTGAACTTGCAAAAGACGAGGAGGGCCGATCCACTTGATGAGAGATGCACCAGATGAAAAGAATAGGAAATGCAACAAATAAAAACTATCCGCGTGATCCTAAAAAAATTGAAGGGGAAGAGGAGTAATTCAAAACACCTACGTCAAGATTCCTCACCAGAGCGACGAAGGGGCAGGGGAGTAAAAAGAATTCCTACTCTTCGATATAACTAGACTCCGAAAAAGTTTTCTGCTAGACTCAACAACGGCCATTCTACGATCAATCAAGGGGGCTCGTATGGTCGGTCGAGGCTCTGATAGCAACTTTTCAGGCCCAAAATGCGATTCTATCTCGATCACTAGATAAAACTTGTGATTGAGGCACAACCGCATTTCAAGCGCTTAGCAAGATGGATATCATTACATCGTACCATTACATACATACATGGGAATACAACAATTCATACAAGTCACATGAATACAACAACATCAATACAAAGCATCCGACTACGGATGCAAACATTAAAAGCACAACGACATCCATCTACTATCCCAGGCTGCCGACCAGGAACCTAGCCCAAGACTGACGAAGAAGAAGAATAAAGAACTCCAACAAAAGGTAACATCGCTCTCACGTCAGGTCATCGGAAACCTGCACCCGCAACTGTTGTTGTAGTATCTGTGAGCCACAAGGACTCAGCAATCCCATAACCATGGGTATCAAGACTAGCAAAGATTAATGGGTAGGAAGAGTTAAAGTGGTGAGGTTGCAGCAGTGGCTAAGCATATGTATGGTGGCTAACTTACGAGTACAAGAATTAGGTGAGCATCTACGCAAACGGTCGCAAACTAGTAATGATCGCTAAAGATCCTGAACTACCTATGAGTCAAACATAACCCCACCATGTCCTCTTCTCAAAGTGAAAAGAGACGGTCACGGTTACTCACACGGTTGTGTGTTTTACATCGGAACCTCTGTCAAGTTTTCTACAACCGGACATTAACAAATTCCAATCTGCCACATAACCGCGGGCACGACTTTCAAAAGATTATAACCCTGCAGGGGTGTCCCAACTTAGCCCATCACAAGCTCTCACGATCAGCAGAGCTAATAATAATATTACCCCTTATCTTAGGGAAGGCCCGATCAGACTCGGAATTCCCGGTGCACAAGACATTTCGACAATGGTAAAACAAGTCCAGCAAGACCTCTCGGCGTGCCGACACCCTGCTAGTAGCCGCGCGTATCTCGTCTCAGGCCACGACCGGATGAGCGATGCTACAGGTAAAACCAAACCTCGAGTTTCCTCATGGTGGCCCCGCAGGACCCCCGTTTGGGACCAACACCATTAGCACTGCCCCCCTGTTATGTAGAAAGAATCCTCAGGGACGCGACCCCCTATGCAATTTAATTAATTAATTAAGTTTTTATTATGTTGCAAATTAAAACCAATGTTGGGTCTTGCTGGAGGAGTTTTATTCAAAGATGAACTGCAAGGGGTCCCCATATACCCAACCGCGTTAGGAACGCAAAATCAAGGAACATAACGCTGGCTTATTGGCTCCTAAGGTGGCATGAGTGGAACAAAACACTGAGCAAAAGGCCAAGCCTTCCACCCATTGCCAAGTATATAGGTGTGTTAATATATAAGGTATATTGTGATATTCCGAAAACCAAGATCCAACATGGAGCAATCTTCATCTTCACCTGCAACTAACAACGCTATAAGAGAGGCTGAGCAAGCGGGTAACATAGCCAAACAACAGTTTGATGGGAAGGTGTCAAAGGTTAGAGGTTTCATGGCAACAAGGAGAGAGGCTGACAATAAATGATGGGTAGCGCGACATATAACAATAGTATCGAGACATCTAGCATAATAATGATAGTAAAGGTATCCAAGGTGATAGTCATCCTGCCTGAGATCGTGCTAGAAAGAAGAAAGAGTCCATGAAGTAGATGACGCCACGAAGACGAACCAAGCGTAGTCGAACGAATCCTCACGAACGCAACGAAACAAGAACTATCGAGAAGAAGCACAACCAGAAAGAAGCAAACAACATGGTAAACACACAAGCATAAACATGGCATAATGCTCAATCAAGTATGATGCATGACAAGATTAAATAGGCATGGCATGTCAAAGTGCAACAAACAATAGTACAAATTAAGTGGAGCTCAATATGCAACGAATTGCCTATTGACGAATCACCACATTCAATTATTTAGTTCACTCCCGTTTATGTAACCAACAATATTAAATGTTTTTAAACATGGCAAGAGCTGAAGCATATATAAACTATCTACTTAAGCAATTTAAATGAGGCCGGACATAACAAACAACAATTCCGGAAAAACCCCATGTGCATATTTTGAATTAGCTAATGTTCTGCCTAAACCACAATTTATTGTTGTTAAACAGCAAAAACAAGTGCACCATGTTAATCTATACATTTTTCTACCCCATTTTCATATGAAGGTTATTAAATTTGGAGCTACGGTTATTTAGTTATGAAATAAACCATTTTAACATGAGATTTAAGCAAATTAATGCAAACGACATGTTTAAACGTTTTAAACAGGGGTGAAAGTTGCAAAATATTATTCTACACAAAATTCTTGTCATTTTACATATATAAATTGTTTTATTCTGATGCATGATTATCTAGATATTAGCAATTTAAAATGATGTCATTTCCTGTAAATATATGCATGCACCGGAAAAACACTAAAACGCAGCCATAGGGAAACAACAACTATGGGCCGGAAGAATCACTGTGTGAAGCCCAGAAGTGGAATTTGGCCCAGGCGCCTGAGTGTGCATGTGCCCAAGGTAAAAATGAAACAGGCAAAATTGGGGTGCCTGGGAATCGAACCCACTCCCTCCTGGATGCGAGCACAAGGGAGGAACCACTGCACTAGATGATGTGTTTGTGACAGAACTTACTCGCAATTCTAAATAACCTCCACAAGCGAGAACTGATCTAGGAAAATAACGAAGCTTTAGTGACGACGGGAGTTGCTCACAGTGG